>OZ010748.1:49430652-50630652 GCA_963932245.1 Tachinus rufipes | reverse complement strand
TTTAGTTTTATAATACAGGAATACGTTTATTTGTCAAATATATTTAATTTGAGATTTGTTATTCGGTGATTTATTTTGTCTTTATTATACCGGCCCTTAATCTACTAGCAGCTATTGCTTATTTGTTTGTGACACAAATGTTTACACCTCTATAATTGTACATTATTTATGTTTGAATAAGTTTATCATTTTTAACATATTGCAATTAAGTTTATTTTATGTTAGATACTCATTTTAAGTGTCTTGATAAAATGTAAATAAACAATATTTAATCTAATATAACTAATTACTTTAAAATATTTCATTTAATCATTATCATTATATATATATATATATATATATATATATAGTTGGCACCATTCACGAACTGTGGTATATTGTGTATTAAAATAATAGAAAAAGTCCAATTAAATGTTTGCTGTATAATTAAAGCAAACAGCAATAAAACAAAGTTATGTTCATGTTGACATTTTTTAATAGCTGACGTTTCGTATATTACATTTATACATCTTCTGAGCTCTAGTCAATTACTTATTGCGATTTTTGTTGTTAGGGACATATGAATACGGATGTGCACACTATATATATATATATATATATATATATATATATACGGAAGAGCACGAGTTCGAGACTGCACAAGTTTGAGGATATACATTGTATATAGCCAAATAACCATGAAATAGCCTATACAACAGTGACATTACTTAAATTAACAATAATTGTAACATATGTTACCTTTGGTTTCTTCTGTTTGCTTCTAATTTGTTTTTAAATTAGGTTTTTGTAAAATTAGAAAATATCTCCAAACTTGTGACAAGTTTGAGGATATATAACTTTAACAAATCTATAATAGATGGCACAACATGATATAAAACAGTTATTTGGTTATTTCTTTTTGTTGCAGACATATTTAATATTTAAAATCATAGTAAATGGTATTACTAATACTATTAAAAAAATATAATGAATTGTTATAAATATTAGTAATTTCCGTGTTATAAATTGATCTTAACAATTTATAACTAGTATAGTTATATTTGTTAAAAAATTAAAAAATTAAATGTAACAATTGAAATTAATAAACAAATTGAGTAAAATAATTTGTTTATTAATATAAAATGTTTTTATTTTTTATAAATATCATAATTTAATTATGTTTGTTATAAAAAACAAACAGTTAAATTAGTTTAGGTATAGCGCCATGTTCGTTTTTTCTATATATATTCTTTATTTTTTATTATTAATGTACTTTTATTTGTTATAAACAAGATATATACAACAACACGAGTACAGCGCTATGCCTAAACTTGTGTTAATGTAGTTATACTTCTTTGGGGATATCTTCAAATTTGTGTTAATATAAATACATTTCTTTGGCGATATCTCCAAACTAATGTTTTTATAGTGAGACTTGTTTGACGATATCCCCAAACTAGTGCTTTTTATATTAGCACTTGTTTGACGATATCCCCAAACTACCGCTTATATTATCGCACTTCTTTGACGATATCTCCAAATTAATGCTTTTTATAGTAGCACTTGTTTGACGATATCCCCAAACTACCGCTTATATATTCGCACTTCTTTGACGATATCTCCAAACTAATGCTTTTAATAGTAGCACTTGTTTGACGATATTCCCTAACTACTGTTTATATTATCACACATCTTTGGCGATATCTTCAAACTAATATTTGAATAGTTTTAATAGCATTTCTTTAACAATATATCTCTGAATGGCTTTTATATTATTACATTGTTTTATGATATTTTATAACTTGCTTTTATATATTTTTTCCAAATAATAACATTTTTGTTGTTATTACTTAATGTTATTTCTCTTCTTGTAGTATAGAACATTCTATTATTTATTTATTTATAAAAATATCTTACAAGTTATAATCATTTTTGAAATTCTATGTCAGCCAGTGATTTATTTGATAAATATAGACAATAAAATGTAATTGAATTGATTATTTATCATATACTTCTATTCAAACACTAGTGGTACTAGTACAATGACTCAACAAAATTTAACAATAATAATTATATAAATCAAGTTTTATGTAGTAAATATATTTAAAATCGGTGTTATATTACCATCGATTATTATTGGGAATATTTCTTACCAACTATAACATTCAAAATGTATTATCTTATCAGGAATGTGAGAACGGAAAGCCATAAAAAAATGTTTTTGTATTCTATGAATGAATATCGTTGAACCCTTTTCAATAGTAGAGCAAGGTCAAGTTTGCAGGCTTATAACATTATAAATAGATATGCATTAAGACTAAGAAATTTAAAATATATTTTCTGGTGCTTTAGTTACAATTATAAACTTAAAGTATATCATCGGATAAATAATATTACTCATTACTCATTATTGTTTTGAAATGAATGAATTTTTACAATATTATTATACTCCTACCAAACAAATCATAATCGATACCACAAATTAACTTAATTTACAGACATATTGGATTAAAGCATGGATAAACTTCAATAACATACGTCATCAAACTAGATAATTACATTCGTTTTAAATTCAATTAAATTTAAAATTTGAATACATTTGTCTTCTAGTTTCATTATTACCTACAAACTTAGAAATTAGCAAAACAGTATCAGTAAAATTTTAGGAATAACATAAAACTTTATATTATAGTCTATATTCTTTACAAAGCATAATTGGAATAGTTTAAAATGGCTGTTTAGTAAAATTATTTAAAACACAACAACTTTTATCAAAATACTTTGTACATTAATGTTATAATAGTGCCGCCTCTGACAAGATTTTTGTGTTTTAAAATTATAATTGTAATTGGTCTACTTAATAAATACTTTGTCTATCAACTCTCATTAAAATAATGGAATGTTATATACATTTATGATATTATTGCCACCACTAACAAGAATTTTGGTATACTGACTTTTCCATTATAATTGGAATACTTAAATATTCCCGTCTACCAAACTTCATTAAAGTCATTAAATGTGAATTATTGCAGCCTCCAAAAATAATTTTGTTATTCTGACTTTATCATTGTATTTGAAATACTTAAACATCTCTGTCTACCAAATTTAATAAAAATTATTGAATGTTGTGTAGATTTATGTTATTATTGCCGGCTCCAATAAAAATTTTGTTATTCTGACCTTATTATTGTAATTGGCATTCATTAAATTTAAAGAATGTAGTGTACGTTAATGTTATAATTGCGCCGCATCCAACAAGAATTTTGATATTTTGACTTTATCATTATAATTGGCATACTTAAACATCCTTGTATACCAACTTTCATTAAAATCATTAAATTTTGTGTAGTTTTATGTTATTATTGCGGCCTTCAAGAAATTTTATTGTATACTGACTTTTTCATTGTAATTGACATACTTAAGCATGCCGGTATATCAAATTTCATTTACATTTTTGGATGTTGTGTATAATCATTTTATTATTGCCGCCTCTAACAAAAATTATGTTATTTTGACTTTATCATTGTAACTGGCTTACTTAAACATCTCTGTATACCAAATTTCAATTATTTCTTAGAATGTTGTGTACATTTATGTTATTATTGCCGCTTTCAACAAAAAATTTTGTACACTGATTTTATCATTGTAATTGGCAAATTAAAGCAAATTTGTATACCAAATTTTAATAAAATCATTGACTACTGTGTATATTTATTTTATTATTGCCGCCACTAACAAGAATTTTGTTATTCTTACTTTATTGCTGTAACTGGCATACTTTAACATCCTTGTAAACTAACTTTCATTAAAATCATTGAATGTGTGTCCATTTATGTTATTATTGCCGCCTCCAACAAGAATTTTAGTATACTGATTTGTTCATTGTAATTAGCATTCCTAAACAGACCGGTATACCAAATTTCATTAAAATCATTGAATGTTGTGTACATTTAAGTTATTATTGCCGCCTCCAACAAGAATGTTGCTATAATGATTTTTTTATTGTAATTGGCATACTTTAACATGCCGGTATATCAAATTTCATTAAAATTATTAAATGTTGTGTATAATTATTTTATTATTGCCGCCTCCAATAAGAAATTTGTTATTTTGAATTTATTATTGTAACTGGCTTACTTAAATATCCCTGTAAACCAAATTTCAATAAAATCCTAGATTGCTGTGTACATTCATGTTATTATAGCCACCTACAATAAGAATTTTTATCTACTGATTTTATCATTGTAGTTAAATATCCCTGCACACCAAATTTTATTAAAATCATTGAATGTTGTGTTTAATTATTTTGTTATTGCCGCCTCCAACAAGAATTTTGTTATTCTGACTTTATCGTTGTAACTGGCATACTTTAACGTCCTTGTATACCAACTTTTTTGAAATCATTGCATGTTGTGTTCATTCATGTTATTATTTCCGCCTCCAACAAGAATTTTGGTATACTGACTTTTTCATTGTAATTGGCTTACTTAAATATGCTTGTTTAATAAATTTTATTAAAATCATAGAATGTTGTGTACATTTATGTTATTATTGCCGCCTCCAATAAGAATTTTTATATACTGATTGTATCATTGTAATTGGCACATTTAAACATCCTTGTATACCAAATTTTATTAAAGTCGTTGAATGTTGTGTTTTTTATTTTATTATTGCCGCCTCCAACAAGAATTTTGTTATTTTGACTTTATCATTGTAATTGGCATACTTAAGCATCCTTATATACTAACTTTTATTAAAATCATTGAATGTGTGTACATTTATGTTATTATTGCCGCCTCCAACAAGAATTATGGTATACTGATTTTTTCATTGTAATTGGCATACTTAAACACTCCGGTATACCAAATTTCATTAAAATCATTGAATGTTGTGTATAATTATTTTATTATTGCCGCCTCCATCAAGAATTTTGTTATTTTGACTTTATCATTGTAACTGGCTTACTTAAACATCCCTGTATATCAAATTTTATTAAAATCCTAGAATGTTGAACACATTCATGTTATTATTGCTGCCTCCAACAAGACACACACACTGATTTTATCATTGAAATTGTCATACTGAAGCATCTTTGTATACCAAATTTCAATAAAATCATTTAGTATTGGGTATATTTATTTTATTATTGCCGCCTTTAACAATAATTTTGTTACTTTGACGTTTATCGTTCTAATTTTCATACTTTAACATCCTTGTGTACCAACTTTAATTGAAATTATTGAATGTTGTGTATATTTATGTTATTATTGCTGCCTCCAACAAGAATTTTAGTATATTGACTTCATCACTGAAATTGAAATACTATGACATCTCTGTTTACAAAATTTTATTGAAATCATAGAATGTTGTGTACATTCATGTTATTATTGCCGCCTCCGATAAGAATTTTTATGTACTGATTTTATCATTGTAATTGGCATACTTAAACATACCTGTATATCTAATTTTATTAATATCGTTGAATGTTGTTTTTATTTATTTTATTATTGCCGCCTCCAACAAAAATGTTGTTATTATGATTTTATCATTGTAATTAGCATACTTAACCATCCTTATATACCAACTTTTAATAAAATCATTGAATAAGTGTACATTATGTTATTATTGCCGCCTCCAACAAGATTTTTTTTTGGTATACTAATATTTTCATTGTAATTGGCATACTGAAACATCTCTGTATACCAAATTTCAATAAAATCATTAAATATTGTGTATATTTATTTTATTATTGCCGCATCCAAAGACATTTTTAAAAACCTGTGGTTACTGAATTACATTTAAATTTATAATTTTGTTTCTTAATACTTGCAATTAAGATAATACGACATGTATAAAAAATATATACTGTTATTGTAATGAATTTCCGACTGATATATCAAATATAAATTCTACAAAGAAATCTTATGACGTCATTCTTACAAACTGTTATTCCGTACGAAAACAAAATCAAGAATATTTTAGAAACTTATTATTATTATATTATCTATTCCCTAGCTCCACCTTTGGTTTAAACTAAAAACTGAATTTATACTAATATACGGAAATCGTATATATTTTATACAAATATCCGTTACACGATTTTGGCGATAAATATCCTCAAACACGTATAAATTGAAATAATTTAAACAAATTCAAAAATATTTGCAATTTATTGTAATCCAAGTGTAATGTGATGTATTTATGTCAACTGGATCTCCAAAATGCAATGATTAGCTTATACATTTGTTGTTAAATTGCAATAAACTGATTTCAAGTTTGGGGATATGCTCAAACTTGAAATATCTCCAAACTCGTGGCAAAATCTCGCCAAACTCGTGCCCAGTCAAACATATATATATATATATATATATATATATATATATATATATATATATATTAATCAATCATAAAAAACGTTTAAAACATATAAAATTAGAAGTAATCCATAGTTAACAATTGTTTAAACCAGAACTGTTCTATAAAAAATATAAACGTAGAAAACAGTAGTCCTGATATCAAAAACCCAAAAGCAAATTGAAAATGTAACATACGTAATGGTGCCAATTCATTATCCAAAGTATAACTAATTGATTGATGATCTTTATTCCATTTTATAAACATGCCCATTTCAAAAAATCTATGAAATTTAGCATTAACATGTTTTGTAAGACGATGACCTTTTAACAATTTTGCTGCAAAATATGTTTGAGAAATTTCAATCACATATATTTGATTCAAAATGGAACTATTAATATTCATCATTTCCATAGCAACAGTATCAAAATAAATCGTAATATTTTTGTATTTATTAATCATATTAAACCACATATAATAGTCATTAAATTGAATAATATCAATTGAAGTTTCGCGAATATAATTATTACTTGACGTATTTGCATCAAACATACGCTTAATCATCTCTTTATGCCCATGTAATCTAAGATTTGCATCTGCAATATTTTGCAAGTTTTTAATTTGTTTACCATCAAATTCTTTAAAAAGATGTGAGTAATATAAACCCGAAAATGCAGAAGTAACAATTAAAGCAAATGTTAGCCAAAACATAGTTAATAATTTCATAGATATAGAATCTGGAATTTTTATTGATTGAAAAATTAAAATTGAATAAACTTTCATTAAATCATCTATAATATTTGAATATAAATTATTTTTAAATAAAAACAAATTTCCCGTCAAATAGACAAAGCAAACCAATAAACTTGCTACTAATATTGAAATCCAAACACTAACATCAAATATAAATTTAAAGCTTTCCCACCGCGGAATTTTAGATGCTATAGGTACTAGTATTACAGTATAGTATGTACTATAAGGATAAATGTAGTCGTCACATTGAAGATCCAACATAGGTAAAATTTTTGTGAAATCAATATCACTTTTACCATAATAGTTTGTCTGCACTACAGAAAAATTATGTTGATTTGCAATTAGATTTAAAAAGTAATGTTGGTAAGAGTCAATTGTTCCAAAAAAAGAAATCGTGCAGCCCATAAAATTATACAATGATTTATTGTAGAATGACTTCATAGCATCAATGCTTACATTATTACACGTACCAAGGTAGATTTTATCAGATACATTTCCACAAGTATGTTCATAATCTTGCATCCGATAAATATTTCCTAGTCTGTCCAATATAATTGTGTTCGGGATCCATTGATACAATATTTTAAAAACTTTAATAATGTTTTCATTGCCCATATATATTACAAAATGATATACGTTTTTTAAAATCTCATAAGATCTTGTATCTTGTAATCTCACATAAGTTTTCAATTGGAATATTTCATCAACAAGTAAATAAATAATTTCTGAGATTGTTTCAAATAGTGAATGCGTAAATAAGGCATTTTCAATTTTTATTATTTTTTCTTTGACATATATAGCATTTGAAAGCTGTTCAGCCACCCAGCTGTTCTGATCAGCATAGAATAGAGTTGTTCGAAAATGCTTGAAATGGATGTATACATTCTTAACACATTCAACAATTTGAACTTCTTCTTGACTCTAATTACATGTAAAATTATATATTTAAAATTTAGTGTTTCATAAACTTACCGCTAATTGTGGAAACAAATTTGAGAAACCACGCACATTTGTCGTGATTGCAATTAAAAAAAGCAACCTATTTAAAAGCATTTTTACTTTCTATCTGTATTACTCAAAGTGTGGCCATCAAATAAATTCAGTCTATTCATTTTATGTGTAGCTTTGATTTTTTTGTTATTGTCTACTGAAACATAAATATAATGTAATACGAGTTAGTTAATGTAACTGCATGAATTTTCACAAACGACAAATAATAACTGAACACAACTGATACGTAAACATAAATAACTCAATAATTATTAAAAAAAAAGAATAAAGTATGTGTGTGCATCTTGTGTTCAAACTAGCAAAAAAACAAAATAATATTTAATTTTCAGAATGACAGTTTTTGTTCTATTGCACGCTACGTTTTCATTTACAAAACAATTTTTTTTAAATGTTTATAGAATTTCAACATTGTTACCATATACGTAATGCATATAGTTTTTACAATGTTAAAACTTATTTTAGTTGTTAATTCCACTGAAGGATTTAATTCAGTATGCTGCGCATATAAAAAATTACTTCCATTCCAGATGGCACGCACAAAACGTTTACAAATAAAAATTTAATTGCACCATGTAAATGGCTTATAATTTGTGCTGTTTTACAATTGTTGCCGATTTTTGTACAATTGTTCATAAAAAAGTTGTGCAGGTTTACCTTTTTTAGGAATTTCTTTTTTTTTCAAACTACTGTACTGCAAAAATCACTGCATATACAAAGTTTGACTATGATAATAAAACGTCAGTAATACGTATAGTAATGTTATCTAAACATTTGGCTTAAGTTGGTTTGTCCATTTAAAAGATATCAATTGTTTATTAAAAACGCATTTTTGGTCTTAACGTTGGACCCAATTAACCAATTTTTGTTCGATTTATTTTAATAGTTTTATTTTATTGATAATAACATACAATGTATGTATTAAATGTTTAAACTTTAAAGTAATAGAATGCTTCAATATAGGGAGTCAGGAATCCAGTTATATATATATATATATATATATATATATATATTTATATATATATATATGCATTAGCATCAACCTTTAACCTGCTAATTTGAAATGCAGCTGTGCATTATTACAGCCACAAATAATAACTAATGGAAAGGGAAAAAAACTGATCTAAACTTCAACACTGATAAACAATTTCCAATTCTGGCTGTGACACTATCGTAATTAAGAACAATTGAACCGTAGTCTTGATGGGTGAGATACAATCACATTTACAGGAGATATCCTTTTTATATAACACAACAATTTTGTTTTAACTATGTGGACGATGAGCATTAAGCTCTCCACCCCCTCCGTAGCTTTTCTACAATATTTGCCTGAGGATGCCAATAAACATTGGCGAAACGTCGCATTTGATTAAAAAATAGTTCAGCTATGTTTGTTTTTTAAAAAAACTCCATTCTTAAATTGACTTATCATCCCGTTATCCAATTAGAAAATATATATATATATATATATATATATATATATATATATATATATATATATATATATATATATATATATATATAGGTTTGTTTAAAGTGTATTCGTCCTACATTTCGAGTGAATAAAGCGTTGTAGTCATACACGGTGCGCTACTCCTACTAGGAGTAACGTTTTGCGTTTAAAGTGGTTTTGTGCTACATTTTGCAGAGATCCGACGGAAACGAACTTTGTGTTTGTGTAGGACTAACGTCTGCCCCGCGGCAAATTTTTATGTCCCGTTGCGTTTTGTTAGTGCAATAAATTTCAAATGCTCGTTCATGTTATTTTTACAAAGTAAGCTGTTGTTGAAATTTTATTGTAATTTTTTATACAATTTTATAATTGAATGGTTTAGAAATAGAAATTTCTTTATAACATCTTTATTATTTATTATGTAATGCATACATTTGATTATTTATTATTTACAAATAATTTAATATAGCAAATTATTAACTATGTATTACAAACTAATTATTGTCAAGTAATTATTGATAATAGTAGTATTACTAAGATAACGTTGCCATAGTAGTATTTAATAACTGCAAATATCTTGACATTAACAATACCGCAGATAAAGTGCGGAAGACAAACGGGTGAAGCATCTTTATCCGTCGGTGGGCATGTTTTAATATTGCACAAGACTCCTGTGCACTCGGCGTACATTTGCAGCTTGTTATTGCGCTGCGCGTTGGTTTGTTGAGTTAGTTATTATTATTTGTTTTAATAATTTATTTAATCTGAATAATTAATGAGTATTTATACGGCATATAATATATTTTTATACTAACAATTTAACTTAACTAGAAATTGTTATTTTGTAAGTTTAATTGATTTTGTAAGAGTGTGAAATACATAACTTTATCAATTTTCTTCTTATAATGCACTTAGCATAAGGTTTTATAAATATCGTTTGCAACATTTATATTTTTATTTAGTCGTTTCCTAGTCATTAAAAAAATCTGATAAAATTTTGATAATAAATCTAATAGTATAAGAGCTAGCAACGTCGCAAAAAAATAATTTTAGTTTGGCTAGTTTTTGAATATTTTCCATCTTCATTGACGATCGGTGGGGACGCGCCGCGTCTGGCAGCTAGGAGTGGTTGCGTATATCTGGTAGCGCAACCTCTCTGAAGAAGTGAACATTGAGCATTGAAGATTTTAATACAACATTTTTTTTCCATAATTTTCTATGTCACTTTATCATTATAAATCCATCTTGCCAGACAGTTTTGCTATCATTAACATTGTGCCCAACATAATTTAAATAATAATAAATGATAATTTTAAAAACAATTTAAAAGGTTTGACAATTTAATATATTGTAATTTTATGATAAAAAAATATACTGTTAATTTGCCAGACACAAATTTGGTTGTTATCTCTGTCACGCACCCGAGGAATTACATGCTGCGCTCTTTCTCTTTGCTAGATGATCAATTCGCTTATTAAACAACCAAATTTCTGTCTGGCAAATTAACAGTATATTCTTTTATCATGGAATTACAATATATTAAATTGCCAGACTTTTAAAATTATTATTTTTTAATTATTTAAATTGTATCAGACACAATGTTAACAATGTCAAAATTGTCTGGCAAAATAGATTTGGAATGGTAAAGTGACATATAAAATTATGAAAAAACAAATTTGTCTTAAAATGTTTTAAAAATGCTCAATTTTCACCTCTTCATGGAGGTTGCGCTACCAGGTATACGCGACTGCTCCCAGCTGCCAGACGCGGCGCGTCCGAACCTATTGTCAATAAGGATAAAATATATTCAAAAACTCTCGTACTATAATAATAATTTGCAACTAACTGCATAATTATAAACAAATCAATTATAATTTTGTTTATATATTTGGCAAAACATTTTACAATTTTAGCAGCTTACAGGTAGCAACTTGCAGTTTTAACAATTTTAATAATAATTATCAACAAGCGAAGGGTCATTTGTAGCAATATTTAGCTTATTTTGAGTTATAGATTGAAACTATAAGCAAATATCTTACTATTTAGTTCTTGTTATCTGAATACCCCTACATAATCAAGACTTTTTTATACTCTTCAAGAATAAATGATTTGCTGAAATATCAAAATTATTGACACAAATAACAAAAACTATTGGATCCAAAGTCAATCTATAAATCATTTTAAAACAATAAATAATTGAATTATTTCAAATCTTAATTGTTGCAATAAGGATATCTTAGAAAATCTGGCGCCAATTATTATTATAATTGCAATGCATTAATCAGATTTGTCATTCTTTATTTATTTATCAAGTGGTTTTGTTCTTTTCAAATTAGTACCATTGCTCTATTTTTTGCCGGTTATTACTGAATTTGTACGTAATGCGACGGTAAAAATTTATCCCGACTATTACTGATTTCTTAATACCGCCAACTATGATGCATAAAAATTATTAGTTAATCACGTAGGTGTATTCACAATCATTTCTGCATTGAATGGAGTTATTTAATTCTAATTTAGAGCTGATGATTATTAAAAACAAAACTTATTTCAATTTTTTTGATCTGCCTGACATTGTTATAACAATTATTCATTAATTATATTTGTTATATATTAATTATTTATCAGTTTATTTAATTTGACAATTTGAAATTATTATTTTGCCGGTTATAAATAGATGCTAATTTTGATTTTAAAATTTCTGAATTTGTCAGTAATTAATAAAAAGATTATTGGCAGGGCCCACTTATTTTAATTTAAAGATACAATTTTATTATCTTTGCAATACTTGCAAATTATTTTTTAAATTTAACTTTTACAAATTCAAATAACAGTTAGTGATTAAACTAAAATTTATACAGAATATTTTAAAAGCATTAAGATTAGACCGCTGACTTTCAGTTATTGTACGATTTTTATAAAAAAGCAAAATAAAATAGATGAATTGACAAATAAAATGCCGGTTATAGTAATATTTTTCTGAGTTGTCTCTATTAAATACTATATTAAAATGCCAATGAAAAGCACTAGCAACCACTAGCATCAAAACTAGATTAAATAAAAACGGGTTTGCTTACCAAACTGATAGATTTAAAAATAGCAAATCCAGTGATATGTAGTTGAAAAAAAAAACTTGTGATTAATAGTTTAATAATAGGCAAATATTGCTATTTTGGTGCTAAAATTCACTTTACTACTTTACTTCAACAAGTAAAACTATACTATAAAAAACTTTCTGACTTGTACAGATAATCAATTAGTATGGGTTATCAAAATATTTTACTTATACATTCTCACTCTCATAGTCTACATTCTTACTTTCACATTTTTATTTTCACATTTTTATTTTTAAATTCGTATTTTCACTCTCACATTCTTACATTATCTCTCACATTCTCACTTTTACATTTTTATTCTTACTATTACATTCTCACTCTCACAATTTTACATTCATATTTTCATTACCACATTCTCAAACTTACTCACTCTTACATTTTTATTCTTACTGTTACATTTTCACGCTCACATTCTCATTCTTACATTCTTACTTTTACATTCTCATTTTCACATTCTCACTCTCATATTCTTACTCTTACATTCTCACTCTCACATTTTCACTCTCACACTCTCTTTTTTACATTCTTACTCTCCTATTCTTACTCTTACATTCTTACATTATCACTCACACTTTATTACACTCACTTTCTCAAACTCACATTTTTATTTTTACATTTGCATTCTCACACTCAAATTTTCACTTTCACATTTTTACTCTCACATTCTCAATCTTACATTCTTACTCTTACATTCTCACTCTCACATCCTCACTCTCATATTCTCACTCTTACATTCTCATTCTTACTCTCAAATTCTTACTTTTACATTCTCACATTTTCATTCTCACTCTTACATTTTCAATCTCATACTCTCATTGTCACTTTCTTACTATCACATTCTCACTCTTACAATCTCACTCTTACAATCTACATTGTTTTTTTTACATTTTTACTTTCTCGTTCTCACTCTCACATTATCACTCTCACATTCTCACTCTTACATTTTTATTCTTACTGTTACATTTTCACTCTTACATACTTACTCTCACATTCTCACTCTTACATTCTTACTCTCACATTCTCACTCTTACATTTTCATTCTTACTGTTAAATTTTTATTCTTACATTTTCATTCTCAAATGTTTACTTTTACATTCTCACATTCTCATTCTTACTCTTACATTCTCACTCTCATATTCTCAATGTCATTTTCTTACTATCACATTATTATTCTCACATTCTCACTTTCGCAATCTCACTCTTACAATCTACATTCTTTTTTTCACATTTTTACTTTTTCATTTTCACTCTCTCATTCTCACTCTTAGATTTTTATTCTTACTGTTACATTTTCACTCTTACATACTCACTCTCACATTCTTACTCTTTCATTCTCACACTCACATTCTCACATTATCACTCTCACATTTGCACTCTTACATTTTCATTCTTACTGTTACATTTTTACGCTCTCATTTTCACTCTTACATGTTCATTCTTACTGTTACATTTTTACTCTCACATTCTCACTCTTACGTCTTCACTCCCACATTCTCATTCTTAAATTAACACTCTTACATTTTCATATAATCACTCTCAAATTCTCATTCTTACATTTTCATTCTTACTGTTACATTTCACTCTTACATACTCACTCTCACATTCTCACTCTTACATTCTCATTCTTACATTTTTACTCCCACATTCTCACACTCACATTCTCACATTAACGCTCTCACATTCTTACTCTTACATTTTCATTCTTACTGTTACATTACATCTCACATTCTCATTCTTACATTCTTACTCTCACATTCTCATTCTTACATTTTTACTCTCACATTCTCACACTCCCATTCTCACATTATCACTTTCACATTCTCACTCTTACATTTTTATTTTTACTGTTACATTTTCACTCTCACATACTCACTCACACATTTTTACTCTTACATTTTTACTTTTACATTCTCATTCTCACATTCTCACTCTCACATTCTCATTCTTACATTTTTACTCACACATTCTCACACTCACATTCTCGCTCACACATTTTTTTTCTCACATTTTCATTCTTACTGTTACATTACACTCTCACATTCTCATTCTTACATTCTTACTCTCACATTCTCATTCTTACATTTTTACTCTCACATTCTCGCACTCACATTCTCACATTATCACTATCACATTCTCACTCTTACATTTTTATTCTTACTGTTACATTTTCACTCTCACATACTCACTCTCACATTTTTACTCTTACATTTTTACTCTTACATTCTCATTCTCACATTCTCACTCTTACATTCTCACTCTCACATTTTCACTCTCATATTCTCACTTTAATATTTTTACTCTTACTTTCTCATTCTCACTCTCAAATTCTTACTCTCACATTCTCACTTTTTTATTCTTACTCTCACATTTTCCCTATTCTAAAATTTTCATTACTCTCAATACTTTACTACTTTCCATACTCTTACATTCTTACTATTTTCACTACTTTTACATTCTCAATATTCTTACATTTTTACTATTTTTACATTCTTATTATTACATTCTCTTTTCACTCACATTATCAATACTCTTACTTTGTTACTATTTTCACTAATCTCACATTGTTACTACTTTTACCTAATTACTACTCTCACATGTTCGCTGTTCTCATATTTTTACTACACTTACAATTTTACAACTCTTTTTTCACTATTTTTACAACTCTTATATTTTCACTACTTTCACATTTTTATTACTATCACCATCTTACTATTCTCACAATCTTTCTATTTTTACATTTTCACTATCACATCATCACTATTTACACTATTCTCACATTTCAATACTCGCACTTTTTTTTTACTCTAACACTCTTACTATTCTCACATTTTCACTAATTTTACATTTTCACTATTCTTACATACTTACTACTCTCACATTTTCTTTAACAACATCATTTCATATTCTCACTATTTTCACATACTTACTACTTTTACATGTATAAAACTTTCACATTCTCACATTGTCATTACTTCAACATTTTTACTGTTTTTACATTCTCTCTACTTTCACATTCACTACTCTTATATTTTCACTACTCTAAAATTCAAATTATTTTCATCAACTTTCCAATTTTTACTACTCTCACGTTTTAACTATTCTCACATTCTTATTACTCTCACATTCTCACTATTCTTATATTCTCACTACTCTCACATTCTTAATACCTTCTCATTTTTACATTTCTTACAATTTCTCTCGTTTTACATTCTCACTACTTTCACATTTTCACAACTCTCACATTGTCACTATTCTCACATTCTCACTACTATCACATTCTTATAATGTTCACGTTCTTACATTTTATCTATTTTACATTCTTTCTACACTTACATTCTCACTTTTTTCATTTTCTCACTACTCTCATATTCTCACGAATCTCACATTTTAACTACTCTCAGATTCTCATTGCTCTCACATGTTAGTTACTCTTACATTTTTATTATTCTCACTACTCTTTTGTTCTTACTTTTCTTACGTTCTCACTAGTTCCCACTCTCACATTTTTACTATTCTCACATTTTCTCTACATTTACATTTTTACTACTCTCACATTGTCACTATTCTCACATTTTCATTATTCTCACATTCTCATTATTTTCATATTCTCACTATTCTCACATTCTCACTATTCTCACACTCTCACTATTCTCAAGATCTCACTAAATTTACATTATTTACTACTCTTATATTTTTACTATTCTCAAAAACTTTCTACTATCACATTCTTACTAATCGCACTTTGTCACTATTTTCAATATTTTCACATTTTTCCTACACTGACTGAAAGTGAGTGAGAATGTAAGAGTTCTCACTACGCTTACATTCTCACTACTCTTACATTCTTACTACTCACACAATCTCACTTTTCTCACATTTTTACTACTTTCACATTCTCACATTCCTACTATTCTCACATTCTCACTACTGTAGCAATTGTACTATACTCACTACTCTCACAAGTCACAATGTCACTACTTTCATATTGTCACTACTTTCACATTTTCATTATTCTCACATTTTCACTACTTTTACTACTTTTACTACTGGTGCAATTGTGCAATTGTGTTCACAGACACCCATACGTACATACATTATATTATATCATTTTGACATAAAAACAATACTTTTCTAGTAAGTAGCACTACATTAGATAAGTAAAAAATGCTTTTGAATTACGAAAGAGAAGAAAACTGGCAATAATATTTATATCAAAGCAACTAAATAAGGTGTTATGCAGTAGTTATGTACTTGCAATCTTATATTACTGTTTTTTTAATTTACATTTTAATAATAATATATATATATATATATATATATTATATCACCCACGTGTTAATTTTATTAAAATAGATGCTTTGTTCATCTTGTTTTTGTCGTCGTTTTAATTGTAATAAATGTGCAGCTGTTGACTGATAAGATTTTGTAGAGTTACATTTATTAACCTGATAGTAATTATAAAACATTTGAAAATAAATTATATGGTTAAATTATTTTCAATATATTTTGCACATTATTTTTATTTTAAAGTTGGCATAATTATTGTAATATCCGTTAGAATAAGGCAAACATACAATATACAATTAATACATATTATCATTTCAAAATAAATTCTACGTCCTAAACAAACATCGTGATAAAATATAATGTAATAAATAATAAATAACTCTCTTATTCCATGTTAGCTGCTCAACCCTCACAGCAGGCGGTATCTATACGTATCTATAAGCCCGCAGGCTGATTTTTGTGTGTTAAGATATAAAGTGTATTGCTCCTACATAAAAATGTAGGACTACAACATTTACGATTATATATAAAAATTGTAGGACGAATACACTTCTTACATCTATATATATATATATATATATATATATATATATGTATATATATATATATATATATATATATATATATATATATATATATATATATATATCTAAAAATGTGTATGGTGTTTTAGTTTTATAAGTTGTATCTTAAGAAGAACATTTACTAAAATAAATGTAATAAAACCAAATATTTTAATTATTAAACCCAAATATTTAAGTTGTGCAACTAAAAACATTTTTTGTATATAAAAGTATTGTTATGTTAATGCTGCTATAAAATATTGTAATCAATATGGTAAACAAAGGTATTGGTAATGTTCAATTGTCCATGTCCATGTCAACATGTACATGGACTTTTATTCTTTTGCTGGTACTAGAGCTTGTATGTAATATTAGTTACTAAATGTAGTTGACACAATGTTTATAATTCAATTCATTTTAATATTTATCGTAATACCAACTGCTTTAAGTTACAAGCATTTGATGTCAACATTAGAGGTAAAACATTATATTAATTAGTAAATTGCGTTCTATGTAACAATAGTTACATAGTGGTATGATTTTTTGTATATATTTGATTTTAATTTAATTTTAGTTATTATTTATGTTTTTGTGATCTAAACGTGTATTTATCGTTTACAATCAATTAATATTGTTTATTCGACATAAAGTAAGTATGATAAAAACCGTCTGCAGTCATTTTTATTGTTTAACTGATTATTTTTTGTTGGTTAATAATTTAATCTGCTATTTTTTGAAAAGTAATTTAACTGCACATATTATTTTTTTTCATATTTACACTGTTTAAACACATTTTGTTTTATTTTAATTTATTTAATTATAATACTAAATGCGGTTATTTATTAAATAAACTAATAATACTTTTTTTTTCAATTAGAATGACGGAATTTTAGAATGCGCTATGAACATCTACAAAGATTTCAGCGAGCTTACAACATCTTTAGTTCTTGCTGCTAGTAATACTTGTTTAACTGATGAGTTGTCAAAAGCAATATATATGAAACAAAAAGTAATACACAACCCAAACTTTCAAAATTTAGATGAAGATTTAGAAGTACCTCCAGAATTTGTGTTTATAGTTTTGGATCAAATATATAAAATTGAAAAATATATACCAATGTGTATATTTTTGGCTTGCCAGAATGGCCATCCCGGAGTTAATAATTCAGCATATTATTTTATTATTTACTCAGGATAAGAAGATATCGATGACATTTTTAAATATGTTGGAAATTACTTTTTGTTCAAGACAATTGTTTTGGATGAATTTGGAAATATATATAAAATGGAAAATTTTACTGATCATTGTGGATAAAACTATAGTAAAGTATTTGCAACTAAATGTGAAAATATTAACATTAAAGATGTCAAATTATTTAATACGCATTCAATCCGTGATTTTAAAAGTTGCAAACTATATGTGACTTACCGTACTAAGATCGACAATCCTAATACTGTTAAAGACATTGGAAAATTTTACAATTTTTTGGTTGATTTTAGTTTTTCTATAAATCAACCATTGCTTTTAAAACAAACAGTAGTCCCCAAAGAAGCAAAAGTGCAACACCTAGCACATACGTTCACTAAACGTACTTTAGCATTATTTGTACCAAAAGCAAAAGAGATTGCAATTTGGAAATACGTTAAATATGTATTTAATAAAAGTGTTTGGGCCGGATTAGCAATACCAACTTTGCTGACTGATATTGCGTATTTTAGTTCAAACCACAAAGATGCCTAGAAGTTTACATATAAAAATAATATTTATTTTTTGGGTGCTTACTACATTAGTAATAACTACAGCATTTTCTGGATAATATTACTCATTTTTATTTAAAATTGTTCAAGAAAAACAACTAATTAATAGTCTTCAAGATATTATGGATACAGGTTTAACTGTCGTAGTCTATAAATCATATGTGGATTTATATTTTTCGGGAAACTCTTCTATAGATAATTATATACAAAAAAAACTTATATAAATTTGGTTGATTTAATAAATAATTTTAATATATTTGCAAAAAATCAGTCAATTAGTGCAATGTTAGATGATATTATCAAGTATAGAAATGTAACCATATGTGATTTTCTTGGAATTCGAGGTCCATTTTATTCTATAGTTTATACAAACACTCATATGATTCCAATTATCCATCTACATGAATATCAAATAATGCAAAAAAGCAACCCTTTTACAAATGTTGTGTTAAAAAACTATTATAGCATGTTAGAAATGGGACTATATCAAGATTCATTAATTAATTCTGTTAATGTTACGGAAAACAATAACAATGCTGTTTTGCCATTAAAGTTCAAACATTTTTTATTTGCATATGGTTTTCTTCTGATTGGATTAGCAATTTCTACAGTTACATTTATTATTGAAAAAATTTGGTTTGTATGTAAAAAAAAATGGAACTAATTTATAACCAATTAGAGAATTTAAAATTATACCAATATTTTACAAATGTTAATTATTATGTGTGATTTGCAAAATTTACATAAAAAATATACGTTTTGTTTGAATACTGGTAACAAAAGTTTATTAATTAAACATAACCTTTTTTTTTAGTATTTTTATATAAACTATGTTGCAGCATTAAAAGTTGTTTTGTAATGCAGTTTAAAACGTATTAAAAGATGATAAGAAATCGTATTTCAAGTTTTGGCGGATGCATACTTGTTGTTCAAATTGATTTAAAATTGCGCAAATGCCTTATTTTTTAATAAATTTGCGCCAGAAATACCCTTTTTCTTAAAACTTATAAAAAATACAACAAATTTAAACTAAATTGGAAAAAGTTTTCCATTAAGGATGGATTATATAGACAATTTAATTTTTTTTAAGTGATTTATTTTATTATTTGGTCAACAAAAATCACGTAGCAGACGCTTCGGAAGCTATTCTGCTTCCTTCCTTGTGAAGAACATAAAAGAATTGCGAAATAAGAACAAAAAGAAACAGATTTAAAATTTAATTAAAATTTGACAATTACAATTACTAACCTATACATATATATATATATATATATATATATATATATATCTAAATAAAAAATTAAATAAAATAAGCATAGATAATGCATACATGCACATACGTTGCAACTTACCAACGTTAAAAATTGTTCTTCGTTAAAAAAATATTTTGTATATTTATCATCATCTATGATGCGTTTTTCGTTCATTCTTTGGTTAATATTAAAATAGATTGGAATAATTATATATGTTTGTATAACCATTCGTCTAAAAAAATAGAATTTAATGTGTGGAATAGATTTTACCTGTATTATTTTTTAATATAAAATTCTAATCTGTGTTGGAAAAGAATCTGTGTAGCGAATGTTTTTCTTAGGTCAAATAAATTAAATAAAATAAAATATATTCCATTAAATTACTAATGTATATGTAAATCTTTTGATTTATAATATATATCAGTTAGTGCAATGTATGTATATGTATTTACAATTTAAGAACAAGACAGTTAAAATATTAATTACATATTAAAATTTATATTAAACTACGGCCTAATTGGATTTTACAATTGAGTGACTATGTCTACGTTGTGTCAACTCAACAAAGCAATCTACTATTTTATCTAGTTAAGTTTTGTTTTAATTAAATTATTATATACAATACTCAATTTCTCAATATCTTTGTGAAAATTACACGTATGATTACTATTAATATGTAACATTTCCCCTACTAGTCTCTTTCTGTATATAGGTTCAACTTCCAATACTTTTGTATGATCAAAGTTGAATCTGTGGCCGGTTTCATAATTATGATTTGAAAGACCAGTTTTTTTGTGATTGGTTGATGCAGTCTTGTTTGTGTTGTTTTAATAAAAGACAATCAAATTAACTGCATTATTAAACTAAATTGTTTTAAAATTGCAAAAAAAACAATTTTTTGCATGAACTTTGATAAAAATTATAAAAAATTGACATTTAAAAATACCATATTGGTATAAATCGTTTAGTAAAGCTATATAATTGTTTGAAAACTGCAAAAATCTTAAATATTTGCACAAAAAACTATTTTTTCTTCTAATTCATTAAAAATTACACAGAATGGTAGTTTTTTAGACTAAAATATTTCAAAAAACTTTTTCGAGTCCGAGTTAAGTTCATATTACAGATTACCATAGACAAAGTAAATAACAAATCAAAGAATTATTATAGTAGCATAACCTTTTTGCTATAATGCATCAAATCGGTCATCAAGTATTAACTGCTAAGTGATACTACTAAAACTGCAAAACGTTTACAGTGATTGCTAAAACATTTAAGTGTTTTAAACATAATATCTTCAAACAGGTAATTTATTTTGTTACTTTTTAAGTATAAAGGATTAAGTAAAAAAAGTTTTGTTTTAATATTTATTGTTAGCTTAGCATAGTTTGCAACTTGATGAATATTTTTAAAAGTTAGTTCAATATTTTTTAATTATTAAAAAAAAAATATTTGTCTTGTAGTATTTTTACTTATCAAAACAAAATATCTAAACAGTTGTCCTATATTTGACTCGTGCAACATGCAACTTAAGAATTGCAGTTTTACTTATGTTCAATTATTTTTTTGTAAGACAGTAACTTAATTTTTGTTTACATTTTGTTATTAATTATAATATTTTCAATCATTTTTGTACGTCATTCTTCTTTATGCCTTCTGCCTGTGCAAAACTAAACTCTTCTTCTGTTTGCCACAAATGCATCAAACAAACTAAAACTAAACAGTTACTCCTAACTTGCATTTATTATTATCTAAAAGTGTTTGCTCATTCTATCATTTACAAGTAATTTTTTAAATACGTCTTTCATATTTTTCATCAAATACTTATTTTTGTCTTAGGCATGATAAATTTATTAATTCTACCTACCCTATTATAGCCATCTTAAGAAAATAAAAGATTACATTTTCCTTTTCTCTTTTTTTTTTGTTTGTTATTTTTTATTATTATTGAAATTTTGAATAATATAATATGTATGAATATCTAAAATTTTTAATTTGTAAATAACATTGATATTTTACTTAAAATAATGTATTACTTCATCAATGAATTGATTTTTTATGCTTTAAATTATTTTAAAAAAATAACAATTATTCAAACAAATCTTAGGAATTGTCAAATATTTTTTGCTTGACGTATTATTTGTTGAGTTTCATACTTTTGATCGTGAATTAATTGATTATTTCTAGTAAGAACTGTTTTTTCAATATTTTTTCATCTTTGTGTATAATCTTTTAAGTAAAAGTAAAAGGTTTTTTTATAATAAAATGTATTGTGGTGTTAATGTTGATATGACCCATTAGCATTGTTCATATGGTCAACAACTATGTGTACATTTATTTTTCTATAATTGTTAATTGTTATTAATATTGTTAATAATTTAATTTTCAATATTTCCAGTTGTTAGTTACAAACATTTATAATTAAAACAAAATTAATTTTTATTACTACCTACTTAAACTTATGATTTCATTTGTCCGGGTATGTTTTTTAATTTTATATCTTACATAATCTTTATTTTTATTTTGTATGTTTTTATTCTGTTTAATGCTTTCTAAATACCGTATGAAAAATGTAAAAAAAATACATTTATTTATTGTCTATTTATATAGTTTGTACTTTAACATGTTATCGCGGTCAATGTCAGACGAAGAACAGACGCGCTCGCGAATGAGCATAAAGGCGATTTTAGTAATGGTGGATAATCTATGTTATTTAAAAAAATTAATAAAATGTTGTGAATTAGAAACAGAGGAAAGTTTATTGTTTATTTAAGTTCAAAAAAGTGTAAAACTGTGATAAGGGCACACTAAGAAATAAAGGTGCGGTCGTGTTTTAAAACAGGACTAGGGTCAAAAAACTCAATAAGATGGATGCATTTTTAAAAAGCGGGATGTTGCAAAGAATACCGCCGGATAAAAAAAAAGATAAAGAATTAGGTCAAACGAATCAAAAAGGAGGGAGAGAAATAGATTCGCCAAGCGGCAACAACGAGGCGAAGAGAGCAAATAACCCCACAACAATCCAAATAATAAGAAAATTAATTAGAAAGTTAAAAAACTTAACCAGTAAGTGTACAACCAATAAACTAGAACTTAAGAAGGTGGCGAATCAACTAGAAACAAATATGGAGAGAATGGAATTTGAAGAAGTTCAAAAAAAAAAAAGAACAGGAGAAAAAAAAAATAAAACAAAAATAGGTAAAGAAATGTCGACACAGACAATGGAAACTAAAGATAATAGAGAAGAAAACCGTAAAAACCAATTCATCTCGGACGAGGAGATATTAGAAGTGGTTAATGAAGAGGATATAAAAAATATTATAAATAAAAAATGGAGAGATACAAACTGTAAATATGTAAGCTTAAGAACCCAATAATGGGAAAGGAAATGGATACAGGACTTTTAATAAATAAAGATGAAGTAGGCAAAGAAGGTGGTATCTTACAACAAGCAAAAATAAAATACCCTAAACTAATGGAGGAAGAAGGAGAAGATGAAACGCCATATATAAAAACAGTTAAAAATCTAAGCGGAAAAAATGTGGGAAAGGTGCACATTATTAAGTAGAAAATTGAAACCGCAGAAAAAAAGGAGACATTAATAACTATCGAAAAAATGCTTATCAAAACAAAAACATTAAGTATTGAAGAAATAAATATACCAATACCAACGGGAATTACGGCAAGAGATGCAAACAAAAATTATGGAAATAGCAGGAAGAAGAACTAATACAAAAATAAGACTGTGCGTGCCAACACAGGGACAGGTATCGGAGACAAATAGAGAAAGAAGACCAGGAACGGAAACAGGTGCTATAGTAGTGAGCAAACAAGGTGTCACATATGCAGATTTGCTGAGACAGGCAAAAACCCAGATAAAAGGATCTACGTTCAAGGAGGTAAAGGAAACAAAAAAATGGGAGTTGTAACTAATTACAAAGGGTAATGAGACGGAGAAAGAGATGAAAAAAATTAAAAATGAAATAGAAGGCTGCAATGTAAGAAAAGCCAGCAACAAAACCACAAAACTGATGATGATCAAAGATATTAGCCCGAAAGTTAAGAGGGAAAAAATACTGGAATAAATTATGAACAAAGTGAACACAGAAGGAAGTACAATAATTTCCATAAAGAAAGGATATAGAGAAAAACAAACCGCTATAGTCAAAATGGACAAAAAAATAGCGGAACAGATAATAGGAGAAGGAAGAATAAACATAGAACTCATAAAATGCAGAGTAGAGAAAAAGGACATGTAGCGGCATAATGCAATGGGGAAGACAGGTCTTTACTAAGTATAAAATGCGGAAAGGAGGGACATCAGGTTGCCAAATGCAGAAACAAAAAATCGACAGAAAAATCTTAAAAAGGGCAATTAGGGATAGCAGAAAAAGATGCTGGAAAGAAATGATAGAATCTATAGATCGGGTGGAAAAGCAAAAGTAATCTGCTTAAAAGAAGACGAAGAAGAAGAAGTTATAATTAAAAAACAATTTTCCAAGGGAGAACCAGTAGCAGAACCAGAAACAAAAAAAAATAAAAAAACAGTTATGGCAACAGTGGAAGAGATAAAAAAAATATTAAAAAAATTGCCTAACAACAAAGCACCAGGTCCAAACAAAATAAAAACAGAGATTGTTAAAGCAGTTTTAGACGGAAACAAGATAGAAATAACACACAAAAGGTGCCTAAAAGAAAGAACTTTCCCAGGATGTTGAAAAGAAGCTACTCTGGTACTAATTGAGAAAAAGAAAGAAGTAGGAAAAGCAACGTCATACAGACCAATATGCTTAATCAACACACTGGCTAAAATAATAAAGAAAGTTATTGTACGGAGAAAAGAACAAGGAATAGAAGAAAAAGGAAGATGGAAAAAAGAACAATACAAATTTACCAAAGCAAAAACAACCTTAAAAGCTATAGAAAAAGTAAAAGCAAAAGCAAAAGAAGCAAACAGCGGAACGCAGAGGAAAAAGCAACATTGTGTAATGATAGCGTTGGACATACAGAACGCGTTTAATAACGTATCATGGGCAGCAATCATAGTAGCGGCAAAAAAAAAGAACTGAACAGAAAAACGATCAAAATCATATAGAGCTACTTACAGGACAGAAACTTAGTGATCAAAAAGGGAAGATTCAAACTTACCAGAGGGGTACCGCAAGGCTCAGCACTAGGACCAAAACTGTGGAAGTCGATAACGAGTACAAAGCCGGAAGGCGTGTCAATAACAGCATTTGCGGACAACTGCTAGTAGTAGGTAGAGACGTAGAAATAGAAGTACTAAAAAGAAGATTAGAGCTGGCAATTAATATGATACAAATATGGATGAGAAGTAAGGGTTTAAAACTAGCAACACAAAAAACTGAGGCGGCATGGCTATCGACTGAGAGGAATAATAAAGGAACAGGTAAGATACAGGTGGAAGATCAAGAGATAACCATAGGAAAAAAAATCAAATACCTCGGAGTGACACTCGAAACAAAGGGATGGAATAAACAGGTTAAGGAAGCGGTCATTGGAACAAAAGAAATGGAGAGAAAACTTGATAGACTTATGTCAAACAACGGAGGTCCAGGAGAAGAAAGCAGAAGGCTAATAGCAACGGCAGCAAGAAGCAAATTGCTGTATGCCGCAGAAACATAGGGGAAAGCCATGAAAACAAAAAAAAAACAGTAAAAAAACCCGAGGCGTGCTATTATACAACACAAATACTAACCGGGCTCGAAGCATTTGGAAAATTTTTGCTATAAATTAAAAAAACAAAGGAAGAAGAAAGGTGTACATTTTGTCAAGAAGAAACACACGATAACGCAGAACACACTTTAGTAGAATGCGAGGCGTGGGAAGAAGATAGAAAAAAAACTAGAATATATACTAGAAAGCAAAGTGGATAAAACAACAATCATTAACAAATGCTTAAAAGATGAAAATAAATGGAGGGCGCTAAGAAACTTCGCAAGAAGTGAACTAAAAAAAAAAATAAAAAGTTTGACAATAGAAGAATATAGAAAAACAAACAATCAAAACAAACACACAAACTAAAAGCCATAGAAGAGAAAGGAAAGAAATGAGAGAAGCTAAATGGAAACAAGAAAACAGAGAAAAAGATCAAAAAGAAAAAAATAAGAATTATGCATACCAAGAAACAGAAGAAAAAAGAAGAACATTTACAGAGATTATGATACCAAACGAAATTGCAGAGATAAGGAGAAAGAGAAAAAAAAATTTGAAGGAAAGCTGAATAACAGAAATAACAAGGCAAATACCAAATGGTAGATATGCTATCTCAAGGCTGACTGAGAACGCAACCTTTTAGATAGTTAGAATATACCTGTCAACAAAAGGACATGAAAAAGTAATTCCTGATGGAGATACAAGGATATCTTTGGAGGTAAAACTTACAAATCTAAGACTGCCAAAAGGAATACTACTAATGGAACTGCATAAATTATTCATGGAGGAGAGAGGATACGATGAAGAAGAAGTAAACGAAGACCTTAGTAAGCTAAGAGCACATCTGAGAACAAATTATATAATTAGAGTAAATAACACACAGATGAGAGAAAGAAAAGAATGCAGAGGTAGATGCCAGTTCAGATAAGAAAAGGCAAAATGACAAAAGAGACAGACAAAGGTAGGGGCTATAAGGAGAGAGGAGCCGGGGACAGCATGCGTGCCGCAGATGATGCGCAAAAATCCGCAAGGCAAAAACCAGCCTACCTCAAACTAGCGCCAAATGTAGGTTAGTTTAGACAGGGACATTATAACAACAGGATTTGCACAGAGAAAAAAACCGAAAGGTATTACCATGCGTAAGTTATTATTAAAGGCCACTTGTTGAAAGCCAACACCTCACTACGTCTAAAAAAAAAAACTTTATCATGTTACAAGTAAATTTGTAGTATTTCATAGTTTTCTTTTAAAAAGGTTGTTTTTCTAAATAGACTAAGCTCAAATGTATGTTTTTGAGCACAGTCAATTGTTGCAGATAGCTTTGTCTACTGTAACCCATACAACCACCCAAGTGTTGTCAATTAAAAAAAATTTTATTACACTCACCGTTTGAGTAAGTTGTTAACAATACCACATACGATTAGCTTACAACATGTTTTTTAATATCAAACTAAGTTTAACTTGTGGCGGACAGCTTCGTCTACACAAACGCAACATAAAAAAAAAAGAAAAGTATTTATTGCTGAGTTGCCTAATTTATATGCAAAATTTGGTAAAACTCAATATAAAATTAACTATAAAGATTTTAAAAATGTTTAAGTGTTGCATATTTTTCATTTTACGAGAATTACTCAAATTATTTTTTGTGTGTAGTAATATGCTCTTTTTCACAGTAGGCATCAATATATAATAGTAGATATACTGATTACAATTTTATATTAATAATTTTTTTATACATTTAATTTTTCTTAAATCAATTAAGTTTTGGTATAAAATATGTAAATAGATTTAAAATAGCTTTATAATATAAATAATAAGTTGATTTAATTTTATTTGACTATTCGGATAGCATCGGGTTACTTCGTGCAAAAAATACATGGCCGCTGTCATTCTATTCTAACTTACTTGTTCTATGCATTAATATAGTTTATTTTTTTACATTTTATTTGTTACTTTAATTTGTCTCTTGATTCTTCACAACTATGAAATGCTACTGGTGGCATTTCCCAATAAACTTCATCAATATGATCATTGTAAATTATCACGTAGAAGTTTCTTTTTATAAACATAAATTGTAAGTACACCACCTTTACCAAATTTTATATAACAATTAATATTTCTAAGCAATTTGTTTGCGATACAATGCTATTATTTCTTTCATGTCATAAAACAAAGATTTATGTTAATTGAATTTTATAACATTTGTAAGTACCTGCTGTTAAGTGGGTGCACGTGTTTGGTTTTTACTAAATCCTCTTCAAAGAGGCTTAAATGTCTGGAATTATGAATAAGCCCTTGTAATTAGCCATCTGTTGTGTCCCACCACTATCAGACATGAATTTACCTTTTTTGTATTTGTACAATTTACGAGCAGTTCCGTTTCTACACTTGTACTAGCTACACTTGTAACAAACTTGTAATCAGACATGCAATACAATAAATGCTTTTTATGTGAAAGTTATTTTTATTTTAACGTTATATTAATGTTTGTGACATCAATAATTAGATGTAAAAGTTGTTAAGACAACAGTTAATTTACATTGCAAACGCAATCCACGGCCGTCTTCTGAACCAGGAAGAATATCAACTGCCGTACACAAAACATGGTCCTTCGAACCGGATGCAGCAAGTATTGTTGAAATCCTTATGTTGTATTGCAAATCAACATTTGTAAGAAGCTGTTAGCGACGGGGTATTTGTCCACTGCCGTCTTACAAAGAAGAAGTTTGAGCGAATTCTCCATCTCTCTCGTCAGCGATTTACATCCATCACGAGAAAGTTATCTAATACGTTGTTCACGGACCACTCTACCAGCGACGCCAATCGTCCATTATTGAGGAAGCCGTTACGTGAAATCAACAGCAACCATACATCTCCACATTATCAATCAGTAAGCATTATCACACCACTCTTTCCTATATATTCTTTTATTTTGTGTCAAGTAACATATTAAAATGCCTCCAAAAGCTTCATTACCTTCTCTTTTATCAAAACAAGAAAAGTTTGCAGCAATTTTAAAACGAGCTGAAATATTTTATAATAATTCTATTCATGCGGGCATAACAATTGAAATTGTTAATAATTTTGAGTCGCGTCTCAGTGAAATTGGGCCTACGTTAGATAAACACAACGAGTTATTAGATGAAATTGAAATCATTGATTCAGAAAACTTAGAGGAATATAATAAATTAAGGGAAGAATTTGAAAACTTGTTTCATTCAATTAAGGCGAAATTTATGACAGTCATTAATACAAATCTAGTAAAGCTTGGCTCAGATAATCACGCAGCAAATGTAGAACTAGCGCCTTCTATAAAACTACCAACTATAAACTTGCCAAGTTTTGATGGTTCATATGATATGTGGGGTCAATTCTCAGAAACATTTTTATCATTGATACATTCAAATAATACAAGCAGTAACATACAAAAATTTTATTATTTGCGGTCATGCTTATCAAACGAAGCAGCTAATGTAATAAAATCATTAAACATATCAGCAGTCAATTATGATATTGCCTGGAAATTATTAAATAATCGTTTTAATAATAAGCGACTAGCAATTCACAAGCATGTTAAGTCAATTTTTGAAGTTAACTTGATCCATAAGGAATCTCATGTGGCATTAAGAACGTTACTAGACACAGTTTTAGCTAATCTAAGAGCATTGGGTGCACTTGGTGAACCGGTTGACAGTTGGGATACAATACTTGTATACTTAATTTCTTCTAAGTTAGATGTAATAACTCGCCGCGAATGGGAATGTCATGTCAATTCAACCGAGCCTGCTAAATTTAAAACCTTGTCTGATTTTTTAACAAAACGTTGTGAATTGTTAGATACTCTCCATAATGAAACTTCCAATAAGTCAAACAATTTTAAACAGTTGCAAAAAGCTAGCGTTAATATTGCCATTAGCAAATTTAAATGTGCACTTTGTGAAAGCACGTCTCATTCAATTCATTCTTGTAGCGAATTTCTCGGTCTTAACGTAAGCTCGAGATTAGAGAAAATAAAAAAATTAAATTTGTGTACCAATTGTTTAGGCCGAGCTCATTCAAATAAACAATGCAAAAGCAAATACACGTGCAAAACATGCAAAAAACGGCATCATACTTTATTGCATATTGAAACTCAAAGGGAACCCATTTTGCAAGAACCCTCAACATCAATGAGAGCAAATCACTCCTTTACAGCATCAATTCAAACCATTTTATCTACAGCTTGTGTGAAAGTAGTCGATAAATGTGGCAAATCACATAATTGTCGTGTTTTACTTGATTCCGGATCTCAATCAAACATTGTAACCTCAAAAATGCGCAAATTGTTAGGTATTTCTATTTCTAAAGTAAACATATCAATTTCGGGTATTAATCAAAGTACATCAAATATCACAGGAAGATGTAATATTTCAATTTATTCAAATAATAGCAAGTTTGAGTCAAATATTTCATGTCTAATTTTAGACAAAAGAACTGAAAGATTGCCTGCAGTGTCTTTTATTAAATCATTTTTAAATATTCCAAAAAACTTGCCACTAGCCGATCCATCATTTGATAAAAACGGAGATATAGATATGCTGTTAGGGGCTGATATATTTTGGAATCTAATTTGTATTGGCCAAGTTCAATTAGGAAAAAATCTTCCTTTATTACATAAAACTAAATTGGGTTGGGTTCTAGCTGGGTCAGTACCTGTTGTTTACTCATCTAATGTGTCAATATCGTCCAATTTAAGCATAGATAATATAGATATCAACAAATCAATAGCTAAATTCTGGGAAATTGAGGAAAGTTTTGTATCTTCTCCTCTTACACTTGAGGAAAAGGAATGCGAAAGTCATTTTGTTAGTACCACCAAACGGGATTGTAATGGGCGGTTTGTAGTTAGCTTGCCATTAAATGATAATGTAAATCAATTGGGGAAGTCAAAGACTCTTGCATTAAAAAGATTTGTTAGCTTAGAAAGAAAATTAAATAATAATCAGAGCATTCGAGAACCTTACATAAAGTTTATGAAGGAGTATCATAAGCTAGGACATATGACAAAAATAGATGAATCAAAACCTCAACCAAATATATTATACTATTTACCTCACCATCCAGTCCTAAAGGATACCAGCATTACAACTAAACTTAGAGTAGTTTTTGATGGCTCAGCCAAAACAAATACGGAATTAGCTCTGAATTGCGTTCAAAAGGTTGGACCTACAATTCAACGCGACTTGTTTTCAATTCTATTAAGATTTCGACGGCACTTTATTGTACTATCGGCAGATATTGCCAAAATGTATCGTCAAATACTAATAACAAAAGAGCATCGTCCATTGCAACGTATTCTTTGGCGATCATCACCTTCCGAGGAAATAGGTTGTTTTGAATTAAACACAGTCACTTATGGAACCGCATCTGCATCATTTTTGGCTATAAGATGTCTAAAGCAGTTAGCACTTGAAAATAAAGTCAAATTTCCACTAGCATGTTCTATCATTGAAAACGATTTTTATGTTGACGACCTACTCACAGGGTGCAACACTGCTCAAGAAGCAATCATTATTCGCGACGAAATTTCTTCTATATTAGATTCAGCCGGTTTTCCTCTTCGTAAATGGGCTTCTAACAACCCAACCGCTTTAACGGGATTATCAGATAACTGCTCAGTTGATGAATTTGTAAAACTAACTAATTCAACGAAAATAAAAACTTTAGGTATTTTATGGAGCCCCAAAGCCGATCAATTTCGATACAAATCTCAGAATTTTATAGGCGCTCGTGTTACAAAAAGAACTATATTATCAGCAATTGCAAAAATCTATGATCCCTTAGGATTAATTGCACTAATTGTGATTGTTGCTAAATTAATAATGCAAAGTCTTTGGCAAAACAAACTTCATTGGGATGAATTGATTCCTATAGATTTACACACAAAATGGCTAGATTTTGTTAGAAATTTAAAAGATTTAGAGGCCATTCACTTTGATCGACATGTGCTATGTCATAATTATATTAAAATCGAATTGCACGGTTTTTGTGATGCGTCTGACGTTGCATACGGAGCGTGTATTTACATTAAATCATTTGATTATGCAGGCAATTCAAATATTTGTCTTTTATGCGCCAAATCTAAAGTAGCTCCATTGCAAAAAATATCAATACCACGACTTGAGCTTTGCGGTGCGTTGTTATTAGTACGATTGTTACAAAAGGTTTGTACTGCTTTGGAATTATCATTTGACAAAGAATATCTTTGGTGCAATTCAACAATTGTTCTAAGTTGGATTAATGCTCTTTACAATAAATGGAAAATTTTTGTAGCAAATCGTGTAAGCAAAATTCAAGAGTTAACTAGCATTAGCACCTGGAAACATTTAAGAACATATGATAACCCTGCCGATTTAATATCTCGTGGAGTCAGCGCAGATAAATTAAATTTATCCAAACTTTGGATTTCAGGCCCAGAATGGTTACATCAAGATTATACTCATTGGCCGACTATAAATTTATCTAATATGACAGATGTACCTGAGTGCCGAAAAGTAAGTAAATATATGCACAGCCGCTACTGAATTAATACCTTTTTCAATATTTATAAAATTTTCTAATTTTACATCATTGCAACGTGTCACATCCTATATCTTACGATTTATTCATAATTCATCATGTAATCGAGAATTGCGACGCGTGGGTCCTTTAACAGTCAATGAACTTAATAAATCAGTTATTGCACTTATAAAGCGAGCGCAACTTGAGCATTTTCAAAAAGAAGTTTGTGATCTAAAAAGCGCCAAACCTGTTCATTACAAAAGTCAGATACTCTCACTAAATCCCATACTAGATGACGATGGTTTAATTTGCGTGGGAGGACGTTTGAATAATTCAACATTTGCTTTTAATAAAAAACATCAAATTATTTTGCCTAATAAACACAAATTAACTTACTTAATTTTGCAATATGAACATATTAAGCAACTGCATTGCGGCTAGGAAGCTTTATTAGCATCAGTTCGTAGTCAATATTGGCCAATTTCTGGCAGAAATATATGTAAAAGAGTTATTGATAATTGCTTGAAATGTTTTCGATCAAACCCTCCAAAGACCGCACATATCATGGGCCAACTACCACCTTCTCAAGTTAATCCTGCGCCTCCGTTTCATATATGTGGAGTAGATTACGCCGGACCGTTTTCAATAAAAGATAGAAAGGGTAGAGGTTCAAAATTATCAAAGGCATACATATGTTTATTTGTATGTTTTACAACAAAGGCCATACATGTTGAACTAGCATGTGATTTAACAGCTGAATGCTTTATAGCCGCGATGCGTAGATTTGTTGCAAGACGAGGCAAACCGTTACATGTTTATTCTGGCAACGGCACCAATTTTGTTGGGGCAAACTCAGAACTTAAAGATTTGTCAAACTTTATTAAAGCAAGCATTAACCAAACTGCAATAATAGATGCTGCTAGTAAATCAGATATTCAGTGGCATTTTATACCGCCGCGATCGCCCCATTTTGGAGGTCTTTGGGAAGCCGAGGTAAAGTCAATTAAATCTCATTTAAAAAGAATTGCTGCAAACGCAAGGCTTACCTATGAGGAGTTTTATACTTGCTTGACACAGATAGAAGCTGTCCTTCATTCCCGTCCTTTATTCCCATTATCAAGCGATCCAAACGACCTAGAACCACTGACGCCAGGTCATTTTTTAATTGGAAGGCCAATGACTGCCTTGCCAGACGCCAACATGATGAACTTACCGGAAAATCGCCTGTCCAGATTTCAGTTAATTCAAAGAATCACCCAGCATTTCTGGAAGCGATGGTCTGCCGAATACATAACTGGACTCCAGCAAAGGCCTAAATGGAAACAAAATGCAACTCGAAATATACAAGTTAACGACTTGGTTTTATTACGAGAAGACAATTATCCTCCTTTTCAATGGAAGTTGGGACGAGTTACTGAAACTCATCCAGGACCTGACGACATCGTTCGCGTAGCTACCGTTAAGACTTCAACCGGGGTTTTGAAACGGGCTGTGAAAACCTTGTGTACCCTCCCAATTGACGCTCAGTGAAGTGATTGACTGTATCAACAGCTTTATTTTATTATGTTTTCTTTATATTTATTATTTGTATTATACTTTATATTTTAAGTTCCCATATTGTTACATGTTGATTCGCATAACTATTGTTATTTTCTAATCCATTCATGTTTATTTCAAAAAACTTCAGTTTTTCAAGGCGGGCGGCATGTTTGCGATACAATGCTATTATTTTTTACATGTCATAAAACAAAGATTTATGTTAATTGAATTTTATAACATTTGTAAGTACCTGCTGTTAAGTGGGTGCACGTGTTTGGTTTTTACTAAATCCTCTTCAAAAAGGCTTAAATTCCTGGAATTATGAATTAGCCCTTGTAATTAGCCATCTGTTGTGTCCCACCACTATCAGACATGAATTTACCTTTTTTGTATTTGTACAATTTACGAGCAGTTCCGTTTCTACACTTGTACTAGCTACACTTGTATAAACTTGTAATCAGACTTGCAATACAATAAATGCTTCTTATGTGAAAGTTATTTTTATTTTAACGTTATATTAATGTTTGTGACATCAATAATTAGATGTAAAAGTTGTTAAGACAACAGTTAATTTACATCGCAAACGCAATCCACGGCCGTCTTCTGAACCAGGAAGAATATCAACTGCCGTACACAAAACACAATTTTATACAAATTTAGTATAAAAAATGGTAATTTTTGATGAATTTGTTTTGTAAGTTTTTGGTGAGCAATGCTATTAAAAATAGCTAGAAATAGAGTTGTAGTAAGCTATAAAAGAATGGTTTACTAAGACTTGTGGTAAATTTTAGGTACATAAAATTTACACAAAAACATATTTCTTTGTAATTTTTTTATTTTTATATTAAATTTCTATAAAATTGCCCAGAAAAGTTATATGTTGCATAAAATCTGCAAATATTTAGTTTTAATTTTTAGATTTTTAAAATTTTTGGCCTGCATTAAGTTTTAAATTGTCGGATTTTGGTTTTTAAAGATGAATTTCAATATTTACCCAGAAAAACTTAATGTTGATTGAATTTTGCACAAAAAATAAATTTTATTTACAAATTATTAAAGAATACTCTTGTTGACCATTAAAACAAAATGTAAAAGATGTTTTAAAATAACACAACATTTTTATTTTTGCATACGATTTTGAACAAAAACAATTATTGCATAATAGCTACAAGAACACAAGAGGTGAAACACAGGGTGTTTATAAAAGTCTGGGATTATGTAATCACTTTAAATATGCCAAATTTTTAAAAATGTCCGCCAAACTATTTATTTTTTTTAGGCAGTTCAACTTCAATTGTATTTACGCACAACAAAATTGAATTCACTATTTCACTAGAGTAGCACAAAGGTACATTAGATGGTTACCTAATCCTAAACTTTTATAATAACTCTGCAGATTTTTTGATGACTAACACTATTGTGTGTGGATAGGCGGGCCAAAGTAAAAGAAACTACCTTCCCACAGTTTTAACTTGATTCATTGTTAATCAGTTAATTTATGTATAAGTGACAGTTGTGATTCATTGTCTTTGTTTTCAAAATAACCACAAGTATATGAGAAGTAAAAAAGTAATAGGTCTTTTGATGATTAACAATTGGGTGGGCGAGCGGGTAGGCCATAGTAAAAGAAACTACCCGTTCACAGTTTTAACTTGGTCCCACCCACCCACCCTAGCGTTAGTAAGAATTTAGGCTTAACACTGATTTGATGTGTAAATAACAATTGATATTCATTGTCTTGTACATAATAGCTACAAGAACACAAGAGGTGTAAGAAGTAATAGATCATTTAATGACAATTGGGTGGGTGAATGGGCTATAGTATTAAAAGCTATCCGCCCTCAGTTTTAACTTGGTGCCATCCTACCCACCCTAACGTTAGTTATCAAAGAATTTATTGTTAAATAGCTCTCTGATGTCTAAATGACAATTGACATTTATTGTCTTGTACAGTGACCACCACCTTGTAGGTTCTGAAAAGTTTGTAAATATATTAAAGCATAATTATCAAATAAAAAAGTTATGACGTAATAATATGATTGGCAAATTTTTACTTTTATTAATTAATAAAGAAAATTTAAGTTTGGATACTTTTTCACAAAAAATCAAATATTTTCTTAATACGTTTTAATTAACTTTCATAAAATAATAATCAAATAAATTTACAAATAAATGTCAATAAATATTATTTTTGTGAGATTACCCGATAATTATTTTAATTAATCTCAATTAAAGAAGTAAAATTTGCAATAAATTATTGTTAATATCTATTAATTAGTTATTCTTTTTAGCAAATTAAAAACAAAATCAAAGTCATCTCAAATAGTTTTCTAATTTATTTACTAACAAAACATTATATACATATATGAATATATATATATTTACTAACAAAACATTTAATATAAGTAGAAAATGCTACTCGCCCACAATTTTAACTTGTTGCCCACCCTTATTTTTGCATAAATTTTGCGCAAAAAATAACATTTTTCATAAAATTCATAAAAAATACAACAAATTTAAACTAAATTGTTCTAAAATTGCAATTTTTTTTAATTAAACAAAATGACACGAGAAAGAAACATTGCTTAAGTAAGCTATAAAATTGTTCTAAAATTGCAATAATCTTAACTATTTGCATTAAAAACGAGTGTTTTCTAAATTTATTAAAAACTACACAGAATGACAATTTTTTGCACTAAAATTCTTTAAAATACTTGTTCTTAAAGATGAAGCTTAAGTCTCATGTTTTGTATAAAATTGGCACAAAAAACATTTTTTTCTACTATAGGATTAAGCTTATTTAATAATATGATGTACTAACGTTTACGGATTAAAAGAGAAGGCAATATACAAACATGGTACAAGGCTTATTAGAAATTAGTTGCTAGATTTTCTTTGTTTTTTTATTTCTAATTTGTTCTTTTTGTCTTACAAGTTGTCTTGTAGTTTAGATCATACTACAGGTTACCATAGACAAATCAAAGAAGTATCAAATCGATTAACGTATAAGCAATTATTAATACTACACACACTGACGCCAGCACCGCTTCACCACGCCCTGAAAGCGACCTAACACACACTTTACAAAGTAAGTCCCTTATCTTTTGAAGATATTGCACTACCCACCCTTTCAGAACGATTACTTGGTTGCACAACCTGAAAGTGTTTTCAATCCCCAAAAAATTCGACCAGGCAATCTACGCCACCGTAATATTGCCGGACTGAAATTTGTTATGGGCGTGGCTTCAGAAAGCATAAAATTTTGCCACGCAAATTCTTGCCAGCCAGTTTTATCTCTCAACCATAAAACAACTCTCTGTTTTACGACGAAACACTAGGCTCACCAGAAAGACTGCTGAGCTGCATCTACCGGCGCGCAAAGTCAACGTACACTTGTTGTAAGGACGATTTCATTTTCTGGTGGGTACCGTTGCCGACTTCCGTCAAAACCTTGCAATCCCTACACTACTGAAACTGTACAGTACTTGACGCGACGTGCCGAGACAGTTTCCCCTGCCTCCAACGACCTCCGTCCAGCAACCTTGTGGTACTCTGAATAGTAACAACAACCCAATCGCTTAGTTTCAAATAACCATTTCTATTCCCAGGGAGAACACGCAGCCCAACAGCACAACCCCAACAATATAAACCGTTTTCTCAGGCATAACCTAGAGCTTAAATAAGGATTGATGTCAGCCGCCGACTGAATTATACCGGTAACTATTGGAGCTCAACGTAGAGCATTCTAGAGTAAAGGTGCCTCAAAATTCCGCAAACTCGTCACCGAGGAACTCCGTTTACTAGGTAGAACTTTTCCATCAAATTGAAGAAGTTGACAATAGGAAATTCCCCATCTGGTTTCCGTTGCTGAAAACACTTCCAGACCTCTTTACAAACTAATAGACGTCACCTCAAGCTCCGGCTTAATTGCAACCAGCACACACTACCCAAGCATCGACGAAGACCTTAAGGAAGACTCTGAACTAGAAAGTTAGGAATCATAAATGAAAGGGTTTGAGAAGAACACGCCGAGCACTTCCCTGTTGTCTTGCACACCACCAACAGTGCACAAAAGAGTATTGTTTTGCTCTACTAATAGTAACCAGAATAAGAAACTAGCTCTTCAAAAACTAGCCACAAGTAAGGCTAAAAGTAACCACTGCGGTACAAAAGAAAAATTGGTTGCACATACAAATTTTAGAATTCAACAATTTTTTAGTTTAATAGTGTAGTTGCAAAGCGACAATTTATGAATCAAATGTTTTTTGTATTAGATGCTTGACGTCACCCATCTGTCAATCGCGAAGCGACAAATTATATAATTCAACAATTTTTGTAGTTAAACAGCGTGACATAAAAATTGCAAAGCGACATTTTATAAATTAAATGTTTTTTGTATTAGATGCTTGACGTGACTCATATGTCAATCGCGAAGCGACAAATTATATAATTCAACAATTTTTGTAGTTAATTAGCGTGACAATAATTGCAAAGCAACAATTTATGAACTAAATGTTTTTTTTATTAGATGCTTGACGTGACTCATCTGTCATTCGCAAAGCGACAAATTATATAATTCAACAATTTTTTAATTAAATAGCGTGACATAATAATTGCTAAACAACAATTCATAAATCAATTTTTTTTGTATAAAATGCTTAAATGACTCATCTGTCAATCCTAAATTGACAAAATCCATATGTCAAATCAACTCATTATCCTTGGCATTAACAGGAAGAACGTGTTAGAGCCGACCTCAAGTGCCACAACATTAAAAATTTCTTTTGAACGCACACAATAATAAAATAAATTAATAAATAGTACTTACACTCTTCTACATTAAAATATAGGCACTTTTTAAGCTTTGTTCTAAGATAGCTGTGTTGTAGTAATAAATATCTTCACAAGTGTTGTTTGTAATTGTTGTGTCCATGAGAACGCTAACGTCATGCATTGTAAAATTGATTTGCGCTCATGTAATTGCTGCAGTCACGCTATCGATTTAAAATCGCGTTCAAACATTAAACATTATTAATTAAATTTAAACAAAAAATATTTTTCTTAATATTTTTTAGTTATAATGCGTCTGCTGCCGTTAAGGTGGGAAAATTGACCCATAAAACTATCGTGCAGCTTTTCTCGAAAGTTAGTTAAGATAATTCATTTCCGTTTTCGGCATTATTATGAGTATAATAACAACAGTTGAATAAGCTATTTTGGTAAAAATATATTAATAAATAAAAAAGTTTAGTGGTAAAAATTGTTCAATTTATTTCAAACTTAGTTCATATTAAAGATATTTATATAAAAAAATTATGCCGCAAAAATGATCACAAAATGGTTATTTGTTTGCTTTAAAAGTAGCACCAAAGATGATGATACTTTTGGGTGTAAACAATAAACCCACCGATGGCTCCGCCCATTACGTTTGGTACTGTTTTTATTACACAATTGGTAGTTTGATTTTATTGGGTGATCGTCGCCATGGGCGGTATTTTACTACAGTGCGAGTGAAGCGCTCCCGGTGGTTTATCACGGAATCATTCTTGACAATTCTGTCCTTAAATAAATACAAAGTCATTATTAATTATATTCTACAGTATTGCCAATATTTGTGTAATAATAAATGTCAAAAATGATGTCAAAATTTTTGGTTATAACATAAATTATTTGTAAATCGCACTGAAGCAACAAAATGATATTCGAGGCAGCAAGGATGGACGGTTAAGAAAAGATGGTGCTGGATCCAAACAAAGGTGAAATAAAAAGGAGTAGTAGTAAACCAGAACAAAATGAAGGCACAAATAAAAGAAAAAGATCATCTAAAGACGGCGAAGACGGGCAAATTGGACAAGGCGGAAAAGGTGGTAGAAGCAAAGGAGGAGAAGGTGAAGGTGTAACAAATAATAAAGATGATGATAAAAAAGATAAATCTTTTAAAAGACGGTGAAGATGGTAATAAGGGTCGTAGTGGTAGAGGTGGAAATGGTGGTGGGACCAAAAGGAGAAAAAGGTGGAGGCAGAAGAAATACAAATTCTGATAGTGATACAAGTTTTAAAAATAAAAATAAAAGTTATTCTAAAGACGGTGAAGATGGCACTAAGGGTAGAGAAGAAAAGGTGGTGGGCGTTACGGAAGTCAAGGCGGATATTCTGTGGGCAAAACACTGATGATAGTGATTCATATGAAAAATTTGACAATTCTGTTTTTAATAAACAACGTACTAAAGATGCCAAAAATAGACAAAAAAGTAATGATGGAAAAGATGGCGGTGTCAAAAAAGGGGAGCATGGCGGTAGTGAAAAAACTAAAAACTCTCTTAGTAGAAAAAGTGACACAAGCAAATCGAGTAAAGATGGCGAGGATGGTGGTAAAGGTGGGAGAGGAGGCAAAGGTGGTGGCCGTGGAGAAAACGGTGGGGGTGGAAGAAGAAGATAATGTTACAAAAATACATTTTGAGTTACTTTTGTTTGCTAATATTATATCTTTGTATTCTTTTTGTTTTAGTAGATTAACTATCTCTTAACAGACTGTAATAATAAGTCAACATGTTGATGGTTTTAATAATAAAAAAATTGCGACAAAACTTTGAGAATTTACTATAATTTATAATCATTTTGTTATAAATGTTGCTGTACATTTTAATTTAATTAATTTTAATTACTTTCTTTCCTTGCTCTACATCAACAGCAATATCTCAAACAATTTTTGCTACTCAAAGCCTGCCTTCTCATCATCTGTTCATATTCACTACGAGTCATTCGTACTTTCATGGGCTGGTTCCACCCCCACCAATTCATATTTTTATGTTGACTGGTTACTGGTTCATTAAGTAATCTACCACCAGTTCGTACTTCTCTAATATTGTTATTTCTGTTAACAGTTACAGTTTGTCCACCAATTCTACCTTCACCAATGTTTTCAATGTTGATTGGGTTGGTTTGTAGACTAGTTTCTCTCACACCGGAATAATTTCCTTTTGATTTATTTTTTGTGTTTTCATTTAGTTTATTTTCAGGTTTTATTGCTCTAGTTTTTGCGTTTACAAATTTTCTATAATTATGCTTTCGGTTAGGTTAGGTTCTATTTTTACTTTTCTTATTTAAATTTGCACTTTTCACTTCTTGCTACTCTACCCTTATTAGAAGAATTTTGACTTTAGTAAGAAAAACTATTTTCTTTTTTATTGTGATTGAGACTCACACATTATAAATTTAAACTTAAGATAAATTAAACACAAATTATATTTGCTCAAATCAATTTATTGCATAACATTTTACAAAAGAAACTCTCCAGTCGTCTTCAATCATTCTGCAAAATTAATAAAAGTAAATTAGTTTCAAAAAGCTTTATAATTGATTATTACCTTCAGTTTCTTCTTTTTTGTTGCCTTTGCCTTTTCCTTTTTTCTTTCCTGTTCTTTCCACCTTTTTTTGCATTTCCGCTTTCTTCTCCTTCACCACCTTCGCCATCTTTCTTTGGTCTGGCTTCTTTAACTATTGGCATAAATCCTGAAGAACTCCCACCATGTGAAGCCAGATTGGCGCCTCCATGGGTCATGGCATGACTGACTCCCAACTGTTAAGAATTTGATTAATTTGAATCAGTTTAATAATTGTAAAATTTAAAATTAAAAAAAAACTTTGTATATTGAGGGTGTAGTTAAATATTTGTAAACAATTTATGATTATATAAAAATTATTTATATATTAACTTACCAAAGTTACTAGAAGTAATACAGCTACGAATAAGATCTTCATGATGATACTGTTTGTTGATTTTGTTTATAGATTGAATGTGTTAGAGCTAGTTTATATACTCAAAATATATACAAATAAATTGTGTTAACAGGATGTGTATACCATTAAACTGTTCTGTTCTATTAGTTACAAACATGTAATTGCGGCAATTAAAACTAAAAAAATGTTGGAATACTGAGTTATTTTTTAATTAACTGCAGAAGTAGTCTAACATATGCCAATATTCGTATTGCTAGCTTTTGTATACAAATAACTTTTTGCTAAAATTTGTAAAATATGCAGTTCTATGACTATTTAGCTACAAATATGAAATAGTATTTTAAAAGCGTATACAGATTTTGATTTTAATTTTTCTGTAATTTGCTATAATACATATATCAGAAATGTATTGCATTTTAAACTTTGAGGTAGTAGCCCAATCAAATCTATACTGATGATAAATAAAATTTATGGTTTGTCTCTCATTTGCCGAATCATTGATTCAAACCATTTGTCTACTACTAGTTTTGTTGACTTTTTTGGGTTTGTATGAAGTTAATTTAATGGCTCGAAAAACAACTTTTGCTTTTTGTGGATGAATTAAAAATTAAATTGCTGCATTTGTAAGGCTAATTAGAATAGCTTTCACTGGAGGTTTTTTGTGAGGTCCAGCTATAACAGACTGTAAAGGTCAAGTAACATTGCAACTTATTGATACTCTACAGTACTTCTAAGTGATGTGTTGGTTGTGATTGTGAGTATTAGAAATTTAACCGTTGATATCATTTTATTTTTATAAAGTTTGCATTATCTTGAAAAGAGGCCATAATGGTTTTACTTTTGTTGCAAATCTCAGAAATTCACATAAGCCAGGGAGGTTACCAGCGTCGTCCGAAGCGTACACTTTATAATAATCAACTCAGCTCTAGATAACCCAAAGCAAGTAATTACCAGCGTTTCAGCTTAAAAGCATTATTTGAGACAGATGCCTCCGCACTAAGACTATAAGATTCAAACCGAGTCCTACGTGAGGTTTAACTTAATTTTGCCTACCCATCCGCCCAAGTTTTTGTGATCAAAAAATTGGATCACAAACACTTGAGTGGGTGAGCGGGAACTAAGTTTAAAAGTAATGGGCGTGTGGTTTAGTTTAGTGTTGCTTACCTACCCGCCCGAGTGTTTGTGATCAAGAAATAAGGTTAAAAATGAGTCGAGGTTTGAAGTGTTGCCCACCCATACGCTTAAAAGTTTGTGGTTAAAAAATTGCATTACAAACACATGGGTAAGTGAGCAGGAGCTAAGTTTAAAATTATTGAACGTGTGGTTTTGCTTAGTGTTGCCCACACACCCGCCCGAGTGTTTGTAATTAAAAATTTGGATTACAAACACTTGGGTAGGTAGACGGAAATTAAGTTTAAAATTATTGAGCGTGTGGTTTGGCTTAGTGTTGCCTACCCACCCGCCTTAGTGTTTGTAATCAAAAAATTGAATCACAAAGATTTGGGTAGATAAGCGAGAATTAATTTTGAAATTAGTGGGAGAGTGGTTTAGTTTTGTGTTGCCCACCTACCTGCCCTAGTGTTTGTAATCAAAAAATTAGATTATAAACATTTGGGTGGGTGAGCGGGAATTAAATTTAAAATTATTCTACGTATGGTGTAGTTTTGTGTTGCCCACCCACCCGCCCAAATGTTTGTAATCAAAAAATTGGATCACAACACTTAGGTGGGTAGGCGAGAACTTAGATTAAAAATAGTGTGCATGTGGTTTAGTTTTGTGTTGTCCACTCACATGCCCTAGTGTTTGTAATCAAAAAATTGGATCGTAAACACTGGGGTGGGTGAGCGGGAATTAAATTTAAAATTAGTGGACGTGTGGTTTAGTTTTGTGTTGCCCACCTACCCGCCCTAGTGTTTGTAATCAAAAAATTGAAAACTAATTTTAAAATTATTGAGCGTGTGGATGGGCAGGAATTTAATTTTAGTGGGCTTGTGGATTACCATAGTGTTGATCAATAAATTGAATCACAAACAATTGAGTGGTTGGGCGAGAATTAAGTTTAAATTAGAAGGCGCGTGGTCTAGCTTAGTGTTACTCATCTACCCGCTCAAGTGTTTGTGATCAAGAAATTGGATCACAAACACTTGGGTGCGTAGTCGGGAACTGAGTTTAAAATTATTTAGCGTGTGGTTTGGCTTAGTGTTGCCCACCCACCCGCCCGAGTGTTTGTGATCAAGAAATTAGATCACAAACTCTTGGGTGAGTAGTCGGGAACTAAGTTTAAAACTAGTGGGCGTGTGGTTTAGCTTAGTGTTGCCCACCCACCCATCTTAGTGTTTGTAATTAAGAAATTGGATCACAAACACTTGGGTGGGTGAGTGGGTGAGCGGGAACTAAGTTTAAAATTAGTGTGCATGTGGTTTAAGGTGGTATTACCCACCCACCCGCCCTAGTGTTTGTAATCAAAAATGTGGATTACAAACATTTGGGTAGATAGGCGGGAATTAAGTTTAAAATTAGTAGGCGATTGGTCTAGCTTAGTTTTGCCTACCTACCCGCCCAAGTGTTTGTGATCAAGAAATTGGATCACAAACACTTAGGTGCGTGGGCGAAAACTAAGTTTAAAATTAGTGAGCGTGTGGTTTGGTTTAGTGTTACCCACGCACCCGCTTAAATGTTTGTAAATAAAAAAATGGATCACAAACATTTGGGTGGATGGGCGGGAATTACATTTAAAATTAGTAGGCGCGTGGTCTAGCTTAGTGTTGCCCATCTACACGCCCAAGTGTTTGTGATCAAGAAATTGGATCACAAACACTTGGGTGGGTGAGCGGGAATTAAATTTAAAATTAGTGGACGTGTGGTTTAGTTTTGTGTTGCCCACCTACCCGCCCTAGTGTTTGTAATCAAAAAATTGAAAACTAATTTTAAAATTATTGAGCGTGTGGATGGGCAGGAATTTAATTTTAGTGGGCTTGTGGATTACCATAGTGTTGATCAATAAATTGAATCACAAACAATTGAGTGGTTGGGCGGGAATTAAGTTTAAATTAGAAGGCGCGTGGTCTAGCTTAGTGTTACTCATCTACCCGCTCAAGTGTTTGTGATCAAGAAATTGGATCACAAACACTTGGGTGCGTAGTCGGGAACTGAGTTTAAAATTATTTAGCGTGTGGTTTGGCTTAGTGTTGCCCACCCACCCGCCCGAGTGTTTGTGATCAAGAAATTAGATCACAAACTCTTGGGTGAGTAGTCGGGAACTAAGTTTAAAACTAGTGGGCGTGTGGTTTAGCTTAGTGTTGCCCACCCACCCATCTTAGTGTTTGTAATTAAGAAATTGGATCACAAACACTTGGGTGGGTGAGTGGGTGAGCGGGAACTAAGTTTAAAATTAGTGTGCATGTGGTTTAAGGTGGTATTACCCACCCACCCGCCCTAGTGTTTGTAATCAAAAATGTGGATTACAAACATTTGGGTAGATAGGCGGGAATTAAGTTTAAAATTAGTAGGCGATTGGTCTAGCTTAGTTTTGCCTACCTACCCGCCCAAGTGTTTGTGATCAAGAAATAAAAACTAAAACTTTTTCAATTTTTTTTTATGACACCGGAAGACAAAAGCGCTGATACTAGCTGGAAAAAGCTAAGGTCAGATTACATTGAAGATGGACAACAAAAGAATACCAAACCAGCAGACCCTGAAGTATCTAGGTATTACAATAGACAAGAATTTCAACCTGAGACCCCACATTGCAAAAACAAAACCAGTAACTGTTGTCCAACAATGTTTTTTGTTTGGAAAACATTACCTAACAAACAGTCTATCTACAATTGGTAAATTTAAAAGAACAAGGGGTTTATGTAAACGCAAGAATCCGAAAGAAACATCGTGTGTCAGTAAAACCATGTTTATGCTGTTTACCAACAAAGCCCACCAAAGTCAACAACAGTTTGGAACTACAAAAGCCTGGGAATTGTTTCTGATCCATTTTTTTAATAAACAGTGGAGTATCTTGTTTCAACTAGAGCGCTCCGCACACCCACACAAGCGTAAGTAATGAAATCATTCTCCTCTTTGCAAAAGTTATTTGTATCTAAATAAATTAGGAAAAGTATGTAAAGTGACAAGTAAAACCTCTTGATAATAAACAGTCAAGTAGATAGGCGGAGCACTTAGATTATTAATTGCAAGAAAGTAATTTCAGAACACCCACATAATTAATTGGGAGCAAGTAGTTTTAACTGGAGTGTCCCAACCACCCACCCAAGTGTTAGTGATCCAGAAATTGATTGATTTTCTTTGCAAAAGTTAAGCGAAAGAACAGCCACAGGCTGAACTTTGCCGTTTTCTTTGTAAACAAAAAATAACAGTTATTTATATCTAAATTAGGAAAGAAAAGTAAAAAAATTAATCCTCCTGATAATAAACAGTCAGATGGGTAGCCGTGGCAATCGAATTATTGATTGCAAAGCGATTAGTTTTAACTAGAGTGTCTCGCCCACCCAACCAAGTGTTATTTATCTCAAAACTGAATAATTCTCTTATTTAAATTAAGGAAATGTGACAATCCAAAAAAATTACAAGAACGACGTCAAAAAATAAACCAAATCCAATTCTTGATGTTTGCCCGACTTACTAGCAAACCGAGACTCCAGACATCATATGTTACAATAACAAGTAAGGTTACTTGATGCCAGTCCACACTTAATGGAAAAATATGCAAGATCTATATTAACAAAGGAGGTTACAGAACCTACATACAGTTTTCTGGGATAAACAATTCAATTAGATAAAAAATATTAAAAGTAAAAATGTAAATAAACAATCAACTTGGTTTACAATTTTACCAAACATTACCACAGTCAAAATAAATTGTAAAAATATAAAATATTAAATAATTAGTCAAATTATGAATTAATTTGATTTGAGCCCGTAATTAAATAACAAGAGTACCTACCTGCCAATATATATATTTTATTGGTTATGTGCATTATTTTGATTAATTGTTTAAAAATAAAATTAAATAGCATTAAATTCAACATACATACCAATTCCAGCGCACAGTTCTTAGAACAAATTTACATAGCTTTTTATGATTCATACTACTTTGCCGACGCAAACGTTATAATATAATAAAAATTAATGCAATCCATAACTATGTCATGGTTGCATGCAGTGATCATTTTATCATATTATTATTTACTTTAATATTATTTACTGCAATTGTTTTCCATTAAAAATATATATTAATAATACATATTTATTTAATAATTTATTCGATAATTTTATTTTTTTCCATTGTTTTAATTTGAGAATTTCAAACAAAAACATATATTTGTTTTACTGTTTTGTTTAATGATTTTTGCACGTTTGGTTAATTATAGGTTTTGTAAATAAATTTATTGATTAATTCTTATGTGCTTTTTATTTAATTTAATTTTCTACCGGTAATATCTCGGCTTGTTGTCTTGAATAGCAAACTAATCCGTTGACCAGTAAGAAAACATCAATTAATGTAGAACATTACAAAAAAAACATCCCAAACACAAGCTGTGTCTGCAAATTTTTTTCATATTGCCACTGATATCAACGTGACTTGAGGATTTACACAAAGTAAATAGTGACATTTATTTCATACACCTGAACAAATTTTCTTTACCAAGTAATGATCAAGATGTTGGTCACCTATGGTCTATATTGCACTCAACGATTTTGTACATATAACACAAGATGTACTTGCACTTATTTAGATGTAGAAACAAGCCTGATAAATAGCATACAGTTCTGCAGAGTAGGCACTGCTAACACTAATCAATTGTAAATTGCAGCTCATCTACCACAACCACACTTTTGCTACTTTTTGAACCATTGGTAAATACCCAAGTTGCATTTAAGAATTTTGTTTATATTTTTGTAAATTCATTCAATTGCTTAAGTCGCACCGTTGCTCATTCTTCTTAACGCAGTATTTAAGCTCATACGTTAAAACGTCTAAATAAGATCTCAACAGTAAATTATTTTTTTCGTGCATGGGCAGATATTATTACCCCACAGCTGCTTTAAAGTATGTACCTAGAATTAATCTCAAATATATACTATCAAACCTGCTAATTGAAGAATGGAGACACTGTAGATACTGACAAGGCTTAGTGTCTGGTCCACTAACACTATCATAATATTTGTAATTATCGTTACATAGACACTAATCATGTACATATTAGACTAATGCCCTGAATTAATAAATGCCAAAACTTCTTAGAATGCTCTGCCGGAGTTAAATCTGCAACAATTTATACGCCAAAATTCAAGTTAAGCGCTTCACCCAACTGGTCCACTTTCTGATTTGATTGATTGATAATGTCGTTTTAACTTCCTAAACGCAAAATCGTACGTTATATATTTCATCTTCGCGAGATATAAATGACAGATAGTTTTTCACTGTTAATTTTAATCTTCCAAAAATGTTCGTCTCTTTGTCCCACCACGAGAACAGCAAATGTCTCGATTGGTGTTATTTGGGAGAATCAGAGCCAGTTTTCTACTTGAGAGAGATGACTGACTTACATTTAAAAAGATGAGTTTTTCCTTGTAAAAGTTTTATATCTAGTAGTGAAAAAAGGTTGAAACTCCACCATATCCACTTTTTTATATTTAGAAAAAAAAAACTTAAAAATCAAAATTATAAATAGATAGTTATATAATAAATAAATAAAATCAAATTTCAAAATTAATATTCTATATTTGTTGGTATTTATTTAAACATATAAAGTAAATAATAAAAAATACATACTACTAAACCTGTTAATTGAGAAATAGATACTGACAACCATATAAAATATCAAAAATTTAATTTTAATTTGGTAAGATTTAGTTATATGAGACAAATACTATACTAAAAAAGTAGCATATAAAAATATTATTCAAACATAACCTCTAATTTACTTTAATGATTTTTAAATAACTCAACGTTTATTTGTACCTCATTTTATAAAGCAATATTATATAAATAATTACGCCCAATATACGGTTGGAGAATTATTTAGGTGTTTCGGTAATAATTTTGACTAAGCCTGTATACGGGATTGGCCATATTCGACGAAAAGATCCGGCAACACTGTAACTTTTGACAGAGATGCTAGATCGACTAATGACATACCGCGTTTGAAGCGTCAGTTTAAGGAGATTGTCGTCATGGAACAGTACACGCCACGTGAACGCTCTAAGATTGTTGAAATTTACATTCAACCAAACAAGTCAATTGTGAAAACGCAACGTGCATGGAGGAAAATTAACAAAGTGAGAAGTAGGCTTTCTGCAACCACATTGTATCGTTTGTATGATAGATTTACAACTGGTGCGGCACTTACTAACCCCAAGCGTCCAAATAAAAAGCAACCAAGACGATCAGATCGTAATACCGCACTCGTACAGGCCAGTGTTAGCACGACTCCAAGAACATCTCAAAAACGTCGTTCAGATCAGTTGGACATAAAACGATCCACTTTACGTCGCATTTTACGAGTCGATTTGCATATGTTCATGTATAAAATTCAAGTGACACAAAAACTGTTGCCTTCTGATAAGCCACGTCGATTGGAATGGGCTCAAAAAGTCATTGAAATGGCTGAAGATGACGAGCATTTTTTATAGAAAATTATCATGAGCAACAAAGCGCATTTCACGTTAAACGGAACCGTAAACAAACAAAATTGCCGTTTCTACGCCACCAAAAACCCTCAAATTACACATGAGGAGCCTTTCTACAACCAAAAAATTACTGTTTGGTGCAGTATGATATGAACAGAAACCGTCAATCAGGTGCGTTATCAGACAATGCTAACCAATTTTTTGATGCCAATAATGATATGGATAACTTCTGGTTTCAACAAGACGGCGCTCCACCGCACACTGCTCGAGCTACATTGGAATTGTTGAAGACATCTTTCCCAGGCCGTTTGATGTCAAAAAATCCTAATTTTGACTGGCCGCGTTTAACAGATTTAACGACTGCAGACTTTTTTTCTATGGGGCTATTTGAAATCAAAGGTTTATATCAAGAAGCCACGATCCTTAGAAGAGCCGAAAAACAACATTCGGCAGGAAATAGCCGTAGACGCTCAAGGCGGCCACTTACGAGATATCATATTCAAAAAGTGATGTAAACAAATCTGCTTCAAAGAATTAAATGACACCAAAAATGTGTTTTTTACCATGATTTGAAAAAAAAAAACATCTTTTCGTCGAATATTGACAACCTTATATTGTCATTTTTTTCAAACTTAATATGATGACTCTAGAGCAATCCTCTAGTCATTGCTATTGTGCATTAAATTCAACAAAAGATATGTCAGAACAATATCACAAGATTACATACTTTTTATTACAATCCATGATCATCAATCTCGTTGAAATAAATACTCATATAAGAAAATGTTACAAAAATTCCATCATTAATACAGATAACATTTTCATTTCATCAAATAAAATCATGGAAGTAGTAATAAACTTTTCCTAAAGGTGAATTTACCAATTTTCTAATCAATTTATTCATAAAATATTTTCGGTTATAGATTCTGTATCTCTTCTTTCCAATTGTTTTTCTAAATCAGCCATTTTCAATGTTGCTTCATGTAGTTTTTGTTGAAGAAGAGTGATATCAACTTTTAAATTAGCTTGTAATTTTTTGCTGGTTTCTACTTCTGATTCTGAAGATGCTAAAGGTTGACTATCAATTTTTTGGCGACTTTCAATAATAAGTTTAATAACTTCATTTCTTCTTTTAATTAGAGCACTTTTTGTTTTTGTTGTAACTTTTTTCTTTTTCAAAAAATGTGTTGGGATTGCTAAAAAATTAAGAATTAATTATAATATAAATTGAAAACAAATTATATTTAAACTTGTAAATAAATACCTGTTGCTTTTAATTTAGGCCTTTCACTATATTGAGTAATTTTGCTTTTAAGGTTATTTCCAAATCTTCTTCTTGAAAGTGCAAACTAGATATACGTGCAGTATTTGGGTTAATTTTATCTAATCTACAACAATTTCTAATCCTTTGTTTCTGAAGATTTTTATTTTTTGGAAATCGAAAAAATGAAATTTTTGGTTCTCCTTCCTTGTGGGTTTTTTATGTTGACTGTTGCAAGTGCCAACAGAACAGCGAATTCCTCCCATTATCTGAAATAAGACGTACTATCAACAGTTAGTTGTATTATGTCATAAAATTGAAAAATATTTACAGAAACTGGCTTTAAACCACATTTATTGCATTTTTACGCTATTTTAACTTTTTGAAACTGCTAAATTGTCCACAACTTTCCCATTTAAACTTTACTCGTAACATATTATTCAATAAAAACTACCAAATATAAAAAAAACATCAAGTTATGAAACCATGTAAAATTATGTAATTTCATATAAACGGAAAGTTGTAAATCCAAAATATTTGAATAAATCGTATCCAAAATCATATTTCAAGTACTATCAAAAGTTAATTGAATATAAAGGTAAAATTTTTGTTTTCAGATATTATTTATTTTCATTAGATTTATGCCTTCATTGGCACTTCAATTATGTTAACAGAAACATATGATATGACGTAGAGATATGAAATTCGTCTGCCTTTGTTTGTCGGGTCTTTCATGCAAGACCGGAAATTTAAAGTCGACGATTAGCGTACCCTGTTTGCTATATTTATTTATTATACATATATCAGAGACAAATAGAGAAAGAAAACCAGAGACAGAAACAAGAGCTAATCAAGGATTTAAGTACTAACAACAAAAGAACATGAGACCAAAAAACAGATCAAAAATAATATTAAAATAAAATAGAGGTTTACAATATAAATCAGCGGAACAGATAATAGAAGAAGGACTCAGAAGATGCAGAGTAAAGAAAGTAACAGCAAACGAGAGAAAATGCTGTAAATGTTGTATCAAAGGACATGTAGCGGCAGAATGCAAAAGAGAAGATAGGTCTTATTGCTGTACCGAAAAGAAGGACACCAGGCTGCCGAATGCAGGAACAAAGAATACTATGTTGTAGTAGGATACAAAAAAAAAATATATAGGGCTGAGCTTAGACAAACTTACACAATACAAAAGACCAAGAAAAACAGGAGGATACGAGTAAAGTTAGATAGAACGTAAGAAGGATGAACAAAGAGAAGATAAGATACACAAAGTCTTGGAAACAGAAAAGGTGACAAAAAACAAAAAAACGCAAAAAAAGTTGAGAAAAGCGGCGGATAAAACAATTTTCAGATACAAGCAAAGACAACAAAAAAAACTACACCGGTGGTGCAAAGAAATAAAAAAAACGGAACAAAGCAACAGGTCCGGATGAAATCCCAGGTTGCTAGAAAGAGGCCACCCTAGTACTGATTCAGATGAAGAAATAAACAGCAAAAACAACGTCCTTTAAAACAATATTCTTAATCAACACACTAGCTAAGATAATGGAGAAAGTAATTGTGCAGAGAATAGACTCCTGTTCTAAAAGAAAAAGAAAAAATTAATAATACAAATTTAACAAAAAAATTTCAAATTTAAAAGCTATAGGAAAGATTAAAACTAACCTCAAGAGTACCCTGAAACGTAGTTTATAATGAACAACTTCGGATGAGGCTACCAAAAGGCGTGACAATAACGGCATTTGCGGACGACGTAGCACTAGTAGGTACAAACACAGAAAAGAAGGTATTAAAAGAAAAACTAGAGCTGGCAATAGATAAGATACAGATATAGATGAGACAAAAATAACACAGAAAACAGAGGCGGAAGAACAGGTAAGATAAAAAAATCAAACACTTCAAAGCGAAACTCGAAGCAAAAAGATGGAACAAACAAATTAAGCAGTCACAAAAACAAAGGAAATAGGTAAAAAGTTCAGTGAACATATGCCAAACAACGGAAGTCCAAGAGAAGAAGTCTGAAGGCTAATAGCAATAGCAACAGCAGCAAGAAGCAAATTGTTATACACCGCATAAACATGGGAATCGTCATTAAAATTAAAAAAACAGAAATAAAATAAAAAGGACTACAAGAGCAAGCTTGTTAAAGACTAGCAAGGCCTACAAAACAGTGTCACAAAAGGCAGTAGAAGTGATTGCGGCAACACCTCCCGCATATATGATGATAGAAAAAAACTAGAAATAAAAAAAAAACTAATAATAAAAGGAACCAGTAAAAGGGAAGCAAAGATAAAAAATAAATTCACTCTAGAAGACGATGGAAAATGTCAGATACAGTAGAGTAGAAAAGAAAAAGGGAAATTGACGTAAAAACTAATCCCAAAAATTAAAAAAAAAATAGGTAGAGAATAAACCCAAAACGTGTTATTATACAACACAAATACTGACCGGGCGCGGAGCATTTGGAAAGTTCATGGCAAAAAATAAAAAAAATATCAAGAGGGAAACGTGTCTATTACGTCAGGAAGAAACACACAATAACGCAGAACTCTCTAGTAAAATGTGAGGTGTGGAAAGCAAAGTGAATAAAACAACAATCTTTAAAAAATGCCTGAGAGATGAAAATAAATGGAGAGCGCTAAAAAACTTTGCAACAAGAGTACTAAGAAAGAAAATTGAAGAGTTTGACAACGGAAGAATATAGAAAAACAAACAATAGAAGCAAACACACAAAATAAAGGCACAAAAGAGAAAAGAAAGAGACAAAAACAGCACAAAAGACCAACTACGTAAAAATCGGCGAGACAATAAACGGCGCAATTCAAACTTGGGCCAAATCTAGAGTAGTTTGACAAGGACGATACAACAATTTGCCCAGAGAAGAAAACCGGAATGCAATGCCATGCGTAACTAATTCTCAAGAGCCACTTGCTGAAGCCAACACCTCACTATGAACACAAAAACAAAATTGACTACTATAGAACATATTTTGTTGTCATAAAGTATTTTCAATCAATAAAAATTTCCACTGGTGTCTTACATACGCAAAAAAAATAAACATGATGTACTTTTATTTTTTTAGATCTGATTAGAAATAATCTTACAAGAGTAAAAATATACTTGGAATACTAATTAAAAAGATATGCTAAACCACACCCTTTTGTAATATTTAAATACAAAGAAATTAATTATTCATATCAATCAGACAATTATACTTATTATATAAAAAGCTCTTTAAAAAAAAAAAAAACAAAAAAAACAGCATTCTTCCTTCTTCTGAGCCATTACAAGATGTATATAGTTAAAGTGTTCTATGAAACTATTTGCAATTTAATTGTACAATTTTTAAACGATGGGCACATCAGATATATCATAACGGGGAATAATAAGTGTTATAGTATTTGTTTCTGATTATTGCACAGTTTAAAATAATTGAGGTTAGGGTATTTTAATAAAAATTTTATACTTTATTGTGCTGATTTTATTTTTATATATTAAGACCGGTTTCGGCGGTTAGGCCATCATCAGTTTTTTCTTTTCTTTTCACAGGTGTTGTTGTGAAAAGAAAAGAAAAAACTGATGATGGCCTAACCGCCGAAACCGGTCTTAATATATAAAAATAAAATCAGCACAATAAAGTATAAAATTTTTATTAAAATACCCTAACCTCAATAAGTGTTATGTTTACTTACAACAAAAAAATAATTCAGAAACATAACTTGCTTTAAACCAACAAATAATTAGTGTATTACTGATATATTATTATATTTTATTTCTAATCCAAATTTGACAAAAAAATTATCTATTAATATAAGCTTACAAAAAAAAAACATATTTTAATAAATAGTCCCTTAAAATTAGACATTTTTTAGAGAAATTTTACCCACAGCTTAGCAACCTGTATACTTAGGTGTATTTTGACTGTCTGAAAACTATTTTCACCTAGCGCTATGAAAAAAGGTGGTTTTGAAGTAAAAGACATATATTCATATGTATAGGGTGTTCAAAAAATAATGTAAAATATTTAAGAGGGTAGTAATACGAACCACAACAAACAAAAAAGTCTTAATTTTCCTGATTCATACTGACTAGAATTCTCTTAATTATTTGAACGCCGTAATTTTCATTATCGTATCATATTCAGTGATAAATCTATGTTGACGACAAATGGGATACCCTCTATAGCCAAAATTGTCGCTTTTGGGCAAAATAAAATCCACACTTTAGTATTTGTACAAACACACAGAAATTTAAGAAAGTTAATGTATGGTGTGCGTTAACCTACAATAAAGTAATTGGTCTATTTTTCTTGTAAAGAAGGCTAAACGCAAATTATAATTTGGAAATTCTTAGAAAATACTTTTGACCTCAATTGGAAAAAAGAATTTAGAAGAAGAAATATGATATTCCAACAGGATGGCTGCCCAACGAATAGTGCCTTGATTGTTACAAATTGGATTGAATAAATGAACATTTTTCAAATTGGATATATGGGTCGCAATAGACCGATACACTGGCCAGCTCGGTCTCCAGACCTAACCTCAATGGATTATTTTCTGTAAAATTATCTTAAGGGTCCATGCTACGTTCTTTCCAGTTTCTTAAAGGGGCGCCCGTAATAGGAAAGAGCGTTTCAAAAAAGTGAACTTTTGTAAAATATTCAGAATCTTTGTATACAAGAAATAGATAAGTAAGAGATAGATATAAAAAAATTGTTTCAAAATAAAACTTTAATCCCCTGTACATACATAAATTATGTTTTGCAACACAGAATCTATAGGCAGAATATAGAAAATAAATATAACTATAATTATAATATTGACAGTAAAATAAATGACATTGACAATATTAATTAATGATGACGCACAATAATTAAATATATAACAATAAATTTTAATTCATTTTTAATCAATAATAAATTTTATTTTTTGGTCTTTTTTTATTTTTATAATTTATATCAGACCGGTTTCGATTAATTTGTACCATTTTCAATTTATATTATTGAAAATGATATAAATATGTATAGGGTTTTCCAATAAGAGGTTTTATTTTGATATTTAAAGAAAACGAATATTTTTTAAGAGAAATCAATAAATGCTTATTTCATTGTAAAGAGGAAAGTATGCCATTAACATTTGAAAACGATATCAGTCAAATGGCCGCCACGGTAACGGTTGCAGTACTACATTCTTTTCATGAAATTTTTCATGACCAATTTGCACATTTGCGGCTGTATGTCCTCGATAACTCCACGAATTCCATCTTTAAGGTCTTGAATCGATTGTGGAGCATTGGCATAGACCTTATCTTTCACGTGGCCCCAAAGAAAAAAGTCTAAAGGTGTTAAATCACAAGATCTCGGTGGCCAATTGTGATCAGCTCTTCGAAAAATAACACGGTCAGGAAAGTTTTCTTGCAAAATTGCAAATGTTTCGTTGCTTGTGTATCGTTCCATTTTTAATAATGGCGTAGTTTTTACTTGTCAAATGTCAAAAGATAATAGTCTACTATTTAAAATGAAAGTTCTTATTGGAAAACCCTTTATATCCAAACCGGTCTGATGTAAATTATAAAAAAAGTAAACAAATAGCTCATAATATAATAAATATAATATTTCCATAATCAAAACAGAGATTTCCCCACCAAACTTTCACTCCGTATAATGAATAATTTTAGTTTCTGAACGGATTACGTATAGTTAAACTTCGGCAATGCCGATCTAATATTTCTGGTAGCATAAAATATAGTCAACTTTTTAATAAATTCTTCGCAAAATAGCTCATCTTTTACAACTTCAATAATTTGTGTGTATATTACAAAATAACATAAATTACGCCCGTAATGTGCATTTGTCCTTGTACTTGATAATAATATGGATGATTCTTTTTTAAAATAATGGTATCATTATCTATTTGTGCATTATTTTTTTTTTAAATACCTTCTTTTGGCGATAAATTTCGGGCACTAAATGGACATTTTATCTCAACGACTATATCCGTATCAATTAAACCATCTGGACTAGCAGCTAGAAATAGATGACATTGATCCACAAATAAACCACATTCTCTTACCGTCTTATGAATTGTATATTCTAGTGCCTTGATAGCTGCAGGTTCGTGAGTTATACCATATAATCCGCATCAAATGAGACAACTGCTTCCAGTCGCTTTTTATTGTGTCTAAACCTATTTCGAATTACTGCTATTTTAGCTATGATTTTTTTTTTGTATATTTTCCAATTCTTTCCTTGTGCAGCATATTATAGCATTCTGCAAAATTCGTGTCAACATAAGTTAATAAACTTGCCACATTTTGAATTGTTCTATAAAATGCATGTTGAATATCCGTCCACAATCCACAAGTTTTTATTTGTTCCACAGTTAAGTTAACAATTGAAGGATGATGGCAAAAATACTTCAAATTTGCACAATCTTGGTGTTCCCCAAAAATATGAGAAGGAACGTTTTGAAGATCTGTTGTTAACATTACGATTTTATCAGCTTCTGACGTCAGTTCCTTCCTTCTGTACCCTACTGCCTTTACAATGCTTACCCGTGTTGTTTGGTTGTTTTTTAATAATAGATCCCTTAGCAATGGAGGAACTCTAGATCCGTTTGAACATTTAGTTCTACTTGCTATTTCTTTAAATTTACCACACAAATTCCTCAAAATGTGGTTTTTACACTCTATCTTCTTTATAATTGTTTGATGTCCGTATGGTTGAGCATCTACAAGTTTTCGATAAACACTGCTATCGCCATCAACCATAAGAACCGTGTATTTTAACTGATGCATATGTACACTTTGGCGAAATCCTTCTACAATGATATCTGTTTTCATAGCAGTACTACTTTTATTATAATTTTTGAAACATTTGTGTTCCGGAATTTTGTTGCCCTGGTGTTTTTGACAAAATGAACAATATTTGTTTTTTATGCCAATAAATAGAGATTTCTTCGTAACAGCCCCAATAATACAGGCAACTCCCGATGAGGCATTGTAGTTAGACCTATATGAACGTTTACTCCAAGCACCGTCTGCAATAACTGATATTTCAGGAATCCCGTCTGTGTCAATATTGCCTGCTTGTATGGCCAAAGCATGATCTTCTTTGCCGTTTTGTTTTAAACATTCCCATAAATTTGAATGTACACCATATGCAACTTTTTTGGAACAAGTATTATATGTATTTTGGGACATATTTGGGATATTAAGGTGCCCTAACATTTCATCCAACTGCAAAAAACCGCATCCAGATGATACAATACCAATAATTGCTGCATTATTTGTGCCAATAGCGCAATTTTTGTGATTATCAAGGTCAATTTCAATTTTTCGACAACACATTTGACGTTCGAACATAACCACACTTCTGAGACCCAACTGGCATTCTTTAATAAATATGCAATTTTGCCATCCACGATCAAATGGCTTATGAACAAAAACCTCCAGTATTTGTTCAAATAAACCGCCAATATCAACAATTCTACGTCCAGACAAAATCGGTGAATTTAAGTTAGCCTGGACATCATATCTGCTATTATTTGTTGCATTTGTTAAAGGTGTGGGCAAATTTGGATAATCTTCCTTTAAGAAGGATTCCGAGATTTGAATATCGCTTCCATCCACGGCCTGGCTAAAAGTGGATTCCGCATTTGATATGTCCATATTATCGGCATTGGATGTATTGGCATCTTTTAAACTTTCGAATTTTAGTGCTGCGGACACCCTGCAATGTTTATTCTACTTATATCATTTATTTATTAATTTTATTTGTAGAAAACCTTCATAACCTTAGTCCCAGTGCCCTCATCTACTAAAGCAATTAATTTATCCCACAACAAATAAATATAAAAACAAAAAAATGAATTTATTTTGAATCTTGAATGGTTGTTAAACCCGTATGACACTATCCATAATTATGTCTTATGTAAAACGCACAAACTATCAAGGTCACAATTACATCTTGAAAAATTAGATCATGTTCTATTTTCCCATCTATAATCGACGCGAACGTGATGTGCGCATATCATTTTGTATTTTCTTATTTTCTTATTTTTTTTTTTAATTTTACCACTGCAGCTCTACATATAGCAATTGCTACCACTTTTTTAATTTGTTCTGCTTCCATTTTTCATTATTTTCATTAATTGTATAACTAACTGTAGCAATAATCAATTCAAAACAAATGACATAACCTGCAAAGTGTAGTAAACATTGAAACTTGATTTGACAAAGCATAATTATAGACAGTGTCAAACGGGTTTTAGAATAAATTACCAAGGTTATGTTATCATATCTAAAAATTACGACACATACCTCTTCATCTTATTTCGGACACTTAGACTGCGAGATTTATAACGCGGCATAGTTGATATCAAAAATAATAAAATCACAAGATTTACAGTAACTAGGAACAATGCGAGACGCAGGGTTGTCAGAATGGGTAATATATCGCAAATTGGGCGATGTAAAAAAGAGGTTTTAAGGAATTTTTAAACATTTTACTTTATAAACAACTTTTTAAGAATATCAAATTATATTATTATTCATTTGATGCAAATATATATATATATTATTATAGTAATAAAAAACAGAAAAAGAATGATTTTATTTAACAAAAACGAAAAACAGCATAAATAAAGGCCGCAGTTTTTGTGCCTATTTTGCTGGGTTTGTCACGATCGAGTCGAGCGCTTACATACGAAACGCTACTTGAGGGTACGTGTAAGAGAAAAGAGATAAATTAATATAAATTTTACCCCCAAAAATTTATATACAATTTACAAATTGGGTGATTTGAGCGATATCTGGTGATGTTTTTCTTTTTGATTAGATTGGACATTGAGGCATGCTAAAGCATGCCGACATATGCATAATCTGACATACTTTACTTCTTATATGATTGTAATTTCAGTAACAAAAAATACAATGAATTTATAAGAGTATAAATACAAAATTGATTTATAATTAAATTGGTAAATTTTGGGTTGCTGGTATAACCGTTGTGGTATTCTCTGTTTTTAGCTTTGCATCACCTTTCAATAGTAAATATAATAAATCTGTTATTGTTGAACGAAATGCAGACGGGTAGTGCATGGACACGTAAAATATCAAAACTTACTTCCTACTAGGCAGAGCCAAATTTTTAATTTTATTATTATACGGAACAGGCAGCACCTGCTTGTTCAATTTTAATTAAAACAAAGTCAAATTACTCAGTTAATTTAAAATATAAAGTTATGAATTTTTGCATACGGACTAATTTATCTATTGTCTAGGTGTACTCGGTCGAAAATTTTAAATTAAAATTATAATATGACAAATTTGAAGAGGTAGCCCAAACAGTACACAAATTAATTATTTACGCAAAAAACGTAAAGTAGAGAGTAAAAGAGTAAAATGATTTTATGTTAACATGGAGTTTCCTATGTGCTATAGGATCTATCAAACCGTCTTAAGCCTGTAGTGTATGCCATGGACATATAAGATAATATTGAGGTTTTAAAAAACAGAATTACTGATGCTATTGCTACAGTGACACCAGAGATTATTCACAATGTTTATAATGAATTTCAAAAAAGGATGGAAAAATGTGTTGAAGTATGAAGGTTTCATGTTGAATAAAACTTTGCTGATTGTTATTTAGCCTACATCATTATTTAAATTAAATAAATACAATTGTTTCTCAGTATATTAAATTAAAAAAAAAAACATTAAATTTTATCATAGTATTTATAACTCCCACAAAAATATTTTAGGTTAGGTAATAAAATATTTTTTTTGGATTTTCGATTTTTCATTATACTCTCATAATTTTTACGCTTAACAAATTTCTGATTTATAAAATTTTTGTTTTGCAAAATTAGATTTTTATATTTTTCAGACACCCTGTACAAAAACATATCAATATAACAAGCAGAAAAAATGTTAAAGAATAACTTTTTTCAAAAAATGTTCAATAAAAATGTTTACACGTATAGTTAAGTCCATCCGTGGACACACTGTAGGAAGGTCTGCTGAATCAAAATCAATTCAACTTCAAAATATTGATTGTGTAAGAGCTATCTAAACTAAAAACTGCTCCTATATAATTTTATAAGTTAGAGAATTTTAAGTAGCTTTATAGTCAGCTTCTCACCGGTCTAGGCATACTGGAAAAGTATTTTGATGTCCTAATTTTAATTTTAAAATAAAAATATCTTTAGTTTTTGATCTTCATACTTAATGTATGAATATTGAATAATGATGGTAAGTGTGGTAGATGTATTTAAAATGTTGATGTTGATACGTTATCAAATATAGTACAAATATGTGTTGACTATACTGAAAACTTAATTTCTTTCAAACGTTTGAAAAGAAATTTACATGCTTCATATCTTTTATTCAAAATATTCAATAATCTACGTGTGTTGTATGGGTAACTTCGTTATTTTAAATGTTACAGAGTTGGTTAAATTTGCAAAGTTGGGCAAAATTAATGCCATTTTTAAATTTGTCATAGGTCTTCAACTTTCTTAAATATTTCAAAAAAACTAAAAACGGTTGTTTTTTTCAAACTTAAATAACTTTTTGTCTATTTACTCTAGAGAAAAAATAAAAAATGTATTCTGTAGATATTTTTGTGTAGAATAAATAAAAATAATAAATAAAATAAATAAAATAAATCAACAAAAAAGTCATGGCATTTTTGATTTTTGAGATATAAACCAAACTTGCGTTTTTTTTAAATGGCAACCTTAGTTGGCTATAAGTTCATTAAAAAGCTAATATTTTTCTGATTTCAAAAAGTATAGTTTGTTATATCTCATTTAATTAGTTTTTTTCAGAATTTACAAAAAACAAGAATAAATTGATAGAAATTAAAAACAAAATAAATGATCAAAATATCATTTTTCATTTATTCATATTGTTATAAAAATATGGGTTTATTTGTCAGAAAAAAAAAATTATAGGTTATTTTGTTACTATGGTGTCTATGGTTGTAATTGTGATGTAACAAAAAACCAAATTTAGAGTTTGAGAACAATGTCACGTTTTTGTTTTGTTTATTGGAATTAACTAAAATTAATAATCAACATATTTTAATGAAACAATAACATATACAATGGCTTTATTAACAATCTAACTAAATAATAATCAAAAATGCTATAAATTAAATTAATTATTATTGTAATAAAGCTTCAAAATGACCACCGTTTTCTTGAATACATAGTTGACAACGTTATAATAAATTATTTTGTACTTTTAATAAAGTATTATGTCTAATTTCTGTTAGAACTCTTCTGATTTTAGTTTTCAGATCATCAATATTATGTGGCTTTTCTATGTAAACTTTATTTTTAATAGTTCCGACAAAAAAAATAATCAATAGATGTAAGGTCTGGAGACCTAGGAGGCCATGCAATTGAACCTCTATTACCTATCCAATTAGAAAAAATTTCTGACAATAAATTGTTACAATGTGTGCATTGTGAGCAGGAGCGCCACCATGTTGAAAATACTTGAAATTTTAAATCAAGCTCAATGGAAGATCATCCAGTAATACTTCTAATTCATTTTGTAAAAATGACAGATAGCGTTTGGAATTCAAATTTTCTTCATAAAAATACGGACCCAATATTTGTGTTCCAAGAATGCCACACCAGACATTAATCGAGAATACATGTTGATCTTGTTTTTCAATTTTTAAGTGTGGATTTTCTTTCAAAAAGTTAATATGATTTTTTTGGTTGAATAATCCATTATTTATAAAAAATCTTTGACTTTCTTCAATAAACAATGAAACATAAGTTAATCTTCTTTCATAATCTGTTAGATACAAAGTGTTTCAAATATGATAATGATGTGGCTTAAAATTAATTTGTTTTAATATTTTTCTTGCTTGTTCTTTGGATACGTTACACTCTAGTTCAATCTCTCGTACAGATGGTATAAAAGTATTAAAAAATTTGAAGTTTTGCAAACAAGCTTTTACATGGCTGCTTTCTTTCCATGTATGTTTGTAGATACAATTCAGATGCTGCGTTTGTATCACGATTACAATTGTAGTAACAAAACAACGTATCATTTTTTTCTCCCGTCGAATAAGCCATATTATCCGAGATAATGATAACTTTATTATTATTTATAAACACAATAGTTTTAAATTCAAATGTTGTTTAAATAAATGCGTTCTCTTTGAATAACTGTAATCAATTAAATTTGACAACTATATGAATAAATAAAAAATTATATAATTATTATTTTGTTTTCAATTCCAAGGCACTCTTATAGTATGTAGTAATAATTGTTTTATTAATTGATTCTTGTTGTTGCAAATTCAGAAAAAACTAATTGAATGAGATAAAACAAATTAAACATTTTTGAAATCAGAAAAAAATAAACTTCTCAATGAACTCATAGCCAACTAAGGTTGGCATTTAAAAAAAGGCAAGTTTGGTTTATATCTTAGAAATCAAAAATGCCTTAACTTTTTTGTTCATTTATTTGAATTCTACACAAAAATATCTACAAAATACATTTTTTATTTTTGCTCTAGAGTAAATGAACAAAAAGTTATTTAAGTTTAAAATGACAATCGTTTTTAGTTTTTTGGAATATTTTTAAAAGTTGAAGACCTATAACAAATTTAATGGCATTACGTTTTACTGGAAAATCTGCCCTATTTTGCTAATTTAACCAACTCTGTAACATTTAAAATAACAAAGTTCATAGATTAGACGTAGATTATTGACGCCCTGTATAAAAATTAGTTAAATACAGTTTTGAAAAGAGAGCTGCATATTATGTAGTATATCAAATAAAAATTATAAAATATTTTTTAACATGTCCTAACTGAGTTGTTGTTACTTTTTAAATTAACTCATTCTTCAACCAATTATACAAATTTTATTAAATAATGTCAGCAACCATACACAAAACCATCGATCAAAGAAATTTTATTCAAACATGATCATTCACAATAGGATTGTTTCAACCATGATTTTGTATCATACTGAACCGTCAATAAATCAATCAAATCAATTACACAAACCATAAGATTGCATAAATAGGAATATTATTTTACTTGAGTGCAAGTGTCAATTAGAACAGACCTAATGATAATTTTGTAAAAACCACTGTTTGCTCAGTTTACACTGTCCACAACAATTAAATTGACATAGTGAACATTCCACAACTCACAATATATTAAAATGAGATAATAGGATACTAAATTAATTTACAATAAAAATTTTAAAATAGTATTTTAGGTTATATAGCTACCTAATATTTCTCAGTTTGTGTACAAAAAGTATTAAAATGCTAAAATACAATTGTTTACATAAAATAAAATTATTGTAAACATTAAACTGATTTTTTTCTTATGTTACTTATTGACATTGTTCATAGATTCTACCAGACTGTTTTATTTGTTCATAAGAGCCATCTGACACAAGACTGATTTTAATACAAGTGTCAGTACAATAATTTTTTATTTTTTTTATTTAATAATTTAATTTTATGTTCTAATTTTTTTCTTAAAAGCTTGCTAAATATTTGAAAAATTGGTGCGAAATTATTGTACTGACACTTGTATTAAAATCAATCTCGTAACAGACGACTCTAAAGTTGCAAGTTAAAACAAACACTACAACTACAATTGATTATAACATAAAATAAATAAATTATTAGTAAAAAAATATTTTCATTTGCAAAATTTAAAAAAAAAAATTTTTGACATTTCATAAAACAATAATAAAATTAGAATCAAATTTAATTCTTTCTTGTATTATTAATAAAAACAAAATAGTGCCGTACTTATTTAGTAAGTGCTACAGGTCTCAAAAATTAGCAAATGTCAGCCCCTCGTTGTGCTATATTAATGTCTTGAACTGTAAGAATGTATTTACTGAATATGAATCGTTACGTACCATGATATTAAAACTATACTGTTTTAGTATCATGGTTACGTACTATATTAGTTATAATAAACCCTGAGATTTATGTGACTAGTAATAATGTAATTAAAAACTAAAACGGTATTTAAAAGAGCTCTATTCTATATTCTAACATAAACAAAATATATATTATACATATGAACTTACCAGCTATTTAGCAACATAAACAAAACAAATACAAAAATTACACAACACAGTTCTTAAAAACACTATGCACAGCCTTTTCGATCAATTTAATATCTTGAAAATATACTCCAACCACCTTCAACACATCATATAAATGAGATCATGTTAAAACTGGTTCTAATAACTATTAATCGTTCAAAATACAGCCACCATGACACTGCCCTGCGCTGCGCTTATTATTCCGAGTGATGATGATGTCACACTCGCACCATTTGAATAGTTTTATTCGAACACACTCGAATACAAACAAATTGGTAACGTTGGCACCACTTTCAGACACGTGAATAACGGAATTATCGATAAGTTAAAGTTTATACAGGGTGTTTCATAACTGGAGCCGAAAAATAAAAACTTTTTATGTATATTAAATACAGTCTGCGTTGAAAAATAATTTAAAATAAATTTAAATATATAATCAATATGACAAAATGATTATATTAAATCAAATTATTTTTTATACAATTAGTGACAAGTTTTTGTTAAATTCTTTCAGTGGGTTGATGTAATTTGAAATAAAATTCCAACGGTAACACACACTGATAAAACAAATTGGATTCTTCTTTTTTTTTGTCTTGTATTTTATCTAGTAATCGTTGAAATAATATTTCAAAAAATTGATAAAGATAATGTTCTTTAATACACTGGTTTTTATTTTGTTGGTTGAAGTAATTTGAAATAAAATTCTAACCACGCAAATGTAGTATACAATTAATACAATAATAAATACAATTGGGATTATCTTAATTTTTCATTTAAAAAAGTTTTTTATTTAATTCTTGCAATTGGTTCTATTAATATGAAATAAACATATTTCATAAATATAAGGTACGTTGTTTTAAGAAATAATAAGTACAATTGTTAACTTAAACTTGTTTTGATGTTATTTTTGTTGGTTGTCAGCATTCTCGCTAGTTAATATTTACAAGCACAAATAATACATGATATTAAAACTATTACAATTATCAGGAAATACAAGAAACTATTGTAGATTTTTCCGTTTCTTAAGTTTTAGATTATAATGTTTAGTTAACATTTAGTATAAATTGAGATAAATATTCATTTATTGTTTGGACACTGTTTTGGATAATAAATTGTTCTATTTTATATTGGCAATCTTTATTTTTATAAATAATATAAGTTTCCAACAATAAATGATGATTAACATTTGTATTACAATTTTTGATTTCTTGTTCGGTAACAATCTCATTACTTAGACAACTGGCCAATCATTATAAAAAAACTTCACATTCTAATGGCTTTCAAAAATAATAATTTTAATAAACTTATATAAATAATAATAAACAATATTTTGCATGGGATAACTAACACTAATTCAAGCCCATTGAAAATTTTATGTTGACAATTAAAATATAATAATGATTGATGACACTAGCAAGCAAAAAATTGAGATTTTTGGAATTTTTTGTTTTAACTTTATGTTTACAAATTGTAAACCAAAGTAGGCGTTTAATAATTCATTTCCTGACAAATGTTATCTATCATTTCGCTCTAATTAAAAACCTACTATTAAGAACAGTACATTTACTATGGAATTATAATGTAATATGGAACATTAGGTGCCATCCATGAGTAGAGTGTTGAAGTACTATGCGCGCGCATATAGGAAGAGCATGCTCTTGCGTTTCTTTGGTACATGGTACATACAAAAGTAGTTATTAAAAGTGGTTATTAAACATGATTGTCAAACGTAGTTATTAATCGAACTTGAAAGTGATTATTAAAAATTAGACTAAAACACATAAAAAAATAACCGACGTAACCATACCGGTAATTAATGGTAAAGATTATGGCAAGTGAAATAAGCGTGTGACGATGTACCTAAAAATGAAAAAAATGCAACGAGGTAATAACTAGAAAAAAATAGGAACAGATAAAGATGAATAGGACCAACAACCTCTGTAAGCTATAAATTATATTTACAGTGCGATTTCCAACAAACAACTGGAATCTGTAAGCGATAAAGAAACGTCGTACATCATAAAAAAATTTGATAAACTATATTTGAAAGAATCAACAGCGCTGCAAATAGAGACAAAAATAAATCGAAAAAAACTCAAATTAAACAATTTTAGTGACACGGCAACATTCTTTAACATGTTTGAAAAATCGGTGAATGAATTAAAGGGTGCGAGAGCAACAGTGAACAAAAATAAGAAATTAAACTGTATGTTGCATACGTTGTACCACCCCGCGCGTGTCACTTTGCTACTATTCGGTAGTTGCAGCTTGGCTTGTCGGAATAGGTCGGGGTTTTTACTTACTCGCGGTCGGTGGGCTCCAATTGTTTTAAGATGCCTCGGGTATTACCTGTTGGATGAGTACCCCTAGGGTACAAACAATAAACCTCCTAGGGTGGGATTGAGAAAAAGTATAGTACAAAAATTACCCAAAAATAAATTTATGTTCGACCAAGAATAACTGATGCAGAAGAAATTAAGTTTAAAAAAGAAATGTATAAAAAGGGAAACAATTACACAAAACCAACTCTACGCTCAAACAACACTCGGACTCACACTTAGCCCACGGAATCAGTAAAAAAGATCTCTGCGCCTACAGCCAGAGTCCACTATAATACTCGCTACACTGCTATAAGTTTAGATCGGATCAAAACTCACGATCATAAACTCATGCAGGCAAAGAACTGGCAAAGTAAAGTCAGATCACATATCACGACTCGCTTTCAATACACCACAATTGGACTCCCCTTGGAAGGTCTAGTCGGTTAAGCTCCACGATTAGACTTCCGATAAAAGGTCTGGTCGGTCAATTCTACTATCAGACTTCCTCGAATGAAGCGCTTGTTGCCGCCTAGCCCTGCGGTGATAGTCTGGAAGGCGGTGATCCCTGGGTCGATGATGATTGACAGAGTGCGGGTGGTCGAAGATGCGTGGATTATTGGGTTTTGTTTGTTTTGTTTGGTTTGTGTTGTCTCTGGAACGTTGTTGCCTCTGCAAACTATCGGAAAAATCTGCTGGCGCTTTTTTTTTTTTTGTTAGGCGTAGGTGGGGAATCTTCTAAAGACTTCGCTCCCAGGACGTGTCGGATTTACCTTTTTAAGGGTGCCTACCGACTAAACCCCACCCATCTGGGAATGCCTGGAAATTCGAGACCTTTCGCCTCATATAGCTTCCGTTTGGAGATGTGTATGTAGGAGGTTGTTTAGGAGTCGCTTTATAGGCCAGGTTGAAGTTTTGTTTTTGGATGTGGTTTTACCCACGCTATGTTAGGAGTAACTCGGCTACTATTGAATTCACCAGTCGTTTATGAACAAAATCTTCCAGATCTGGTTCGGCAAGTCTTGCCAGATCGGGATTGGAATAAACCGCGAGGTTTTTGAAAACTTTTCGGCCAAAACTTCAAAATGTTGACGAAGTGGAGGAATCTTTATGTCTGTTTGAATGTCTAGATTTTGCTTTGGAAAGCTTCTAAGCGATTTAGATGGCTACTTGCCGCCGTTCCCTAAATGGGGGAAGCGTTTGTGATCATCGGCCTGATGGTCGAAGTGTAAAGCCGGATTTTATTCCGGAGCGACATGCCGCTGTTCCGTCGCAGCATCGGGTAGAGAAGAAAATTAGCTATTTTTAATTTGTCCAGAATGGATTGAATCTGAGGCTTGTAATAGAAACCCTTTTCCAAAATTACCCCAAGATACTTGGCAGTGGACCACGGTATGGAAACGTCGTTGAAGGTGACGTTCTCATGCGGTTTAAGTGACCAACGCCGAGTGAAGAGTACGGCCTTGCTTTTCTCTGGGTTTACTCCAAAGTGCCATTTATCCATCCAATCTTCCAGATCGGAGGTGGCTTTTTAAAGACGTAAGGTGATCATTTCAGTCGACCTTGAAGAGTAGGTAAGTGCTGTATGGTAGCGGCCTGTTCCGCGTTGATCGCTGTTTCTGCTGGCGCTTCGAGTCGCGGCGGAGTTTTGTTTATGTTAAGGCCACGCCCCTTTAGAGTCGCGCGCCTGCAACACGCTGCAATTGCTTATAAAGCGCTTAGCAAAAAAAGTGGGGGCATAATCTGGGCCTGGTTAGCCATTGGAAACACGTGACTCGCCCCACCAAATGGCAAAATGACGTGAGCAGGTAATCCAATTCACTAACACAAAAACAGTGTTAACAACTGTAGGATTCAAAAAACTAAGATAGAAGGCAAGATATATCAATACTCCTGCACACGCAATAATAATTATAATTAATTTAATTAATTCAAGCATCAACAGCACGGGATTTGATGTAAAAGACGTAAAAATAAACATTAAAGTAAATAGAAAATAATACGTGGTGTATACGTGGTTATCCACAAGCGAGCAACTTGACTGTCAAATAAGTGCATATTGTGGGGTTACAACAATACTGAATAATGCGAGTAAGTAAGCACATTAATTATTTCATTTAAAGAGGGCCTGTCGGGTGTGACGGTCCAATCTTGTCCCAAACCTAAAACAACACAAATGTTAGTAATAATTTATTTTAATTAATTAAAATACTTATCTTTCGGGACTGGCTTCTGTTCGGTCACTCGGGTTGATGGTGTAGCATGTCCGGTTATGGCTTTGACTGGTTCAGTGTCGGGATTCGGTTCTGTAATGCACAATAAAATTTAATGAATGTGTTAAAAATGATAAATTATGATGATGACTCAAGTTTACAACAAATGTGATTTTAAGATATTGCTTATACTCCCTGATATTTTGGTCCACGTCTAGGGAATCATACTGATGCATTCCAACAAATAATTCCTATTGCCTTCCTTTTATATGTATTCTTTTTCATCTTATCTTGGTTCTTCCTTAATTGTTTCCTGATCATAACCTAGCAAAATAATTCTATATAACTGTCATGCTCTAATATTATTAATTAAATTTACTTACGCTTTGTTTAATCCAATATATTAAATAAGCAAATTATTCATTGCTGTAGCGGAATATATGATTGGCGCTAAGTCAAGTCAACACAAAATAATAATACCCATAAGCAGCATACAGACTCAAGTAAGTACTTTTACATTTTTTTTTCTTTTGTGTGTGATTCATTTTGATCAGTCCTTTATAAATTCAATCCCTTTGTTTTTTTTGTAGTATTCCTCAGTTAAGCTGTCTTATTCTATGTACATGTGGATATGCCACCACAAGTTTGGACCTTTAAATATTATTTCCCGTCCCTCAATTAAAGGCAATTTTGAAGAAGCACATGGAATTAAATCGTGCAGAATTGAACCGTGCAGAGTTGAATTCTGCAGAATTGAATCGTGGAAAAGCCCTCCTCAAGTTGTTGTTATCAGCATATTGCTGAATTATAATTTAGTTTATAATACCAAAAAATTGTTATTAGTTTATATGTAAATTTATTTTCATTTTTTGTATTGGAGTTGCTGGCAAGTGATTGTGTGAATGTAAGAGTGAGTGTGTGTGATTTTCCAGAACAATTTTGCGTTCTGAATTACTTTTTATTTGCGTATGTATTTATTTTCATTAACGTAATTCAAGATTATACTCAGTTTTCAAAAACCTGTACTTCTTCTTTTTCTGCTCCCATTTTTTAGCATAGGTTTATTGATTTTCCTAAAACGGGACCCACTAATAAGAGGGAAGTACATATAACATACTGGAGCAATTACCAAAAATCAATTAGAGACCGACATTGTCAAACACGTGGTGAGTTCTTTTATTATTTTTACTATTTGATTGGCTTGTTGTGCAAACCGACCCGTCTCCCTAAGATATGACGAACAGTTAATAGAACATTACAAGTGTCACAAACTGGCGGCACCTCAAATGCCAACAAATACCTGTGAGTTCATCGACAGTGACCGATGCAAAGTTGCGTAAAGATAACCTCTTCCCTACGCTTCGGCCTGCATGACAAACTCCACGATTTAATTACGCTTTTAGTGCATCGTAGCTTGTTGTCTTGAATAGCAAACCACTCCGTCTGCCAGCTAGACAACATCAATTGTTGTAAAAAATTACAAACATCCCTAACACAAGCTTTGTCTGTAACATTTTCAGCGCTATAACTAGCCAATTTGGTAAGCGCATCAACTTTTTTATTGCCACTGATACCTACGTGACTGGGAATCCAGACAAAGTAAACAGTGACATTTAATTCAAAAACCTGAAGCAAAATAGATTTAATTTGTCTCAGCAAATAATGATCAGGATATTGATAATCATTAGCATTTAATGCAATCAACGAGTCTGTACATATAACATAAAATGTACCTGCACTTAGTTGGATGTAGAGAAGAGCCTGGTATATAGCATACAGTTCTGCAGTATAAACACTGCTAACACTTGGCAAGCCAAATGTAAACTGCAACTCATCAACCAGAAAAGCACAACAACAAGTGGCATTTACGTTCCTTGCTTGAATTTTTGCAAATTCAGTTTGATATTCAACTGGTAAAGTTAAAGCTTTGCTCATTCTCTATAATGCAATATTTAACCTTGGACGTTGAAAAGTCCAAGGAGGGTCGCGACAGTAAGACAGTTGGTATACATCAGGGAGTTGGAAATCCAGTTCCCGAAATACTGCAATTTCTTACAGCAACCGGTTTTTTGGACCGTATCCTGATGTTGTATAGATCGTCAAAACTATTATTGTATACAACAGAAAACGTCGGATGCAAGCGTTTAGCTTTTAATTTCGCGGCGTACCTAACAGTCAAAATTTTACGCCGAAGATGCTTCAGCTGCCTCACACAAAACACTAGCAATAGGGCTAGTGCGGGAAGCGCCAGTTGCTAAACAATTTCCTGTATGGTCGACAGGATCAACAATACGTAATGTGGTTGGTGCTGCAGAGGTATAGATTATGGAACCATAATCTAATTTTGAACGCACCAAAGCGTGATGCAAAAGTAGCATTGTTTTTGAATCTGCTCCCCATGACTTTCCACTCAACGACCTGAGCAAGTTTAGTGCCGAAACACATTTTGATCTCGGATTTATAAAATGGGAACTCCAAGTTAACGCACGGTCAAATGTGACACCGAGGAATCGAACACATTCTTGTACAGGAATGGGTTCTTCCCCAAGATATAATTAAGGGTTACCGTGTGGGGTTTGCCTTCTACAAGAATGGATAAGCAACGTTTTGATTGTAAAAAAAGTAAATCCATTGCTATTTTAGCCAAGTTCAAAATGCGGTTGATAGTTATTTAAAGTTGACGTTTCAATGTTGGCATGTTTCTCGAAGCGCAATAGATAGCTACGTCATCAACATATATACATCCGTTCACCGGATGCTCGATGAACTGACTTATGCCGTTAATAGCTATCATAAATAGCGTCACGCTTAAAATAGACCCTTGCGGAATACCATTTTGTTGCTGACGTATGTCCGAGATGCTATCACCTACACGTACCCTAAACAAACGTGAAATTAAAAAGCATTGTATGAACAATGCCATGCTTCTGCATGAAGAGTTTATAGAACATTGTATTTCTATGTCATGTCATAGGCTTTTGCAATGTCAAAGAATACAGCAACAAGATGTTGATTTTGCACAAAAGCATTTTTAATTACTGTATCCAGCCAAACAAAGTGATCAATCGTAGAACGATGACGCCTTGAACCACATTGTATATCAGCAAATAGACCTCTTAAGTCTAATAACCAAGTAAGACGCTTATTAATCATTATCTCTAATAACTTGCATAAGCAGCTAGTTAGAGAGATGGGCCTTTAACTTGTCGGGAGCTTTTGATCTTTACCAGGTTTAAGTACTGGTACGATGATAGCCAGCTTCTATGACTCAGAGCAGTACCCTGCTGACCATGCACGGTTATAAACTGCCAAAGCAGAAATTTGTCAGAGCGACTTAAATGCTTAAGCATAGCATTGTGTATCAAATCGGCACTTGGAGCAATATTGTGCGCTTCAGATAATGCCGAGTCAAATTCCCAAACACTAAAAGGTGCATTATATATTTCATCATCGTCGGAAACGAATGTTAGATGTTTTTTCTCCATGTTAGTTTTAATCTCTTGAAAATTTTCATTGTAATTGTCATCACTGGAGGCGTCAAAATAAACATCGGCCAGAATATTCGAGATATTGAGAGGATCGGTAATAATTTGATCACCTGACAATAACCCACTAACAGGTACAGAGGCGGTTCGGCCAGATTTTTTTCTGACTTTTTCCCACTATCTATTCTCGATTATCTTCATTTCCTCTCATTTTTGGGCAATCTCAAGAATAAACGGGATGCTTACCTTTGCAATTCACACATAAAGGTAAACTGTTGCATATGTCAGGGTTAAGTTTTTCCTTACTGCAATTTGCACATGTTGCAACACCTGGACACCTAACTGCAGTGTGTCCAAAATGTTGGCATTCGAAACACCTCATTGGGTTAGGAATAAACGGGCAAACCAGGCTTGTAACATATGCCACCTTAACTTCATTTGGGAGGCGTTTAGAATCAAATGTTAATATCACAGATGTTGTATCTCTAACTTCACCATCCTTTCTACGGGTTAGTTTTTTTAATATCAATAACGCCTTGCGACGCCAGTTCTTGTTTGCATTCGTCAACAGTTGTGTATAACAACTCATACCATGAAATTACCTCATTTGAAATATTTAAGGATTTATGCGGCTCAACTGTCACCGCAATTTTACCTAACGACGTGCATTCTTGCATTTTACTGCCCTGCAATTTATCTTTTACTTCAATAAGCAAGGTACCGTCTCTCAACTTCTTACATGAATTTAAAGTTACATTAATAATATTGGAAATGGTCCTATGAATTAAGAAAGGAGAAACCTCCTTTAGACTCTGGCCATTTTCAGAACATTTAACAATCAAATATCTAACAAATTTTTGAAACCTTGGTTATTCGTTTCTTGCAATACGGCAGCTCTCCTGTCGCAGAGTGGGTCGTAGTTAATAAACTTAATTAATAATTAAAAAAATACATATGAGCTCCAGTCACAATAAGTGACACATGTAAAAATAAGTATTGGTTGTAGGTTTCGGTTTTATGAATTAGGCACGAGGTTCCCATTAATAAATGATATATTCATATTAATTTAAAAAAAACAGTACAAGTAAGTAGGTTCAGCGCAACACAACACTTAATTTGTTATGATGGAAATTTATCACTTAATCCTATTGGAAGATAAGCATAATTAATGCTAATCTAAGTTGTACAATATTTAAACAAAATGATCTCTTGTAAAGCAAAAACATACACAAACATATAGCTTAATATTTTGTTTCCCCTAATGGGTACCTGGCGTTATTTTCAGGTTTATAACCCTTTTAAATTAAATTTCAGATGCACGAAAATGTTAATCTGATGGATTAAACATTTGAAAATTGACGGATGAAGTTAAATGTTCAAAAGTACAAAGAAAAATATACGCAAACATCCACTTAGCTGAGATTCCTTAACACGTCCTACGCAACTCTTGATTCAGCATTCCAAGAAAAATATGAACTGCACTACGCTTCTTGGCAGATTGACTAGTAATCATCAAGGCTTTGATTGAATCGGAAGCAGGATGACTTTGATACTTAAAGATTCTTGATTCGACCATGTGTAAATAGATCAACCCACAAGATCCTAAAAGCCAGTACATAAAATTTATAAGTTGAATATCTTTTTTATGTAATTTTAATAATAAATCAATTAAACAATTAAACTGAGTTTGATATTTATTTAATAGTTTACCTGATGGTCTGGCTTTTGATGATGTTTTGCTTTTTCCGGTTGACCGCATGGTGGAGTACATTATTCTAAACACCCATGATTATATAGGTTCAAGTAGATAATTCAATGGTACTTTACAAGAATTATTCAAATAATTATTGGCTAAACAAGAAGAAATTGGTGGTCCTCACAAAAAGACACTTAATTAAGACACAGCACACTGCATGACTTATTCCACCAAGTCGCAATCAGAAAAGGAAGAATTAATCTTCTACGTTTTAACTTTCAAACAAATTATCAAAACCTTGATGTACACTTTGATAATATATGCGCGCACCTTGCGCTTAATTCAAACCGACCAATAAAACCAAACTGCGTTAAGTTTAATATACTAGCAGCGCCATCTAATGTATTTCGCATGAACTACCAACAGGATCCTACAATACCACAGGACTCTGCGCATCGCAAACAACTTAGCTAAACACGTGCGTCTGACAGTATCTGACGTTTCATTCAATGTCTGGAAAACAAACGTAACCTCTCTAAACAGGTGATGGTGCTGCTGGGGTTTTGGCGGAGGTCGTCAGGTTACCTTCCAGGTGGTCCTGGTGCGGGTAACTGGCCAGTCGCGGCCGAACAATGCACAACTTGCAATGTTCCTGGTAGTTTTGGGTGGTGGCAGAGTCGATGTTGGCGGTCTTGCTGCTGCAATAGACTGACTGAGGAATTCTGGCGTGTTACCGCGCGAAGGCGAAGCCTCGCCCGTCAATCCGAACGCAGCGCGCGCAACCGCGCGCCTATAAATATCAAACTTTTTCCCTCAGATCCTCAGTCGAAACCAAGCACCAAACCAGCCCACATTGGATCGGAACACTCTCTGCAGTCATAGACCGGCTAACCGTCTGCTGCTACCAGAGTACATCATCCCCAAGCTGCAGCTTCCTAAACCGACACCACCACGGTGACGACGACCTTCAAGACCTTCAACACTCTGTGCCAGCACACCCCGCCAGAGTTTCAGGACGGCCACTGGCAGTTGCTTAATTGCACTGACACGTCGCTCCATAAAACAATCGTCCTAGTAGACTTCCGCCTTTTGTAGGTGAGTATCCTGTGTGGATACGCGTGTAGTGACCTCCGGGTCGGCGTCTGGGTGACGCGTGTGTAGTGGCCTCCGGGTCCAGCCACAATAATATAAAACAACAGTACAAACGTACGCATACACCAGGAATGTGTCCTGGACCGGCAACCTCCGTTGCACTTCAAGGAGGCTTGCCGGTAATAGGCGCGGCAGGGTTTTATTATTTCTTAGGCCACGCCCTTTGCGGTCACGTGCCTGCAACAACAAGCGCTGCTTACCCTAACCAAGTCCAACATTCCCGCCCCCTTTAAGAACGCGTCAACCAATGACGACGGAGCGTTGGGAACGCAGACAAAAAATTCCGGCAGTCACTCCGGAGCATTGACAGCAACCACTTCAGCGACAGGAACTTCCGTCCGAGAGAATCATGGCCAAACCGAACCCGACTAAATACTACTTACGCTCGACGACCCCCGCAACAAAACTGACTACGAAGATGGTTTACAACTTGACGAAGACGACATCGAGTGCAATACCCCCGCACTCGGCATTATTCAACAACCTCTGCGATGTTGAGATTCAATTATTTATATATAATGTTATACACCTAGAGACATGGTGTATAGTGATAAGAAGCGTAGAGCATTAGACTAAAGTAAAAAAGTGAAAAGTACAAAAACCGTTGCAAACAAAAAAACAACATCGCGTAGTCAGAAACGATCACATTGCCACAATTGAAAGATGGTTCGAATTTTGCGAATTGGAAGTTTTGTATAAAATGAATTATGAAAATGAAAGAAATATCACAAGTGTTAGAAAAAGCAACAGTTATAGAATGTGAAAATAAGAAAAAAAACGCCAAAGCAAAAGCTGTAATTGTACAGTGTTTGACGGACAAGTACTTAGAATACATAAAAAAATCCAATACACCAAAAGAAATGCTAAAAGCTTTAGAAAAGATTTTTGAACAAAAAAGTACATTCAACAAATTGAATTTACGCAGACAACTACTGACACTAAAATGTGGAAACAAAGAAAAACTTCCTGATCATTTTTTTTAATTCGACACTATTGTAAATAACCTTGAGGCAACAGGCAACAAAATGGAAGAATCTGATAAGGTATGTCACTTACTCTTAACTATACCACAAAAATTTCAAAATATAGTAACTTTGATAGAAACTATGAGCATGCATGAACAAAACAAAGAAGTTTCAATCGAAACAGTGAAATCTTGTCTACTTGCTGCCCAAATAAAGAATAGCTACAAAGATAATACCTGTAATGAGGCTGCATATGTAGCACCAAGTGAAGTAGAATGCTACAAATGTCACAAGAAAGAGCATAAAGCCAACCAGTGTCACAGCACGTCAAATAGATTTGGACAGCATAGAAGACAAGGTAATTATTGAGGCAACTACAGTGGATCACAATCATCAAGCGGCAAATACAATGAGTCATCATCAAGGTCATTGGATCAACAAGCACATATGACACTAAAGGAAAATACAAACGATTACACATTCATAGCGGAATGTGGGGATGATGAGAAACTACACAGCGCAGAAGCAAATGGACAACACACCAACTTCATCGTCGACTCAAGAGTAACATCTCATATAATAAAACTTTGAGGACCTCGTGAGGCCAAACAAAGAGTTTTTCAGCATTTTGGAATTAAGATTTTTGTTTTCTTTTGGCACGGTCTACAAAGTTACCTGGCGTTTGTCCGCCAATTAATCTACACCCTGTGTATAATGTTATACACCTAGAGACATCTATGTTAATAATATTCAACTAAAAAATAGAGTTGACAACATCGCAATATGAACACCGCAGCACAGCGTCAGTTAGTAATGTAAAAGCAACAGCAAGCATATGACGCGCCGCGCAAATCTTACCTCATTAATATAATATATCATTTCATTCAGCTATTGTGTCTACTTTATTATTACACCCTATTCCACCTCAAATCCTAAAATGCGACACACATGGCTACGAGAATGGGTTACCAAGATACAACGACGACACCGAGTGCACCACCCACGCACTCGGCTTATATGACAACTTCCGCTACGCCCCCAACCCCGAGAACTGGATATTGGTACACACCGCCGACACCGATCAAGCAGGCCAACATTTAGGAATAGGAATAGAGTCATTAAAAAAAAAAACAATTGGAGCCCTTTCGACCTGGTAAATCTTGATTTTTATTGCTGTCAATTAAGTGCGCCCTCCCATAATAAGAACCACGACACATAGCCGTAAGCGGTAGCCTCGCACTACTCCTGATTCGCAGTAGCTTGTGACCATTCATAAATAAAAAGGGTCATACATTTTGGAGCTCAACGTGTGGGGCAAGATTTAATAGAATAGAGTCCGTAAGATCGTACACGGGCCGTAGAACGACAGAAACAAAACTGACTTAAAATAGTGGTTAAACCAAATAGTTAATTACTAAAATTGACATAGACAATTTTAATGTGTTGTGTAGTAAATGTGTGAAATCAGTGTTCTTAAAAAGTTTGTAAAACAAAGTTATAACAGTTTAAAATTGTCACACATTATTGTGTAAAATTTTCCATTCTTTGCAAGGTTGAGGACTTATCAATCATAAGAAATTTTAAATTTCTATATTGTTTATATACATTTTATTTATTTATTTTTTTTTTTATACTGTGAAAATGACAATATTGCATCTATGAAATATTATGAACTAAGATCGGAATTATCTAAAAGAAATACGTCGACTACAGGTAACAAAGATGTACTGATACAAAGATTAAAGGATGTATTGGAATCTAGTTTCTTACCTACTGATAAATATGAAGATAATCAAGACGACATATGTAGTCTTAATAATAACTTAAAAAACTAAAATCTGTCATCAGAAGAAAAAATTTAGAAATAATGAAACTCACCGAAATGCTACCTAAAATAAAAAATAAAAAGGCTAAAATAAATAATAACAAAAAACGAGAAGACATCGTTACAGGTAAAATCGCGACTTGTGATGTGAACACGATCCCGGATAAAATAATGCAGCCACAGGATACAACTAGGAATACTATGGTAAATAATAACCAATCAAATTATCAACCAACAAAAACAAATCAAATCTTAAATAAAAATAAAATATTATTACTTGGTGATTATAATATGAAAAATTGCTCAACGATGTTTCGTGAAATCGTCTCTACAAAATTTAGCGTTACAAGCATTTTTAAACCATATTCACTTTATTCTCAATTAATTGATATTGATATTGTTAGTAAATATGATAAGAATGATTATGTGATAATTATGGGAGGTTCATATGATGCAACTAAAAGCTACTCCATCAAAGAAGGAGAACTGCAAAATCTAAAAAAACTTTGTGCCAAAACTAATTTAATTTTTATAACCACGCTTTTTTATAACAATAGAAAAATATTGAATACATTTATTTACAAATTCAATGTGTCTTTGTATAAAGAACTTTTAGATTCTATGGATTATATTACTTTTATGGACTCCAATGCAATTATTAATACAAATGACATGAATAACAATGGATCAATAAAATTTGCTAGAAAGCTAAAACTACTTAAATACTTAAATAAAATAATTAACTTTAAAAATCAACCAACGTATGTACAGGAAATAACTACTAATCAATTGTATAAAAATAGAAATATATATGTTATATTATACCAGTTAATGCAAATAAAACAAATCAAGAAACAAATGTTGATATAGATGAGAATTATAACAATAGTAAATCCAATAATAGGCGTTTTTTAGAACAATGTCCCCACTTAAAACTTTTATTGTAATTCATCTGAATATCCAAAGCATTTTTAATAAGCTTGATGTATTACAGTTAATGGTTAATGAACAACAACCTACTGTACTGTGCATATCTGAATCATGGAGCACAGATGATAACATTAATTTAATAGAGTTAGTTAATTATACAAAAATTTCATATTTTAATAGACAACATAGGGAACGTGGTGGAGTAATTATTTTTGTACACAATAATATATCGTCGAAAACATATCATTTTGCCAAACAATCGTCAGTAGAAATGGATATTGAAATGTGTGCTGGCATTGTAGAAATAAATGAATTAAAACTTGGTGTATTAAATATATATAGACCACCATCAGGTGAAATTGGTGTGTTTTTGGATAAATTGGAACTAGTTTTAAATAAATTATCCGCCGTCTGCAATAATTTAATAGTTTGTGGAGACTTAAATGTAAACCTAATGTGTGAAAGTACAAATAAAACACTATTAATGGATTTATTTGCTTCTTGTAAGTTAATTAATAAACTCAATTCTCCTACTCGAATCCAATATTTTAAAAACTCTGTATCAATAAGTCAAATTGATTATATAGTTTGCGAACATGAACCCTAATATTGCAGACCACTTTGCACAAGTATTAAATGTTTCACTTTCAGTTGAAAATATAAAATATGTAGAAAAAAATAAAAAGATACAACATAGACAACTTAGTTTTGAGAATATTCAGCAGTTGGAATATATGTTATCTAATCATACTTGGAAATGCTTAAACATAGGAGATGTTAATACAGCATTTGATTCTTTTCTTGAAGATTTCTTGTACTATTATGACAAATCATGTCCAATTATAGAAAAATCTACAAACATAGCTATAAAAAAAACACTGGCTTAATAATGATATAATTACATCAAGTCAACAGTTAAAAAATTTGTATAGCAATTTAACAGAATGCAACGACAGCATAAATTTAGAAATTTATAAAACCGAAAGAAAAAACATAAGAAACTAGTGACAGAAACAAAAAAAAAGTTTATAGATAATAGGATACAATTAGCTAAAAATAAACCTAAGGAATTATGGAAAGTGTTTGCAGAAGAACTAGGAAAAAAAAAAGAATCTAGTTATCACTTCTATTAAACATAATGGAGAAGAAATAAAGTGTAAAAAAAAAATTTCAAATCTATTTGGTGAACATTACAACCACACACAAATTAAACAACCACTTTGGCAGTATTCCACCAATACCATGCACAAGTTCTATATCTTATGTATGTAATTCAATGTTTTTTGGACCAGTTAGTTGTGAGGATATAGTAGATATTGTGTCTGTGTTGAAAAATAATAATTCAAAAGGTTACGATGATCTTCCATTACACGTTGTCAAAAGTGTTTTAAAAACAATTGTAAACCCATTGTGTACAATGATAAATAAATCAATAACTGAAGGAGTGTTTCCCAGTGCTTTAAAACTATCTCGTGTTGTGCCAGTCTTCAAAACGAGCAATTCTAGTGACGTAAACAACTATAGACCAATTTCAATTTTAACTGTATTTTCCAAAATATTTGAGAAGATAATAAGCAAGGAGTTGTGGTGTTTTCTTAATAAATATAAATTAGTGTCAGAGTGTCAGCATGGATACAGAAGTTGCCGATCAACCGAAACAGCAGGAATTGAGTTTTTTAATTATGTGTATAGACATTTAGATGAAGGCAAATGTGTTGCTGGACTTTTTTTGACTTTACAAGTGCCTTTGATTGTGTTAATTTATTTACAATTTTAGAAACTAAATTGAACGGGCTAGGGATACGTAACAATGTCTTGCGATTAATTTTAAGTTACATTAGTGATAGAAAATTTTATGTAGACATCAATGGCAATAAATCTAACAAACATGAATGTACAGTAGGTGTACCACAGGGTTCCATATTAGGACTATTGCTATTTAGATTATTTATTAATGACCTCAAGTTTATTGTAGACAAGGAAATTTAATAAATTATGCTGATGACACTAGTGTGGCAATATGTGCCAAAAATGAAACAGATTTGCAAACTGCTGTAAATGCAATAATAGTAGCAATGAAATCTTGGTGCCATAATAATAAACTCATTTTGAATGAAAAAAAATCAGTGTTTGTAAATTTTTTTATTAGAAAACCACCTTTAGTTAGTATTGTAGATTGTAGTGTAAACACAAAGTTTTTGGGTATATATGTTGACCAATCATTAAGATGGGATCGACATATTGAGTATGTTGCCGATAAATTAAATAAGGCTTATTTTTATGTGTTAAAGTTAAAACCGTATGTAAACGTTTCGTCATTAATGACTATTTATTACTCACTTGTTTATTCACATTTGACTTATAATATCATTATTTGGGGTAAAGCAGTAAATGTTAATCGATTATTTGTTGCGCAAAAAAGAATTATAAGACTGATTTATGGTTTAGATCATAGAGAATCTTGTAGAGACATTTTTAAACAAAACCGTATTCTGACTCTAACATCAATTTATATATATATATAAATGTGCAGTTTATACCAAATCAAACATTTCTAATTTTAATAGAGTTGGAGATAATCACATTTATGCAACAAGAAATAAAGACAGTTTAAGAATTCCTAATCACAACACAATTTTTTTTGAAAATGCACCTATTCATGCTTGCTATACTATTTACAACAAGCTTCCATTGTATTTAAAAAACTTGCATTTTTTAAAATTTAAACAGGAGCTTAAACTTTATTTAATAAAAAAATCTTCTTATAGCTTTAACGAATTTATAAATACTAATCTGTGATCTATAGTTTTGTTTATTTTAATGTTTATTGTATTTTATTAAATTAACCACTGTTTATAATTATGAATGTACTTTGTAATTTATATTTCTTATATATTTTGTAATTAAGACTTGTCCTATGTTCAGTTTTTGAATCTTTGTGGATTAAATAAAATTATTATTATTATTATTATTATTATTATTATATTATTGTTATTAACAGTGATAAAAATTAAACTTACCAATCGGTATGTCTTATTACAACTTCCGCTAATTTACATAAGTAGTCAATTATCCGTAAAATTTTAACCTTTTTAATTTTGTAAATGTGGTTAGCGGTAAGTTTCCCTATATATATGATTTGAAAAAAAATCACATTTTAGTATTAAAAATTGCAACTAGATGGCAAACCAGTCTTTCGTTTGATTATTTATAATATCAATTGTGTTCATAAGAACAGAAATATTTATTCAAAATTGTCTTCGCTATCATGAGATGCCGTGGTCGTACAAGGCATACTGACGAGATTTGTAGAACCAAAACAATTGTCTATGCTTGACCCTTGGCCGCTGTGATTCGATTGACTGATTTTGAATAAATTATTAATTCATTTTACAATATTTTCATTACTTTAAAATCGTAACTCATCTGTTTAAAATGGAAATATAAATATTCGTTCATTAACAATATATTTTCTGTACTCTGATTTGCGTACATTAATGATGTTATGTTGGAATTCAAATCTCCTTTCATCTTCAGACATGAACGCATCATACCATCATAATACTCCTTAAACTTGAACTTTTTCACAAGATCCAGCTTGCATCCAATCACCTGTCTCAACTGGCCTAAGTTGTACAATGTGGCCTGAGATAAAATGACTTTGAAATTTCTGCATTCCACGTTAAACACCTCGAAATCCTTGTATTGACTCCTCGCGATGCTAGTATCCGCTCCAAACATCACAGGACGGCCAATTTCCATACATGTAGGATCAATATTTAGAAACTCGCTCCATTCTTCGACGGACATTACCAGCTGGCCTCGAGCACCCCAGATTTTTACGGCGGGCTGAAAGCCCAATACAGGACTGATGCCGACAGACACATATTTTGTTATCGACATGTTTAAGGGGTAAGTAGATCCTCCCAACATGACGGCTTCCTTCTCGATTCTGGCGTCCAAGTTTCTAAACATCTCGTCGATGGGATCCACAAATTCTTCGGACATTTCTGGTATTTGTTCTTCTTATTATTTCACTTGTTTCTACTTCAAGCACTAGACGAGTTATGGCTACACACACCCAGATTTTAAGGCTCCCAAGGCAAAGTCTCGGGGCTTCCCGGAATTAAATATCTTTTGTTATCGTGAGGACTTAGAGATATTTTTTTCTGATTTATAGTATATATAGTATGGTTCATCGACCTGATGGAATGCTGTTGATGAGCCATTTTTATACCTCCGTTCAAACATCTCAGGTAATCGTCAAACGTAATGTGAGATTTCACCACGTATGATTTTATACCTTTAGCCTTCTTTGTGACGGGGTTGTCGGCCGATGGGACCATACATGCGTACATTTTAGCTCTAAGACTTACAAACTCCGTCATGATTTGACCGTGGTTTTCATCCTTCATTAGCTCCGGAATCTTCTTGTTTAATAAAGGAATCCCATAAGCATTCTTCCGTGCGTATTCAGAGGTATCAAAGCGATGGATATCCTGCTTGATGTTGCTGTATACATTATCCGTTTCAATCTCATAAATAAGGGAGTCGGTGTCGGTGTAACAGAGTCGAGCATTGTCTTCGTACTTGTTTTTTATGTACTTGTAGTGGAACTCGTACAACAAAGTCTTTGAAATGTCCAAGATAGCCATACCCACGTAAATCGGTTTAGTAAACAATACTTCGTTTTTCAATAATTCTATTAACACCATATTTTCTTCCATTATTTTGCAATTGTGGAAATACGGACTTGCAATTCGAGCTTCTGCGCCGTATCTTCCATCCCATCTGGTTATTAATTTAATCGCTCGTCTGTTCCTCACATTCTCCATGGTTTTTCCAAAGACAACGTTACTCATCAGTTTGAAAAAATCTTTCTCGAAGTCATTTGATGATTTTCTACTCCAAGTCTACCTCCAGTATATACCCTATAGATGCTTCATCGGATATCTGGTAAAATATCGATGTCGTTGATGTAATCGAGCTCCTGTTTGGTGCATTTTAACATGGCGTCCCAACTAAGACCCGGAGCGGTGAAATAATGATCGGGATCCAACCGATAGTGTTTCAGACATACGTCTCTAAAACTCTCAAAAACGTCTGCCATCAACAATACGTCCGTTTTTAAGTACAGATCGCTATATTCTCCCAACGTTTGTATTCGGAATTCATTTCATACTTTTTGCGCGTGTTGGTAGTCTTCAAAGCTTATATTGGACTCTGTCAGCTTTGAATAAAATTGGTTATACGTCGGCAGCACTTTTTTGTTCAGATTTTCCCAAGATTTTATGTGATCGTATGGGAAAACTCCCTTGCGCGTCACCAGTTTAAACAGCCCATCGTCAATATGCCCAAACTGAGATTTTAGAATTGGTTTATTGTCCAAGTTTGAGCTTAATTTATCCAGGGAAGATGCCATGAATCGGAACGAATCTATGAATTTAAATTTCACTTCGCTTTCTGAAATATTTTTTATCATGGCGATAAAATTTTCGGTGTTGCTTGGAATCAGATTTACGGTCCCGTTTATTTTTAATGCAACATCTTTCAACATAATATGCGAATCGTATCCGCTCCAATTATGAAAAACCACCGGAATGGTGCGGCTGTCTTGGTATTCAATATTACATCTTGTATGTGCGGCTCCTCGATATTTCCCCGTCAAATGGCAGTGGTCTCTTACGCAATCAGACTCCAGAGGTTTTTCGCAAATATGGCACAATGATGCCCGTCTAAACTGACGTTCTTCATTAGGACTAATTTCCATTGGCATTTTGCATAAATATACTGTTTCGACGTCTTCGGCGAGCTGCTTTAATTGCTCCGCAAACCATTCGCAATTAGGACCTCGGTAACTGCGGTAGAAGGATAGGGTATCATCATAAGCACACTTAAAATAATATCCTCCGCTATAAGCCTTGTGCTGCTGGTACTTGACGCTTTTGTCGCCCATGCGGATATTTACCGGATTTAATATACATTCAAAGTCAGCATACACAATAAACGGACATCGCTCCTTGTTTTTATAATTTTTAAATTTAATTTTGCCATCTTTTACAAAACTCACCTTATATTCATTCTTCTGCTCGCAGTCCTCAATATGCGTTTTCAGTTTACTCTCGGTTTGAAAATAATGCAAGCACCGATCGCAAATAAATGATTTTCCATTGTGCTTAGACAATTGTGCGGTAACCAGCCTTGACAAATTTTTTACCCATACGTAATGGTATTTCGGCTCGGATAAATCTGTATCGTCTTCCTCCTCCTCCGTACAATATTTATCTTGCACAAGTAATAAGTTCACGTGCCTGTCTCTCTTTTGTTTTGTTATTCTGCTCGGACTGACTATATACTTTTTGCCTTTTTTATTAATAACATACACATTCACAGAAATGTTATATAATTGCTCAAATTTTGATATATCCTCACGCTTTATTGGAAAACTAATGCCGTCCAACTTTAAAACTTGCGAATAATGCGGGTAAGAAGACGTTCGATCTGAATCAATTACAACCGGGTGTAATGCCGATGTTACTGCTCACGCGAAGCATGCGTCATCATTATTTTTTACATTAATTCACGCATTTTTTGTGTTTATGTACCTGAAATCTTCCACGATTCCGTCTTGACTGTTTTTCACAAATTTACCACAAAATACCGTATTTATTTTATAAAACGGCTCCTTCTTCAACGCTAGTCTTATCCGTTTTACAAACAAAATTTCACAATCTTTTAAATATGCTGTTGGCTCCCTGTGTTTTATATTGGTTAAAACTCCTGTTCTAATTCTTCCGTCAAACGCAGATTTTGAATCTCCCTATTTTACCGCCTCACTAGCCCGATTAGCGTGAGTCCGAGCGTTAATAGAGATGCTGCCTCCGGCTCTTGCAGGTACTTTCAACAAAGTCCGGTATGTCATCATTTTACTGATTGTCGACAATATCTTTTGCTGTACTCCCATTGACGTCTCCGCCTTTAACGCCGTATTTAAAATACGAATTTGTTTAGAGCAGTGCTTGATCCATTCTTCTATAACACCCATATCAGTCTCTTTTCGCGCCATAAATTACTCCATTATTCGGACCATACCGTCAGCAATGTCTGAAATTGTAGCCATGATGACAAAGTAGTAATGCACTCTCGAGGGTTGTACTAGACTGATTTTTAACCCTCCGATTCTCGTATTTTATACTAGATCATAAACCGCAAAACGGCAGTGGTTTCAACCAATCAAATACTCCTAAATCCTTACTTTCTAATTATTTCGGCACAATTAAAATTTTCGGCAATAATTTTAAATTAGCCATTTTCCCACACTTTTAATTACGTCACTCCAATTAGCATTTTAGACAAGTCTCAACATGCTCAACTTTTACAAAAACACTTGTCTCTTTTTACCAATTAAAATTTTTTAATTAGCCATTTTCCCACACTTTTCAACCGGATGCACTTATCTTTTAATCACGTCACTCCAATTAACATTTTAGACAAGTCTCAACATGCTCAACTTTTACAAAATACACTTCCGCTACACAACACTTTTCAACAGGATGCACTTCCGGTACATTAATCTTTATCTTTCAGCATTAAGCACACACCCATTATCTCACCGGATATACTTCCGGTACATTAATCTTTATCGCGATTGCTACTTCCGGTACACAACTCTTATCTTTCATAGATGACTCACCACAATTAAAATTTTTAACATGTCTCGACACGCAAAATTTCAATTACGTCATCCATCCCAACTTACTTTTTCTGCCACCGCAGCGCTGACGTGCTCTCATTCTCCATCCCACTCTTTCCGAGTTTTCGCACACCCCTCGCACTCAAACACTCTTATGGAGGTACTGCACACTTTGCGCACAGAAGGGCGCCACAGGCGGCGCCCACTTCCTTTGACATGCCCAGATGGCCGTCCCCGACCGGATCTCCGAAATCCCAAGGTCACCCCCAGCGCCCACTTCATTTGACACGCCCAGATGGACGTGCCCAACCGGATGTTCGAACTCTAAAATGGCGGCCATACGCGGATTTTGGACCACATGTAAATGCCCATAAGAAATTGCGGGAGAACTCTCTTAGTTCCTCTACTATCACTTGATTCATTTAGTTAGAACTTTATAACCACCGTCCAGAACTGGTAACGGGTTCTCAAATTCGTTCGTACTGAATTCTACCTTGACTGCGCTAATTAACTTGTGTGGCCGAATGATTGATTTATTTATAATAATAAACAATTAAAAGAAATTAAATGAATTATATTTATAAAGATGTTGTTAATTTAAAATACAAAATTCGACTAAAGACTGTTTACGATAATTTCGTTTTATATGAGAGCTTATCTCATGGTTTTGTTACAACACGCAAACAGTTCTTAGAAGTGTTATTGTAATAGAACACAATATGCACATTCTGCATATTGTGGCTTATTGCCGTTTATGTTAGTAAATTATCCAATAGGTTACACTACGTGTACTAAATCTAATTAAAATGTTATAAACGGAAATATTAGGGAAGACAATATAACACACGTATGAATAAAAGAATAATTATATGGTCAATTCGCGTGCGGACGGCCGGGTGGGCACGATGCCAGGCAGCTCACAACGTAAGAAAATGCCGAAATCACAAGAACACTCACCTGCACGACTCAAGGGCTCCAATTGCTTTGTTGATAATTCCTTTAGTGCACCATTCCGGTGCCTCGTGATCCTGGTTGAGACCTGGTGGTTTTAATCGGGGCTAGGACACCGAAAGCAATAAATGGCTGTCCTGTAATCATTGAGGCAGGATACGAAATAGAGAAACACTACTCGTGAATTCTTCGAATAAGTAACTCTCTATTTGGTCATCGATTCAATAACAATTTCTCTTCTTTATATGTTAGGGCATGGTAGCAATCTACCCACGCTTGTTGTTCGGCTGTTGTTTCTTTTTTTTTATAGCATGCGGGTACTTTTAGTGGATATATGGCACATATCTACCGTCAATAAAATCTTGTTGGGTGTTGTTTCAGTCGGCCGCGGTAATTTTAATTATTCGACCACGTGCCCGAACTGTTCTTCCTTCACCACCCAACTTGTACCACGTTTGTTGTCCAGAGGCCGGAAAACGGTTACCATTTGCTTTTACGCAGTTTCGTACACAAAAAGCATTTCCCGCGGCACGTGTGACACCGCCCATAGGCGCGCTTAAAATGATACTTCAATGCCAAACAACAGCCAAACAACTACCTTACAAATCTATAATACCACACTCACAATCTATTTATATACAATTATAAGGAGCATAAATGAATTTAAATTAATTAATAAAGGCTGCAAAATAAGGTCTTAGTAAGACTACGCAGTAACTTAGTATGAAAGTAACCCCCAACAGAACGCCACTGCTCCCTCGCAATCAGTATTGCCAATTTACGCCACCAAATGGTAGGGATTTTCTCCCTCAGCTCCATATCTGACATTTACGTTTTAACTTAACCCCACTTCTTATAATAACAAATAAAATTATAAACACTCGCGGAAAACGGTGTTGGTGCGCCTAACTAACATGTACATTTAAGGGATTTAAACAAATAGCATAGGTAAGTAATCGCTTTACTATGATTTCAAGCTAACTCTAATTTAATTTATAGGCATATATAATCTTCGAGTCGAACCATACAACAGCGATGAAATCCATTATCGGCAAGACCCAGTGTTCCAGTGGATCAAGTGTTTGCTCAGGTAAATCAAGCATCTTTCTTGCGAGCCTCCTCCCATCGATACACCGCCAAAACCGCCTCCACACATTAACCAAGTAACCTTTTAAAACCATTAATTAATTATTGTTCTTTTAGGCGACAAACCAGGAGCTCCCCACACACCGAGCTCGCACTTCAGCTCACAAAGGTAGCTTTATTATTTTATATAAACTCTAGCATTATTAAAAATAAGTCAACGACTCCTTTTTGCGTTTGTTATCTTAATTAATTTCATAACTCAAACTTATTGAGATTTACTCACTCAAACAGCAGAGCCGAAGAACATTTGTTATATTTAAATTGTAATTGTGTCGATTGAATTGAAGCAATTAAACAGATAATTCTTTTACTTACAGACTACGGCAACCTAAACGGATAGCTGCAGGAAGGGTGGCAGACCACCATCAATATACCTTGAGTCTCAACAGTCGGAGTTGATCAGGCTCGGACTTAATATGGCAAGTTTAATGCTCCAATTGATATAAATATACATATAAAAATAAACTTGTAAGTTGTAATATTTATAATAAATTTTTTTAACCTAAGTAAAGTTACCTAAGTTTATTGTGTAAATCTAGCTTCCCTTGAGCCTTTTAATTAAAAAGAAAATTTCACAGCACTAACGGTCAATGAGACCGTTACAGCACTTTAAATGGTTTGCAATTTTTGAATCTAAATACATGGAAGCCATCAACTTTGGTAAATGATCAAGAATTGAAAATGGCAAATTATGCTCAGCCAGAAACATCACCATTTTAATTTTGGCACTACTCTGCAATTTGGAAACTTCAAGTTGGTATTTTTAATTGTTTCATGACCAGCAAATAAATCTATAAGAGAACTGGGAGGTAAATAACAACAGCATACAATTAAATCAGTCAATCCTTAATTAATTAATATTTTCTTCATTTATCTTGTAGAAATTCTTTATATTATCATATTTATTTATAAATAATAAAATATTCTACTATAAAATTATTTATTTATGGCAAACATGTTTTGCAAATTTATTTACATTTTTAATGCCATATTTATGATTAATAACTTGAAAAAAAAAAAAAATTTAAATAATTTATTAATCATAAATATAGCATTGAAAATGCAAATAAATTTGCAAAACATGTTTGCCATAAATAAATAATTTTATAGTAGAATTTTTTATTATTTATAAATAAATATGTTTAATCCTTAATTAATTTTGATTATGGCCATTTCAACATTATCTTTTGAAGGTGAACCTGTAGGTTTTAAGTTTTTTTAACAGCGTTTAAAACTCCTTTGCCACTGCATTTAGAGCTAGTGTTTTTAGTTCTGTCTATCAGATAGACAATGTTACGGTCATCAATAAATTTGCTATCAAATATCAAAGATAATAAATCTTCTGTCAAACAAGAACAGAAATAATCCACTAACTTACGTAGTTTGTAATCTTCTCACATTTTGATAGTACATTGTGAGAGTGTTTATAGGTTTTAAATCAAATTGTCTATACTTGTGATTGTTGATTAATGTTGTTCGGATGGGCATTTTTTATCAAAACAAAATACATAATTTTTTAACTAATTTGTTAAAAGTTTTGCAATTTTGAAATGGTTTGGTATGAATTCTCGATAATATCCAAGTTTTAATTTCTCCGGTGATGGTTGGTTTTGGATGTTTTAATACTGCATTTATTTTTTCTGGATTTAGTTTAACACCGTTTTCAATTATTAAGTGTCCGAAATATGCTACTTTTTTGTTTGGAAATTTGAGTTTGTTTCTTTGGAAAATATTTTTAAATTATGACATATGTTTTTCCAATGAATTAGAATATGAGTATGTCGTTCATATATACAAGATTTATTTCATTTTGGAGTCCTATTAAAATATTATGTATACATCTTTAAAGAGTACTATAAGCATTACAGAATCCAAATGGCATTTGCTTAAACTTGTAATATTTATTTTCTACACTAAACGCAGTTGTTGGGATATCAGAGTTTTCTATATCTATCTGATAACAGTCTGACGCTAAATTAATTATTAATAATATTGACATCTGTGATGTTGGGCAATGGTAATTATCCTTGACTGTTAATTCATTCAATTTTCTCTAGTGTATGTATGTATATGCCTTTTTTTGCCAAAATCATCAGTTTTTTTGGGAGACTACCCATACTGGCGATGACCATGGACTGGGGCTAGGACTTGTGTTTTAACTTTTTTTTGTGTATTTGAGGGTATCGATATGATTTTGTGTAAATCGATTTATGAGTTTGTGTATCGATAGAGTGTCTCATTTGATTAGTAAACGTTAAAGGTTTATTTTCTAATAAAAATAGTTCTCCTATAAATTGCTTTTCCTCTGTATTTAAATGTAATAGTCTTAAACTACTTAAAATATTATCATTACGATTTAAATTTTCAGTCAAATTAAAATTGATAGTTTATATATCAATTTCAATTTTTTTTTTCTAAAGTATTTGTAATTGTTGTTTTACCAGTATTCAATATTACTAATAAATTTGGTATTCTGATAAATTTTGATTTGAACAAATAACATTTTCTGAAAATTATTTTAATTTTATTTTTTATAACTTACCCTTATAATTGTAATAATAGGAGCTTTTCCATCAAGAGCCCCTACACATTACGGAAATTGCTAAAGAGTATTAAAATCTTCGGTTATTGATTCCCACTCCTCCGTAGTGTTTGGTGACTAAAATATATAATAATTAGATTACATTCTAAATATCAATAGAAGTTTACTTACCCAAAGATAGATATTTTTAAAATTATCAAATACAGCCTGACATACTTTTGGAACAAATTTGCTTATTGTTGACTCATGGATTCTAGTAGCCTTCATCAAAGAACGATAACTTTCACAAGTTGTCAAAAACCTAAGAGTCACTTCCAATTTAAAAATATAATTTTAATTTCCTGTATGTAAATCGGTGAAAAGGGCTCGGTCATAAAACTTTTATTATAATAAATTTAATATTTCTGATACATAATACTGTGACAAAGTTATGATTAAATAAATAAATATTTAAAAAATAACACTGGCCAGGTTATCAAGTAAACAAATTATTGGCTTGGATATCGTAGATTTGCTGAATTTATAAAAACTCAACTGCTGCCAGCAGAATTTTATTCGCGAAGATGAGTGTCTTCTCTCTTCATTGAACTTTCCACTAAATTTAAGATAAGCTTAATTTCTACGTTTGACATTCTTAAAAAATTCCGTAGGTTTGTGGATCTTCAGTTTTTAATTCAGTGTTTAACATTTGTAACACATTTGACCCTTTAGCTTAATCCAGGGTCTACACCACAATTTACTACTTTTTTTCTTGCGTTTGTATATTCTCGTCATTAAATATAATGCGGTTACTGCACTTACACTTGCGGCTACTAATTGATCTTTCATTTTATTATTTTAAACACAATAAAGAAACACAGCACACTACGCAATTTTATAAGGCTAATTTTGTAAGGTTATATAAACTCGATTAAAAGCGACGTTGACGAAAACATAAACAATGTCGAACAGCTGACTGAACTGCGCGCAGCAAATATATATATAAGGAAAATATACATTATACACAATTATATAGAAACTACTCAAGGTCAATTTATACAATCGACTATATAGAAAGTTATACAAAAAAGTACACAGTGTCACACTGGCACAATTCTTGTTGGTTGCCAATTGCATCTTGAAAGTAGCCGTTATTTGGATAACATTTGAACTGCAGTGCAATAGTTATTCTGCAACAAACAGAATTTTGTTCTTTGGTACGAGCAGTTAATTTTGCAGATGCAACAGGACTTGAGATGGATGGTTGTTCAGAATCTATTAACTAAGGTATTTTGTCAGTACGACCTTTATTTGCGTTTTGCAAAATGTGCTTTGCACGTTGTTTAGATTTGTTGTAAACATGATCAATAAATTTAATGAAATGAAATTAGCGTTTTTATACTCTATCGACTTCACCAGCCTGGTTCTAGCAGGCCGAAGCATGCTTCTGAGCATGAGTTATGAAATGAGGCGAGATAATTATTGTATGTAAATTTGTCTGTCGCTGAAACCATGAATGCCAAAGCAGTTAAAGCGCTGAACAAATCACAAATAATATACGGCAGGGTAGGATTTGAACTCAGGATCCCCAGCATGAGAGGCAAGCATCTAAGCAACTAACCCACGCTGCCTCTAATAAATTTAATTTTTTTTTCGATTTTGATTATATTGTTTCTACAACATTAAGTTGTTATTAAAGATTATCTTATGAGCGTACGGACCATAGATCAATGAAAATTGTGAGAATCCAGTGGTCGAATGAATTAACTGATTTTATATAGTTACAATGGATGTCATAAGTTCAGGATTTATTTGGATTGTTTTCTTTTTTCATTATACGTAGTTTTTCTATTATGGTCGAATGTAGTCTTTTAACAGGAGAATTGGAGTTTGGGTTTCTTGCACTTGTAAAATGCAATTGTATTTTATGAAGTTTGCAAAACTTGTTAAGTAGTTGAGAATTCAGTGCCTTGGTTGCAGACTAGGGTGGTCTGTGGGTAATTATGATGTGGAAAAGTAATGTTTTAGTTTGGAATGAATTTCAATTGCGATTTTTGAAGAAAGATGATAACATTGGGCAGATTTGGTAAATGGATCAATAATAGTAAGGAAACTATGTTTACATGCAGAATAGAGGTGTACGTGAAGGGTTTTGAATGGTTGTGTTGGTAACATAGGACCTTAAAATGAAGTAATGTAATTTGTTATTGAATCTTTTAAATTGGGCCAATAGTATTTTAGTTTAAATTGAGCATATGTTTCGTTATGATTAGTATATGATAATCTTCTAAATTTTTTTGTTGATTATTCTCGTCAATAACATTTTTTATCTTATCTTTACATAAGATTAGTTTTAGTGATAAAGGAAAGAGAGTATTGAGATTTTTTTCAAGTATTGGGCGTACTTTCTTTGGTTGGTACAAATAAATAGGGTACATCTTATTAAGATCTATATTTTTTTTAGTTGAGATTTTAACTGGACTTTTAAATGTGATTCTTGAATGCAAATAGTATAAACAATTTTGACAATAGAGTGAGCTTGCATTGTAGAAATGCTTATAAAACGTTGTTGGTTGAATTTGTTAACAGGTTCATCTAAAATGGGAAGTTCGGCAAAAGTATTATCAACTTGTGAATGGACAGTACTTTTACCTGTTTTGGCAGTTAATAAATTTTGAGTTTGTTCAGAATCCTAAACATTGTCTATAAGATCTTGACAATCGTCAAGGTTGAAATCATCTGTTTTATCTACTTGTGGCATCAAAGTCACTATCTTCAGTGTTGTTAATTTTGTTGCGAGATATTTACCGTACAAGTATGGTCGAAAATATTTTGTAGAATCAATTATGGCTAACAGTTCTTTCTCGATAGTGGAGTAATTGCTTTCAGCAGAGTTAAGAACTTTTGAATAATATGCTACTAGTTTATTTTCCTAAATAAGGATAGAAGCAACAGCAATATCTAAAGCATCTGTGGTTAGACAAAAAGGCTGTTGAAGTCGGGGTATTGTAGTATGGGAGAGTAGGTCATTAGAAGCTTACAATTTTCAAACGCTTCAATGTACTTAGGATCCTTAATATCAATTATTTTTTTATTGTGCATTTAGAAATTGGGTAAGTAATTTTAAAAAAAGAAGAAATAAATCTTGTTTAGTAGCTTATCAGTCTTAAGAAACGGTGAGATAGCTCAGTTATAGAAAGGTGTTTAATCCCAAAATATGACTGAAATAATAACTTGCTTTTTATCCATCAAGAGGAGTTACTGACATAGGTTTATAAAAAGCAATATTATTAGTATATGGGATTTTTACAAAACCATTTGTCTACAACTATAACTTCATAATTATTTATAGTTGATGGTAATAATACATCTCCTTGAAGAAAAACTGGAGTTTTGGTTACACTTTGTTTGAAATATTTAAATTTTATTGGTATGTTATTGATGATAAAGAAATATTGATTAAGAAACATTGAAGCGGCTTTAGTGGTAGGTAATCACTGAATCAATGGCACCAGTATCAACATCAAACTTGGGAAGATTTATCAAGTTATTTAAGTCTACTTTACAGTTTTGTGAAGGTTTGTGTCCTGAAAATTTTGATCGTATTCACAATCGCTATTTTCATAATTTTGTTGTAATGGTGATTGTTTTGTTTATCATATTCACCTTGAAACGTACTTGCTTGAGCATAATATTGATCTGGTTGTTGTTGACAAATAGTTATCTGTATCTTGATAATTATAAGATGGGTTATAATTAGAATGACCTTGTTCGATAGTATGATGGTTAAATAAACCATTAGGTCTTTTAGATTAGATAGTGTGTGTTGACATGGGTGTAGGTTGAAAGAAATTTTGAGGTCTTTGTTGTTGATTATTAAAATTGTTAACATTTTATTTATTTAAGAAAATTTTGTCTTTGAGGGTTAAATAAATTTCCGTTTTGATTTTGATTCTAATTAATTTGGTTTTTGAATACAAGTACAAAGCATTTGTTCAAGAGTATTCTCCTAACGTGTTTTGCCAAGTATTGAATGTATCAGGAATAAATTGTTCCAAACTCTTCGAAAATCCTTTGGTAAATCACGAAGTTTGTTTAGTATATATATAAATTAAATAAATGCAACTGTGCGTTATTACAATTTGTGAACGTCGTCGAAAAGAGTTGTGTAATTTTATTGACGGATGTAATAAAATCTGTAAGATTATTTTTATCATAACTGTATTCATTCATAAATAGTTTGGCAAAATAATTTTAGTTCTTTATTACTAATTGCAGTTATGTTTAATTTAATATTAAGGATTGTGGCTTAGATTTGATGCAGATACGGAAGAATCTTGAATTCTAATATTTTTTATTGATTTAATTAAATTATCAACTTCAAGATCAAATAAATTAGCAATATCTATTACGTCTTGTTTTTTATCGTAATTAACTGACATCAAAAATCAAACTTGAGCAGAGATAATAAAATTATAATTTTTTATTATAATTAAAGATTTAAATCTAAATTTTCTAATTAAGAGGACATAACGGAATCAATATTTAATTATGGATATATTGAAGGGATCACTGGATATTGCTGAATAATATTCCGGTAACTTTCATTGCTTCTTTGGCAATCAGATTGTACTGCGTGTCAGTGGATTTATCCTCAATGAATGTGGTTCAACGTCCTTTCGAATCTGGCTTGCTGATGGAATCTTCCTTGCGTCCTTTTGATTTCTTCGTAAATTGTTAAAACAAACCGTTTCACTTATTGAACCGCCAAAGAATCCTGCTCACAGCGCCAATTATGGTTTTTACAATAATAGATTAACACACTTTTTTTATTTTTAATGTAATATTTTATTTATTCTTGAAATAACATTAAGTATTAAAGGACAATATATGTCATAACACGATGAAGATCTACTTTTTAACTACTGGTTCCAGTACGTGCTCCTACATTTATATAAATCACTCTGCTGAGCTAAGCAGCAGGTGGCTGGTGTTATTATAATTTCTCAGCAGACGCTATCTTGTCAGAAAGCGTAACTCGCGCAACAACAAAAATACATATAAAATTAAAATCAACTCACTTTTTGTACCATGAAAAAGATGTGACTACATTGCACATAAATACACTTGTTAATTTCTTGACGTTCTGTTGCGTCCTGGATAATATTCTGTTTAGTTCCTAACCGTCTGGATAAAATTCTGGGAAGTTTCTAGCCGTCCTGTTGCGTGCTGAAAAATTTTGGTAAGTTCTTGGTCGTCCGTTGCGTCTTTAGAGAAAATTCTGTTAAATTCCTTTATATTTTAATTTTTTAATGTTCATTAAATTTGATCCTTAAAAATCTGGGAATCCTGAAGAAATTGTGACAATGGTTCTAAAGTCTTGTTCAGCTAATGTGGTTTTATGAGTAAACTTTACACTTATTTATATTTTATATCACTAAATTGTTCAAATTACTCCACTTTCTGACACAAAAATTGTTGGGTGGTAATGTCTTTAAACTTGCCGAGCGGTTTGAAGCAAGATTTGTGAGAGGGTTATGATTTGTAGCACATGATTAATTAATTAATATATATATATTTAAGTAGCATAAAGCACTGGTAAGATCATCTTGTAGCATTACCTGGGATTTCTGGTTTTCTAATCGTCCAGCATGAACATCCCATTTTAGTTATCAAATTATATAAGACTTAAACAAAAAATTCATTTTATGCTACAATGTAAGAGTTCTTGATTCACCATTAATATTAACATTTGGGTATCATTACCTACAATGTACGTGTGGTATATGAATAAAGTACTTATGAATCCACATCTGAGTAAATATAACATTTGTTTATGCAGACGTTGCATTATCAATTAATAACAAAGTATAGGAATATACATTTAATACAAAGTAAGTATATGTAAGTAAAATAATATGATTCTATAACACATATATTAAGTAATTTATAAATATCACATTTTGCCAGTCCCTAAGTGTGTGCGAGAAGTTCGGAGAGTCATCGGCGCGGCATCGTGGGATCGAAAATTTATCCCCAAGTACTCAGATGTAATTGAACCTCTTACAAGATTTTTGAGAAAGAATCAGAAGTTTGAATGGACAAATGATTGTGCAAATGCGTTGATGAGTTTGAAAGAGTCGTTAGTGAGCCCCCCGATTTTAGCGTGTCCAAATTTTGATCACCCCTTCACGTTACAGTGCGACGCCAGTTCTTATGGGTTAGGCGCCGTTCTTACACAGAACTTTGATGGCAAAGAACGGGTGATATGTTGTTTGTCTCGCTCACTAACGAAAAGTGAAAGAGTTTTCCACATAACTGAAAAGAAATGTTTGAGTGTGATATGGAGTGTGGAGAAATTGCGTTGCTACTTGGAGGGTGCTAAATTCACTGTAATTACGGATCATCACAGCTTAGTGTGGTTGGACAATTTGAAAGATCCGCAGGGTCGATTAGGGCGATGGGCACTGCGTATGTAGCAGTATAATTTCAATGTTATACATAGAAAAGGTAAGGACCACGTAGTTCCAGACTGCTTGTCTAGAGCCATCCCCGAGTCGTTCTGTCAGCTAACCGTGATTAGTATGTCAGCTTCCGCCGGCACAGTAGTGACGGTAATGGATACGTGATATTAGGGAATGTGTGAGAGAGTGATAGCAAAACCTTTGGAGTATATGAATTGGAGAGTGGTTGATGGTAAATTATACCGGTGTGTAGAAAAGAATATTGGAAGTGAGATAGATAACGAGGGAGATTGGTGGAAGGTTGTGGTTTCTAAGGAAGAACGCATAGAACTCTTAAGAGCGTACCATGATGATCCTACGGCGGGACATCTGGGCATATACAAAACCTATCATAGGTTATCCGCAAGGTTTTATTGTTATAAACTAAAATCCGATGTGGCTAGGTACGTAAACGGTTGCCATATCTGTGCTAAACAAAAACCTGAACAACAAAAGCCAACAGGGTTAATGGGAAATAGACCGGTGGTTTTCCAGTGTTGGCAAATGATTAGCACAGATTTGGTGGGTCCATTTCCAAGAAGTCCTAAAGGAAATTCATATGTGCTGGTGGTCACCGACCACCTCAGTAAATTTGCGTTATTCTTTCCTTTAAGGAAGGCAATCACTCAGAATGTATGTTGAGGATAGTGTGTTTTTGTTGTTTGGTGTGCCAGAAATTTTAATCACGGACAATGGCGTCCAATATAAGAGTAGAGAGTTTGCTAAACTCATGAAGGAATATGGTATACACATTATTTATAACGCTGTTTACCACCCCAAGCTAACCCTTGCGAGCGCGTCAACCGAGTTTTAAAAACCATGTTAGCATCCTACATCAAAGAGGACCAACGTAAGTGGGATACGAATTTATTTAAGTTGGTTTGTGCTATACGAACTGCTCAACACGAAATAACTGGCAAGACTCCCAGTAGTAATAAAAGTCGAAATCTGATAAGATTCTTATGGCAATTTACATGTACTTCCGGTTAATCCAATTTGCAAGAAATGCATTCGGTCGGGTGGTTCTGAGTTTGTCCACCAGTCTGCAATGTGTCGCCACCGTCGGTATTGGCGGGAAGAATGAGGGCGTCTAAGATGGCGACCGTCGGTGTTGGCGGGAAGAATTTGGGCGTTGTCTTGGCGGGATGTCAAAGATGGCGTCTTGTCCACTAGATGGAGCGTTGTTCAAGATGGCGTCTTGTCGGTTTGTCAAGTTGTCCACTAGATGGTTGAGAGTATGCAACCCAACTTACACTGTATGCTTGGTAGCATCGTATTTTTTTAGTGGGGGTCTTGCCTGCTAGGATTTGACCACCTGTCGGCTGGTTGAGAGCCCGACGCGCTACCCATTGCGCCAAACAGTGTTACTGATAAGGAATGGGAAAAGTGCTATAATGATGTGATCACCTCAATGTGGACTTGTAAAAAAATAGAAAAATATATTTGTGATGACGTCAGCCCTAAGCGCTTGCAATTTATAATATAATAACTGTTAAAAATTAGCGATTATTACCCTTAATATATTGAATGTGGGCTTGTAAAAAATCAATGGGAAAATATATGATGGGATGACGTCAGCCCTATGCACTTGTAATTTATATTATAATAACTGATAAAAATATGCGATTATACATATGTAATATCGACTGTGAATATTAGGTTTAATATGTAAATTTATACTTACCTATTTTTTGTGCGTTGAAAAAAATTATAAATAAGCAAAACAGATGTGATAAAATACTTAATGTGGATTGGTTGGGTTAAAATACATATACACACACACATAATTAGTTAATAAAGATATTTATTAATTATTATGTTATCATTATATATATAAAAAAATTAGCAAAGAAATTAAGATATAATTGACATTAAGTATATATAATATATGTAAGAAAAAATATAAAATAATAATAATATTAATAATTAATAAGTGGTGATACATACATACATAGAAAAAAAATTACAAAGACTTTGTTACTCTAAAAAAAAACAAAACAAAAATATGGAATTCATGAAAGTGCACGCAAGGAATAGTGACCCCAGAGAATTGAATTTATTTGATCGTTTAATTGTTTTCTCTTGTCATCAAAATTTTTAAGTGCTATTTTATTAATATTTAAGGAAAAAATATTATGATCAATTGACCTAATGCTACGCAAACTACACATTTGTGATTTATTTAAAAAAATTGCGTTTTTGTAATCCTGAAATGTTATCTTTTTAACGCTTGAGCGTGCTATACCTTTATGTCTTTTAATTTCGCAATTTTGTTCAACCTGAATAGCATAAACTTTTGCCCGTATTCCAACATACTCCTCCATTATTTGGCCACTCAATTCGTCTGTAAATTTCCCAATTACTTTTTTATTGATTAGAGGTATTCCATATTTATTATTCACATCATAGTCAGATGTATCAAATATCAATGCTGCATCTTTGCGAATTATTTCGTATATACTTTTAAATAACCCATTTTCACGAGGTGTAAACGATGCTATTATGCTGTCCGTATCACTCTAACATATGACTATTTCAAAGTGTGGTTCAACATGGCACTTTAAATAGTCATATATAAAGCTATACATGACAGTTTTAGATATGTCTAAAATGCATGTGCCGATGTATAGAGTCATTTCTATTGCAATTAAATTTTCATTAAAAATTTTTATATATTTAAAATTTGGTTTTACAATCAATTTTTTTGCTCTATCCCACGTGTTTACAATATGAATATTTCTATATTTTCTAACTGACTCCATCATCTTTCCAAAATCTTTAAATAGTTGCTTGTCGAAAGCGTTAGTGGCTTTAGCTCTAAGACTAGTATTAATATCAATATATATTTTGAGCCATTTCGAATGAGCAAATTCAACTGCTCTATAATTTTTTTTAAATTTTAAACCATGTGACATGCATTGTAACAACACGCTTAAATGCAGTATATATTTTGTTTTATTGTGAAATGTTAGCATTAGTTTTTTATCGATATCTTTACCCGATGCAGATAAATGTTCTGGACAGAACGGGAAATACAAGTGGCTATCGTGTAATTCGTCAGGATAGTCTATATCACATTCGACTAAGCAAGATTTAGGTCAATCATCGCCGTAATATTCGCGTATTGAACCATCGATAATTTTCGTTTGTAAATTACTCACATCCTCTATCCAGTGAAAGTTTCCGTGAGGCAAACTTGACGTCATCGCAAATGAATATAACCCATTCGCATCAACGTAGAGCATTTCTTTCGTTTGCTTGGTAGGATCATATCTAAACTACTAACTTGACATTATCCCCCGCGTAACCCCCTTTCAAAAAACAACGCCATATCAATATCTGTAATCAATTCTAACTGAACCTTGGAAATGATTAGCGCGGCGGAAAATGCCAAGCCAGGTGCTGTGTAAAATGAACATGGATCTAACCCGTACGTTTTAAAAATTAAATTACGGTAATTTTCGAATACGTCTGCCAAGAGGTAAACATCGCTTTTCAAATATAAATCCGCGTAGTCGCCCAATGTACTGCATTGAAATTCATTCCAAACATTTTTTGCGTGTGTATAATCTATATCGCTTATATGACATTCATTTAACATGTTGTAAAAATTATTTTTAGAGGGTAAGTTAGTTTCGTTCAATTTTTGATAACTATTTGTATAGTCGTAGGGAAAGATACCTTTTTGCTTAACTAAATTAAACTGATTCACATTTGGAAATCCACATTTTGTATGCGTCATGTTATTATCGGGTAGATTACAGACTAACTTATCGAGTGCCGATGGCATAAACCTATATGAATCTAAAAATCTAAGTTCAACTGATTTAATTTTTTTCGAAAATGCAATGTAGGTCTCTGTTGTTGTCGGAATTACACGAACCGGATCTCCGGCCACATTTGATAACGTTTCAATTAGAAAATGGGCATCATACCGGGAGAGATTGTGAAATAAAATGGGTACAATGATTTTATTATATTTGCACTGCAAGTTGCAATTATTGCAGAGATAACCCAAAAATTTACCGGTAAAATGACAGTGATGTGCCACTTTCGGGTTACTGTTAACAAATTGGCCGTTGCTGAGTGTGCAACTGATTGCGATATCATGTTTTACTTTCTCGTCGAGTGTAAAGCACGTCATCGGTACATTACAATGATTTTTAATATTGCGCGTAATTGTATCAACTTCACTGATAAGTTGATCAATAAACCATTGTTCAGGATTTCTACCTCTGTATGAATTATACGAATTTAGAGACGAATTGTACGAGCAAATTTTTAAATAACCCACGCTAAAAGGTGTATGTTTTTGATAAGCATTACTCGATGAGACGTTTGGAGCGGTTTCACAACTAGAAATTGGAACAGTTAATGCCTCAAAATCGGCATAGATAACAAATGGTAGTCTTAACGTAGCACTAAAATTTGTAAATTTTACACAAGACCCAGGGTCCGGCATTTCAATGCAAACAGCATCAAAATTTGAACAATCCTCAGAGTGTTTATTTAACGTTTCCTTCGATTTAAAATAGTTTAGACATCTATTACAAATGTGTCTTTTAAAATCCGGTTTTGTATTCATTTGAGCATAGCATAATTTATTTAAATCAATTATTAAACAAAAATGTGAAAAGTTTTTATGGTAGTTTGTTAAATATAATAAATTAATGACCGTTCCATTTATTTTTTTAGTAATATACACAGAGTATAATTTAAATGTCTCTTCGTCATACGAATAAATGTTTATGCTTAGATTTGGATTAATATTTTCAAATTTTAAAACGTTACGTAATTTCATTGGAAAAGACAAACCGTTAAAATTAAAACAATCATATAAATTTTGAGGGTAATTTTGAATGTGATGCACCAACCAAAACAGCGGTTATCGTCATTTTTTAAGTTGAGTACGCATTTCTTTTTTCTTATGTGGTCTGGCAATTGGACGTAGGTTCAGGGGGCAATATTGTGCGAAAGCGACAATTAAATGTACAATGGATTTCAACGCCCACCCACTCTTACGTTCCTGAAACTCTTCTAATTGTGAAAAAAAAATGAATATGTATATAAATAAACAGATTTTTTTTTATTACTAACCTTTTTTAAAATTTCTTCTATAAGATTATCCAATACACCATTTAACTCGGATGTTATTAAAATTATTGAATTTTTGGTGCTAATATTTTTAAATTCACAATCCTCGGAGGGTGGAATCACAAATTCACCGCAGAAATTTAAATTAATTTTGAAGCATCGCTGTATTTTTAATAAATTTTTAATTCTAGATGCGATTAGTAATTTTGCATCTTCAAGAAAGTCGATTGGTTCAATATGGTTTATATTTTCTACAGGACGTAGATTTATATTCGTATTCTTGATTTAAATGCTGATTTTAACTAAAACAAACAAATAAGCACATGAATAAGAGAGAATAAAATAACAATAGTCAACTAAACTAACCTCTTTCCAAACCACGCGATCCGATAAAATATTCCTTTTTTTCACAATGCGTTCCTGGTGCACTCGCGGTCTTAGACCAATTCCTATGATTGTGGGTGCTTGTTGAATTTTATTTTTGCACTTTGTTTTTAATGACTCTAAAATAGCTAATTGTGCTATAAACTGTTTTTGCACATTCACATTTCCAGTCCGATTCTTTATAAATTGATTTAAAAGTTTAATTTTCACTTTAATTATTGATTGACATTTTTGTAAATTATTCACTGTATTATCACTTTCTAATTTTAGTTTTAGTATTTCTATGTCTTTGTATATATTATCACTCATTATTAATTAATTACCACTTTATGAATTCTAAGTGGTGACAGGTATGTCCACCACCTAATTTTTTCATTCCCTTGTAAATTAACCCAGATTGCGAAGCATTTAAACTATCTAAATTATCCTCATTGAATTCAACGTTAAACCGTTCCGGTAGAAACACAATGCTTTTTTTCAATTCGACAACAATTTTTTTTCCCATGTACTGTCTTCATAAATTTATATTCAGTAATCGGGTATATTTTACCCTGTTTCAATTCCCTTAGTGGAATTATAGGTGACAAATTTGGCAGATCTACACCGCATTTATTTAATTTGCCCAGTATCTCAAGTTCAGCTTTTGATGGTTCTTCTTTGAACAATCGGCGCTTTACACTTTTTTTTGCACTCTTTTGACCACAAGATATGCTCACGTCACTATCACTATCACTCTCAATAATACGTTGCCTCTTATGCTTTTTTGCGAGCGGCTTTGGTTGTTTATTTGTCGCACGGTCCGGAGTCACATATTGAGACATTAATTCATTCTCGGATGCGTCGCTCAACATGATTGATTTTTGTTTTGTTCAAACGTACTTTATAAACTGACTCTCCTCACAGCCCGCCTTTATTTTTTATAAGTGTGAAAACGGATGTGATTTGGTTAAATTGAAAGAAATTACATCATACTTCTTACCACCAAAGGAAATTGATAACAAATTTATTAATTAATTTGTCAAATATTACATCATGTCGGAAACACATAGTATGGAAATATTTAATATTTACTTAATTTTTAAACTTTACCGTTTTAAATTTATTATTAATATGAATTACTTACCTTTATAAATAGTTAACACATTTGAAATTTATTTTCTTATTTATTTTAGGTTAAATTAAAACAACATAATATTAATAATACATTTATTTTCTTGTAAATAAGTCACACACATTTAAATTACTGATGAAATAATCATACATTAATTTAACATTTTCAAGAGCACCGAATAAATATTTATAAATTTATGATTATTATGCTCATATTATAAAATATAATTACAGAAAATAATTTTTACAAAAAACTATTTACTGTAATTATTATCATTTAAATAAGTACAAATTTTTTTAACATTCTGAAATGAACAATTAGCAAACTCATCCGTGTGATTTGCACAGAAATGAGTACATTTTTCAAATTTTGGTGAATTAATTTCACCTCCAAGGTTTAATATAGTAAAATTCGGGAAATGTCTTTTTAAAAAATCTTCTTTTTGAGCACCCTTGACCACGCACGTCACATCGGATAAATTCTGAGTAAATCCGTAAAAGATGTTGTCAATCTCGGCCATATCAACAATTCCTCCGGAATATGGAATTGAGTGGTAATTATTTTCCAACCATCTGGCTTGGATTTTTTCCTTTGATGTTAAAAACGAGTAGTCGATTGTCGGTTTCATCAAGTAAGTGTGAATATTTTTGTAATTTGTTGCAATACTTATTTCCTTTGGCATAAACTAATTTGCAATTACAAATCCTTGCATATCGATGGCCAATATAATCATCATGTTATATGAAGTGTACACATCAACGACCTGTACTCGACTAAAAATAAGAGCTCAATTGATGGGTATTTTGATGCAATTTTCTATGTTCAGGATTCACTACTGCTATGTTAAAAACTTTTGGTTTGTACTACTCTTTTTCCATTAAACAAGTTTTCTCACTGTTCCAGAGAGCGGTCTGTATTCGGCAACTTGGTCGAACAATATGAGACAATATGCTCTTGTGTTGTCTGGGAAAGCCTGGTGTCCCTCCATTTCAATTTTCAAATCGATTGTTGACGATTTTACACTTTCGTTTTGTCTTGATACATCAAATACGTATAACATTCGATTTTTAAATTCTGCGTAGCTCAATATGGGTCGGTTGAATCGACCGTAATAACTGTTTTGGAACTGTGTGTACATGTAATAACAAGTTGTGTATTCACCATTTGTCACATCTTGATTTAACTTATCATAGGGATAACACTCCGAATTTAAATACACATTCAAATTTCTCATAAAGCAATGATCAAAATGGCTTGCATTTTTATCTATTTTTCCTACTTTATTTTGTTGAAAACCTACAATTACGTATCAAGGTTTTTCCAGATGGGTAGAAGTTTTAACTAACCAAGTATCCTTATCGGTTTTTCTGAGAGGATACTCAAATAAACGCCATGTCCTATATGCTATTAAAATGGGAGGATCAGATTGTATGCCGGTCAATATTCGTAATTTTGCTTCATCGCACGGCTCAACATGTTGTATGCGCCATTCAATTTTATCTATCCGAATCTTGCAGTCTTTGGTGCTCGTGTAACAATTTAAATCCGTGGTGGCACGCTTCATGATCAACTCCTGTTTCACATTCACCATCACCTTCTTGTAATCTTCTGCAAATCCCAGAAGACATTTCAAGGGCAAAATTGCATAAAACTTTTGGTTTGTATCAAAGTATGTTTTAACTCCCGCGTCAAACGTTTCGCTCCACCCGCTCATTTCCAAACTTCTTAGCTCTTCCTTATCATAGGAGATGTATCCCTTCATTGTGGACGTGATTCCATCGCCTCGATTTTGATCGATTACAACTCCGTTAATTTCGTAACAAATTTCTTCAAATAAGAATGCAAATCCATTTGTCTCCCATTTAAAATTGCACGGCAAAGTACAAATATCCTGCTGTTGTATTAAAATGCGAATATCATCGTTATTGTTAAAGGTTTGTGTTCTCGGCTGATAACTGTGAAATTCCTCTTTCACAATGCTCTCGTCCACACCGAATTTATCAAAAATGTCTAATTTATCCATTGTTTTCTTTTTCTCTTAGCCTGTAGCCCAATGAGGAGAGTCTCTGTAGGTCGTGACTTGTTAGTCCTTTGAAGAATAATTGAGGAGTGATGTTTCTAATGGTTGCCCCCCATTTATTAATATTTGGATTAGAATTAAATTGAATCGCCATTTAAAATTAGCATCGACGGGATTTTCCGTTGTACCAGCGATGTACAAATAACTGTTGCACGGCAAAGTACAAATATCCTGCTGTTGTATTAAAATGCGAATTTCATCGTTATTGTTAAAGGTTTGTGTTCTCGGCTGATAACTGTGAAATTCCTCTTTCACAATGCTCTCGTCCACACTGAACTTATCAAAAATGTCTAATTTATCAATTGTTTTCTTTTTTTCTTAGCCTGTAGCCCAATTAGGAGAGTCTCTGTAGGTCGTGACTTGTTAGTCCTTTGAAGAATATTTGAGGTGTGCTGTTTCGAATGGTTTCCCTCCATTTATTAATATTTGGATTAGAATTAAATTGAATCGGCATGTCGTTACCACGTTTTTAATTCAAGTCTTGCTAAAATATTTTCACCTCTAAAATTTACGGATGCTCCGTCTTGATCGATAATTCTGATTTTTCTGCATATTCTGAAGATAAATACTGGGCAACATTTCTTTTGTCTCTTCTAGTGTGACTATAAATACTGGAATATTTAATGCATTATTGCAATCTACCTCTGTACCAATTGTACAAGGATATCTTGACAGAGCATCTGCATGTTTATTATGAATACCACTCTTATAAACAATTTTTACGAAAATTCACTTAATTTATGTGCCCACCGTGCTAACTTACCTATTGGATCTTTACTAGAATTTAAACAACATAAGCTATGGTGATCCGTAACAACTGTAAAATGTGGTAAACCTCATAAGTAAGATCTCCTCAATGTAATTGCTCATACTGCACTTAAACATTCTTTTTCAGATATTGTATAATTACGTTTATGTACGTTTAGGGTACGAGAAGCATAACAAATAGGATGAAATTGGTTATCTACCATAGATTTCTGTAACAGAATTGCACCTAATCCAACATCACTTGCGTCTACATGAACTTCTGTTTCTGCATTTGGAAAATAATAAGATAAAACCGGAGGCGAACTGAGTTTGTTTTTCAGCAACATAAACGCATCATTCCTTGTGGTGACCAATAAAACTTTAGATCTTTGCGCGTTTGTTTGTGAAAATTGTCGATTATCTTAATTTGGTGATATTATTATTAACAATATAAACTATAAATTTAATAGAACATCTTACAAATTACATTAAAGTTGTGACTAAATAACAGTTGTTGAGCGGTCGACCACTGAACTCTCACTGGTAATGTAGTAAAATAAATGTACAAAACAATATATACGGTCACAAAAAATGTCACAGCTGCGTCTTTTTTTACTCGCATTTCTGCGCTCGTCGAATAGTTGGGTTTATACGTATTAAACAAGTCGTAGACTTACTGTGGCGATGTAAAATAGCCGTAAAAAGCATAATACAAATAAATAATAAACATGCCGCCCCCGTTGAAAAAATCGAGGATATTTTTTTAAGAATAAATAGGTAGTACTGCCACCTTTGAAACTGCTCGTTTCAATGACTCCTTTGCGGTTTTCACTGTCATAACGCGACATACATTATCGTAACCACTATGAAGTTGGATGATACGCCCAAGATGCCATCGCTGGGGATGAATGTGGTCTTCTTTAAGGACCACCAGGTTGCCTTCGGCTGGATGAGTTGTTGCGCCTTTTCTCCATTTATATCGTTGTTAAAGTTGACTGAGGTATTCTTGGATCCATCGTTTCCAGAAATGTTGGACTAATTGCTGGCAGCGTTGATAATTGGGTAAGGTATTTTGATACATGTTACGTAAGTCGGGTTGGGGAATTGATTGCATATGTAAACCAATAAGGAAATGTCCGGGAGTTAAAGGAATGAAATCGGACGGATCCGTAGTTAATTGGGTTAATGGCCTTGAGTTTAGACATGCCTCTATGTGAACAGTTATGGTATAAAATTGTTCATACGTAAATAGTTCACATCCGATAATTTTTTTAAGAAATCCTTTGGCATATTTGACGACTGCTTCCCAGAGTCCACTAAAATTAGGAGCTCTTGGCGGAATAAATTTTCATTTGATGGATTCGGTTGTACAATATTGGAACATGGTTGTTTGATAATTTTCAGAAAATATTAAGTTTTGTAATTCGTTCTTGGTACCGACAAAGTTCGTACCGTTATCGGAATATATTTGAACACATTTTCCCCTTCTGGACACAAATCTCTTAAGTGCATTTATGAAACATGGTGTGCTTAACTTGGTAGAGACTTCAATATGGGTAGTCTTCATTGCAAAACAGACAAAGATACAAAGGTATGACTTAAGAATTCGTTTTCGTCCTTTTCCTGTGCCTTCTCGGATATTGAAAGGACCAGCATAATCTACACCGCAGATTGAGAATGGTCGTGCAGAGTTGACTCTAGAAGCTGGAAGATTAGCCATAATGTTTTCAATAGTTGGTGGTCTTGGTGTTGGATCGAAAGAAGTGTATGCATGAACGACAAATTATTCTAACTACATTTCTACCAATAGCGGCCAATATTTGAATCTAATTGAAGACAATAAGAGAGACGGTCCAGCGTGTAGTAAGCGTACGTGTTCTTGAATGATCAAAAGATTTGTCAATCTGCTTTTTGAGTCGAGCACAATAGGATGTTTGTGATCATATGTTGTTGTAGTTTTAGAAATTCGTCCACCACTCTAATGAATCCATGTTTATCAAGATATGGATGTAATGTTGTAAGTTTACTTGACGGTTTAATTCCATGGGATTGTGATAAGTTCTCAATCTCATTAAAAAATGCATTGTGCTGCATAATTTTTATTAATAAATTATGTGACAAGTTCATTTCTGAATGTTTCAAAACACCAATAGTTTTATTATCAGGAGATTTGCAATTGTGTATAAATCTTTGACAATATACAATGATGCGTTGCAGTTTAATAAATAATGAATATCGATCAAATATGTTAAACTTATCCATTGTTGTAGTAACAAACGCTTGTGTTGTAATCTTAATATCTGGAACGTCAATTAAGTTGATATTTGTTGTGCTGTTTGGTCAATGTGATTCCGAAGTTGATAACCATTTGGGGCCATTCCACCAAAGTTTCGTAGAAGTTAGATTGCAAGCACTTAAACCTCTTGAGACAATATCAGCTGGGTTTTCATAAGTAGAGATATGTTGCCAATTCTTGGCATTTGTCAAATCCTGTATCTCGGATACGCGATTCGATACAAATGTTTTTAGCTGAGTTGGCAAAGTATTTATCCATGATAAACAGATGGTAGAATTGCACCAGTAGTAAATATTTGTTATGATTTGACTCGGAGAGTTAATTATCTGTTTCATTAATTGTGATAGCAGCAGAACTCCACATAATTCTAATCGAGGCAAAGTTATCGTTTTCAACGAAGCCACTCCCGATTTGGCTAAAATTAATGCAGTTAATGGAAACATGTAAGAGAGTGTTTGCACCTCCAGTATACACAAGCACCGTAAGCTTGCTCAGATGCATCACAGAATCCGTGCAGTTTAATGGTCTGGCTGGTGCCTAAGGGTAATGATGCATCTCATATTAACCTTTGCTTTGATTGTTATGGGTTTAAGTCCGAGGGGATTATATATTTGTGCTATTGTTGAAAGAATGAGCCTCTTTGTTGCTTTAAGTGGTGGTTGAACGTTTACTGAATAATGTAATAGATCTTCTGTAGGATCCCAGTATAATCCAAGAGCATTCAGTAGAGTTGACAAATTAGGTGTTGATGCTGCATCATACATTTCTTCATTGATGTCATTTACGTTTGACCTTCATTTTTTCAATGGAAATCCTGCAGATGCTAGAATTTTGGTAAGCTCTTCCTTGAGTGTTTTCAATTTGTCAATGTGATCAGTCCCTGTCAATACATCATCCACATAAAAATCTCGCTAAATGATATTGCATGTCCTTGGATATTTGTCCATATTTTCATGTGCTAATTGATGAAGAGATCTAATGGCTAAATATGGTGCACATGTTTGCCCATACGTGTTTTTGTTAAGTTGGTAATGAGTTATGTGATCTGTTGTTTCACTTCTCCATACAATTTGTTGTAAGTCTCTGTCAACTGGATAAACTAGTATCTGCCTGTACATTTTCTCAATGTCTGCAGTTATGACATATTTGTGGGATCTGAATCGTAACGCAATAGAGTACAGGTCATCTTGGAGTAGGTCTAGTCATTAAACTATCGTTAAGTGCATTTCCAGTTGAAGTTGGAGCTGAGGCATCAAAAACAACTCTCATCTTAGTGGTTGTACTAGATTGCTTTAAAACGCAATGGTGAGGTAGATATTGTGCATTCCATGTATGTATCATATTATGTTCTAACCGACTCATATGTTGTAATCGTGCGTACTCATTCATGAATGATACGTAATCTGGTTTTAAATCTGAATGTCTATTTAGTTTACTTTCAATGGAATAAAATCGTTTAATGTATTGATCTAAAGACTGGCCTAAAATAGGTGCGTCTTGCTTCAAAGGTAATCGGACAACAAATCTGCCGTCGGCATTTTGTGCAGTGTGAGATATATAATGTTTTTCACAATGGCGTTCCTCGTCCGTGTGAATTTTGATTTTCGGAAGTTCCTCTAATTTTCAATTTTTTTTTTTTTTCTAATGATTTGATAGATATGTTGCACCTGATTGGTTGCTTGTTATTATGTTGATATGGTAAACGTCCGGAAAGAACTCATCCCAGTTGAGTTTTCTGAAATATTGGTCCATTCTTACATGTTCGTATTTGACCTACACATAAGGTTTTGTAAAATATCTCTGCACCAATAAGCATATCAACCCTTGAACTTACATTGAAAGTAGGATCAGTTAATGCAATGTTGTGTGGTATTTCAAAGGTAAACTTTGGAATTGAATAAGATGGCAAGTACGCCGTAATGTTTGGGAGAACAATGAACTTCAAATGTGAGGTAATGTTGTTTTGTGTCGATTTAATAGCAGTTTGTACAATTTTGCATGCATGTGAAGTAATTCCGTTAATTCTTGCCAAGGGCACGCTAATTTTCCTCCACTTAAGGCCAAGCACCGTTAGTTGGTGAATATTTCATTTGAAATCCTTTACTAATATCATTGCTGTGGGTAGTAAAATGTCATTTCCGGTGTCCTTTAGATAATGCAAAGTTGTAGATGGTAGCAATTCTTCTAAATGTAATAAGGTATTATGATTCCTGTCGCACCTTCTACAATTCTCTGCTAGACATTGATCTGGTAGATGTTTTCCTCGTAGACAATTAGTACAATATCCGTCATCATTGATTATCTCAATACGTTTTTGTATAGAAGCATTCAGGTTTTTTTTTACATTTGTATATAGTGTGATGTTCTTTACAAACTATACATGCCGAGTAATTTGTTAGATATGTTTGTTTTGTTGTGAATTTTGTATTATGAATTGGATAAACCTTATGTGGTTTTATGGAATCCTCTTTATTTCTACTTGTTGCTTCCAAAAGTGCACATCGTTGCTGCAAATGTATAACAAACTCCTTTAATGTAGGTAGGATATGACGCTTGTTGTCGTAACGGTCTCGTAAAAGTTGCCATGCTATCTGGTTTTATTTGTCGCGCTCAAACATGAAATTAAATCTAATGCACCACCCTGTAAACTCGATCGAAGATAATGAAATTTATGGATGTCTTCAATATGTCGTTTGTTGTGTATCATACATTTAAAATTGTAAATAAAATAATATGAAGTCCATTGATCAAAAGCACCGTTGAATGTAGGTAATTCGATGATTGGTAGACGCATTTCTATTGTATTGTAGTTAGAGATAGTATTCCGTTGTATCTCTTTTGCATGAAATTTGTCTGAGTTCACAAATTCCGTGATGATTGAGATAGTGGCATAATAAGCGTCTTCGAATTGAATCCGTTCAAGTAATATTTGCTCCGAATCATCGAGTTGCTCTATTTGAGATTGAATATGTTGATACTTATCAAGTATAGATTCAGCCCTTGAAAACCGATTCTTTATTTCTAAAAATTTTATTTTATTTTCTTTATGTTCATTGAAAAAATTAACAAAGCGAGCGAACTTCGGCCATGTTTATTTAAATAATATAAATGATGCTTATTTATAATAAATGTAAATAAATTAAACTGTGAAATGGAAAGGAAGCCTTATGTAACACTTACCCATTGTATTTTAATGATTTGTATAAAATATGTTATTTATCTAACAATGCTGGCTTAAACCTGGATGGTGTCTTCTATGTACACGTGTTTATGCCATGCTCGTGCGTAGAGAAACCAGTGTTGAATATCCAGCGATGGTCCGGGAGTTGTTGATGGAGAGATGTATGTCCAGCGGATCGGGTTGAGCATCTTACCGTTATGCTGAACTTATAAATTGACTTTAATGTTAATGCATGTTGTCGCACATTTAATCCGGTTTTGAAGGACCATTTGTTGCGTAGTTACTCTAAATTTCAGATTTTACAAATGAAACACATATACTATTATTTATAGTAATTCGCAGATATTATATATTCGTAGATATAAACAAAAGTAATTACATATTGCAGGAGAACTTTGAACTTCTTTGACTTTTTGAGGAATTGGAAAGTTCTTTATTGCTTCTACTTTAGTTGGATTGAGGAGTATTCCGTTTACTTATACTTTAAATCTTAAAATGTCAACTTCTTGTTTAGCAAAAGGACATTTTATAGCATTCAAAGTTAAACCAGCTCACGCGTTCCAAAACATTTCTTAAATAAATCAAATGTTTATCAACTGATTTACTAAAAACAAAGATGTCATCAAGAAATATAACAACTTCTTTCCATTTTAAATTTTTTAAAACCGAGTTTGTCAGTTTTTGAAAGCAAGCTTAACCAATTAACCATTCCAAAACTTAACTTATTAAATTCATATAAACCGCCAGGACATTCTGTGCGTTTCATCTTTCTTTTTTACTATAACTATGGGTGAAGCCCAAGCACATTTTGATGGTCTAATAATATCTTTTTGTAACAATTCTTCAACTTGTTGTTTAATTATTTCCCTTTCAGCGTGCGATACACGATAAGGTTTTTGTTGTATTGGAGACGCATTTCCGGTATCTATTTTGTGTTCTGTGACGTTGTAAGTCCAATTTTTGAAGAATTGAAAGACATGACATCTTCAAATTTTGTTAGCAGATGGTTTTTCATGTTTTTGTTGTATATTTAACAAATTTCCACAAATTATGTTACTTTCATTTATAACATTTTTATTTAAACATTCCTCTACTATATACAACTCAAATTCCTTGCTTGTAATGTATCCTAGCGTAGTATTTTCAAAAAAATTCTTATCTACATGACCATAATTTTTTATTAAAATAAACAAAATTTTATCATTTTCGCATATTGATTTGGTACAAACGTATAATTATTAATTATTTTTTCCAAATTGTCATTTGTATTTATAAATATTTTAATTCTACAAGTGGCATGTGCGCGAATTATTATATCTTGTGCATTATTAATTTTAATAATATTTTCTGTATTACAATCAACAGTAGTACATCATAAAAAGGAAGCATACAATTATGTTTTTAAATGTTTACTTTATTTATTATTTACAATTTATATTTGTTTTACATTTGACTTGTGATAATGAAGTGACGCTTAGTGCGCCATTGCAAGTTAATATACCTTGCTGCTTTTGCTAATCATACAAGATTATATATCATTGAAAAACTAAATAACATTTCTTGGTAGAGGTGTGATGGAATGTGCATATACATAATTATATCTAATCTATTACATGTAATGTTAACCGTGTTATTTGCAAGGTATGAATTGTGCCAACCTACCTCACGTTTGTCACAGTTAAATGAAACTTTAGACGCTGTACAGTCAATCACCGCATTATTTTTTCTTAAGAATGTGAATCCTAACAATACGTTTTTTGGCATGTGTTTACCATTAAAAAATCTACTATAAATTTATTTCCCTTAATTTCGACATTTAAAGAAATGTTTCCCACACATTTAATTTTAAAATTACTTAACGTTATAATATTTATATTTTCCTTCAAAGTCGTATACGTACTTATTATTTACAAAATTAAGAGAAATTCAATTCATTCCAGCACAAGTATCTTTTACTAGAATGTCTATATATTTATCACCTACTATTCCTTTTATAGATAATAGTTTGTTTACGGGAAAAGAAGCTTCATTTTTAATAATTAAGCTAATTTCATTAGTAACGTTCTTTTTGCGATTGGGGACAGATTGTGGCGCCTCTACTACATCTGTTCATTTCCGTTTCCCGAATAATTTATAGGTACATTATTATTAGGGAGCATTTTATTTCTATTACTATCATAAACATTTTTTGGTACATACTTATTATGCTGGTAATTAGGTGGCATATTGTATGACTTATTTACAGGAGATGTATTTAATTGGGACTTATATATCGCTATATCGCTCACGGTTTGTTTCATTTCACTTATAACCGCTTTTGCTCTGTAAGCTCTTTTACGTTTACACTATCTGCCTCTTTCACTAAATTTTGGGGTTTTTGAACCGATACATTATTTAAATTATTGAGATGCCATATATGGATGTATGGGTTAGTATGGGTACATTGCTACATTGCTGTTGCATGTGTCTCATTTTTGGTAGAATTTATATGTTTTACCTGTCTTTGTATGTCACTTAAACTATTAGGCTGATGAATTTGTACCATGTATTTATAATGCGGTAACATGCCTTGTAATATGTAATTTGGAACATCGCATTCTGACATATTCGGATTAATTTTATCGCACAAATCAAGAGTGGCGTAATAATAATTGATCAGTTTCTCATTGGGCTTTTGAACAGAATTATTGTACTTTCGTTTTAAATCTTGTTCATATGAAGGACTAATAAATGATATTTTGAAACTGTCCAATGTTCCGTATTGCGCTTTGCAAAAAATCGAAACCAAAATGCTGCAGGAAATTAGCAAAATAACCAATTTTAAACCATCATCTCATTCATTAAAATTTGCACTAATTTCAAAATTTCTTATAAGAGCAATTGGTTCATCTTTGCTGGGGTCAAATGACGGAGGCGACAAAAAATTTGGAACTTTCGGTTGCAAATTGTTTGCGATATCAGCAATTGTATTATTCATATTTCTGCTGTTTTCCTCTTGTAAAACAGGTGTCTTCTTTAAACCAGACGCTTTGATTTCACGATGTTGCGAAGACGGCCACCACAAGTATGCTAAATCAGCAGTTATATCTAATAACCCATTTGTCTCAGGTACCAAAGTACTTCGACCTTTTGGAAAAAAAACAATTTTTACTTTGCTGGCTGTTTATTTCTTTTTAGTTTGGCTTGAACATTGTTTTGATTTTCACTTATAAATTAAATTTCATTTGATTTGTTTTCTTCGTCGCATGATTCAAAATTGTTATTATCTGGAAGCTTATCATCAACTTTATTTAACTCGGACTGACTATTATTTTCACTTACTTCAATCGATTCTTTTTCACCAGCGATTATTATGTCGTCGCGCGTTTCTGAATTTGTTTGATTATTATCTATATTATAATTAATTTGAACATTGCTTTGAGGACTTCTTAGTGTCCTATTACTTCGGTTGAACGGAGACTGTACATCAGACACGTTAGGCGTGAATTGCATTAACGGCGAGTTTTGGTCCACTAAAATTTCTTTTATACTTTTTAATTCAAGCGTTAATTTTTTATTTTGACTACGCGTGTTTACAACCGTCATTTAATTAAGTTTTTACGATTTTTTTTTAAATTAAGTTAAACTATTTTTTTAACCGCACATTTATATCGCTAATGCTCGTATTCATAAAAGCTGAATAAATTTAATGACTATTAAATGTGACAATATAACCTCACAATTCGATAAAACGTCAAAACTATTTTTATAAATTTGATAGAAATACATGTTATTTATTTTGCGTTATTATTAAATATTATTTTTCATTCATTTCTGATAGTTATTTATTATGCCAAACTTGTTTTTATGGTAGAATAAGTATAAATAATTTTGTGGTTGTTAAATTTAACGATCCGTTACTGTAATTGACTTTTATGAATACGGGCATTAATTTACTAAATAACTAATCTATCACTTCTAATTCTAATTTTAAATTCATTGGCAAAAATTTAGCGCCTCCACCATGTTACGAATGTAGGGGGTAGCTCAGATAAGCACAGAGGTACATAATACTATTTATTATAAACTTACGTAAAAGGATGCCAGCAATACCCCACTGGCGACATGGCAAGTCGATGGGACTGCGTAGCACTTTCACAGTTATAAGGTAAACGAAGTAAAGAGAGCGAGCCCTGTGCGGAGCCAAGTATTTATACATAATTAGTTGCTGGCTCAGCACAGATAAAATATTGCAATGCGATATACGCGACAATAATTATATATTTAATTCAAGACATATTTATAGACAGTGTCATACGGGATTTAGTATGATAAACTGCAACTATAGATAACAAAACTGCAACGATCATTCTTATAATACTCTTTAGTCGCCATCTTTTTTATCATTAGTTCTTACATATCTCGACAGAGGTGCCGGTGTCATTATACAGAGTGAACAAATATACAGAGTGAATGATTATAAAGAACAAAACGCAATAAATACATAAAATACTAAACAGAGATCTAAATATAGTTCTTTGACATTTTTAAAATATAATTTATTACCTAGATCAATATGTATGTCAGAAAGCTGTCTAGAGCAAATGTAATTTCCTTGCATATAACACTGCAATATTTCTCTGTATGTTGTAATTAGTTTATTATGCAAAGTTAAAATTATAACTTTTTCTGTTGTTGATTTAAAATTTAGAAGAATCCATTCCATAAAATAATAATACAGTTTTACTAAAGCATTATTGAGGGAAGTATGAATAAGCTCTACTGCTATAAGTTTTTCTTTTACATATTTTTAGTTGAAATAAATTTGTAATGCTGACCACTGCTCTATTATTTTAATGACTACTGATGACAAATTCAGCCACCTTGTTTGAGAAGGATGTAGTAATTCATGAACTTCGGTGTTTGAAAAAGTTTCGTTTAGAACTATTCAGTAATGAATTGTTTTTAAGTAAAAGCACTATTGTATCACTTATTTATAGATACCTCAAAAAAGTTATAATTATTCCTTGCTAAATCTTAAAGGTCTAAGAGCTCTTTACAAGCGTGACTACCGCAAAGATGCAAGGAATGACAAATACATTTCATTATTACAATTCCATGGCAATTTCCTTTAAATTTGCATGCAACGGATTTGTGTGCTCCCATCATAACATAACAGAGGTATAGCGTATTTTAAAAATGATTGTATAATTAAATTGTATAAGTGTTCTGCATTACTTCCTGATGTCATTTTTATCAAAAATATTTTCAAGCTACCAAAAATTGTTTTCAAATTAGTTTTTTAATACTTTCCAATAACATTGCAAACTATAGCAGTGGCTTTTGTTTGTTTCAATTGCATACCCTTGGCAATATTAGAATCAGAAAAGCATTTTTTAGGCAGCTGAAGCAATTAGTCTACACTGACAAAAGAATTATTGTGTTCCGCTATAAATCCACATATTTGTATTTCTGTTTCCGTTGCAACAATATTTTCAGGTACTTATGTTTTACAAACAAGTGTTAAAGTGCATCTTTTGTTGTTAGTTGCAGCAGATTTATTTTTTATATGCTTTATACCTTGTGTAATTTTTGATAGAAATTCTGTTTTACAGAGAATGCATCTCCCCTTACATCATTCTCTAAAATGAGTATGGCAATTAAGAACTATATAAAAATAACTATTACTAAGATTGCCATTTATAGGAGCCAACCAATATTTAATTGAAGATTACTCAGCTATTGTTTTTCTAAACTTTCGAGCATAATGATTGCGCGTGGCTTTCATCGGCGGCGTAATATCCATATTTACAAAATGTCAAAGAATCAAACAGTCTTTACACTCAAACAATGATTAATGTTAATCAAAATAAACATTCGACACTTAAATAACGCGAACAACGCAACACTCTGTGACGCTTACCTGATTATTGATGATGATCCCCCGTTTATTCTATGCTCAGCCCGACAAGATTCAGTGGGTTCGAATCTTTTCTTTTGCGCCACGTGTTTTTGTTATACTTTAATGAACACAGAATAACGACGTTATTAATAAACTAATAATTTCATTAAAAACACGAAAACAAAAGGGACACATTAAAATCATACTCCAATTCCCAAAACAAGTAATCGAACATATATTGTTCAAAATAACATAAGATAATTTAAAAAAAAAGATTAACAAAAATTAATATGGATAATAAATGCGTAAATAAATATATAATGACCAATTGTCCCGAACCCGGTAGCGCCACCGCGAGTCGAGTAACAACCGTTCGTACAACGACGAGTTTACACAAACAATTTATGATTTGCATTAATATATATATAAGAATATAAACTAACGGGAGATATTAGAAACAACCAAAAATAATAATAAAATAAATAAAGAGGTACACTGAAGGTAATTGGGATATGTATAGCTTATCTTAAGCCTCCTGGCATATACGAGATTCCTCAGACTGGAAATTACTGCACGGCATGAATAATTCCACTTTACACCCTGGCGGACTTCGTCTAATATTGGATCCGCTAGATAGGGTTGCGTCCGGGAAAACCTTCCGAGATTGGCGGCACGTGGCAGAGGATTTGGCAATAAATAGTCTCTAATTAATTAAAGGAAAGGAAAATAAATTATACTGATATGACAATAATTTGATATGTATTATTTAATTTAAATGAATTTAATTAAATAAATAAACTGCGACATACCTCGTGGTGGATTTTTTTGCGTTCCGCCGTTTTTGCAAAATTTACTTCGTGGCTTTATCCGAATTTATCGATTCAATTATGGGGCAATTAACATTATATTTGTCACACTATGCACCCAGTAATTATTTTAGTTAAACAACCGAATTTATCCAATTATGAAAAGTGCTACGCACTACAACCGGTCGTCACTAAACCACGAAGAAAAATGAACGAGATTAAAGGATTATCGCAAGTCAATGACACAGTATATTTTATTTATTTTTTATTTTCCTTTCCGATTTAAAATAAAATAACTATATTTATTAATATTTAAGTTATTGTATTTTATTGTATGCAACCAAAGTTGTTTATTTTAAATTATTATTGCTTTAATTGTATCACCAAACCCAATGCTCAAATCCGACCGTAACAACTCAATGAATTACACTTCTAAAACACCGTCGTTTTTGTTACGTAAACGCTAAATGACCAGGCACTCAAGGCAGTAACACTCGACTGACTCGAGTCGATCTTGATCGGTCCGCAAGTTATCAACAAAGTATTTTCCCTATACTTCTCTAAGTTTAAAACGTCAAATGACACTGATAGTAGCCACAAGAAAATGATTTATATAAAAATTCGATCAATTTGCATTTTTCATATTATGTCAATTTGGTTATTTCATTTTTATGGTGTAAATTATTGTGTAGAGGGTCAAATTATCTTATTTTTACGATAACTATCGTGTATTTGGCAACGCTGATTCTCGCACAACATTACCCCGAAACAGCGTCACATCCCATCGCTTGTCGGTTTTCTTCAGTCGGATCAAAGGAATTTGATTCCGTGTTGCTGGGTGATGTTACGGAAGGATGTTAGGCGGCGGTGTTGCGGTACTGCACTTTGTTTGTGTACGTACATTATAGGCTAGAACTAAAACTAAAATAAGTGAACTTGAAATAAGTAAACGTAGATCTGACTTAGAACTAACTTTTGTATCTTCAGATATACGTTTTATAAGGTGGTAGCGGCTGACTGGAAGAAAGTGTTAATATATTGTAAGGCAAGTAAGTAGGTCAAGAAATGGGAATCGCTCGATTAGTCTCATGGTTGCAATAGAAGGGATTCTAACAATTACTACAAATATAAATATAATAATAGTTTACTTATAATTTAATAAATCCCAAAGGTTTTAACTCCTGACGATTATATGTAAATAAAACTTTATTAGTTTGCTCTACTTTATAATGATTAAAATTTGAATCAAATCTGGCATAGCTGATATACGTGCACCAGTATCTAATTGACATTTAAAGATATAATTTTCAGTTTTTAAATTTATTATGAAGGAATCAAAAGAAATATTTTCGTTTACAGTAAATAAATGTTCTTTTAATAAAAAAATTTGATCGTTTTTAAATTTATTTTTATCTTTACATACACTAGCAATGTGACCTTTCTTTTTACAAATATTACAATTGCTATTTTTAAAGAAACAATTTGTACTTAAATGATTATTTCTACAGCACATCAAACATTTATTGGCTTACCAGTCTCTTTATTTAGCGATCTTTGGTTTTATTCCCCGATTGTGATGATAATGTTTATGCAGTCACTTGATGCAATTCCGGTTCCATCTTGATTGTTGTATATCTCAAAGATGCCATTTTATTTTTAACAATGTTCACCACCTTGGAATAATTTGTAGATTTCTTTAACTCGAACAATTTTTCTTGCACTGATCCAGATTAAATTAAATAATAATATGGTTTCGTGGCACAAACTCCAATTCTACCGCGGTGAATTCACAATACGCCGCCAAGCTTTGTCGTGGGCAGTAGAGGTAATATGCGGATTCTGGAACAGCCACAATTCCACATTTCCTGTCTCATACACGGAAACAGTGTGTGTGAGTGCGACGGTTACATACTTTCATCAATTGACGCTAGATGGCAGTAGCAGTAGCGTAAACTGGCGCAGGCTAGCGCTGCCGCTCGAAGTCGGCGGTAGAGGGTGCTGCTTGCGGCGTGCAGCGTGCGGCCGGATACCTGCGACCGAAGGAGGGGTGCGGATGACAAGTGTGTAGGTTTGGTTGTCTAGGAATAGGTGATCTGCATCAAGAATATATACAAGGTGTTTGAAAGACTTTGTATATACAGGGTGCGTCAAAAATAAATCCTAGATAGCGACCGGAAGTGGTTATCTCTACTTCAGAATAAAAAATGGCGACCTGATGTTCGACTTCCGGTGTGTTTATTGTACTCAAATGAAAGTGCTCGACGCGTAGATTACGAATCTAAAATAAAAAGTTTTACTTGACCTGCTCCCAAGCAAAAAAATGTAAAAATTACCTTTTTGACATGTAAACAATTAAACACCGGTGGGATCAGCAGTCTACGGTAAACTATAGCTTTTCTACGCTAAGAATATTACTTAGTAGAGTAATTTTCTAATTAAGATAAAATGTGTTACTTCATTATCAGTAATAATATATTTTCAAAGTAAATAAATTTTGTATAAATGTTTTTTAATTTTGAATAATTAAAATAATTAAACATAATAAAATATTTATTTATATTAGAAGCTTACCTGCGCTAAAAATAATATTAAGAGTAATGTTGTTTGCTACATATGTAAGTATAAAATAAATAACGATAATTTTATTTTTGTAATAAAAGAAAATAAACTTATTTATACACTACTTATTTTGGAGTAATAATATATTATATAGTGTTTAACAGCAAAAGCAAAAAACTTGAATAATGAAGTTACGTTTTTTTAATTGTATATGGGTGTGGCTTGAAGTTGAAAGCTGTTAAGTTGATGATAGCGTTTTATTCATCTTCAGTTATCTATAAACAAAAATCAATAATTTAAACAGTAAAATATAACTTAATTAATTTACGACTTACATTGTTGATGTGTATAACGGGGTATTTAATTCCGTTTCTTTCTTCGACATTGCTAAGAACAATGTAAGCACTTCCACTGTGATTTTTATTAAAATTTTCTACATCTTCCGTAAAAAAGGTTACAAATCGTTTTAGTAACCATACTACAAATTCCGGTGTTTTTACCAAAATGGATGGTCCATATCTTGTAGATTTTATTTCGATTAATTCGATTATGTATCTATAATTTATATCCAATTCCAATAACATTTTTTCTGGTAAATAGATTATCACGTTACAGAACAGATTCAATTTATCGAAATCCATGATTTTCCCTTTACTTTATAGCGCAGAGAATGTTATTATGACATCTACACTAGCAGACTAACTAAATGATATTTGAAGTTTTAAATTATCATTTTTTCCATGCCATCATCATTACCACAATGTCCGCAAAAAATGAATAATAAATAACAGGAAACCAATACATCGGTCATCATATTTCCTTAGTTTATTATAAAAAAATATTCTTCATTGATAAAATCATAATATTTAATGTGTTTAGATATTCTTTCAAAACCACAAACAAATTTGTAATTGAAAGAAATCCTAATTAATTTATAAATTTACTTCCCCAGGCTAATGTATGAATACCATCCCCACAAATGTAACGTTTATCATCAATTTATTTTGTGTTTGTTTAAAAATAGTATGCTTAATGAAAATAAATTTTGTGGTCTATATATTAATTTATTTTGAAATAAACATTTTTTATAGACGTTGCCGGTTAAGAATTTTTTAAGAACATATTTCTTAACAATCCTTAGCTTTCTTTAATCATTGACCACATTCAATATTGTTTGCATACATTTTACTTCGCAAACCAACAAACTCTGACATAATTTTTCCACCATTTTCGTCTTTCATAATTCCTAACATTGCTTTATTTTGTAAAGGAATTCCATATGAATTGTTTAAGGCAAAATTACTAGTGTCAAATTTATTTAAATTTAATAACATATCTTTATAAATATCTTTTGTTTCTATGTCAATTGTTAAACTATCAGTATCCATATAACATAATTGTTCTTTTTTAGGATACATTTGTTTTATATGATCATAATAAAATTCATACATTAAACATTTTGATAATTCTAAAACTGAAAATCCTACATATATAGGTTTGTTATAAACTACTTTAATTTGCTCTAACTAATGTTTTTAAAATTAGATTTTGCTATTAATGACTCAATTCCTTTCCGTTTACCAATATTTTCGCAATGGTTAACCAGATGTACATCAACACGCTTATCAACGTTCTCCATTGTGTTACCAAAAACTGAATTATTCATTAATTTATAAAAATCTTTTTTAAAATCATTCATTGACAGTTTACGTAGTTTTGTATTTAGATCTATATAATTTTTTAACCATTGAGATTGATTAAATTCTAGAATACAATAAATTTTTATAATTTTTAAACCTTTAGCTAATGCTTGTTTTAAATTTTTGTAATGAATTATATATTTCGATTTATTCATTAAATTGGGGGTTAGTTTTTTAATTTTAAATTTTGCTTGTAGTGGTACTATATTTTTGGCAAGAAATGGTACATCATTATGTTTTTCATGTAACTCAGTTGGGTATTCAATATCAATTTCGAGAGCATATCCTTTATCAGATGTATCAGAGATATTATTAACATTAAAAACACTAATTTCATCAGTGGTCAACCATCTAAAATTAGAACAGGGTAAAAATTGTGACATTGCCCAACCGTACATGTTATTAGCATCGAAATATATGAGATATTTTGAAATATCATTATTGTCATAATCTGACCTATATTTGTTATTAGGTTTTGCATATCGGAGGGAACATTGTTAAATTCCACCTCTAATTCCAGCTTTGATGAAGTGATGCATATCAATATCAGTTAATAATTCTAACTCAATTTTAGTAAAATAAAGCATTGCATCCCAACTGAGGCCAGGCGCAGTATAATAATGACATGGATCTAATTTGTATGTTCTATAACAAACTTTTCGAAAATTTTCAAAAACGTCTGCTGAAAGTATCACATCTGATTTTATATATAAATTGGAATAGTTGCTTAAATTTTGACAGTTAAATGTTTTTCAAACATTTTGAGCATGTTTATAATCTTTTTTTTCTAATATCAGTATTTGTCATAAAATTGTAAAACGTTTTTTTTTGGGAAGTATAGTTTCTTGGAGCCTTTTAATAGAATCCATATAATCATAAGGAAAAACTCCCTTTTTCCTTATTAATTCAAAATGATTATTATTTGGAAAATATTTTTTAGTTTTAACTAATTGATTAGATGTTAAATTGTTAACTAGTTTTTCTAAGCTGCTGGCCATAAATCTAAATGAATCTAAGAATCTCAATTTTAAGTTGATATTCTTTTCAACACCATTAGCAGTGTATTGATCAACACATACTGTTTTTGAAAATGAGATATATTTTTCTTGATTTTGAGGAATTACATTTACATTTTGGAGTTTTATAATTTAGATTAAACTGCAAATGAGCTGCTCCTCTAAATTTACCTGTCAAATGACAATGGTCTCTAACTTTGTCAGCATTATTATTTATTATTTCATCACATATATGATAAATTGTTGTATTTTCAAAATGTCTTTGTTCATCTTGTGTTAGTTTTATCATTGAGATAATTGGTTTTAAATGAGTGTTATATATTGATTTAATATCTGTAGTTAAATATTCTAAAAATACTTTAGCACAATCTAATCCTGTGTAAATTTTAAATATATCGTTTTTATTATTGTACGAACATTTATTTAAATATGCAAAAGAGTACGGAACATGTTGACGTACATTGGTTGTTGCCGATTTTAAAGGATCAGGTTCACACGCTTGAATAGGTAAAATGCTTTCAAAATCTGCGTATACTACAATTGGAACCATTATTTTATTATTACAATTTACGAACTTTTATAAATTTTCTGGCTTTAAATCACTATTCTTAGTTTTTTTTTAAATTATTGGTTGGTAGTACTGTATAAATTTTATTACAATCATTATTTATATGTGCATTCAAATTGTCTTTATTTCTAAAAAAAGTTAAACAACCATCGCATAAAAAACTTTTACCTTTATGTTTAGATACTTGTGATGAAATTAATCTTGATAAGTTTTGAATTAACACATCATGTTTAGTAAATTCATTTTCTATAAGAAGTAAATTAATATGTTTATCTACTTTTTTAGATGTAAAATAAATTGGCCCTATAACATCATAATGTAGTTTTTCTGAATTAAATTCTAAATGTATATAATTTATGCTTATATTATTTAATATTTCAATTTTTTTAATATCATATATTTCCAAGGAAAACTAATACCTTTTAAGTTTAAAACTTCGTTGTAATGCGGATATGATGAGGTTCGTTCAGCACATCTTTGACGTATTGGGTGTAATGCAGCAGTAAGTGGCCACGCTAAACATGCTTCATCTGCGATTTGGATATTTATGCACGCATGCTTGTTCTTAATTTGCAGTGGAAGATCTATATATGATGATCCTCGTATAGGAGTATATTTATTTATGTTGATTTGAATATGAGATATATATAGAAGCGCCCAACCACTATCTTTTTCTTGAAACTACTCATTTTTACTTTTTAATATTGTGAAAAATTCTTCCAATATATTGTGAATATGTGATGTTAGTGTAATAATTATGTTTTTTGTGTTAAATGATTTTAAATCCGTATGATCCATTTCATCACTATGTTGTTTCACATATAATCCATAAAGTTTCATATTCACTTTTAAACCTTTTTCAGCTTGCGCCAAAGGTTCTATTAAAGAATGTATAGGTGTTTTATTTTTATTAAGAAATGATGGAATATCTGTGATATGTGTAGAAGGTGCTTTAATAAATCATAATAATATAAAAAGTTTTTATTCGGTTTTTAAAAGCAGTCTCAATTAATTCAACACCATCAACTGTAAGAGATTTAGTTTTTTTTAATGTTTTTGAGATCGCATATGTCCTCTATATTTATTAATAGAATCAAATTTGATGTTACATAGTTCACATCTTTGGTAGGATTAAAATTAAGGTAACCGGAAACATTAATTAATCTTTGATTGTGGTTATGGGGTTGCTTTTGAATGCAGTAATTAGATTTTCACAATTCATCAAGAAATATTTGCCAATGTGTGTGGATTGCCCTTATAGTTAGGTACTGAATTCACATACAGCTTTAACAACTGGTAGTTTGGTTGAGCCATTACTATTTATTAAATTCTTAATTTTAGAATTTGTACAATAATTTATTATTATATTTAATTTATTAATTCTTATTACTTCTTTTATTATATACATATATCTATTTCATATTATTTTCTTTTTATTATTTAATTATTATCATTTATTATAAAGGATTTATTATGAAGGAATTGAGTACTCACATAATTAGCATATTTATTCCCATCAAGTATTATTACAGATGTGGTATATCGATGTCTGCGATAGACGTGGTAGTTCCTTCAGGTGATCTTTATCTACGATTTCAGTTCTTTATTATCGGTTTTTAATTATTTTTTTAAAACTTCGAATTTGCACGACTGCGCTAGTTAAATTCCGCGATTGAGGAAATTTGTTTTTAAAAACTTTAAATATTAGAAAATACAATAAGCGGTGTGATGAGTAAGTCGTTTGTTTATATAGTAGAAATAAATGCTAACCAGTGATATATTCAGATTATCATTCGTACGTGCTAATCAGCTTGTTATGCATTATATAACTAATACAAGCTTTATCTTTAAAGGTATTACATATTTAGGATAAAAATTTAATATTTATGGAAGATTTGAAAATTAAAAAAACATTTGAAAAACATTTGAAAAATCAAAATTATAAAGTAATTAACAAATAATTAGATTTATATAATTCTCCTATATTAGACATTAAAATAAATTTATTTGATGTACACAAATTTCAAGTGTAAATATTTAATGTTCAAGGAAAGTTTATTGGCTTTTATTAAAGTTTTAAATGATATTTAAAAATAAAGCTCATCTTAATCTTTCTCTGAATAAATTGTAAAATTAAATAGTAATAAAAAATGAATTAAGTATTATAAAAATATACAAATAAAATAAAATTGATGTATTACAAGCAAATTTTAATCTGTTTTGTCTATTCCTTTCTGTAATGCATCATTTCTGTAGCTATTATTAGTAAAGCTACGTTATTTTACTGTAAAAAAAGCTTACACACACAAATAAAATTAAAGAAAACTGTAGAAATCAATATTAAAAGTTCTTTATACGGGACTGTACAGAAAACTTATTACGGAACTGTACACAAAATTTATTACGGACTGTACATAAAACTTTTTACTGTACCCACTTTAGCTGTGTGACGATAACGTTTTAACCTATTCGAATGCATCCGAATAACCTATATTGGCAAGACTGCTGTTCGTTAGAGAAGGCAACGCCTTGGCGCCCTTGACGTGCACAATAATTTCAGTTAGTGTAGTAGACACACTACCGCACCATTGCTACTATGTTGCTGAGCATAAATATAAGTGGAATGACAAATTAAATAATATAGTCGCCATTAAAAATAATGTAATTAAATATATGAATAACAACTAGAATAATCGCTGCAGAAAGAAGAAGGGAACCCGGGAATGCAGTAAAAGTGCAACAATTGATAAATTGATAAAGCTTCAAAACATAAATTAGCATGAAAAAAATCAAGATAAATTGCATATTAATGCAAATTACGTTTAATTTATTTTGTAAAATCAAAATAGATAACAAAAATCATAATCAATGGATATTTTGATACAATAAAGATATCAAATTAAATTAAATAATAAACTCGCTATTAAAAATATTGGAATTAAATATACGAACATACAACTAAATTTATCGATCCAGAATGGATAGGCAAACACGGGAATGCGTTATAAGTGTATACAAATATTTAAAATATAAATTTAACAGTAAAAAGTGAATTAATTATAAGAAGTCAGTAAATTGGAAATACTAGAAGAACATGATATGAAAAAATAAAGACAAATTGTTATTATATAATAAAAACAAAAATTATTATGGACTGTACACAAAACTTATTACGGTACTGTACCCACTTTAACTGCTGGGTGACGACAACGTTTCAGCCTATTCGAGTGCACTCGACTAATCTACATTGGCAACGCCTTATCGTGGACAATCACATCAATCTACTAACCTACCATTGCTACTATGTTGCTGAGAATAAATGAAGGTGTCTAATAAATATAAGTGAAATGACAAGTTAAATAATATAATCGCCATTAAAAATAATGTAATTAAATAAATATATGAATAACAACTGGAATAATCGCTGCAGAATGAAGAGGGGAACCCGGGAATGCAGTAAAAGTGCAACAATTGATTATATAAATCTTCAAAATTATTAATTATAAAAAGACTGTAAATTGGAAATCTAGAAGAACAAGATATGAAAAAATCAAGACAAATTGTATATACAATAAAAACAAAAATTATTCCTATTTTAAAGAAATTTATTGGATGTGGCCCAATGAAAAACATACAATTAATCAGAATATACATCGTAACAGCAGCTACAGTTCATTAAGAACAGACATCTTGATTACATATTTTTAATTCTATTTGTAAAATAAAAATGGATACAATAAACATATTATATTATGTAAATATTAGAATATTTACATAATATGAAATGATTTAAAACTAGGTTGAAGTAATTTGAAATAAAATTCCAACCTAGTAAATATATGGATAACATTACTCTATTTTGTTATTATTAGTCGGTTGACGTAGTTTCATCTAACTATATTGTTAATTTCGGTTGACGTAATTTGATATAAAATTCCAACCTAATAAATATGGTTAAACTATTCTGTTATTGATAGTCGGTTAACTTAAATTTATCTAATAGTTTGTTTTATAAAAAGAATTGGTCAATTTTTCACTTTACAAATTCTTGTGTTGACAAACATTATTCTTTATTTATTTTAACATGCATTGATTTGATGGATCATGTTGTGTACTACAATTGTAAGACTTTTTTTACTTCTCCTTCTTGGGTATGGTAGTTATTGAATTCTTTGTTTCATGTTTTATATAAATGTATTGAATAAGACACTTGTTGTAATCTATACCATTCTTATAAAACATTTGTTGCGGTTTTATTCTTCTTCAATACAGAGAAACTTTTTCCAATACCTGATCTATAAAAAGTTTCTACTTGTTCAAGATTTTTTTTTACTTTTGAGGTTTTGTTAACTTTACGGGTCATAATTTTAAAAGAATTGCTTATCTAAATGATAGTTTCTAGGAGTCTGTAAATTTCAGAGTACTTTTTTTCAGTCATACATTTGAACATCTACTACCACTTGTATAACTACCAAATTGGTTAAAATTTTTGATATACTCATCGGGATTTAGTATGTTGCCTCTTCACATTTATTGGCCCAAATACTCGATCTAGAGGTATAAAGCTGTGTCCAGTTACGGGAAAAATTAATCCAATGGCGGTTGCGTTTTGTGGAGCGTTAAGTAACCATTTCTGACACATTAACACGTAGAATTTTTATTCTGTTCTCTACAACCATCAGCTAATGTTCTAATTATTTTAGCAGTTCGCGGTATATCTGTATTAATAAGTCTATGATCAAATGCAATTTTATTTGATTCTTAAGATCTTTCTAATTCAGTCCAGGTGTAAATAAATGCATTGTTTCTTATTAATTTAACTTTTGATGTTCCTAATAATTATAAAGTTGTAGGTGAAGAGCTGCCGGGAATAATAAGTCGCTTGATCTGGTATTTTTGGCGTTAGCATATTTAATTGAAAGTTAGATTTTTTTTCAATATATCATAGAAACTGTTTGCTTATGAACATGCAGTTCCGTCATGTACTTCAATTTATCACCATCCGATGGTCTTTTGATAATTTATTTCAGGCGCAAAAATGTTGAGCAAACGTCTGTAGCCGGTGTTCCGAAACCAATATTATAGGAAATATTAAAAATATTGCGAACAAATGAATCTTTTACTTTTAAATCTTCATCATCTATATTGTTATACATTCGTCATAGTTTTTATATTCAAATCTGGCACTAAGTTAGTGCCAACTGGTGTAACTGATTGGTAATAATATATTTCTAAACATTACAGGGATTCAATTTGTTTGAATTTTCTCCGATTCTATTTTATTTGATACTCTATCATTATCTCTGTGATCATTAGGCAAACTACCAACTAATTGGAAATTTCTAAGAATAAAATGTTGAGGAATGATTTTCTGCAGACTGGTACCAACTGTTCTTGAAATAGACTGAATACATAATATTTGTTGCTGACAAAACAAGGTTTTTTGTTTAGGTTTATACCTGTGTCTTTTAGGTTAGGTTTGTGCTTGAAAAGGTATACCATTGTGGTTGCAGGTGGGATATTTAGGCAGAATCGTAGCAGAATACCTATAAATCTTAACGCCAGTTTAAAATCGAATAGAATAGAATAGAATTTGGTCTAAGATTGAGAGTTTGAGGCAGGCCTGCTAGGTCAAAGCTACTGGTGTACTGAAGTTTCCATATTTAACTTTTAGAATTGTTCCGCACATGTTTCAATATTCATTGGAGAGTTTATTTCTGAATAAATTTGTTTCCGTTTTTACCTCAATTTGTCATTGTTCACCCTTATTGCTAACTACCTAACTCGTCATTATCTGTGGAATGTTTAATACGTGACGCAATTGTTTTAAACATACGCTTTCTGTCTGAACCGAGAAAAGATTAGATTACTTTTTTTAGATTATTTAACAAATTTCTAAAGTGAATTTTTTGAGCAATATAGGCTACAATGTGTCACACCTGCTGTTTTTATCTTGTTTATTAGTTTCAGTGAAATGTTTTTTACAGTACCGTTCCTCAACGGTAAGTATTTTTGAATTTGTGTTGAATTAATCAAGTTGCCAAAATCTTTAACTTTTTCGTTTAGATCTTCAGTGGTTAAATATTGGCACAACTGGGTTTTTTGCTTTGCTGCAGTTGTGACTTTTCTAACCTGGGATTGTATGTTGCTGGGCATTTTTGAGAATATATATAACTTGGGGTAACTTACATTGTCTTTATTACTGTAATGTATGGTCAGGTGACTATCGGCTCTCCTAGATTTTTCACTAATTGATCTTGTTCGCACATTTTACTATTTAACAAATACTTATAATTATAATTCGGATTTGACTATCTCCCGAGAATTACAACTGTAACGACGACTCCAACTACCGCTACTAACTGTCTTTACCAAGGTGTTTCCTTTTTATAAGATCGGTCCCAATCGAGGTGATCAAATTTGACATTGTTTAATTAGGTGACGCCTTATGTTGAAACTAACATTCTTAGGACTTTCAAATTAATTAATCTCAAGCCGCAACGTATGATTCAGCTAATTGCTTTCATGCGTAGGTGGTTCGCCTATTAATTTATATGACTCGTCCTTTTATTATTATAATCTCTTGTTTCGTGACAATATGTACGGAAAATATACAGAATAAGCTTGATTTTGTTGCAGTTGAATTGTTAAGGTTTTTACTATTGTTGTTGCCGAGTAATAACCCTTTTGTTTCGTTATCTTGGGACTTTTGACATTATTAGATTTTCTATTAAAATGCAAAAGTGTATTGTAGAATTTATGAAAAATCCTGCATGTTGATTTATTATTGCAATTATTCTGAAAATGGTTATTACGCAAACAGTCGATGCATAATTTTAATTTAAGCACTAAATTGTTCTGTGCTTGCTTTTCAGAAATACACCACAGTGATATATTAAATGATCCTTGGAATTATTTGGACAACATTATTTAATATGCAATTGCTGCGTATGGTCGGGTCTGTTTGTTTACTCGTTGATTCTAATTTAATTGATCAGACGTTTTTGCATCTCGAAACAGTAATATTTAGAAAAAAACACTATTTAAAAAAAATTGGTCCTAAAGGAATTATTAATCATGCCTGATGATGCCACTGTCTTCAACATCAGTTTTTCAAATAAATAAATACTTTAATTAATAACTAAAATTAAATTTTATGTTTTAAATTTACTCAATTGAATGTATTGACTTTATGTGCAATTTTTATCAAGTTTATTTATTAAATGACTAACTTACAGGTTATCGGATTTGGTTTCTATTACATCATTCTTGAATAGCACCGCGCTGTGAATGAATGAATAATGAGTAATATACGTACCTGACATCGATGTTTATATTTATGTATATCTCTTTATCATCCTGCTGGTCTTCTTGCTTTTGGGGGACACCAGAGCAGGACGCCTCCTTGTTGTCCATTATCCTATCGAGGATGGATTTGAATTTTCACCTCTTGTTAATAACAATGTAAACGTATTATGCACTAGAATCCACATAGCACGGTTGAATTATACCAGATTTAAATAAGGGAGGGAAAAATAAATTTAAATGTTCATTTTAATTATTTATTTATTCATTCTTTTCTTAATAAATATAAGCGCATATAATGTGTATTATTCAAGATTGTTTTATTGACTGGTGTCAGTATATGAAATGCATCTGAGAATAGGTTCCCTACAAATAAAGTTTACAGTTTTCAACTCAACTTCGTGACGTTTGCAACTTTAATATAAATTTAAAAATGCAACCCAATTAATTAATTAAATCTATCCATATTAGCTGGAGAATTTTTATGATTGATATCGTCGGCCACGTGGCAAAATCGTGTATCTCAAAAAATCCAATTTTTCAGGAGACACTAAAAACTTAATTATTCTAATTTTACAGAAATAAGTTATTTATTAATTCTTACATTATATTTTATACCAAAAATAACAATAATTCCTCAGAATTACAAAATACAGGAGATACATTATTTTGTTGCACCAAGCTGAAGGAGATACATGATTTTGTGTTACAAGTCAGATTAGTTGACCCGTTTGTACCTATAGCAAAAAGGTCTTTAGAAACGAAATGGACGTTAAAAATCGTTTATTTTAAAAAAGTATTAAAATTAACAAAACTCGTAGGTATACAGAAATTTAAAAAAAAGTATTAAAATTAACAAAACTCGTATACAGAAAATTTAAAAAGTAGGAAAATATTTGAAAAATTAAATTCACTGCCTTAAATTAATGTCTTAGATTGTCTTAAAATGGCCAAGCATGTTGTGGTATTACCATTTTTAGTTGTTGTAAATGATGAAATTTTTCAGCTTTAATTTTAATTGTTTGCTTGTATAAATTAGGTAGTGGATCATTTTCTACTGCGTTATCCTTTATTTTCACCGTTAAAGCTTTCCAATTATCACTATACCTCAACTTGTATTCTATGATTCCATGACAATATTTAAGGGCAACTAAATTTGCTATGGAAGGATCTCCTCTTCTTGTCCCTGGTCGAATAGACATGTAGTATATAATGTGTTCAAAAGATTTGAAAAAATCGTACGAAAGATACTTAACATGAAATGGCTGGCTTCTTCTTGCCTCCACACATACGTTAATGTAGTCTGTGGGCAAATAGATGGGCCGGCCTTTTAATTTTCGCTCAATAAGAGAATGTGCGGCATCTACTTCCATCTGCGTATGTCCTTTCTCTAAATATTTTTGGTATATTGTTACATTATGTTTCCGGGAAAACCATAATAGCGCATTGGACAATAAAGTATTTTTGTTTTGATACCCGCAGTTGTCCGAATACATAATTATTGTCTTAATATTGGCATTTTCGGCAAGCCTTCTTTGTAAATAGTCAGTAATCATCGTAGCGAATATGCTGGCTTCTAAGCCTAGATTTGCTTCATCCCAGAGGTAACAATATACGTCTTTTGAGTGAAAGTCAAAGATTGTATAATTGTGCTTTGTTTTGTAATAAATAGCACTAGCTTGTACTTGCGGCGATAATTTCAATGCCTGTACATCAACTGCAATCACAATTGTGCGTTGATCCTTCTCGTATCGTTGTTTATCTCCCTGTTTTTCCAGTCTTGCTTTTTGTTTCATATTTATATGTTCGACATACTTTTCATCATTACTGTTTCCCAAAGCATTTATGATACAAATGTCACATTGGTCTTTTTTGTGTTTGTGTTTCATTATATCGCTATTTTTCATTTCATCAGTAAAGATTGTCACGCACACTGGTTTCACATTTGCGGCAATCGCTGCTAATTTATATTCTCTATACACATCTTTCTTAGTATAGAATGTGGGCTCCAAATACAACTTGGATGTTGATTCACGGCAGTAGTGTGATTCCAGTTTCGGAATTTCTTTTAGCCATGTTTTCATAAATTCCAATCTACTGGCGACAACGTCAGTTGTCCTGGATCTTCTTGGTATTCTATTAAGAGTACAAGGAACTTGTGTGCCATCAGTTGTATTAAGCCTCCAATTAATTGCCATCGATTGTTTTATACTTAATGTGTTTAAAAACATTGCTTTACAAACTTGCAACCTTACGTTCTTATTTAGTAGAAAATATTTATAAGTAGCACCTCGTCGACTGGTTTCTTCTTTAGACTTATATTCCTTTGGTTCTACTACATCTACTAATGAGGCAACATAAACTTTTTTCATGTCCCATGACATTTTCCAAAAGTTATTAAATATTTTTTTTCGGTCATTTTCGGTCAAATTTTGACAATGACGATCTTTAATTTTTTTGCATTGTTGAGAAGTACATGCTGCTTTAGTTTCACGCTTGTGTCGATTTACCGTTAATTTGTATTTATTTTCGTTGTCTTTCTTCATTCCCAGATATTTCTTACCATACATTCGCCTTTCTTTTTGTATTTTTCTATTGTCTTTTAGGGTGGAGGGTGGGGTATTATTGTTATCAGATTCTTCCATAAGCTCTATCTCACCTCTTTCTTCATTTTCATTTTGATTACTAATTTCCGATTGTGTACTAGCAATTCTTTGTTCTTCAGTCTGTTCCAAAAGCTTTGTCTCAACTCTTTCTTCATTTTCAATTCGATGACTAATTTCCGATTGGGGAATAGCAATTCTTTCTTCTTCAACATCTTCATCTTCAACATTGTCATTGATTAAAATGACTTGGTCTTTCCAAAATTCAGCAAAACTAACGATTCTCTCAAGCTCGGCGTCACTTAGAGTTATGTTCATTTTCTCCAATAATTAAAAATAACTGAATAATTATTCTGCTGTTTCAATATTAAAAACTAATAAATAAATTTGCATTAAGTTCATTTTGCATGATAATCCAAATCGTGTATCTCGAAATAAACACACAAAAACATTGACACAAAATCGTGTATCTCTACAAGCCATGAACAATGCCCTAATACTAAATAAATCTATTGCCAATGCATATTACAGAAAGTTTAATCTATAATATATCTATTACTGTGTTATAAAAGTTCATTTGCTTTAATTATTTACATAAAATTAACTCATTTACTTACATTTTAGCGAAGCACGTGCACGATCACTCTCACTGCGTGGTTAACTAATGGCGCGGAATCGAGATACACGTTTTTGTTACCGCTCTTGAGTTACACTGTTTTGATATCTTGCTTTTAAAAATCACACGAATTTTTTAGAGAAGTACGGTTTTGTTGGAGTGTGCGTAAAGTTGCATAGAATATAAAAGCGCCAAAACCAGAAAATTCAATTTTTCGGAGATACACGATTTTGCCACGTGGCCGACGATATATTACATTTATATTCGTACATTAAAGAAATAACAAAATGTTATGATTTTGCACGCTTCCGTTTCTCGCTCTCATATTTTCATGTGCCAGGCTGTACTGAAGTAATAACAATGGAGCAGAAGCGTAGAAAGACTTTTGTCAAATAGGAATTATTTTTTATTTATTGAAAATAATACAAATATTTATTTTATGCAGTGTTAACAGGATTCAGTCACGATTGCAACTTATAATTAACAAATATAATTGTGATTTAGTTGTCTCTCTGAAAAGTGACTTGCTTGGCACATTGCATACATTTACTTTGGTATACAAATATAAGTTTATTTTTTGCAAAATTTGTATGATTACATTGTAAATATCCTACATTAAAACATATTATTATAATGAGTAACAAATTAATAAACTTTATATTCATTTTTATCTTCCGAGGAGTGTATGTTTATCTTTTATTACTTATAATTTACATCGTATAGTGTATATTAACTATACACTAAACATGATGGTTAGAAGTATCTTCAATCAATAATGTAACACTGTATGGCAACACTCACCAACACCCGGGTTATATACCCGCAGGTGTTACCCTGAAACACATTCAATGCCAGTTCTGTTTATCAACACTGGCAGAATGTGCTTGCGATGCAAGGTAACACATTAAGTAACATCTATTTACTACATTTTATTACCCTGGAGGAAGTGCAGATATTGCGCCACTATAGGTGACTCGTATCGTATAATACAAGATCTTTATGATTTGTTTCTATACTCTCCATACTTGTATCAGAATCGTATTCATCAGTTTATATACCCGAATCTAATTCATCATCACTATCGGTGTTACTTTCATCACTTGAATCAGATTCAAATCTACTCGAATTAGATTCAGATGCATTAGAATCAGATTCTGAATCTTCCATTGAAAAATTTTGATAGTCACCATTATTATTATTATTATTATTATTATTTTAAATATTTTAATCATATAACAATACTTACGGCTTTATAAATAAGTTCATTTGCTTTTTGTTTGTACAATTTAGCAATTTCTGCAATAACTAATACTCGTTCTAGATATATTATCGTACGTCCTATAACGGTTTGAACTTACTCTTACCATTAGCTAGGCGGCAGCTCTAATTTGATTGGTGGGTCGTGGATCGCTTCAAATTCAGAATTGAAAGCCAAATAAATGGATTTACTAAATGTTGTAAATCTGAAGGAAGGACGTTATAGAGATATAAAATTCATATGAGTCACTATATAGTGGTAATACCTGATCATTTAATAAAAATATAAAATATTACTGATGTCTGGTTCAGGAAGAAAAAAAAATTTTTAGTAACTTAATATTTAATTAAGCTCATCAAGGTCTTTCCACATCACTGACCGATCGAGAGCGTGATGTGATGTAATTTTGTAGCATTCCTTGTTTTCTTCTTATCATTATGCCCTAAAATTTTCCAATCTTTATTCCATTCTATTATTAGTTATTAATTAGCTAACCAGAAAAAATACAAGAATTTAATTGACTCTGTATGTACTTTCAGTAAATATTTATTGATTTTGAATTATTACTTTCCAACAATTAAATCTGATAATCCTTTTATAGATAGGCAGTTGTCACGTTTATTTTTAATTATATTTCACTGTTTTCTGGTTCAGTTGAATTCGTGACCGTTTTAAAAGTAAGGGAGCGCAGCTCGGCGGTAGCTGGTGTACTGCCAAATGTTTTTATTTTCTGCTTCTTTTAAATTCATTCATATTATCTTAATTAATTAACGATTTGGTTTTTGTTTATCTTGTATAATTTCTGTGTTACTATAATTCTTTTATCTCGTTCATTTAATTTCTTTTTGTGCAAGAGGAATAAAAATTACTGAGTGGGTCATACGCGGGGCAATTCCGTGAGTTTTCTGCGGAGCGAATGCGAGTGCATACGGTCTTTTTATTGAAAGTCTTCGGCACTACTAGATTGCAATTGCGAATATAGGTAGTTAATCATACCTGTGGAGTACATCAAGCCTGACAGCTGTGTTTGTGGTGAGCCGTTTTGTTTTAAGTTGTTATTCAATGTATTATTTGGTGTTTTGTGGACCCAAGCGTCGCCGCGAGCTTGGCCCGGGTGGTCTTTAAAAAATACTCTATTTGGCGCCCAACGTGGGGCTACGTAGTTTAACTTTTAAACGTGTTAGTGTAAAAATAATTGTATCATTCTTTATTTATTTGTTGGTTTTGAAAACTTTTATGATACTCATCTAATTGTTGAATGGGGTACGACCCTGAACTCCCGACCTTGATCCGTTTCCCGAAACTTGATTATTGAGATTCCTATTATTGAGGTCCTGCATTATTGAATTCTTTGGTTTGTTGAGACTTGTTTTGCTCGTTATGTTTCCGCTTCTTACAATCGGTAATTTTATAACATTTTGTCTTGCAATAAAAACAAGTAACATCAAAATTGTTAAACGTCGGTGCGTGAAAAATTGCACGCTTTTGCTTAACTCTAACATTATTAAAATTTTGATTGTAATTTCATCTTATCATTATTTTCGTTTTTATATGACCTTTTTTATACAAATATTACAAACAACATTGGTTGTTAAATTTGTTTCTCTTTTTATCGACAATTGTGAAAATCGTTTTGCCGTTTGAAGTTGCCATTCTTCTGAACGTGCCAAATCAATTGCGGCATCAAGAGAGTTAGGGTTTTGTGATTTAACATATTTTTTTACAGGATTAGTTAATCCTTCCTTAAAAACATTTAAAGCTTGAGTTCTAATTACTTGTGAAAGTTCTCTGGCTATGCCCGGTTACGATGGCATCTACTAAATTTGACAGACATTTTTTTATTTTTAAGGCATAAGTTGTAATGTTTTCGTTCTTGCCTTGAAAACAAAAACTGAGTCCTGTTTGTCAAAATCCGACGGACTGCTTCTCAAAGAAATCATCTTAAAGATAAGCTATTAACCCGTCCCACTTAGGAAAAACTCTTGCCAGTTAACTAGTTTTAATCCACGGTTTTAATTATGCCAATATAAGTTGTCCTTCGCTTTTATCCGAAATTGGATTTCATGTGTCTAATTATTCCGTTAGCTTTAAGAAATTGCAATTTATTTAAAGTTACGACACACAGTTCAATTTTTTCTAATCATAATTCGTTAAGTCGCATGTTTAGAAGAACAAATCTTCTAAATGAAAATGAATGGTTTGATTGTTTAACTTAAATAAATACACGTTAAAAAGGCGTCTGTTAAGACATAACTTAAGCTTATGTAATTAGTTAGTTTGCTACTCACTATCGCAAAGAAGGATGGCATGAATAAATATCAACCCTCAAATTAAAAATAAAGAATGCAGGAAGAAATAAACAAAATCAAATAATTGCAAAAATTAAAACTGCTAACTACTAATATATTTATCAAACAAACATAATTAATTTTTTTGCAATTGGATTAATCTTAAACTTTGGCACGGTTCACAAAATAAATGCGTTTCACCCGAGGTTTCACCTTCTTTATAATCAATCGTAATTGTATAAAAATACTTTTCATTTTGTTTAACAGAAGAAAAAATTGCTGGCAGTATTTGATAACACATAATTTAAATTGACAAGCGATTAAATTTTCTCAATTTATTACAAGAAGCCATTTGTGGCTTAAATTCAAATGATTTGTGAATTTAATTCGTGTTACTAACCAAGTACAGGAAAGCACATTGCATTTAACATTTACGTAGTCACAAATAGCATAGTGATCTTTTATTTATTCAGCAGTTCCAACTTCTTTACACTCTGTGTACATACAATATGTGAGCATTTTAGGTAATAATTGTTTCTTTGCAAAATTTTGACTATTGTTCACAATAGATTGGCAAAGTGGACAAATAGTAGTGTAAATGATCGCAATTCTTCTCGAAAGGGAGCAAACGTTGCCATGAAATAAAGGGCAAGTTGTACCTTGCAAGATTTAAATTAACTAAATACCCACTTACCTTATTAATTGAACCTGAGCGGGGCTGGCTTCTTTTGGCACTTACATTTACGAAATTAGAATAAATAAAAATATAATAAAATTAAACTTGAAATTAATTAATTAATATAAATAAAACTAATTTGCTAAAATTATAATTCTCCGTAAACCGCACCACCTATTGATATATTTAATAGATTGAAAACTGACGATTCTTGTTCAGTCAAGCTTATTTAAAACCTTTCAATTTTCTGTTTAATTTCGTCCTCTCAGTAATTGGCTAAAATATGTCTCAGTAAAAACATCTCAGCCAATCACCGCGCTTTGAAAACACCCCTAATAAGATGGGTAACAGGACAAAGAAACATTTATAAACTCAACTGACCAATTGTAGCGATAAAAGCAAACAAGTGTGATGCGGTCCATAGGGTATGAAAATATCGCATATCAGGAAACACGTGTGACTTAAGAGCGGTCTATAATAATAAATGTCAAACTTTTCTTAGAACAGACCTCTCTTTAATCAAATAATTAACGTCACGATCCGATATAAGATATCTCCATTTTAAGAGAAATAACATAAATAACAAAAACGATTATGAAATCGCCTGTTATTTATAATTGGCTTTAACCTTACATGCGTAACAAAAACTATGACTGTGTAGACATTGGTATTTTGCTGCAAACAAGTAGTTCTTGCAAACTGCACATTGGCATGCATTATGCCAATCAATGGGATTGAGTAGTGATATCGGAATTGGTTCACAAATTTTATCACTTGCGCCTTTTGCTGTATCGAGAGACTAGATATTTTATGTCGAAAAGTATGCTTGTGGTATTTGCTTTGCGCAAATGGTTTTATAGTTAGAGAAAAGAATCGACGTTAATAGTCTTATTAGGCTGATACGCGCCAAAAATCTAAACTACCTAACCAATTTGCGCAAATGGCGTGTTCTCTTGCTGGGTAAAAAATTGTTTATTATCTCAATTCTAGTAGACTATTATCACCTCGTCTACCACGTTGGGTTCTGTCAATACAAGAATACGAATTTGATATTCAGCATATCCCGGTCGTGATAATTTAATAGCCGATATCTTGTTTTGTTGAGAGTTCCGTATATTTGTGATGAATCGCGATATTACGTTACTTCTGCAAAAAGTTCCCGAGTTTCATCGAGCGAATAACAAATCCGATATATTTAATTTTTCCTGTTCGAGTCATCCTAAGTAATTCTTTCATAAAAAATGTGTTTTTTTCGCCGCGTCTGATGCATCCGCATATTTGTGTATTCCAAGCTTGTTGGTAACATAACGTTACTTTTTAAAAGATTTGTTAATGTCTGTGATATTTTATCAAAATTTTGAATGTATTTTCTGTGATGGCCACCTAAACCAAAAAAAGAATTTATGTCTATGGGAGTTTTAGGGCAAGGAAAATGTATAATAAATCCTATGTTTGAGAAAACAGGGCTGAGAAAGCTGTTTAGGATCTATCTTAAGGTGACATTAAGACTTAATGATATCCGGGAGCAAGATCTAGTGAACTAACAAATTTAGATTTACCTAATTGATCTAATATTTTGGTAATGTTTGGCAGAGGATTTGAGGAAACAATTGGTTTTTCCACTCAATTTTTGAAAATTGACTACTACACGCCATTTTTTATTAGCGTGTGATTTTTTAGGATCAACCAACAAAGGGGAATTATAAGGAGAACTTGAATCAATAATTATTTGTTCTTTTAACGTTTTTTAAATTTGCAAATTATTTTATCCTTGCTGATGAAAAGGTAACTGATAAGGTTTTACATTTACAAGGATGTTATCTGTAGTAGGAATTTGATAAGTGTGTGGCATAAGGTTCTCAGGGCTGCTTTAATGGGGTAGGGAACTCTGGTGAGCGGGCAAATAACACGTGGTTGGACGTAGTAAATGTTATATTTTCCCATAAACACCATACAAAATATACATATAAATCCTAGGAAACAAATTAAGTATTAAAACATGAATCAGCATTGATACAAATAATTACATGAATTCACCAATAAATAAACACTCACCTAGGCTGGTAATAATAGTAAACCAATAAGGCTTAGGACTAAATAAATGTACATATAATATAGATGTATGCGGGACGCTAGTCTAAAAGCAAAAGGAAGGATGGTTAATCCTTTACATATTACAAGGTGGTTTGTGGCGGGGATAGACGTATGGTAGGTTGCATAGGGTTATCAGGAATTGAGGATTTATCCGCCACAAGTGGTAGCGTTATTAAACGGTAAAGTATCATCAGTTAGAATTTCAAATTTTTCAAGATTTTCAAAAATAAAATTGTGTTTTTGTATAGGAACATACATTTCACTGGAGTTAACAAAAGTTATATTGCAAACTCAATTTATTGGCTTTACTAAACAGTTTCCCACAAATACACCGCCTTGAGTTTTTGTTGATTTAATTACTTAGCTAGGAGCAGGAATAAGAATTAAATTTTTTTAAAGGAATTATTATTGAATATTTTTATTTTCTCGTCATGATTTATTGTAAGATTATTTATTTTTGAATTTATTTTAGCGGTATACTGTTGAAAAAAGTCTTTTCCTAATATTCCATCTTGTGTAGTTTAGAAATTATTAGGTACTAAATTAATAGGATGTATAATAAGCTCAATAGGATTTTTGGTACCGTAAATGATACCATATGTAGGTATTTGGGTGATTGTTATACCCTTTAATTGAGCTTCAAGGTTTAGAAATACTTTAGTATCTCTCTTAAGACAAGATTTTTTTAAAGTGTCACTTGACTGCCAGTGTCAATCATGACCGATTTTTGTTTCTAACACCGGAAGGATTATGCTATCATGATCCGAATTTTAAGAAAAATTTATATTATAAACTCTTATTGATTATTAATTTGGAAATTTTGAAACGTTTTTACCTGTCCTTACTACTTGCCGTCAGAACGTGCGTTGCTAGCGGCAGCTCTTAATATTGGAGATTGAGTCGTGGGCTTAATTTTTGTCTATCTTTTTAAAGGCTGGGCTCCAATTGTTTATTTGTTTGGGCAATCCCAGGTATTAGGGTGCCTCTAGGGTATAAACAATAATTCCCCAGAGGTGTTTATGAAATTAAATTTATATGATTTACCCAAACATAAAAATTTAATTAAAACCTTTAAATGTATAGACAGGAAAAAAAAAATACAATTTCAGAAAAATACTCGTATAATAATTATTAAATTGACTTTGTACATTACATATTCTGAATTAATATTATGAATTGAAATTTTATTATTAGAGCTGGATAGGTCAGACACCCGTATCCAATTTACCTACCAAGTACATATTCTGAATTGTTTGTGAGCTCTCGGGAATTCTCCCATTTGTCTCACTAGCGAGCGGGTGCCTTGGTGGGCTTAAATCACATTTAGTGTGGTTAGCTGTCCAGTTAAGAATTTGCTAGCCATATGTGTGTCTTGCTTGCAGGTATTTTTACTGCTGTTTAGATGTTTAATTTATGATTTCTTGCGATATCATATCGATTGGTCTGTTATATCGTTTGCGGAAAAGCGTTAGGTTTTCCGTTATTTTTCTTATGCCGTTGTTTTCATGTACTTCTGCTTTTGCAAAGAATCGTTGAGCGGTTGTGATAATATACTCTTTGAGGGTTGGTATATTCAAATCTTTTCTGATGTCATCGTTTCTCACATACCATGGGGCATCGGTGATGATGCAGAGGCATCTTGACTGTCTTGCTTCTATTGTTTTCTATAGTGTGTGGCAGTTGTTTCCCACACTATTGATGCATAAATTAGTTGAGGTCTTATTGTTGATTTAAATAATAGCATTTTGTTCTTAAGTGTCATTTTATTGTTTTTGAGAAGTGGGTATAGTTTCATTGTGATGCCAATGCTGGTATTTCTGACATTCTGAGTATGGGGTTTCCATGTTAACGATTTGTCCAAGGTAACTCCTAGATATTTCACCTGTTTAGTCTATGGTATTGGAATTCCTTCAATTTCTATGTTTTCTAGGGGTTTTTTCCTCCGTTTGGAGAAGAGGATGGCTTGACTTTTTCTTGGATTAATTTTAATGCTCTATTTTTCCGTCCAATCTGTGATTAGATCGGCGGCACGTTGTAGTCTTTTTGTAATAATTTTGATACAGTTTGAACTGTATAAAATAGCCGTGTCGTCGGCATACTGAGCTGTCATAGTGCCGTTGTCTTCGGTCGGCATATCTGCTACATAAATGTTGTAGAGAGATGGTGAGAGAGCTGATCCCTGTGGTATGACAGCTGTTTTGAGACGTCTGTTAGAGAGAGTCTTTCCGATTCGCACTTCAAAGCATCTTCCTGATAGGAAGGAATGTAGGATTTTTCCTAGTTGTTTGTTAAATCTTAGTCTAAATATCTTAGCTAGAAGACCTTCATGCCATACTTTGTCGAAAGCCTTCTCTATGTCAAAAAATATAGCACCCGTAGATTTCTTTGTGCAAAACCTAACGCTGATGTGATCCGTTACTCAAGCAAGTTGGTGAGACGTCGAGTGGTCTTTGCGGAATCCGTGTTGATGTTCAGGGATTAAGTTGTTGTTTTCAGCGTGTAGTTGGATTTGCGATAAAATTACTCTCTCTGCGATTTTGCTTAGCGAACTGAGTAAGCTAATAGGCCTATAGTTTTCAGGAAATTTAGGAGATTTGGCAGGCTTGGGGAAAACTATAATAGTGGCTAGTTTCCATGACTCTGGGAAGTATCCATTTTTGAGCATTGCATTTATGATGCTAGTTAGGCCAACGACAGCTTTTTTGGGTGGATGTTTTATGGCTTTGTATGAAATATTGTCCTTCTCAGGGGCTTTTCTGGCCTTGACTTTTTTGATAATTTTACCCACTTTCTTTGGTGTTGTGAGCAGTGGTGGTATGTCATTTATAGTTTGGAGGTGTTGCATCAGTTCACTTTCAATTTCTTCCATGAAGTCATCTTTCATGTAAGCCATGCCATTTAGACTTTGTAGGGCTGGAATAGTAACGTGGTTACGTCTTAGTCTTTTCGAGATGTCCCAGATTTTGGGTATATCTTTTGAGCTTCCCTCAAATGCATGCTCCCACTGTCTGTTTTTAAAGGTTTTAATGTTGTCTTTGACTTGTTGTTGTAACTGGCTGGCTATTCTTTTATCCTGGGCTAACTTGGTACGTCTAAATTTTTGTTGGGCTTTGTTTTTGTCAGCAATAAGTTTTTTTAGGAAAAGTGGTAAACCTAAAGGGTCTTTATTGCTAAATTCAGAAGTTGTTGTAGCCTTTTCTTGAGCTGTTAGTATAGCCGTTGTTAAGATGTTGTCCGTTTGCTTGCGGCAGTTGTTAGCGTTAGGGTTTGGTATGATTGAGATTTGAAGCAGTACAGGAAGGTGGTCTGACTCTAATTCGTTAATTACGGTGATAGTGATGCTGTTGTAAAATTGTTTTGTGATGGCTATGTCCAGTATGTCTGGAGGATGACCTTGACGACTGTAAAAAGTGCATGATGATACTGTTTTCTTCGCTGTATTTGTACAGCGATTTTCTTCTTTCATTATTTTTTTTTGCAATTCCAAGCTGTATGCTTAGAATTTAAGTCTCCGCCGATGATGGTGGGAATATTGTTGTTTAAAACATGATTCAAGTCTGCGTGAAGGAGGGGTTTAGATAGAGATAGGTATGCTGATACAATTTTAATTTTACCCAACGGTTTGATGTTAATAATCACTCCATTAGCTTCCAGGTTTGTCATGATAGGGATGTCTATTTCGGCTTGGTCTATTGATCTCTTGATGAGTATGGCAGTGCCTCCACCTCTCACACTGTTTCTATCTTTTCTGTATGTGTTGTAGTTTGGAAACTTGGTTTTATGTTTTGGTTTAGGGCCCGTTTCTAGAGAGTAGCATTATATCAATTTGATGTTCAATGAGGTAGTTTGTCAGTTCTTCTATTTTAGTTGGAAGGCCGTAGCAATTCCAGAAGCTGATTGACAGGCAGTTTGGTTGTGCTGCCATTATGCAAGTTTTTGCAGCGCGATAGCTTGAACCTGTTTTAACAGGTTCTTGTCGTTAAGAGAAGTAGTTAATATTTTGAGTAGATTAGCTTTGAAAGAGTTTTCTTCGGGTTCTGCCGGTTCGTTTGCAATCGTGGAATGAACGGTTCTTGCGTAAGACGACGTTTGTGGGCGTGGCCTAGGTGATTTATAGCTGGCTGGGCGTGCCTGGTTTGCCGCGGGTTTTTGAGTTTTGGCTTTTTGTTTTTGGTATTCCGGGCAGCCTTTATAGTTGGCCGGATGTTTTCCGCCACAGTTGGCGCAAGTGGTTTTGTCTCCGTCGTCAGAAGAGAGTTTGCAGTGCGCTGAGGGGTGGTTTTGCGCATATCTGACACACACAAATTTGTTTGTACATGATTTTTGTGAGTGCCCATATGCCTGGCATCTGTGGAAATGAGCGGGTTCGTTTGATTTAAGTTTTTCCTGGACTTGTACTTAAAGTCCGAGAATGTGCGTCATTTTAAAAATATTGTCGTTGTTTTAATTTTGATCAAGTTGGACGTACATCAACTGATAATATTTTTCATTATTGTGTAGTTTACTCACTGAGCTGACTTTATACCCCATGTCCTCCAGGGCTTCGGCAATTTCTTGTGGGTTAACATCTTCGGGGACATAACGGATGACAACTTTAAAGGTTTTTTTGTCAGCCAGTTCATAGGTGTGGGAGTGGTAGCCGTGACTGTCTAAGTAAATTTTAATTGCACGATGATCATTTGGGGATTTCGGACTAATCTTTATGGAGGCAAAAAGGCATTTGATTTCTGCATCCAGTTTTCGTTCTTTGATTTCTTTCTGGATTATTCTCCAGCAAGTTTTTCCCTAAACAAAAATAGGTGGAGGATTTTTAACTTGTGGAGCTAACTGGGGTGATGTCAGGTCAGTGCTATCTTTTTCCGATTTACTACCCGAGTGTTGTCGTTTTTTCCCCTTTGCTTTTTTGGCGTGAGGGTCAATCCATTGAGATGTATTCTGTTGTGAAGTGTCATTTGAGGTAGAAAAATCGTTGTCATTTGTAACGGTTTCGTCCATGGTATTATTGGGTAATGGGGGGAAAGGCATTTTTCTCCAGTTAGCTTTTGGAAGTTTTGGTTTGTCTATTTTTATCTTTTTTGTAGCTGCCTTTTTGGTTGTATTTGATTGTTCTGTAACTATTGGTTCTTCGAGTGGTGTCATGTGTGTGTTGGTAGTTGTGTTGTTAGGGCTGGGGAGGTTGTCATCTGCTTGGTTTAAGTTCATCTTATTTGCAATTTGATTTAGCAATGCATTTATTTGATTTTGTTGGCGGTTTGCTTCCATTTCAGATTTGAAATATTCCATAGTTGAAACCTGAGCGGCGAATTTTCAAGAACTTTTGCATAAATGTTTTTAGTGTTAGTGTTTATTTTCTGTTTAAGAATGGTGAGTTCATCTTGTTCTTCTTGGGGTTCATCATCAGTCATGATGTGGTCGGCCATGTTTTCGAGCAGTGGTTGCTCTAGGATGCCTTCCATCGCAGGAGAATCAATGTTATTATCACTTATCACTTTTTTAAAAAGTTTTTTGGAACTACTTCCGCCCCTTTTGGGGAGAGAGATATAATGTTTTTAGCACTAATCACTTCTATTGTTTATTGAGTAGCACTTGAGAACTGGTATAGTCATTTGTTATCGGTTTGGAAAAAGCAATGCGGAGCACATAAGCGCGTCTGCACGTAGTCGAGCGCATGCGACGACTGTGTCGGAACGACACGCTGTACGCGTTTATATAGCTCTCTAAAAAGGAGTGGGGGAACATACATTCAGCCTGATTGGCCGTTCGAGTCACGTGTCACACAAGTGATCCAACTCACACAAAAAATAAATAGGGTTGTCAACCTAAATTATTAATTTTAAAGTTAACACAACACCCTACAAAAAATAATGACAATTAATTGTCAGATTCAAAACTAAAAAATAGGCAACATGTATTACTAAACAATGAGTAATTTAAAAAATACATTAATGGTGACATGGCTGCCTAAATATGAAATAATAAATAACAATGTCCTTACATGAATTTAATAAGTATTTAACTCGTAAAAACTGTCTACCGATCACTCGCGCACTAATTGTCTCACGGGTGTCGATAAAACTTAAGTGTCTCGGTTTCTGAGACGCGTAATCGGTAACGCCGCAGTGGGTGTTGTAGTTGCTGCAGGTGGCGGATGCGGACGGGTCACAAGGACTGTTTTCCTTTCCGCAAACCAAGGGTGCTCTACTTCGGAAGGATAGGTGTACATTGATTGCACAACCACTGGAACTCTTGAAACGGTCTTCACAACGGCGTTGTCCCTGGATGTGGATGGCAACGGATTAGGCCACTCCAAGAAGACTTGCACTCGAACCCACTTATTCCTATAAATCCCCTCCCCAAGAGAACAAAAATATAAAGTAAATGATAGTCAATGGTCTGTTTTGAAAAGTGTGGCACACACTCTATATTTAATAATCAACAGAAAATAAGACATTAAACATTGAACATATAAGCACGTTTGGATTAGGTCATACGCCCAAGGTACCATAAGTAGCGAATACCCGGACATGCAAGTTTATTTAAAAAAAACATGGCTTTTTGGCCCGCGAATGATGAGACGATTTCCTTTAATTTATCCTTAAATTTGAGACTTTAAGCAGGCAACGAAGCCCCTTGCACGAGGTTTACAATACACATCAGTACCTTCTTACAAAAAAAAGGAATATTTTAAATGACATATATATATATATATATATATATATATATATATCATGTGACGCATGATAAGTTGGTGTGAAGCACAACATAAATTTTTATAGAATTAAGGAAACATGTAATTTGAAATTTCAAGCCTTGACTTCCAGCGATGATCCTCAGCTATAGAACGTCCTCCTTGGCATCCGAACTCCCAAATATATTTCGTCCAAGTGATGACTGTTCCAACGGAATTCCTCGGTATATGGCTAGAATGTCCAATATTCGAATCCTCAGAGCCGGAACCCCATCTTGATGACACCAACGTACATGTTAGTCTCAATGACCAACAAAAATAGATAGACTTAAAGGAAAGAAAGAAAACCTAAAACCACACGTGCAATTACTACACAACAGTCACACTTAATTAATATCACTGAAGTGGATTTATTACCTGAGATTGGGTAGGAGCAATTTGATAGCCTCCATACGGTTATGTATATATATACACATATATTCCAAGTTGAGCTTCGTCGGACGCCCATATAACATTTGCCACGAGGTGTGGGTGGTGAAAAATCCGCACAGCGGTATGATTAATTTTCCGCTCCAATAATTAGCGGGTGCGTTCCATATAACACTTAATCCCTCATATAATCACTGGTACATACCATAAAATGGCCACAAGCCGTGAGGTTACACCCTCCTGTCGGTATTCAATAACCAGCAAACACACCACCACACTTCGAGCACCGGATGTGAAAGAACCTCCATGTTAAAGTTTCACATGAACACCCTGAACCAATAATCAGTGTTGCCAACCGTGAGTTATGACATGTTCCCAAAAGTGCCAAGTGTAAACAACATGGTGGGTGACAGTGACAGATGTCAACATTAGGATTAATTAAAATTCAAGTAAGTACCATCATAATAATATCTGAATCATTACTGGAGATCTTAGAATATCACCATTTGTAAGTTCCCAGTACTCAATCAATCCATCCTATACTCTCCCAATCCACATAACCTCCAACCAATAACAAACAAAACATTCAATCGTAAAATCCCTTAAAACATTCCCCCCATTCATTACATAGCAATAAAGCCACTTCTCAAGTAAGATCTAACAACATTTATCCCTAAAATTAACTCAAAAACTAGTTTCAATCTTACTCCGAGAGAAAATAACCCTACTCGTAACCGCCAATACTAACATCACATAATTCCACCAATATCCTTGTAATAATCATACCATTATAGTCTAACATATATATTAATAATTTTTTATTCCAGAACACACCACAAGAAAAGGCCCATAGAGGTAGAAATAGCCAAAATAATTCGTCGGGATCAACTCACATGGTAAGTGTCAAACATTCTTTTAAACGTTAACCATTACTAACAAAAGTTAATTAGAACATATAGCAACTAACATGTAACACCCCCACACTGACTTAATTAGTGTGAGTACAATTATAAATATTCATAACACAATCTTCAATGTCAGGCTACCGGATTAACCATAGTGTATGTTGGGTTGCCTACGTTACATCCCTAATAACTTCCAACAGTTACATCGGTTGCCTATCTTAAATTATAATATATACTTTATTTGTTTTAGGAAACCAGCCGGCAGCTTCTGCGGCAAAAACGTGATGCTACACGGTGACGATGCTGGACAGGACTTCGGTGAAGTGTATAGGCCGAACAACATAGCCTTCCGAAGGTCCCATTGCTCCTGTAATTCCGCCGCTCGACCAGGAGATGGTGGCAATGATATCGGGGAAGCATTCAATTCCAGGACATCTATAATTGCAATCTGAACATACTTATAAATGTAAGATACCGCATAAATTACAAATATTCCCCGGTATCTCATAAACACAGGGCAACACATACAAATTATATGTTAATTAATTATCACATACCTTATCCCTTTTTTCTGATCGCTATACATTAGTTATAAATGCGGGACTTACCAAAGATTGAATTCAATAATATATAAATAATAAACCGGTAATAAATTAAATAGTTAAATCCACATTGTATATCTCCACACAGATACTGGTTACGGCATCAAATTAAATTGGTCACATCAGCGCTCAATGAACCAAAAAGGTGTTCCTAAGAGTAAAACAGGCTCATCAATCGGTTTGGCCTAACCGAATGGCAAGAAAGGTAAGCAAAATATGTAAACAATATTTTAGCTAATCCCTGCCCTTCTTCTTTTTAGATGACGAATTTGCAACCAGTAACGGAGAAGAAAACGAACGTTACAATTTATGTTCGTTGAATGCGTTTAATCTTGGGTAATTATGGCAATATACGAACTAATATGGAAAAAAATTATCCTTTTCAGTTTTAAATTTTCTTTATTTTTACCCTTTACCAATATTGCATAAAAAAATTACAATACTTCAAATAATTTAGTCATTATTTTTGTTTTTTTTTTTTTTTATATTTTTCTTGATTACAAAAACGCCGATTTCTTAGAAAGTTCTTTATCGCCCATCCTAAAACTTTCAGAGTATATCAATAACATATAAAAGTATTTTTTTTGACCTATTAAACAAAAAATTAAAAATACCCAAAATCTTTTTTTTATCTGTTTTTAATAGAATAAAAACAATTTAAAAATGATCGGAAATGTCTTCAACACATTTTTTTTAGAATTTTTGATCAAATTTAAGCAATAAATGTTATCTTCAATAATTTGCAAAAAAAATCCCTAAAAAGTTACAGGCGTTTGAAAATTGCAAAAAAGGTAAAAATTGACATTTTTGAAAGTTGTTTCCTAAATATCTACCAGAGTTTATGTTAAAGAACCCATTCCTAAAGTTGCGACATAAAAAAAATATTTTTTGTACCACTTCACTCATACATGGCCATATGTAGCGTACCAATAAGTTTGCTATCATGATCTTTATTTTCATACTCGGCTTTCATAATATTAGCAATAATAGAGTTCCTCCAAATAAAAGCATCATGGGTGCTTCCAGGCCAGCGAGCCACAATGCTAATTATATTCAAATCACTATCACATATTTTGATTGTACGTACTATCTGTGCATTTATAGAATGGTAACCTTTCCTATTAACATAGACTTGTTCATTAAGTAAAGGTTTCTCTATGGCAACATGTGTGCCATCAACTGCACCAATTACATGTGGCAATCCTTGTCGCAGAAAACTAGAATTATTATTTATTATACCTATTTAGATATTGAATTATATTACAACTCACCCAGCTTTGCATAAATTTCGTTCGTCATTGTTACGAGGAAATTTAATCCACTTTATACAATGACGAACAATACCTGTAGAAACTTGCCTGATTGCCCTGCTAACACTTGGTTCACTAAGTGTGGTTAGCATACTATTGCCAACGTTGCGTTGGTAACTATCATTCGCAAAAAAATTTAATTTGACTAAAACCTATAAAATTTTCTAAATTAATTTACTTATTTATTAAAACTCATCCTCATATAATTAAATAATATATAAACAACTTAAAAAAAATGTAAATAGATTATAAAGAAATATATATATATATATATATATATATATGGGTAATTCCATTACTTTTCGACCAAATTTAAAAACTGAGTATCTCTAAACTGGCTCAAAATTAAATATGTGATAGTAGGTACCAAAAAAACATATTTCCCAAATTTTCTACTTTTTAAGTCATGATCTTGATATTTGGGAGTCTCTCAAAGTTCAGAAAATCGCTTAAAAATCACATTTTTTCGGTAATTTTCAACATTTTTTTTCTCAGCGTAGAAACATTGGAAAAAGCTCTGCAAGGTCTGATTTTTTTTGTAATTTCTTGTACTTTAACTTTTTATTTTTTTAATGTAGCCATTTTCTATTTCCTTTAGCATAGGCCGTTGTGAAAATAGGCTAAAATAACAAAACCAGCCCCACATTGAAAATGCCGTAAGAAAATCAAATTTTTATCAAATTAGGTCTAGTTTAGCTGAATTTGTTTGTTTTGAATTGTTCTTTAAAATTTTGCAAAGTTTCTTTCGTTCGAATCAGTGAATCGTGAGATACCACTTTTTAAAGATTAGTAATTTGGTAAAAAATGCTCATTTTTGTATATATTGAAACCGTTGTAACTTTTTTCTACCAAAATTTTTTTTGCTGAAATTTTCAGTAAACCTTCCACATATATACCTAAAACATCTCTTAAAGTTTGGTTCTTGGGAATAAAAAAGAACCCAAGCTACAAAACTTTCAAAATTTGTAATAAACAACATTTTATACGTTAATAACCTGCTAATAATTTTTACTTACGCTTTTATTTTTGCAAAAAAACTACATATTATTGCATTGGTTTAAACATATCATAGATCAAAAATGTGTTTTTAATAAAAAATGTATATTTTTATAAATATAGATATATTTTTATTTTTATTTTTATTGTACCTGTAAGACAAATACATAATTTTTGCTAAAATCATATCATGAACGCCCTAATTCTAAATTTTATGAGAAAGCACGCCCAACATACATAGGGTGTTTCTTAACTGTAGGCAAAAAATAAAACTTTAAGTCCTTTTTTTAATTTTATACAGAAAATCTAAATATCTTTTTTGTCTATCTCGCTTCGTTTTCGAGATAATTGAAAAATACACATTATTAAAAAACTTTTGTAACAATGGTAATAACAAACAAAACAATATTACTAATTTTAATAAGTGGACTTATGATGTCTGAGATTGATTGTCAAAAGCTACATGTAAATCTTCCGTTTCTGATATCCAACAATAATCGCCAAACTATAGATTCAATAATCTATTGGCAGAATGTGTAGAATTGCAAATAGCTTTTCTAATAACATCGATTTGTTTTGCGTTTTTAAATGTACATTTAAGAACCAATTAAAATGTGTTAATAAATTATTTTATATTTTGTTTTTTATATGTATACATTTTATGTGTTTATTTTGTATTTTTTATATTCATTGTCTAGTTTTAAATATTACACATTGTTTGTATTATTTATCATTATTTATGTGCAGGATGATGTAGTACGTCTACATGGTTATAATGGGTTTTTTTTTATATGCCATTAGTAACGAATTATTAAAGTTCGCAAAATAACTACCATGAGCGTTGATGCAAGCTTGTTTCTTTATCAATAAAAACAAACAAAACAGCTTTTAATTTTTTGAAATTCAGATGGAAAATTTGTTGGATAACAATGTCCCTCTTGCCTAACGTAACAGGGTGTACGATGGAGCACCGCCCATGCTGGGCGATATGTAGTTTGGTGGCTTAACAATAATTTTAAGGATAGATGGATTTGTAGAAGAGGCCCAGTGAACTGACCTGCAAGATTTTCTGATCTAAATCTATGGAACGTTTAGGTGACACATGAAACAATTGGTTTATAGAAAGCCAATAATCAACGAGGAGCAGCAACAATAGAGAATTACAAATGCTGCATTGCACATTCAAAACATAACAGGTTTTTAAATAGTTTTATCATTCTTTTTTAGCGTGTTGTCAAGCTTGCATCAACACTCATGGCAGTCATTTTGAGAACTTAATAAAATATGTAATATTGTTCTGTTTGTTGTTACCATTGTTATAAATGTTCTTTTTTTACTTAAATTTTTTTAAATAAAAAGTTTTCTAAGTAATGTGTATTTTTAAATTATCTCGATAACAAAGCGAGATAGACAAAAAAGATATTTAGATTTTTTGTTTGAAATTAGAAAAAAAACCTAAAGTTTCATTTTTTGCCTCCAGTTAAGAAACGCTCTTTGTATTTTTTGGCGTGCTTTGTCATAAAGTTTAGAATTAAGGCGTTCATGATATGATTTTAGCAAAAATTATGTATTTGTCTTACAGGTACAAAAAAAATAAAAATAAAAATATATCTATATTTATAAAAATATACATTTTTAATTAAAAACACATTTTTAATCTAAGATATGTTCAAACCAATGCAATAATATGTAGTTTTTAGCAAAAACAAAAACGTAAGTAAAAATTATTACCAGGTTATTAACGTATAAAACGTTATTTTTACAAATTTTGAAAGTTCTGTAGCTTGGGCCCATTTTCATTCCCAAGAACCAAACTTTAAGGGATGTTTTAGGTTTATTTGAGGAAGGTTTTCTAAAAATTTCAGCAAAAAAAATTTAGGTAGAAAAAAGTTACTACGGTTTCAATGTATACAAAAATGAGCATTTTTGACCAAATTACTAATCTTTGAAAAGTGGTATCTCACGATTTACTGGTTCGATCGGAAAAAACTTTGCAAAATTTTAAAAAGCAATTTAAAACAAACAAATTAAGCTAAACTAGACCTAATTTGATAAAAATTTGACTTTGTAACGGCATTTTCAATGTGGGATTGGTTTTGTAATTTTAGGCTATTTTCACAACGGCCTACGCTAAAGGAAATAGAAAGTGGCTACATTAAAAAAAAAAACAAGTTAAAGTACAAGAAATTACAAAAAGAATCAGACCTTGTAGAGCTTTTTCCAATGTTTCTACGCTGAGAAAAAAAATGTTGAAAATTACCGAAAAAAGTGATTTTTAGGCGTTTTTCTAAACTTTGAGAGACTCCCAAAAATCAAGATCATGGTTTAAAAAGTTGAAAATTTGGGAAATATGTTTTTTTTATACCTACTATCACATATTTAATTTTGAGCCAGTTTGGAGACACACAGTTTTTAAGTTTGGTCGAAAAGTATTGGAATTACCCATATATATATATATATATATATATATATATATATATATATATGTATATTCTTAAAGAGATTGCAGTAGGAATCCCATGACTTCCACGATTCCTAGGATTTACATTCTTCATTATTTCAATTAGATCACTACAAGCCGCTTTATTCAATCTGAAATGTTTCCCAAACTCCGCCTCACTCAGAGAGAAAGGTAGTGTCTCTTAAATTTCTACGAGCCAAACGAAGTTCTTCAATATTCATTCTTCGTTCTTCCCTTTCGGCTAATTCAACTGCCACAAACTGAGCATAAATAAATGCTATAATCTAAAACCAAATACATATTACTTGTAATTATGTATCGATAATACATATTATAATCCTTAATAACAAACATAACAAATTTCATAACATAACCTAAACAAATAATTCTGTAATATATATTTTATGAGTTGAAAAGGAGTTTTTAATGTGTTTTTATAAATAAAAACGAACGAATTAAAATTAATACATTTATTAACTCAACTTGCTTGATTTGAGGCTCGAGATGGACTGGCATTGCTTTTTCGCACAATGCCCAGCTCATTACATTAATGCTGACTTATCATTTTAGCATCTGCGTAATTGTTGCAGCAAAATGAAAAGCACGTGCAATTCTTGGAACTGCGTGGGTGGTTGTTATATCAAAACACTCGCAGGTGTTAATGTGCTGATATAACACCTTCCCTCAATAAGAATTTTTTTATATATTAATATATAAAAAAATTAAAAATAAAATTAATATTACTAAATTACATAACTAATAAAGCAGTATATAATGCTAAAATGTTAAAATGGATTAAACAATAATAAAGCGCTAAAATTACACTAAATCATTAACTAAAACTAAACGGAAGCACTAAACGCGCACTTCTTTTTAAAGTCTTTTGGATGCTCTTCTTGTACTCGATGGAATGGAAACTCCGGGTTGTTCAAATATTATGTCCTCATTAGTTGTGTCGTAATTATCACTTAAATGTATCGAAGGCTTACGTGATACGCTTGATTTTACATTACAATAATGATAAATTTGTGCACAGCAAGATCGACGATTATGTTTATCATCAAGATCGTCTCCTTTAAAGTAACCAATTGATTTTCTAATGCAATTACATTTACAGATAAAATACACAAAGATCAAAATTAATGCACCTATGAAAATATACGTGAGAATACCCCAATGCCTAGTTGCAAATTTTTTATTTATTGCTTTATTTAATTCGTCTAAATTTATATGATTTATTTGAATAATTTTTAGATTGGGAAGAAATTCTTTTTCTGGAAGATGTTTGCAACAATCAAAATACATTTGTGGTATAAAGAAATAGATATTTAATCTCATTTCTTTATTAGTTTCATTATCTTCAAAATTGGCATAAACTTGTGCTGATCTACTAAAAGCATGGCATTTTGGCATTAAGGATAAAATTATATTACTTTCAACAAAGTCACTTTCTGTTTCCATATTGGGACAAACTGTAGTTATTGGAATTTTATGTGATACAACAATAAGCCACTTATTATTATTTAATTTTTTGAATATTATAATCTTCAATTGCAACCAGAAATTTTTCACAGTTGCGATTTATTTTATATTCCATTAATATATTTACTTTGCATGGAGAAGTTGCGCTTAAAGTATTTGGATAATAGTTGTAACAAAGATTAACCTTATTCTCTATTATTTCGACACAATCATTCAAATTTATGGGGATATACTGCTTGCTATCCCTCGCAATTGCTACATACTTAAAATTTGGTTCAATTACATGAAACAGATGAGTTTGTTGATCTTTAGAAGGAAGAGCAAATACATGATAAAATTCATAATCAATAAGTTCAACTATTGGGACGTGTAAAATAAAAATTATCTTATTACTCGTCAGAAAAGCATCGATTTTAATTAATTTTAAAATTTTGGATAAAAATTTGTGAGTTGGAGGAAATGGCAAACTTCCATAGATTAAGCCTGTAGAAATTTTATTTAATTCTGTTAATAGTACTTCAACCTCAATAACGGAGGGATTTAAAATATGCAAACGAGCAAATGTAATACTTTCTAAAATGTTGTTCAACTCATTTTGGATTATCATCATTGATTCAATTATTTGTTCAGTAATCTGTAAGGTTTTAATTTGCAACTCAAAATAATGCTTTTTTTCGACAATTCTATTTAATTGTTCTGAGATTATTTTTAAATTATTATTAAAAGTTACTTCATCAAAATTTAATTTACTCAAAGTATTATTAAAATTTTTAATAGTGCTTGAAACTATTTCTATCTGATTTTTCATTAAGTATTGTAATTCTTTATCGTCTTTTTCAAGATTTTCTATACAATCGTCATAGTATTGACCATCTGATGCATCTAAGTTTCCTGTAATGGTTTTGAAAACTTTTCCAATGCCATCAATAATACCTCGCTTAAAACGATTTGTTGGGTTAACGTTAATTTCTTTAAATTTTTCATTGATATAATCTGTTATTATGCGTAAATGGGATAATTGGGGTTGGAATGTTAACTTAAACGAAAAATTTAAATGTTCTTTGTTTAGTATTTCGTTTAAATAGTTTTGTACCTTTAAGTTTTCTTTATAAGTGCTTACAATAGATGACATGTTTTTGAATATTATCAATTTCCAATAGGCGTTCGATACTCTTGTGATTCCTTCTTTTTGATAAAAGATTCTATATTGTGGTAACCTTTGAATTGGCTCCGGTGGAGGCCCTGAAACAAGAGAAGCTGGTTTCAGTCTATCAAAGTTTATTTTTGAAGTTCTATTTAATTTTAATTGAATTTTGGCAGTATGGGAATTGATTATTTTGATTATTCGGGTCTATTATATTTGTTGCACATTTTATTTTTTATTTGTGATTCTTTTACATGTACATGACATGTTTGTCAAATCTTACTTTAGCTTTTTCTTTCGCAGTTTGAATATTTTGTTTTACTTGGTTATAGATGAAATTACTAACATTTTAAATTTCGTTAACATAATTAGTTTGTAAGATATCCTCGTTAAAGAGTTATTCCTTTTCATAATCCCTTATATGTCCAAAAATGATTTCTTCTGGCATGTATTTTGTTGATTTACTTCGATTATTGGATTTTATTGTAAAAGGTAAACCGTTAATAACAGGTTTATTTTGGTTTTCATTATGGTAAGCTTTTAAAGAGTCTAACAGTGTAGTATGAAACCTTTTCACTGTACCATTTGAATTTATATAATTTTGAGAAATCCTTGAGGTGTTTATTGTCAAATTCAGAACCGGAATCATTATGAATTCTTTTGGGAATTGGGTAATGTTGAAAATATAAAAGTAGTATTTCAATGACAATTCTATTTATTTCTAATAAATCAATATTTATGTGTTCAAACGGTTTGTCCGGAGTTTCAGTTATAACTATAGGATAATCATTATTTTGTCTACTAGTTTTGACTTTATTACAAACATCACAATTCTTTATAATTTTTTTTACTTCGGTTCTTAAGTTTGGCCAAATATATCTATTTCTAATTTTCCTGTACGTTTCATTTATTCCTTTGTGTAAGGAAGTTTTACTCGAATAATAATTGAACAATATTTGTTCTCGTTCATCTTCTGGAGGAGTACTAATAGTATTGTGGGAAACATTAAAGATTATCTCTCTGTTTTTAAAAATATAACTTAATATGTCAAGATATGGTAAGTGTTTTATTATGTTTGTATAATAATTTCATAAAACAATTTTTTAAACTTAAAGACTCAACTTTGAATGTAAAAAGTTGAATAAGATAATATGTCCTATTTCTAAATTTTAAACTTTGATAAATTGTTAAAGTTTCTTCTGAACTTTAAGTTTTATTATCCGGATCTGGATAAATATCTTTAATCAATTTGTCAAACATACTATCATTGTTAGAAATTGTGTTTGGTACAAACACAATTATATTGTTATGATTTTCGTAGAATAAGTTATCATTTGTTTGTTTGATTAACTCAAAGTTAATGAATGAATTAATTTTTCTTTGACTTAAAAAATCTTCAAAACTTAAATAAATTTTCTCTGTTTCAGATGCTGTATCTGTTTCTGATGAATTGTTACCAGTTATTGCATTAACATTAACTTCTTTATAATAGACATTAATGGTTATGTCAGAATCTGCAAATATATAATTTAAAATATTTTTTACAGTTTTAAAATCTAACTTGTCGAGTCCACAACTTAGTCTGGGTGTAGCTAGTTTTTCTATTTTATTATTTTCACAGGAGGTTTTAAGTTTAATTAGCGTATTGAATAAATCTTCGTAACTAGGTTTTTCAAAAAAGTTGGCTTTTACGATTAAATACATAATAAATCTATCGTTATGTTTGTGATGACATACGTTATATAGGGAATTGTTTTGATCTTTTAGTTCATAAATTTTACTATCAAATTTACGTTTAAATTGATCTGCGATACGAGCACTCATTTTAAAATCTGCGATTACACAGTGCGCTAACGAAAATTCTAGAGGAGCATTAAATTTGTCATCATTTATCTCAACAATGTAGTCCAACTTAATTTGATTATTTAATTCAGCCTTTAAATAGTCTTTATATGATATGTCATTATCTATTTTTATTCTGCTCAAGGCGTCTGCATTACTATTATATTTCCCAGCTTTATGAATGATTTGAAAATCATATTCTTCTAATTTTAGTCGCCAACGTGCTAATCTTGAACCTGGGTCCTTAATTGAAAATAACCATAACAGAGGCTTATGGTCAGTTATTATTTTAAATGTTTGTCCATACAAATATGGCCGAAAATGTTTAATCGCACAAACAATAGATAATAACTCTTTTTCAATGGTCGAGTATTTTATCTCAGTATTATTTAAAGTTCTCGATGAACACGCAATGGGTAAATCGGAACCAATAGTTCCCTGCGATAATACTGAGCCAATAGCAAAATTGCTAGCATCAGTGGTTAGAAGAAATTCTTCATTAAAATTTGGATACTGCAGCAATGGTGAAGTGCTTTAAATTATTTTACACTCTTCATAAGCTAGCATGCAATCATCATTAAAATTAAATTCAATATTTTTCTTTAACAATTGCGTGAATGATTTTGTAATGTTTGAATACTCTGGTATAAACCTTCGGTAATAACCGGATAACCCTAGGAATGATTTTATTTCTTTTTGATTTGATGGAGTTGGAAAATTAACAATGCATCTAACCTTATCAGGGTTTGGTCTAACACCATCATTTGTTACTAAATGACCCAGATATGCAACTTCTTTCTTAAGAAATTCACATTTGTCCGGTTGTATTTTAAAATTATTTTGTTTTAACAAGTGTAGGAGAAAATACAATAATATCGTAAATATAGACTAAACATAAAAATCCTTGTAACCCTGTTAAATCCATGACTTTTTGAAATTCGCGTTTTTTAAGCCAAAAGGCATGCGCAAAAATTCATAATGATCATTTTCGACTGTGAAAGCGGTTTTCTTAACATCTTTTTCATTTACCTCGATATGGTGAAACCCTGAGGCCAGATCTAGGGTTGTAAAATAGTGACATCGCCCTAGTTTGTCTAAAAGATCTTCAACGTTGGGAAGAGGATATTTATCTCCAATAGTGACGTCATTGAGTTTTTTGTAATCAATGACCACACGCCACTTTTGTTTTCCACTAGAGTCAATTTTCTTTGGTACCACCCAAACTGGTGCGGACCAAGGGCTTGTCAAAGGCTGTATTATAATTTGATTTAGCATGTTATCAATCTGAGATTGGACTTCTTGTTTATGAACGTACGGATATCGATACGTTTTGGAAAAGATTGGTTTTTCATTTTTCGAGATTGATTTCATGTTTGATTTGATTGGTAAATGATAATTGATCGCCTTCCAGGTAAAATACATCTTTATATATAATACTTAAATTCTCAATTACCGATCTTTCTTCAATGTTTCAATCTTAAATTTTGTAATAGTTTATTTTCACAAAAGGAATCTTTATAGTTTGGATACAACGTGCCGATATTTTAATTTTAGTTGGCTTAATACTAATATCTGAATTATTATCGCTAGTATTTAACGTTTTATTGGTGTCATATAAAAGAACACTCCTGAAATTAGTGATTAATTTTTTGTTAGGAAAATCTATTAAGGACTTATATTTTTCCAAAAAATCTAAACCTATTAGAGCATTAAAATCTAAGTCAAATTCAATTAAATAAAACTTATCTGAAATGCCTGGATGTAATCTTAGCACAACGCTTTCATTAATTACATTATTTGTAGTCATAATTCCGGTAACTATAATTTTTTTTAATGGTTTTATCAAATTTAAAGATGAACCTGTATCTACCAAATAATTTCTTTTATTTATTTTATCATAAATATAAAATGAATTGTCATATGGATTTAAAACTTTTATAGCTCTCCTTGTGAGAACGTTTGATCGAGATTAAATTGATCTTCCATCTCTCTTCTCGGTTTGATTGGGCATTTGATTTGGATAGTTTTGATTTGAAAAACTTTGATTTTGAGCCAAACCGCCCTGCATTTGACCCATGTTTGAGTTTAAATGATTTACTCTTTTATTATAATCAATATTTTTATTAAAATTTCCTCCATTGTTGTTTGAATTAAAATTATTATTTCTTGGAGTATTATTATATCTAACAGAATTACCATTATTATTAGGATTATATGTATTGAAACTTGTTAAAGGACTATTAAAATTATTATTATGTTTACGCTTATAACAGTCATTTATCATGTGACCATTTTTCTTGCAGTAGTTACAAAATTTATTATCTTTAAATTTAACATTTCCATAATTTTCCTTAGGGAAAATCTTATTTTGTGTGTTTGTTTCTGGTGGTTTACTTAGACGAAAGTTTTTCAAATAAGCAATGTTTTCCTCTTCTATTACGAATTGTTCCGCTTGATTTAAATCTGCAGGCCTTTGTGCTCTAATTACAGAACCTATCGGATCATTCAAACCAGATAAAAATGTCTTCAATGCTAATTTTTTATGTGAAGAATTTATTGATTTTTTTTCATTTGCATCTAATGTTCCGTCTAATGCAACACTACATCTTAATTTTGTTAATAAATTCTCAATTTTCTGAACAAATAATCGTGGAGTTTCGCTAGCTTTTTGGAAACTACTTGTCAATTCTCTTAATAGAGCTTCTGTATCTCGGAAATCCCCAAAATGCCCTTTTAATAATTCCTTAATTTTGTTTACCACAAAATCGCAAGCTTCAATAAAATCATTTAATATATATATATATTGTATTATAAGAATAAAAATTTGCATTTGCATCTTCACTATCAGGAAAGGGGCCTCTGATGTGATGAGATGACTCAACTTAAAGTGGGTTCTATCGTCCGTCGGGAACAGGAAAGGTGCCGCTGTCCGGTCCGGGTGATGGAGTTCCCTTGCGATGTCGAAATTATTCAGTTTGATAATTAAATAAATCCTTTGATTCCTCGTACGTTGGTTCCGTGATTAAGTGTTGGGACACAAACTCAATAATTTTTTATTGAGCTCACTTTTTTTATATTCACAATTTTCAATATAATTTTGCAAAATTTGGATATTTATTGATATCCTACCGACTGCGCAATTTTTATGGGTTGAAAAGGAGTTTTTAATATGTTTTTATAAATAAAAACGAACGAATTAAAATTAATACATTTATTAACTCAACTTGCTTGATTTGAGGCTCGAGATGGTTTGGCATTGCTTTCTCGCACAATGCCCAGCTCATTACATTAATGCTGATTTATCATTTTAGCAGCTGCGTAATTGTCGTTGCAGCAAAATGATAAGCACGTGCACTTGGAACTGCGTGGGTGGTCGTTATATCAAAACACTCGCAGGTGTTAATATGCTGATATAACATCATTGCTTAGAATGTTTTCAATTTCGATTTGAGGTTTCAGGGACACATTTCAGGCACATATTTTTAAAATCAATTTTCGATTTATTTCTTGAATTTTTTACTTCCGATACAGTTTTTGTAACATTATTGGATATATAGTTATTTGATTGTAATTCAGTTGCTTTTTCATTTTCTTCATTTTCTTCATTTAATACTTTTATCTCTTTCATTAACTTAGAGATTGTATCCTTTAATGGTTTCACCTCATTATTTACTATTTCTTGGAGCATTGCCTTGAAATCTTCACTTTTTAAGTAAGAAATTACAGGATCCTCACTTGCAGATCTTAAATCTGATCTCCCCATTACAAGAAAAATTAGATTTAAATGTATCACTAACGTATTAATTAATTTCTATTTAACGTAAAATACTATTGCGACTCAGAAACACGTCCGACTCACGAGGTCGTTTGACGGATACCAAATTATTCAAATTTAAAATCAGTACGACTGCGCCATTTAACGCATCTACTTTGAGAAGCGCTTTTTAAAAATAATCTTAATTGAATTTACTATATTGCAACAATTAAATACAAATTAGGATGTTCTTAAACGTTAACAGATTGAAAGTCAACATAAAACTAAGACTACAACTATTTATACAATTTCTTATCATACATAATTGTGTGCAATCTAAAATACAAACTAAGCATTGTAACACAAAGAATGATTTAAAATTAATAAATGATGTATTTTATGTAAATTGCCCTTTCATCCAGTAAGAGACACATACACGTGTTTCAGTTTATGCACCCATCATCAGTGTTCCTAGCATATCACTGGTCAAAGAAACAATTTACATAAAATCACAGTAACTATTAAACAATTATATGTAAAAGTATTAAAATGTTATTGTTATAATAATGAATTCTTTGTTTTAATTTACAAATAGGTTATTAATAATACGTATTTAACATGCAAAAAATGAACAATAACAAATCAACAAGTCAAATATTATATAATAACATTATTTTTATGGTTTAATAAAAACATATGAAACTGGTTTTCCTATTGGACCAGTAGTATCTTATGTTTGTCCGAACTATATGTTATCAAAATGTTTAATTAAATTGATTAAATCATATGATTATAATCTAGAATTTAGCATAAAAAATACTTTAGATTTAACCAATAAATTAGAAAATCATAAAACTGAAATTGGATGTACAATAATAAGTTTAGATGTATGTAACAAAATTCCAGCAAATAAAATTATAAATTTATTTAAAAAATGTATTAACAAAATTCCTTTTTATTTGACAACAAATTCTATTTTTAAAATATTTTTTTGGAAAAATGAAATATAAAATAATAAATTCTAGTTTAAAAAAATAAATTTTGGTTCAGATATGTTGATGATATTCTTATTTATTTTAAAGAAAATGAAAATGATTTGGATATTTTATTAAATTTTGTAAATAATATTTATAAAACAATTAAATTTAAAATAAATAATGAAAAAAAACAATTTTTTTTTATATATACTGTTTCAGAAATTGAATCAAAATTTAACTTTGAAATTTATAGAAAAACAAACTTATCCAGATACAATTATTCCAAAAGATTTATTTCTTTTATTTTATCCATTAACTAAAAAATTATTAGTGTTCAGTTGTTTAATCCACAGAGCAACTTTATTACCATTAAACAAAAAAAATTAAAAAAAAAAATTATATAATTTAAGAAATAGCTACAAACAATGAATCTATTACTATTAAATTTTTAAATAAAAAGCAATTTAAAATTTGTATTAATAACATTAATCCATTTACTAAAAAAATAATTAAGAAATATTGTTTTTTAACTTATTTTGATAATATATCTGAAAAATGATTTTGTTATTCAAATAAAAATGTCAAAATTACAGTAGCATTTAAATCATTTAATAATTTAAAATCAATATTATTAAATGCAAAAAAGACACATATTTAGGATAAAAGTGGCATTTATAAACTAAATTGTAGTGATTGCAATGAAATATATATTGAAAAATTCAGTATTAGATTTATAAGGACCATATAAGAGCGTTTAGAAATAAAGACATTGAAAAATCTAATTTTGCAAAATATTTGATTTTATACAACCACAAAATTTTAACACAAGCTTTTTCTTTAAACATATTACATATCTAGGATAAAAATTTATTATTTGTGGAAGATTTGGAAATTAAAAAAATATTTGAAAAACCAAAATTATAATGTAATTAATTAACAAGTAATTAGATTTATATAATTCTCTTATATTAGACGTTAAAATAAATTTATTAGATGTACACAAATTTCTTCTTTTGCTTCTATTAAAGTTTTATATGTTATTTAAAAATAAAACTTAATTAATCTTAATATTTCTCGTAATAAATTGTAAAATTAAATAGTAATGAAAAATTGAATTAAACATTATAAAAATATATAAATAAAATAAAATTGATGTATTACAAGAAAATTTTAATTTGTTTTGTCTATTTCTTTCTGTAATGCATCATTTATGTAGCTATTATTAGTAAAACTACGTTGTTATTTTACTATAGAAAAAGCTTACAAGCATACACAAATTAAATTAAAGAAAATAGTAGAAATCAATAGTAAAAGCTTTTTATACGGTACTGTACAGAGAACTTATTACGGAACTGTACACAAAATTTATTACGGAACTGTACATAAAACTTATTACAGACTGTACCCACTTTAGCTGGGTGAAGACAATGTTTCAACATATTCGAATGCACCCGAATATGCTATATTGGCAAGACTGCTGTTCGTTATAGGAGGAGGCAACGCCAGCGCGGCAGCGCCTTGACGTGCACAATCATATCAGTGTACTACTGCACCATTGCTACTACATATTTTGCTGAGAATAAATAAAGGTGGCTAATTAATATAAGTGAATTGACAACAAATTAAATAATAAACTTGCTATTAAAAATACTGGAATTAAATATACGAACATACACTAGAATTATCGACCTAGAATAGAGAGGCAAACACGGGAATGCATGATAAGTGTAACAATTAATTATGTATGGATTTTATACAAATATTTAAAATATAAATTTAACAGTGAAAAGTGAATTAATTATAAGAAGTCAGTAAATTGGAAATACCAGAAGAGCAAGATATGAAAAAATCCAGACAAATTGTATACATAATAAAAACAAAAATGATTATGGGAACGACAACGTTTCAACCTATTCGAGTGCACTGGAATAATCTACAGCCACGCCTTGGCGTGCACAATCACATCAATCTACTAACCTACAACCTACCATTGCTACTATGTTGCTGAGAATAAATATAAGTGGAATGACAAATTAAATAATATAGTCGCCATTAAAAATAATGTAATTAAATATATGAATAACAACTAGAATAATCGCTGCAGAAAGAAGAAGGGAACCCGGGAATGCAGTAAAAGTGCAACAATTGATAAATTGATAAAGCTTCAAAACATAAATTAGCATGAAAAAAATCAAGATAAATTGCATATTAATGCAAATTACGTTTAATTTATTTTGTAAAATCAAAATAGATAACAAAAATCATAATCAATGGATATTTTGATACAATAAAGATATCATATCATGTAAATATTCTACCGAAATGATTTAAAACTAGGTTGAAGTAATTTGAAATAAAATTCCAACCTAGTAAATATATGGATAACATAACTCTATTTTGTTATTATTAGTCGGTTGACGTAATTTCATCTAGCTATATTGTTAATTTGGGTTGACGTAATTTGAAATAAAATTCCAACCTAATAAATATGGTTAAAAAAAACTATTCTGTTATTGATAGTCGGTTGACTTAAATTTATCTAATACAATTCTTCACTTCAAAAATTCTTGTGTTGACAAACATTTACACTGTATAAATTGATTGTTGAGCAAATGTTGATTGATCATGTGTACTACAATTGTTGTAAAGACTTCATCTTTTTTTACTTCTCCTCCATGGGTAGGGTAGTTGTTGAATTCTTTGTTATTGATTGTGTGACTTTCATATAAATGTATTGAATAAGACACTTTTGTTGTAATTCTTCATTAATGTGACCTTGCTGGTAGAATTTCTTTGCTGGCCTTATTAATTTGTTCAATTAAATCCCATATTATATATATATATATACTCGATCTGGAGGTATAAAGCTGTGTCTAGTTAAAGTAAAAATTAATCCAATGGCGGTTACGTTTTGTGGAGCGTTAAGTAACCATTTCTGACACATTAACACCATTGTAGAACTTTTATTCTGTTTTCCACAACCATCAGCTAATATTATAATTAGTTTAGCAGTTTGCGATATACCTGTAATAATAAGTCTATGATAGACACCAGATGCAATTTTATTTGATCCTTAAGATCTTTTTAATTCAGTTCAGTTTATATAAATACATTATTTTTTGTTAACTTATCTTTTGATGAGTTTAATAAATGTAAAGTTGTAGGTGTAGAGCTGCCGGGAATAATAAGTCGCCTTTCAGGAGATTTTTCTTTAATATATCATAGAAATTGTTTGCTCGGAGTTTATGAACACGCAGTTCCGTCATGCATTTTATCACCATCCGATGGTTTTTTTATACTTTTTTTCAGGCTTTATATTCATACTTCCGACTTTTTTGACAATTGTCAGAAGAATCTCCGTCAAACAATACTTGACTCGCAACTCACTTCACTGCGTAAAACCCAGAAGCATATTGGGTTGCCTACGTCATACTCCTATATATTTATTTCCAAATCATTACGCGGCAACTCCAGTTTAATAATAAAACGCTGCAAGCCCCACATTGAGGATGGTCCGGATCAGAGATTTAACGGTTAGGAAAAAAACAGGAAAAATTGGAAAAAACACGGTTTTTTTTTCCGTTTTTTTCTTGAGAGCTGGATAAATTGGAAAAAAATGGAAAAATTAAAAAAAAAATTTTTTTCGTTTACTCCAATTTTTTCAAACAGGAAACTTAGAAAGTAAACCAAAGACATAATATTTTTTATAAATTACAAAATATTTTATTTTAAAGTAATATAACAAAACATTTACACTTTGTTATCCAAAAAAGTAAAAACAACAAATACAAACTACAGGAAAGTTTATTTAGCCAAAACACTTAATGGCATTTCATCGTCAATGTCCGACTTGTCCGAGTCGGATTCGGCGGCTTCAGAGAAATCATTTAATTCAGATTCTACAGCATCATATTGCTCTTCATCATGAACACATTCAGTATCCATATCATCCTGTTCCAATAGCGGAAATGGCCTAGCATTATAAGCAAATTTGTCATTTTCGTCCAAATTTAAACTAGATTTAATAGCAACAAGTTTTTGAACTTTATCTTTTGAAAGTCTATTTCTTTTATTTGTATGTATGACACCATGTAACGACCAGTTTCTTTCTGACGAGGCGGAAGATGGAGGCCCATTTAAAATTCGAAAGGCAACAGGCATAAGCGGTTGCGAGGCACACAGTCCCTGCCACCATATAACAGGATGGGTGCTGCTTGCGCATTCCCATAACGAATTTCTATTATAAAATTCTGTTCCTGTTCTTAAGTGGGCTAAATTTGCCATGACTTTTCCTACATCTAAATTGGATAACGGAGCTACTTCTGAAATAAAATCAATAGCCATCATAACTTGGTCCTCATTTAAATGTTTTCCTTTAAAACGGGGGTCAAGAAAGTTTGCCGCAAAATGAATAGGTTTACAACAAAATATGAAGCGCTCTTCTACATATTTTAACAAGTTTTCTTTAAGATTTCCTTTAATCGGGCCCTCTGCCCGGGATCTTAATTAATTCTTCTTTAATATACTTAAAGACAAAGGGCACTTCTGATAATAAAGATTTATCTGACTCTATCAGTTTTATTGATTTTGCTATAGGAAGCAGGATATGTGTAAAATGTTATAGATATTTCCAAAAGTTATCGTATAATAAATTTTTTTAATTGTTCGGTCAATGCCCAAATTATCTACTAATACATTACACTTCCTTGTTTCTTAAAATTGAATTCACAGTCATAAATAGAGCATTCCATCTTGTTTTTGCGGGTACTTTTAGAGAAATTATTTTATTATTTGGATATTTTTCATCTTGAGCATTTTTAAATGCTGCATATATTATGTGTTGACATTTAAAATATTTACATATTTTTCTAGACTGCTGACTTATTTTTCTAAATAATTTTTTTTTCATAAAGTCCTTTAACTGCAAATTTAGACTATGAGCTGCACAACCAACACAACATATATGAGGATGTTTTGTATTTATAATATGCCAAGCAGCTTTCATATTACTTGCATTATCAGTTACTATTAAAAAAAACTTTTGTGGTCCTATTTCTTCAATAACATTTAAAAGTTTATAAATAATCAAACGAAAGACTGGTTTGCCATCTAGTTGCAATATTTAATACTAAAATGTCCGCATTAATCGGTATCATTTTAGCATATATGATTAATGCGGACATTTTAGTATTAAATATTGCAACTAGATGGCACACCAGTCTTTCGTTTGATTATTTATAATATCAATTGTGTTCATAAGAACGGAAATATTTATTCAAAATTGTCTTTGCTATCATGCGATGCCGGCATACTGACGAGGTTTGTAGAACCGAAACAATTGTCTATGCTTGACCCTTGGCCGCTGTGATTCGATTGACTGATTTTGAATAAATTATTAATTCATTTCATAATTTAAAAGTTTGTTACTTATATATGCTCCAGTCTCTTTTGCAGTGCCTCGGTGTACCGTTTTTTTTAAATAAAGGTGTAGGCGTGCATATAATAATATTAATAAGACCGTCTCCAAGTATATTTGTCCACCCATCTGTAATTAATGATAAATTATTGGATTCCAAAAGCCTTTGATCTCGATCTGTCTCTACACGTTCGTACTCGGCATTAAGTAAACTTGTTGATAATGCGTGAACGCTAGGTATTTGGTACGTTGGTCTTATCATTTTAAAGACTTTGTCCCAATATTTACTTTTTAAAAAAGACAATGAAGCCCCAGAAGCATAAATGGCTCTAGCTACAGCTACGTCAATTTTAGCAGACTCTGATACAGATATTTTATCAAAAAACTCACTCAGTGATTGTTGTTTTTGACTTTAACAGCTAACTTTCCTCCGTTTAATTAGTAATGCAGATTCGGAAGATGAGTTGTTTTTATCTTTATTGTTACTAGTCGAAGGTATACTGAGATCTTCTATCAACGTAACAGCCTCTTCCGCCTCTTCATGGCTTTTGTTATCGTTTGTAAACGACGTCGAACTGGTTGAACCGGTTGAATTTAATTCAATTTTACACATCCCATATTTTATCTTTATGTCTAAAGGGCACTTACAACATTGTTTTAATATATGAGTCGTCATTCGAGTTGCATTTGGAAAAGCATATTTGATGCAACAAAATTTACACACAGCCACAGTCTTGGATTTATTTTCTGTTTTTTCAACATCAAATAGTTTCCAGATATCTGAAGAAGGCCGCACCATATTTTTTTGTATCTGTACTCTGTAAGGAAACAAAAAAAAAAGTTACATGTACAGAAAGTACAGATACAGAACAGAATCCAGCAACCCTAACCTAACATATTCAGCCGATTATTATTTACCTCATATATAAAATATTATGATGCACAACAACTTACGTTAAAATGAATAAAAAAATTATATCCAATTACAATATCAAATAAATATTATTAACTTACCATACAAAAATCACAAATACACATAAAATCGTAAGCCGACGATAGATCGAGCCGACTGTTTCACTTTCTTATTTGTCCTGGCAACTTGTGTTCGTGTAGCTGTTGAATCTTTTCGGGGATTTACCGAAATACGGAGGGGAATCACCGGTGACTTTGCATAGCCTCGCGCGTCTTATTCTCTATCCTGTTTATTACATGCATTTTTGAATCAAAACAATTTATAAATATTATTTGATATACTTATATTTAATAAATCAATTCTAGTAACAAAAACTCTTTTTTTTTTAGTTTACAGAAAGCGGTGAATTTTTCCCAAAATTTCCGGAAATTTTGGAACTCTAGTCCGGATTGACGTCGGTTACGCTGTGGTACACTTGCCTCCTATTATTACCATCGGCCAATTGCTTAGTCCGGTCGGGGCTTGCACGTCTGCACTTTAAAAGCGTATAAATTAATATATTTGCAAATGTTTTTATAGAATTTATTTCCGCGAATTGTTGAATCCAACAATACACTTTTCAACAGTTTCGGTGATGCACCAACCAAAACAGCGGTTATCGTCATTTTTTAAGTTGAGTACGCATTTCTTTTTTCTTATGTGGTCTGGCAATTGGACGTAGGTGGAAGAAGCTCCGTTCAGGGGGCAATATTGTGCGAAACCGACAATTAAATGTACAATGGATTTCACGCCCACCCACTTTTACGTTTCTGAAACTCTTCTAACTGTGAAAAAAAATGAATATGTATATAAATAAACAGATTTTTTTTTTGCCGTTTGCAACTGCGTTTTTATATTCATCCTTCCCAGCAGATTCCATTGATTCCCAGATAGATTCTTTCCATTTATATCCAAGTTCTCATTGAATACTAAAATACATTGATCTTGTCATTTTGGGTACATCCAATACACTCAAAAACTCGCTCATGTGAGCATATGTACTTCCTGTTGCTAATGTTCCTCATACCGCAGCGTTATTTGCAATAGCATTTTTTTCCGATGTTATTGAAATTTTTTCATCACAAACGTTGCATTTATAGATGTATATGCTTGCTAATCCAATCCTCTTCTCTGTGTAGAAAATTAACATACCACATGTACACTTCAAATTGTGATTGCTTTGAAGTGTTATTGTTTGCTTAAGTAAGTGGGATATGTCCACTAGTCTGTATCCCTGCAAACCATTTGCTTCTTTTTCAACTTCTATGTCCAACACGTGGCTTTTTACTCTATTATATTCTTGAGTAGATCCCCATAAAAAGTTATACTCATCCGTCGTCGTTGGTCCACTCGATCTTGATTAATGTTTCCATTTCTCAACGCAAGACTTTTTTTTTTAGCCTTAGATCTTTTACTCCGAAGTTTACGACGAGTATATGTACGAGCCATTTTGAAGTAAAGCTAAAACCCATTTTGAAGTGAAAAAACATGTAAGTTTTGCATCTTACAAAATGAAATTAGTTGCAATTAATTTTGATACACAAGACAGATTTTGCAAAATCTATTTTTTAACACATTTAAAAAAAAAATTAAAAATTAAAATATTTGTAGCTTTTCTGCGTGTTTTCAAAAGTTAAACCACATTTTTGTTTGTTTTTTAAATCACATGTTGCCAGTTCCTCTGTACCTTGTGCTTTTTTCAACAAGTGGTTAATTGTTGCCTAACGTCCCAACACACGGTAAGAAATAACGGCAATAATTGATTCAAAATGATTGTTTTTAATTTTGGAAAAAATATAACATGGATGAGAATTTAGACATATTTAGTGCGTCAAATACTTAAGATATCTTTTAACATTATAAATTTTCAATTATTTATTTAAATTTGGTAATTATTTTTTTTATTATACAGGGTGTTAGTTAAACATGCGGAAAAAGGGGTTATTCCTTGGCCTATTCTAAGAATATTTAGTCCTATGATGATTTCTGAAAAACCCTTTTGTTTCAAAGTCAGAGGGTGAACAAAATTTGCGACAACATTTTATTATCAAAAAGTACATGTAAAGTTGCTGAATCTACAATAAATGTTCAAAATGACTTCCTCCAGCCTGGATACAAACATTCAATCTTTTTGGTCGACGATATTACGGTCAGGAAATTGTTCAATGTACAATCGTCTAACTTGTAACAATTTGCCATCAGCAAGTCCATACAATTACAATTGATTTAATTATTTTTAATTCAACTTTGATTATATGTCTAAGGTTTAAACTTTGTTTTCTACCAATTACTGCCATTTGTCATTTATTTCATACTGTGCAGCGGTGGGAACAAAAGCAACAATATTGTGCAACGTATTTATAAATTCAACTATTTATTTGCATTTAAATAATAATGACAATAAGTTGAACCTAAATTATTAACTTTTTTTATAAAACTATAATCTTATTATCAAATTTAATCAAACAATTTTATTTCCAAAACCAATTAAATATAAATGACTAAAATCAGTTTGGTTCATATATTATTCTGGATTAAAAATGATAAAACAAAATCTTCTTGATATATTCTTAATTATTTACAAATGTAGTATTGAATAATATTTTATTTTATTTGCGCGCGCCCCTGATTCTAATAATCTTATAAAAGTTATTATTTACCACTTCAAAGACAACTCTGCACAATTCTGCAAAAAAACTAAATACACACACGCACACTTATACCGTTTTGAAAAAAACAGTATAAGCATAAAAAGAAAATAAAGAAACTAATCTCGCTACAATAATTAATAAGCAGTATACAAATCAAATTTGTAAACATGCGAATCTAAATTGTATTTGAAGTTGTACAGGTGTACATCGCGGGGTAAGGGGTAGTAGGTCTATAAATAAACATAAGTGAAAACGTTCCAATATTCTCAATATATTTTTTAAACATTCGTATCATAAACCTTTTCTGTTTGTTGAAATAATAAATGTGTAATTTTTGTTGTTTATTTTCTCATGACGTCAATTGGGATACCTGCTGCCCGAATAATATGTTGTTATGAAACAACTTTATTAAATAGAAGAAAAAAACTAATGTTATAATTATATAATTGAATCAACATCATTTTTATATAATTTAATTATTATTATAAATTACGACTGTTTTGGTATCAAGTATTATTAAACATTTGACTCACTGAATTTAAATGTGGTTTACTTTTATTGTATATTTATGACCGTATTCATAAAAGCTGAATAAATTTATTGACTATTAAATGTGACAACATAACCTCACAATTCAATAAAACGTCAAAACTATTTTTGTAAATTTGATAGAAATACATGTTATTTATTTTGCGTTATTATTAAACATTATTTTTCATTCATTTCTGATAGTTATTTATTATGCCAAACTTGTTTTTATGGTAGAATAAGTATAAATAATTTTGCGGTTGTCAAATTTAACGATCCGTTACTGTAACTGACTTTTATGAATACGGGCATTAATATATAAAGCGATGTAGCGTTTCCTAATAATATTACTTTTCAAAACATAATACTTTTATATTAGAAAGAATCAAAGAAACTCGCGCGGTTGGACAGATGTGGGAAATTAAGAAAGGTAATATATTTAATATCCTTTTTTTGTTTATTAATTATTTTTTTTATTATTTCAGAAATGGTCAAAATCACAGAAGGTCTAGCAATGAGGGCTCTAACCAATCCATCCAAAGCATGGGAATGCGTCTATAGTATTTTTTTATTTTTTATTTTTTATTTTTTATATTTTGTTTTTTTATATAAATAATTTTTTTTTTATTGGTGACATAGTTTTTTTATTTTTTTTCATTTTATATGGATTGATGACACACACTTAACTAATAAACTAATAAAGTCAGCTTTAAAATTGAAAAACCGTAAGTTTAGTTTTATTTCAGGAACTTATTGTGGGCAGGTGTCCAATAAAAAAACAAATTTAAAGTGAAAACTTTATTTTACATATTCATTTTAATTTTTATCACATGCTTTTCAAAATCATCTAATTCATTTACATAATTTATCTGTTCAGACGTGTTAAAACCTAAGTAGGTGTAGATATACATATGTGTTGCATCCAGGCTCAATTAAATCAAGATCGCTACAGGGTTCCATATACATCTCGTTTAAATCCTCGTCAGAAAAATCAAATATTATGTTTGGTGATTCTGGAGCATCCATTTTTAATATATCTAATATAAGGGCTGCTTTTTAAAAAAAATATTTTTTCATTGTTTCGCACATCATGTCTGGATAAATTACATGATCTTGGTAAAATACTCTAATTTTTAGCATACCCATATTTAACTAGACAATGCTATAACTCGTGTTAAACTAATAATTCAAAATCTAAAATCTCGTATTAATGATGATATGAGGAGAGGGGGAATCCCTACCTTAAGAAATTATTACAAGTACGCTATTTTAAATACTTGATACCCTATTAGTAAACTTACATATGTTACTATTAATATTAAAAAAACTATCAAAAATATGTTTATTATAGCGTTTAAAAAATTCACATTTTTTTTATTGCGGGATATACACCATTGAATGTTACATTTTTATTTAATCCAACAAACGACTTTATAATTAGAATTTATCGGAAAACGTGCAAAACAACATTTTGGTTTAAAATAAGTCCCCATTTCCATACGCGTCCAATTAATTGGGTGTGTTTTGTGTTTATTGTATGTTATATAACATTCCTTAGCAGCCTTTGGTCTGGACATATATAGTGTTTGATTAAAAAGAGCACTCAAAAGTATAAAATTTGTGATGTTCATGTTTGTGTCGTTTATAAATGACTAAACGACTGACTTCAAATTTACATATATTATATAAATAACAAAAGAAACATTTGTAGAATTCAATTAACAACGCTATATAATGGTTGCCAATCCTAAGCCCCAATTATTTTACTGTGATTATTGTAATTCGATGGTGATGGCCATACACACATCTACTTTTAAAAAACGCATATTTACATTTTGTTGCATATTTTTTTGCATACCATGCTTCCCATATTGTATTAGATGTTTTAAATTAACAAATTATTACTGCGACTCTTGTGAAAATTATGTAGACCCATATAATTAAACATAGAATATATAATAAAAATTATTTCTTCATACTATAATGCATGAGAGGCTAAAATTTTAATGCGCATATAATTTTACGCGATATTGCGCATTTGAGAGCATATATAACAGATCTATAGAGTAATATGTGTTATTATTTATGTATAGCATTAAAAATGGTGCTATTAAACGCAACAACCTACTCTTTAAACAAATCGATGTCAAAATGTGTCAACGTTGGTCTTACTACAAATAGCCCCCACCCCAAAATTATACGAATAAGTTCACCAGGTTCACATAATAAACATATTGATTTATGTGAAGAAGAGTGGGCGCAACTGCAATTATTAGAAGACAACATAAGATGTTACTTTTCATCGAGTGGTAATGATGAGTGGTGCCCGGTGCAGCTAGGAACAAAACAAATTACTTTTGAAAAATTTAAAAAATATAAAGTTTTATGTATAAAAGATGGGATAAATGTATTGTACATCGGATATGAATCTCTTATTGGTTTGTGGAAATTAAAACAGCTAATTACAAATAAATTGGAATTGTTAAAGCTTCAAAATTTTCAAATGTTTTATACAAACTTTATTCAGGGTATCAATAAAATGGATGGTGACCAAATATCAAATGGACAAAAATTGATCGATTCATTACTAGTATCAGATAATGTATTATGTATAAAAGAATTGTTATATTATCATCCTGAAATATTCAGTAATGAGTTTGTATAACGTATCTACATTTAAACCATGTGACTATAGCAGTGTTTAGTAGGGAGGGGGATTTGACTATAAATATAAAAGAGAAATAACACTAAGAGTATATTATAAGTATAAATATGTGGATGTGCTACAGCAATTATGTCGAAGTGATAGATTTGTGCAGCGCCGTGCAGCACTTGGAAAAACTTTTTGAAGATATGGGGCTAGAAAAATGTCGACAACAAAATAGCGTAGAAGCTTACGATAATAACATATTAAAAATGTATCAAGAGGAAGAAGTTAATTGTTATGAGGCCGCAGAAATGTGTAAAAAGTATTTAAATGGTGTGATATGTGTGTGGTGTTTAAGAAAAAAATTGATCAAATTAAATTTCAACAGTTATTTAGACAATCTTGATAAATTCATAAACGCAAGATAATTGACCAAGTCAAGTAGTAATATGAAAAAAGTAACAATATGTGAAAGAAAGAACAAAATCCATTATATGGTTGTGTGGTCATTTGCGTATCAACAATCCAGAAAAGGCTTGTGGTTAACAGAAGTATGTGATCGCAATCGATTTGTAAAAAAAATTATAAAGCTTTCAATAGTGTTAACACCTATTTTAAACCAATCCCATAGATGTAAGATTTTTTTCGAAAGATTTAATTCTTAATGCGTATTATTGTATTGTATTGTATTGTATTGTGTTGTGTTGTGTTGTGTTGTGTTGTGTTGTGTTGTGTTGTGTTGTGTTGTGTTGTGTTGTGTTGTGTTGTGTTGTGTTGTGTTGTGTTGTGTTGTGTTGTGTTGTGTTGTGTTGTGTTGTGTTGTGTTGTGTTGTGTTGTGTTGTGTTGTGTTGTGTTGTGTTGTGTTGTGTTGTGTTGTGTTGTGTTGTGTTGTGTTGTGTTGTGTTGTGTTGTGTTGTGTTGTGTTGTGTTGTGTTGTGTTGTGTTGTGTTGTGTTGTGTTGTGTTGTGTTGTGTTGTGTTGTGTTGTGTTGTGTTGTGTTGTGTTGTGTTGTGTTGTGTTGTGTTGTGTTGTGTTGTGTTGTGTTGTGTTGTGTTGTGTTGTGTTGTGTTGTGTTGTGTTGTGTTGTGTTGTGTTGTGTTGTGTTGTGTTGTATTGTATTGTATTGTATTGTATTGTATTGTATTGTATTGTATTGTATTGTATTGTATTGTATTGTATTGTGTTGTATTGTGTTGTATTGTATTGTATTGTATTGTATTGTATTGTTATGTAGTTATGTACATTATATTAGTGTATTTTATGATTAATAAATAAAACAAGAAAAATATGTATATTTTCTTTATTATTTTGTTATATTACTTTCTTTTTTTTCACTTTAAGTGGTATAATTAATAAAACAGTAAGTTAAAATTATATAAAATTTATTAAAAACATCAATTACAAAATACTTTTTTAATATTTTTGTTATTATTTAAGTTGCTGATCACACTACTAACGCCGATTTAATCTTCTCTTCTATCATGTTAAAGATTTTTATCTGTTGTTTTCGATTTTTCTTTTCCTCTTCATTTTTTGGTACTTTTATTTCGCATTCTTTCTTTTTTTGTCGATTCAATAATAATAATTATAAATTATAATACTGGTCTTCAATCACTTTTGTTAATTGATTTGATTTTACACCCATTTCTTTATTTTCTGCGCTTTCTTTTTTTTCTTCACCCATAGTAAGCAATTTTACAAATTCGCAATATGGTGACAGTCTTATATGTTCTCCTAAAGCTGTATCCACTGGTTTCCAACCACTAATATTGACTCCGCAGCGAAAGCAACGAACGTGGTCCGCATGTTGTAAATAGACAAAACCAGCCTTCGCAAGTGATTTGTGTGTTATAACTCCAACCCAATTTTTAAATGTTTGCAACCGTTCTTCATATATTGAAAACCTTGTAGGAGAAACATTATCATCCAAACACATTTTAGCCAACACTGAGTTTGTGCACTTTCTGAAATCTTTTATATAAAAAACATGGTGGGGGTTTATTGTACATTATCCTTCGAAATCCAAGAATTGTGTGACGAGTCAAACCCCAACCACTTAACAAATACTTTATTACCTTTTCTTTTAATTACTTTTTCAACCAAATAAATATCTGGATATTTTACTTTTTGTAGTTCGTATTCATAAAAACCACCCTTAATTTCTTGTTTATTTTGATCGATTAATAAGTAAGTTGTTGGATATGTTGCTTGAATTTTATTTACAGTAAATATTTCATTTGACCAGTTTGGGGTATATCCTTTAACAAATTCATTTCTATATTTACTAATACGCACGCTGTCACCAACACGAAATTTCTTAGCCTTAGGGTCAACCATTTTTAAATGATTGTATGAATTTTCTAAGATACCTTTTTCTGTTTTATTATTGACATCAGATGGGTTTATTCCAATAGTGCTATGTTTAGTATTATTGTATTTGCTAACAATGTCTGTTAAAACATGCAACCATTTATAATTTCCTTGTAAACTAAACTGCTTCCACATGTTGTTTTTAAGAGTGCGATTAACTCTTTCTACAACGGACGCTTTTTGAATTGAATACGTGCTATAGTGATTTTAGTTATATTGTTATATTTTTTCATTAACGTTTGAAAGTCTTTATTGTAAAATTCCGAACCCATATCTGTTTGAATATTTTTTACAACATTTTTTTTATTTGAAAATACCTTTTCCATAGCTGCTGCAACATCTTTTCCAGTCTTTCTTTTTACTGGAAATGCCCAAACAAATTTTAAAAATACATTAATAACCACTAAAATATATCTGAATCCTTTATTAAATGTAGCATAAGGTATCATTTCCACTAAATCTGCTTGAAGCAAATCTTTAAGTCCTTTTACTATAACATGTCTTCGCTTGAAATTTTTACGAGCCGGTTTGTGAATTTCTTCAACAATTTCTCTTTTAACATTAGTTATCTTATTCATAGCCATGTTCTTCAACAACTAAAGTATCTTCTTCTTCCACAAGACATTTAAGAACTAATTCAGCATACAATGTAAACAAATTTAATTCTATTAAGTCACCTTTTTTTAAATGTAATTTAGGAAGACCATTTTGATAAAATGGTACATCGTTTATTCGTATTTGAGAATTATTACTTATAAATTCAATTATGCCCGACTTATATGGAAAAGTGTATTTTAAAAATTGATTATAAATAAGATAGTTATTGTTGTTTGAAGAATTACTAAAAAAATTGAGTATAATATTATAACTGTATTTTTTTGGTAAAGTTTGAAGTATCATGTCTGTATCTACATGTTTTGAATAAAGTGTTCTTCCAAAATTATCGATGGTCATGTTTATTTCTCAAAACTCAAAGAGTTATTGAGAGTTTACATCTATGTTACCGTTATTTAATAATTTTTGCTTCTCGCAAATCTTCAATTATTGAAGTAATTTCATTATTATGTCCAGTGTGTCCAGCAGCTTTGGAAGAAATTAGAAGACGCAGACGATTAACTAGTTCATTAGGATCGTCCCAATAAATAAATTCTAATGGTTTATTGTTGTATTTAAGTAGTGCTTTACCTATACGAGATGATTGAGGTGTGAGTCTAACCGGAATTGCTTTTCGCCTATCAAGCAAAGGTGCAATTATGTTAACATATTTTGGTAGTTTAGTTCTTATTAGTTTTCCGGTTGATATATACCCTTTTTTTGCCGCATTCGTTTTATTAACAATATCCATATAATTAGTTGTATCCCCACTTTTATATCCTGTAGGTACCTTTTTGAATAATAACTCGTACAAACCCGGTGTACCTGTATATATGCGTTCAAAAGTTTGCCCATTTATAACTGTTGTAATAACTACATCATTACCTCTAAAGGTAACAGCTGCATTACCAATAGCATAATTATGTTTGTCTCTATCTCCAGTTGGTACCACTCTTATTCCATATGTGTGATCCATAGCCCCAGTTGTATCAGATATCATGTCGAAAATATAGGCTCTAGGTAATATGGAAAACTGTTTTACATATTCATCCAAATCACTCATCTTTTTAGTTTGGACTCCACCATTATCATCTTCAACTTCATCATCATTATTATTATCATCATCATCATCATCATTATCAGCAACATATAGTTCTTCAACTAGTGGCTGTGTATTGGATGTAGAAGAGGTGTGCTCGTAAACTTGTGGAAGAATACTTGTATCAATGGTAGTATCAGCTGGTGATTTAAATTCTTCCATTTTAATTGGGGATGACCTTCTACCATACTTTTTCTTTTTCTTTTTTGGTGTTTCATTTTTAATTTCTTCAGCTTCCTCAGTTTTTTCAGATTTTGGTTCCAATTTATCTTTGAGGTTTGCAATAAGGTCTTCTATTGGTTTGGTTAATGGTTGATAGGCCGATCGCATATGTGACTGCGACTGTGCATAATCAGATTTCAAATCTTGAATCTTTTTTTTTACAATACGTCGAGTTTTTAATAACTGCTTGACCAATTGATTATCCATGATGTTTATTAAACTACAAATCAATGTAAACTGTTACAAATAAAAACACACAAGATATTTATATATAGTTTATAAATGAATCAAATCCTTTTCTATAGCGTCCAGATTTTATTTCACTTTCCTTATCAATAACTAAAAATCCATATTTCTGTTTCCAACAATAAGAACAAATATTTCTAAACTGCTGGTATGACATATCAACACCAACGTGATCATCATATATGTGTTTTAAATTGGTATTATCTTGCTCAAATATAATCAATATATTCGTATTATCTCTTATAAGTTGTTTTGGTATTTTAGTATATGTTTGGCAATTATAAAAGCAATCTATGTTATTGTGTCGACCAAAACTAAAATAGTCTCTCATTATGCTTTGGTTGCAACATACAACATCATCAAATATAAAAACTGAATTTTCTTTGATTTCTTGTGGTGATGTGATCTGATCACTGTTGTCATATTCAAAGTAACCCATACCCTTTATAGGTTCAATAACCTTTTTTAAATATTGGTATTTTGATTGATGTAATGTTTTAGAATAAATATAAACATTTTGAAATCTTAAACCATTTGGATGCAAAAGTAAACTAATTATAATATTTGTTTTTCCACACCCAGAACAACCAATAATCAATCCTCTTTTACAACCACCACCAAGCAACTCACTATGTCGCTGAAACGTATTCTCAGAACAATCTATATCTTGATTGTTAATTGATAATGATTGAGTTTGTTTTACAACTCTCATTATGCCTCTAAATCTGTAGTTAAACTGATCAATTATGCAATATTTCATAGAATATATATATATATAAGTATACCTACATTTATTATTATTATTTAGTATATTATGTTACCTCATAAAAGAAAGACCAAACGTGCAAAAAAAATTAGCGGACGTGGATTTGTCAACAATTTAATTAATAAAGTTTCTCGAGAATTCCATATTCCAGGATATAATTATTGCGGTCCGGGGACAAAATTAGAAAAAAGACTCAAAAGAGGTGATAAGGGCATAAATCCATTAGACGATCATTGCAAACAACACGATATTGCATATTCAAAATATTTTGATATTTCTAAACGACACGAAGCGGATAAATTGCTAGCCACACAAGCTGCAATAAGATTAAAAGCACCTGACGCTAGTTTTGGTGAAAAGTTTGCTGCACTAGGCGTGTCTGGTATTATGCGCATAAAAACCAAATTAGGTATGAGTCTAAGACGACAAAAAACTTCAAAAAAAAAATAATTTAAAATCAAAGTCTAATGTAATATTAGCAAAAGTTAATGGCATAACAACCAAATTAGGAATGAGCCTAAGATGCCGAAAAGCTTTAAAAAAAAGAAAAACTCTAAAATCAAAGTCTAATGTAATTATGGCAAAAAATAAATTAGGTAAAAACGGTAAACGTAAAACAAAATATATAAGAAAAAGAAAAATACCTTCAAGGATTATTAAAATACCACAAAGCGGGGGGTTTTTAGGAGCTATAATTTCTGGCGCTATCGGAATCGCAAAAGCTATAATAAAGAAAAGAGCATTAAAAAGACAACTAGAAGAACAACAACGACATAACAAAGTGGAAGAAGATGTATTAAAATCCAAAATAAATAGCAAAGAAGGTTATCAAATTGGTGATGGTTTATATGTGAAACCATATAAAAGTAGTCACGGTCTTTACATTTATCCCTATAAAAAAAACTAATAGGAAAGCTACCACAAAGAGCATTAACCAATATTGACTTGTATAAATATGCAATAAACATTCCATACTTTAGAGGTGTATACATGCTAGATGAATTACCAACTAAAATGAATGCAAAAGAATGTGGTATTGTAAATTTAGAAAAAAAATCAAAAGTTGGCTTTCATTGGGTAGCTTATATTAGAAATGATAATAATATTAAATATTTTGACAGTTTTGGTAATTTGAAACCACCTCTAGAATTAGTAGGATATTTTTATAGAGATGGTAAAAAGAATATTCTATATAATCATGATGCTTTTCAAAAGTATAACACTTATAATTGTGGACACCTATGTTTAATGTTTTTATATGAAAATACATTATAAAAATCCAGCATTCGTATGTTTGATGTCAAACAAGTATGTCTTATAATATTACTTTTACCGGCAAAAGTTCAATTCTGGAAGCAGAATTTAATCCTCCATTATATCTAAAGCAAAATGAAAATTATGTATTGGGCTTAACAAACTTTGAATCATTTTATTCAATTGCAAACATAGATGAGAGCAATAACAAGTTTTATTTTGGTGATAATAAAGAAATTACAATTCCTGTAGGATCTTATGAAATTACCGATTTAAGCAAATATTTGCAAAAACAACTTCAAAAGCATGACGAAGATATCAAAATTAGAGGAAATAATAATACATTAAAAATGCATATAAAATGTACAGCATCTATTGATTTTACTAAAGATAATTCAATTGGAACATTATTGGGTTATGATAAAATAAAATTACCAAAAAACAGTTCCACTGAATCAAACTTTTCAACAGATATTTTAAAAATATATTCGTTATGTGTGGATTGCAGTATAACAACTAGCTCATATAGAAACGGAAAATTGGGTCATACATTGTTTCAATTTTTTCCCACGGTGCCGCCAGGTTATAAAATTGTACAGTCACCTGAGACGGTTATATATTTACCAATTAATACATCAACCATTACTAACATAACACTTAAAATAGTAGATCAAGACGGGAATATAGTCAATTTCAGAGGAGAGACCATCACAGTAGGACTTCATTTAAAAAAAGTGTCTTGAATATGGTAGTGCAATATCATAGTATGCGTAATTATGGTAACAAAAACTTACAATATAACTTGGTTACAACAACTAATTCCATCATTAGACAATCTGCACGCAGTAGATTAACATCAGAAAACATAATATTTTTAAAGTCTTTAGGATTTAAATTATATTAAATAATGAACATACTTAACGTTAAAGAAAATGTCTTTATTGACAACTCAATCGCAAACTCTCAATTTCACACACATCAACCGTATGCATCAACAAGTTTTAACAACAATGATGAAATTAGAATTCCAATTCAACAACAAGATATGTGTATATTGCCAAGTGAGAGTTTCATTTACATAGAAGGCAAATTGCAAGGAACTACTGATAGTAAAAAACCAAAAAAAACATGGTTTGTTAACAACGGTATTGCATATTTATTTAGTGAACTTCGCTATGAATTAAATGGTGTTGTTATTGACTCTACTAGAAATGTTGGTTTAACATCAACATTGAAAGGTTACTTATCTTTCAATTCTAATCAAAAATTACAAAACGCTGGTTCGTTTTCAAAAACTTCTACAGAGCAAGATGATATGTTAGATGCTGTTGGAAATTTCAACGTTTGCATACCACTCAAAATGTTATTAGGCTTTGCTGAGGATTATAAAAAAATTATAATAAATACCAAACAAGAACTGGTTTTAATACGTAGTAATACCGATCTTGATGCACTTGTGGCTACTGAAGAAGGAGAAGGTGTTAAGATTACAATTAATAAAATCAATTGGAAAGTTTCTCACATTTCTGTGGGGTTGGCTGAACAACTTAGATTGACAAATTTGTTAGGAAAAAATGTGGATTTACCTATAGCTTTTAGGTCTTGGGAATTACATGAATATCCTGCGTTGGCACAAACGACAAGACATACATGGGCTGTGAAAACAGCTACCCAACTAGAAACGCCAAGATATATAGTTTTTGGATTACAAACAGATCGAAAAAACAAAAGTATTAAGGACATGTGCCAATTTGATCATAGTAATCTTACAAATCTTCGAGTTTATTTAAATTCTGAAAGATATCCTTATGATAATTTGAATTTAAATTTTAAAACAAATCAATTTGCCACGCTATATGAAATGTATTCACATTTTCAAGATTCCTACTACCAGAAAGGTAATGAGCCCCTATTTACCCCTAATGAGTTTAAAGAAATTACACCAATTGTATTAATTGATTGTAGTAATCAAAACGAAACATTGCAGTCAAACGCTGTTGAAATTAGAATTGAGTTTGAAACAAGTGAAGCCACAAGTGCCAACACTTCTGCTGTTTGCCTCATTCTTCATGATAGGATGGTTAGTTACAATCCGTACACCAAAGTGGTTAGACAGCTGTAATAAAATTTAAAAATTAAGAAAAATATTATTGATTCTTTCTTGAATGTTTGTGTTTTTTTAATTAAAAATAAAATGTTAATTATTGATGTCCAAGGATTTAAAATTGATGCCAACAAGTTTTCACCGAAAGAATTGGCAATTTTTGACGGTACTCGAGTGGCCCACTATGTATTTAAACTCCCTTTTCCATTTCACTTCTTGGGATTAGAATATAAGAAACAAGCCAATTGGTTAATTAATAATCATCACTGCATTGAATGGAGTCAAGGATTTACACCTCAACACCAATTTAAAAATATACTCCAAGACATCAGGACCGATATAATTTATGCTAAAGGAAGAGAAAAAATTATTTTTTTACAGAAACTTACTACAGTCCCTGTACAAGAATTTGATGAACATCCGGCTTTAACCTTAATGGAATCAAAATGCTTATATCACTCCAAACATGTTTCCATGTGTGCATTATCAAATGTATATCAATTGTATCATGATTTTATAATGAAATAATAAAACTTTTTTTTTAATATATTTTTTTATTAACATCTGTAATTTGCAACATATCTAATAAAATAATATTCCAAAAGTCAACAATATTAGCACATATAATAAATAATAATAATAATAAAATAACAATAATAAATATACAATACACAATATATCACAATAATTTTAAATAAAAAATAACAATTTATATTCCTAATTTTAAATAATATTTACATGCTATCTGCTACTTCTATTAATAAATCTAAATTTGTGAGGGCCTCATTACGAAATTCAAAATTTTCTAAACTTTTTATTATATTAACTGTATTTTCGTATGGTTCTTCGTAAAATGATATATCAGCATGTCCCCACGCTAATGTTTTTACGCTGCCGGGTATAGCATATCGTTTATCATCCTTGTTGGATAAAGCAACTTTATTTTTTATTTCCGTATACATATCATGTAACTGAGATTTAAAAACATACATATTACAATATACTAATTCTTTGCCGTTAACTATATCTTGGTAATCTCTTATCGTTAACTGATCTCTAATTGAAAATTTTGATACACCTTTTGCTTTTTTTACAATCTCAGTTTCATATGCGGGAATATGCAAACAATATGCTTTAGCACCGGTACCATAAAAGCTTTTAATAGGAACACCTGCATACTCATCTTTCATTTTACCAACTATAGATTGATTTCGAGGCATTTTGAAAATATTATTCTCGGGTTAATTAGAGGTGTCGAAATAATCGATGTTAAGTTTAATATCATTATATACATTATTTGTGGCAACTTCTATGATTAAAGAATCTGTGTCTGTATAAAGTAAAGACAATCTATCCCCGTACATTGGTTTTAAATAGTCATAGAAAAAGCCATAAATAGTTGTTTTTGATAAATCTAATATCGAAAAACCAACATAAATAGGTTTGTCATAATATATACTAACTTTATTCATTTGCACCGCAACTAAATTTTCACTAAAAACTGCAACGTTGTGGAAATTTGGTTTAGCCGTATAAATTTCAGCACCTCATTTTTTTCCAATTCTTTCCCAATGGGTTAAAAGTTTTATATTAACTCGATTTTCTAAATTTTCCATAGTTTTTCCAAAAACGCTAACATTAAATGATTTGAATAAATCTTTCTCAAATTTTAATTTGGCCTTATTTCTTAAACTAGTATTGAAGTCAATATAGCTCTTAAGCCATGGGGACTGATTAAATTTTATAATTCTATGAATTTTTTTTAAAACTAAACCGTGTTGCATGCACTGCTTTAAAGCTATATAGTGTATTATATAATTGTTTTTACTTAATAAATTTTGTATTAATTTAGGATATTTTCCATTTGGGGGAATTACATTTTCTGGACAAAATGGCAAATTGTTGTGAAGATCATGCAAATGTGTTGGATATTCTAAATCTACTTCTAATACATATCCTTCAGAACTCCTGTCACAAATTTGGAATATATCAAAAGAATCAATTTCACTTTGGTTAAGCCATTGAAAATTTTTACAAGGTAGATACAGCTGCATACTATGCCCATACAAGTTAGTTGCATCTAAATATAAAAGATAGGAAATTACTTTTGAAATGTCGTAGTTTGGTAGAAACAAGTTATTCGCGATTGCTTCTTTTTTTGTGCAAGCACTAACACCCCCACGAATCCCCTTTTTGAAAAAGTGTAACATGTCTATATCAGTCAAAAGTTCTAATTCTATCTTTGTATATTTTAACATTGCATCCCAACTTAAGCCTGGCAATGTATAGTACTGTGCAGGATCAAGCTTATACTCTTTTAATGAAAAACTTCTAAAATTTTCAAAAATATCCGCCAAAAGTAAAACATCTGGTTTTAAATATAAATCTGCATAATCCCCCAAAGATTTGCATTTAAATATATTAAACACCTCTAACGCTCGAGAATAATCATCCGAAACGTGGATGTTATTGAGAGTGTTGAAAAATTGATCTTTTGCCGGCAATTGTAAATCGTTTAATTTTGAATAATCATCGACATAGGAATATGGAAATATTCCTTTTTGTCTAATGTATTGAAATTCTATATCATCTATAAAAAAATTTCTTATTTCTTTGCATTGATGGGATTTTAATGCGGAAGATAAATTTTCAATAGATGAGGCTAAAAATCGAAACAAATCTAGAAATTTTAAATTTAAATATACCGGTTTATAAGCACCATCTTTCACGCATGTATCGACAACAATTTGCTTGCTGAACGATACATATTTTTCTTTGTTTTGTGCAATAACAGAAATACTTTCCTTATCCGGCGCTAATGATTTAATAAACAGATGGGAATCGTAATTAAGATTATGGAAAAATATCGGAATAAAATTTCTACAATAATAATTTATATTACAATTATTGTGAGCTGGGCCTCTGTATGCCCCTGTCAAGTGGCAGTGATCCATTATTTTAAGTTCATTATTTAAAAATGGCCCCTCGCAAATGTGACAAACTAAACTTTGATTATGTTTATTTTTTTCAGCATCCGTTAAAGGTATCATGTTTTTGAAAGGTTTTAGAAAATTTAAATAGATATGCCTAATATCGTTTTCCAATGATTCAATAAATATTTTTCCACAATCCGATCCACGATAAGAAAAAAATTTTGAATATGAATCATTATATGAACATTTTATATAATACGCGAAAGCAAAAGGTTCGTGTAAAAATGATTTTACAGAATAAGACTTATCTGGATTAGGAAGCGTATTTGCTATTGGTTTCAAAGCACACTCAAAATCGGCATATACAACAAATGGCATTTTTAGTTGTTTGTGAAAATTTACAAATTTCTGTATATTTTTAGGGCGCATTTGTCCATATGTTTCTATTAATTTAGTAGATGGTAAGACGGTACTAATATGTGAACAATCACGATTCAGATGATGTTGTAATTTTTGCGCTGTATTAAAGTGAATCAAACAGCCATCACAAAAGTATTTAGTGTTTTTGTGAAGAGATAATTGGCTTGAAATCAATCTACTTAAATTTCTTATTAACGTATAATGGCACCCGCCTTCATCGTTTGTTAATAACAGTAAATTAATATGCGTCGCTCTTTTTAATTTTGTAAAGTGATAAGGCCCTACAATCTGACATTCCCATTTCCCACTTCTAAATATTTTTTCTAAGCCGTAAACATTAATAGATACATTATTTCTTTTTTCAAAATTTTCGATATCTTTCAATTTGGTGGGAAATGTGACGTCAGAGAAATCATAAATACTATTAAAATTAGGGTAAGAAGATGGTAAGTTCAAGGGGCCATTAGCTTGGCAAACAGCTGCTATTATAGACCAAGCAAAACAACACTCATCTCTGTTTTTTTATGTTTAAAACAGATTGTTTTTTAGAAATAAATGGCGGTAATTCAAAATATGAAGATCCTCTAAGAGGGTTATATTTAACCGTATTTATTTCTAAAAATAAAATATGTCGCAATGCCCACCCCGAATCTCTTTCCTGAAATTCTTCCATTTTCTTACTGATTTTTCCAAAAAAATTATCACATAAATGATCGAAGTCAGTAGAAGCTGTTACAACAACATTTTTGGTGTCTTGTAATTCTTTAGCTTCTATGACATATACTCCAAACAATTCAAAATTTACTTTAAATGTAATATGTTTTTCAATCAAATCTAACATTAATTGAGATATTTTATCTTTAATACTAATTTTAAAATTTTGCAAATTTATGTGATGGGGATTGTTAATTCTAAAACTACTTATCTTATATCTAAAGGCACCTTCAAGCTGAATAACTCCATCGATGTTTGGCCCACATAAATTGTTTTTATGGATCAATTTTCTCCAAGCATGAGCAGGAATGGCAATATCGCAAGCATGGCATATTTTGTTGTTTCCGTTGCGGTTGTCAGAATCTAAAAACAAATACAATATTAGTTTATTTATTTAGATTATTTATTACTAATAAAATAATAACTTACTTGATGTTGATGCTTGCACTGCTGGCGCTGCTCCTACCGCTAAATCACCAACAACTTCTTTATTTTTATCTATTAAAATATAACATTAAAATAATAAATAGTTAATAAATTTAATAAAATAAAACTTACTTGATATTATTTCTTTGCGCTTTGGAAGAGGAGGTGGTGGAATTTCTTCATTTAACCACCGCTCATAAACTTCTGTAAAATTATTAAATATTAGTTCAATTTAAATTGCATTAAAAAGAGTATCTTACCATCAATCTTTCTTTTACGCTGATCCATTTTATTATTATAGTCGTAGTTGTGTTTACACAAAGCACTAGCACTGGTATTACACCACAGTAAGACGCTAACACTACGAGGTTTGAAACACAAATGAAGGTAAACCAATTCAGAACCTTGTTTAAGTGCTTCCGAATTGCCCCATAATTAAATATTAAAATAAAATTGACTTTAAAATAATACTTGATACCAAAACAGTCGTAATTAATAATAATAATTAAATTATATAAAAATGCTGTTGATTCAATTATATAATTATAACATTAGTTTTTTTTTCTGTTTAATAAAGTTGTTTCATAACAACATATTATTCGGGCAGCAGGTATCCCAATTGACGTCATGAGAAAATAAACAACAAAAATTACACATTTATTATTTCAACAAACAAAAAAGGTTTAATGCACTTATTTTAATTATATCGAGGGTCAGCTTAATTATATGTCATGCATTATTATATATTGAATTTAAATTCAAATGTTTACATTCACATATTATTCTTTTTATATTTCCATATACTGGTCGAGTGACATTATGAGAAAAATAAACAGCCAAAATTACCACCTATCTATTTATTTTTAGACACTTCTTATATTCATTTTTAAGGAAGCATAATGCGACACACGCAATTGTATGACCTACATTGCGTCGCATTCATAAAACTTGTTAAGACAGGTCTTGCAGGTCTTGTTTGGGGCAATTGAGATTGATATAATTAAATGTGTGGTGCACGCGTCAATATACACCAACGCGGTGCTACTACAATAGGGAGGACTTCAGGTCACCCGCACTTATAATTGTTATCATTAGAGCTATGACAGTTTTAACTACATATTTGTTTTTTAGAGGAAGACTTATATAATTAATAATAACTAAATTATTTACAAGCAAGAGCAAAAAATAAAATTAATTAATAATGCAAAAAATGATATTTTTAGAATAGGATAAGTCATCAATTTTTAGAATGATTTATTACGTCTAGACAGAATGGGGTCACGAGATGGTCATCTATTTTAAGAATTATTAATGGGTTTTGACAGAATGAGGTCAGTGGGCTGGTCAAGGTCAAGGACGTCGTCCAAGGCCACCAGCCACCTCATTCTCTCATTACTAATAGATGCACACAAATGTTAAAAAAAATTAAATTGGAGTTTTTTTGTTCAATACCTATTATGTAGTAGTCAAAAATAACTTAATTGTTAAAATGGAATTGTTATACACTACTGTTTAAATACATACTGCACACATAATTCAGTTAAAATATTATGAAGTATATATTTGTAAATATATCTAATAATTATAGAAAATAATAAAGATTCAATAAAATTAAATATTTTATGGGCGCCCTTGATGCAAATCTATATAAATACGTAAATACATAACATAATTTTGTAAAAAATACGAATTGTTTTCGTAGTATGAAGGGGTGCGGGGATGTAGTTTATATGATGCGCGCTAGCTCGAGTAAGTTGTTATTCTGCGCATTAGGCTTAATTCGACTATTTAGCAACAGGAGCCAGCTCATGTCAAACAAATTTCAATTTTCTTGGTTTTGCGGGTAGACTCTGCCCTTAAACCGTTCCGGTAGAAACACAATGCCTTTTTTCAATTCAACAACAATTTTTTTCCCATGTACTGTCTTCATAAATTTATATTCAGTAATCGGGTATATTTTACCCTGTTTCAATTCCCTTAGTGGAATTATAGGTGACAAATTTGGTAGATCTCCACCGCATTTATTTAATTTGCCCAGTATCTCAAGTTCAGCTTTTGATGGTTCTTCTTTGAACAATCAGCGCTTTACACTTTTTTTTGCACCCTTTTGACCACAAGATATGCTCAAGTCACTATCACTATCACTCTCAATAATGCGTTGCCTCTTATGCTTTTTTGCGAGCGGCTTTGGTTGTTTATTATTTGTCGAACGGTCCGGAGTCACATATTGAGACATTAATTAATTCTCGGATGCGTCGCTCAACATGATTTTTGTTTTGTTCAAACGTACTTTATAAACTGGCTCTCCTCACAGCCTGCCTTTATTTTTTATAAGTGTGAAAACGGATGTGATTTGGTTAAATTGAAAGAAATTACATCATACTTTTTACCACCAAAGGAAATTGATAACAAATTTATTAATTAATTTGTCAAATATTACATCATGAAGGAAACACATAGTATGGAAAAATTTAATATTTACTTAATTTTTAACAAACTTTATCGTTTTAAATTTATTATTAATATGAATTACTTACCTTTATATATAGTTAACACATTTGAAATTTATTTTCTTATTTATTTTAGGTTAAATTAAAACAACATAATATTAATAATACATTTATTTTATTGTAAATAAGTCACACACATTTAAATTACTAATTAAATAATCATACATCAATTTAACATTTTCAAGAGCACATACCGAATAAATATTTATGTGATTGAAACAATTGTGATATTTTTTTTCGTAATTTGGATAATAATTAAACATTTTTAGGTTCTCAAAGTTAATTACAAATAACTGATTAAAACAATTGTGAATTAAATTATTTTTTTGATAACCCTTTACATATACAATAGTATCATCGGTAATGTGCTGTTTTAAAATTTGTTTGAGATTGCTTAGAAAAATATAACCGTCACTGTATCTTATACAATGGTGGTTCTTCTCCAACCAACGGACTTGAGCCTTGTCCTCATCGGAAAGTTTTCTGTAGGGGATGTCCGATTTGAATAGATAAACTTGGAAATTTTTCCCGTCGTTTGTAAGAGACAATTCTTTTGGAACAAATTTACCATATACATTAAATCTTTGAACATCAATTACAAGAAATTTATATTGTGGAAATATTTTTAAACAGGTTCGTAAACGATGCTCGGGTTTTAGTATAGGTTCCAAAATTGTAGAAAGTTTATTTATTCTTCGTTGAAAACGTGTTCGATTGCGGGCTTCATTTATCCATTTAAGACCGCTTCTATATTTACAATCTTCTTCAGGTAAATAGTAAACGGTTGTGGCTTCGTTGAAAGTAACTTTCTTCATTATACTAGTCTTCTAACTAACTCAGAGAGTGGTCTGTACTCAACTACACTGTCGTACAAAATGAGACAGTATGCTCTGGTGTTATCCACAAAATTATTGTGTCCTTCTATTTCAATCTTCAAATCGATCGTAGACGTTTTTATACTTTCGTTTTGCTTCGACACGTCGAATACGTATAGCATGCGCGTCTTAAATTCGGCATAGCTCAACATCGGTTGATTCACTTTACCGTAATAACTGTTTTGAAAATTTGTATATGCGTAATAAGATCCGGTATATTCACCATTTAACACATCTTGGTTTAATTTTTTATAATGAGAGGACTCCGAATTTAAACACACCGTCAAATTTCTAATGGAACAATGATCGAAATGGCTTGCGTTTTGTCCTTTTTTACCTATTTTATCTGTTTGGAACGCCACGATCACGTATCGAGGTTTCTCCAGTTGGTTTTAACAACCCAAACATCCTTATCAGTATTTCTAAGAGCCGGCAATTCGTGAAGTTCCCATCTACGAAACGGCATCAAAATTGGAGTGTCTGATTTTATGTTGGTCAACATTTGTAATTTTATTTCATCGCTTAGGTGAACGTGTTGAATGTTCCATTCGATTTTATCTATTTTTAGTTTGGAATCTTTTTCGGCAGTGTAACAATTTAAATCCGTTCTTGATCGTTTCAAAATTAATTTTTGTTTTACATTTACTAAGACCTTGTTATAGTTTTCGGCAAATCCTAAAAGATACTTCAACGGTAAAATTGCGTAGAATCGCTGGTTTGTATCAAAATAAGTGTGAATTCCTGAGTCTAGCGTCTCACTCCATCCGCTTAATTCCAAACTTCTGAGATCTTGCTTGCTATGTGAAAGGTGTCCTTTAATTGTTGAGGTAATTCCAACTTCTCGATTTTTATCGACTTCTACACCGTTAATTTTATAAACAATTTCATCGAAAAAATATGCAAATGCATTAGTAGTCCACATAAATTTAGCATCAGCCTTGACATCGGTTTTACCGGAAATGTATAAATAACTATTGCACGGTAAAGTGCAAACGTATTCTTGTTGTATTAAAATGTTTATTTCATCGTTGTTGTTAAATGATTGTGCTCTCGGTAGATATCTGTGAAATTCCTCTTTAACAATGCTCTCATCGACACCGAATTTATCAAAAATGTTTAATTTCTCCATTTCTTTGCTGTTTTCAATTTACATCCCAAAGACACAAATCTGTTGTATATATTGGCACTTGTTAGTCCTTTAGATGACGAACGATGAGTGATCTTATTAACAATTGATTCTCCTTTAATATTTTTCACCGATCGATTAAACTGAATTCCCATTTTTTTTACGATGATTTCAATTCGAGTCGGTTCTATGCTAATTGAAAACCCAGGCTCGACGTAAGGTGAAAATTCAAAAATTGTATGTGATAGTACGTTGCCGTAGAACGCTCCCGTCACGATGTTGCACTCGAGTCGTATGCTCGACACTTTTATGATTTTCACTGGCAAATCCGTCGAATACAAGTTATTTGCTTTTAAAATTTTCTCCCCGGAAAATCCGAGTAACGTACCGATATTGTCTGGTTTTGAGAAGTCAATGTCGTATTTGCACGAAATCTCACACTTTAATGTGTAATTATTAAGTTTTAATTTGATTATCTCTTCGGATTCCTTGTTGTCCGATCTAGATTTAAGAACGGATTCTAAATACGATGCAATGACAGTAATTTCATAAGAACCGGTTGGTATGTCAATTACTTTGTTTCCGTTATGTTTATAGTAGAACTTGTTACAACCGTTCTCTATGTTCGGAATTGTATTGTACGTTTGAAAACTAATCAAACCTAAATAGTAATTTTTGTTGGGATCCAACTCGATCGGTGGGTAATAATTTACGGAGAGCACACTGTCTTCGCTCAGCAGAGTAAACGTAAGAGACATGACTGAATAGTAAACTGAGTGGTTTGCTTGTATTTATACTTTTAAAAATTTCAAACATAAATGTCCACAATTAAATGTATCGAAATTTTGATATCTGTCGTGATTATAAGTAATTTTACTACCTTGAAAATATTTCAAGAGTTCTTTGGGCGGGTTAAGATCACCAAAACTGTCAAAGTATTTCACAAAATTTCTTCGTTTTTTGTATACGACCCAATACGTTCCGCCTCCGCTTGATTGATCTATATTAACAATACCGGACTCATTTTTATATGACAATTTCGGCATACTATCACGCATAAAAACTCCTCTGAAATATGAAATTTTTGCTTTCGTGACAAATACTTTTATGTTTTTATCGGTTAGTGGACGTCGAGGTAGCGAATTTAAAAGTTTTTTGAATTGCGCAAATAAAGACCTAAACCTTTTTTGTACGGTTTCAAATAAAGTCCTCGCCCCGTTTTACCGAGAGCGATGGCCTCCATTGTTTTATTGTGTCTTCGAGATGTACCACCCGCTAACGCTCCCAATGCGCTGAGACATGCAAATAAGTGTATCAGCGGTAGGAATCCACCGACTTTAGGAATTGGAATTATTCGCGGAATGTGAATTCTGGCCTTGCCTCCAAAATCGAGTACGGCAAGTTTAGCCGCATTCAATGCAATATTTGAATTTTCTGTAACACCATTTTACCGATTTATCATACTTTTAAACCGTTTCAACGCATTTTTTGCTTTATGCACAATGCTCTTTCGAAATACGTGTATTTTTACCGACACCTTCTTAGTTTTAACTTTTTTATTTTTACTAATTTTCTTTTTATTGTTGAATCGTTTTTTCGACGACACACCCATTTCTAATTTTCTTTTCAGTTTTATAGCTCCGGTTACAATTAAAGAATCAAGTTTCTCTCCCCACGATGCGTCTGAGGATTTAACTCTTTCCCAAGCGTCGTCTTCTAACTGTTTGTCCGCTATATGTCTATCACTCAGTTTTTTATGTTTCCAATATGCAATATCGTGTAGCTTACACGCCGCATCCAAACCGTTTATACCTGGGTCTCCTCTTTCCACTCGCTTTTTGACTTTCGTCCCTGGTCCGCAAAACTGATATTTTTTTAAACCTCTCCAGATATGAACTTCAATAGGCAAATTACTTACTGCTTTATTGAACACACCTTTACCGCGATACAGATGCATCTGATAGAATCCTCATGAGATGACACCTATTTATAGTAAAATTTATTCAATATTTGTTTAGTACGATGAAAGTAGTTAAGCAGAAGAAATCGTTACCGATGGTAAACATTGATGAGTATGTCGGAGCGGGTTTATCGAATACACAACGTCACAGTGATTTATTACCGAATACGATAAGAGCTCTTATTTGCGGACCATCTAATTGTGGGAAATCAAATGCTATGTTAAGTTTATTGTTTGATGAAAATGGAGTACGTTTTGAAAACATTTACGTTTACTCAAAATCGCTTTATCAACCAAAATATCGTCTGCTAGAAAAAATCATCAAGAGTATACCTGAAGTAAAATATTTTCCGTTTAAGGAAAACAAAGAAATTGTAAACCCCAAAAATGCCAAACCTAATTCGGTTTTTATATTCGACGATGTGGCGTGCGACAGTCAAGAAAAAATAAGAGAATATTTTTGCATGGGAAGACACAATAACATCGACTCGTTTTATCTTTGCCAGACTTATACGCGAATACTTAAACATCTGATACGTGACAACGCAAATTTTATCGTGCTATTCGAACAAGATGAAATGAATTTGAAACATGCGTTTGGAGATCACGTCAGTAGTGACATGAGTTTTGAAAAATTTAAAAACTTTTGCAGACGTTGTTGGAAAGAAAAATACGGTTTCATAGTGATAAATAAAGATTGTGACCTGAACAAGGGGCGATATCGTAAAGGATTTGATCGCTATATAATTATAAATAATTAGTTTAATTATTATTTTGTTGTAAGCTTTTGAACAAGAATGTCGCAGAATAATCTTAAACAACGTTTGATCGGCATCAGAAAAGCAATAAGGAAAAAACTATTTGCTATGAAAATAAATAGTAACGAAGAGGATGAATTTTTAAATAAAACTTATAAACCTTTATTGGAGCCGCTAAAGGAAATTATCACTCAAAATCGTGGAAACAAATATATAGTTAAAGTACCGCCCATACAACAACAACGATAAAGAAAGCGATCAAAATGGCACGGAATCTCAAAGCACGAAGAGGAACCTCTTGATGATGATGAGGTATCGCATGGTGACGAAGAGGTAGCGCTTGGTGACGAAGAGAAACCTCTTGATGACGAAGAGGTACCTCATTATCTTTATGAGACACCTCATAAAACCTCATCAAGACCTCTTGGTACACCTCATAATCTTTATGCAACACCTCTTAATGAAACTTATAATAACGAAGAGATATCTCATGAAGCAGATGAGACTATCTTCTTTTTCTTAAAGTGCCCTATCCGTTCGACGAATGTTGGCAATCATGTTGGCTACTATTACTTTATCGACAGCTGCCCTGAAGACTCCAGTTCTTAAGCCATGATGTTCTTCATCTTCCTGGGCCACGCCCTCCTTCGATTTTTTCCTGCATCACTAGGTGTAAGATATTGTACTTATCTGGTTGTCTCATTACATGGCCAAAATAAGCTAGTTTTCTGATCTTCACGGTGTTAACAATTTCCTTCTTTTTCTTCAATCTGTTCAGTACTTCTAGATTAGTGACTCGATCTATCCAACTTATCTTCAGCATGCGTCGGTAAACCCACATCTCAAACGCCTCGAGTTTTTTTCAGGGTAGCCTCAGTAAGGGTCCATGATTTGACCCCTTACATGAGGACAGAGAAAATATAGCATCGGGTCATTCTCATTCTCAGTTCTATATTCAGGTTGTGTCCACAGAGAACTTTCTTCATGCGTATAAATGTGGCTCTCGCTTGTTCGATCCTCGCTTTTATCTCTACCGAGGGATCCCAGTCCCCGCTCAGTATTTGTCCCAGGTACTTAATTTTGCTGACTCTTTCCAGCCTATTCTGCCCAACCCATAATTCTGCATCTCCGATTGGTTGCTTACTCACAGTCATGAGTTTCGTCTTCTTGAGGTTGATCTTAATCCCAAATCTCTCGCAACTTAGCACAACTCGATCCAGAAGAAGTTGAAGTCCCATTATGCTATTTGCCATCAGAACTGTGTCATGAAACTATAGATCCAGAATATTTGGAAACCTTTGAAAATTTACCTAAAAAATACTTTAAAAAAAGATTTACCGATGAGCGAAAACTTGATGAGGTGACTGGAATAAAAATTGATAAAAATACAAAAAAACTGGATGATTGGAAGACATAATGTTAGACTTGTTAATGGTAAGAATTTAGAAATTACCGATACGACGTACAAAGGAACCAAGGGCTTGTATGAACTTCTTTTTATGAAAGATCCCAATAAAGGTGCATGTACCAATAATAATTTCTATAATTATTATGATATATTAAACAAAACATATGCAACATACCGTAATGATCCATCAAATCAACAACAGGGTACGAAAAGTAAGAAACATGCAGAGATTATTAAACCTTTGTTCAAAAAATTCCGATCACCTCGTAAAAAGAAAAAATCAATCGGCACTGATGATCCAAGCGGTAGAAGGTTTGATTTAAAGTTAAGAGTGCATCGTAAGAGTTTAACGCAGTATAAGTATTGGAATAATTTAAACGAACTTGTAGACAGATTGTGTTTATTGCATGCTTCAAGAAATGCAAGAAATAATTCGCTCGATAACGAAATAGTATCAATTGAAGAGGAATTGCGTGAATAAAATATATTTTTTTAGTATATAAAGCAAACACACTTAACATCTATCTCATATACAAAATGAGCATCGATAAGTTTGGTCGTCATTCGTCGTCATCACGAATTAATACGTTTGAGGGTGTAAGAGGACCGCCAGGTGATGGATTTAAACGTGATGCCGATGGTCATTTCAATCTTGAGAAGAAACGCATAAAATTTGTGGAATTGCCGCTTGATGAGACCGATGTTACAAATAAAAAATACGTAGATGATTTGAATGCGGTCGAAAGAAAGATTCTAGATAACTCAATCGCAAACATGAATTCAAAGATTGGTTTAATTGTTAATACTCAACCAGGCATGATAGAGTCAAAAAATTTACCCATTCAAACTGATTTAATGTCAAAAATTACTGGCTTAACTAAAGATATAAAAGATTATAAATCAGAAGCAAATCATAAAATAGAAGCGATTGAAAATAATATGGACGTGGATTCAAAATGGGATACGTTTAAAGGTGAAATAAATGTGCTATTACAAAAACAAACAGATACCATCAAAACGCTGATTGATTCGCACTAGAAGAAGAATAAAAACGTTGATTCGACAGCATCAGAATGAGTAAGGAGGATGTAGTGCGAGAGTTACATAAACAAGCAAGAAAAAACTTTCCCCGAAGACGAACAATATTAAAAGGTATTATAAATAATCAAACGAAAGACTGGTTTGCCATCTAGTTGCAATTTTTAATACTAAAATGTCCGCATTAATCGGTATCATTTTTGCATTTATGCAATTGGCAGTCATTTCGCGGCTATAACGATTTTGAATCGCCAATAAATTATGAAATGAATTAATAATTTATTCAAAATCAGTAAATCGAATCACAGCGGCCAAGGGTCAAGCATAGACAATTGTTTCGGTTCTACAAACCTCGTCAGTATGCCTTGTACGATCACGGCATCGCATGTTAGCGAAGACAATTTTGAATAAATATTTCTGTTCTTATGAACACAATCAACAGTTCAGTTTACGTGGGCGTTACAGCTGGTATGATATTCTCGACAAGGTTACGCTAGAATACAATCAACAATGTCATAGGTCGATTGGTATGCGGCCAGCTGATGTAATTCCGGGTGGTGATAAGGAGACTATGTTATTGAAAACCGTCTACTCGCATATAAAAATTACAGGAAAAGGAATTTCCGAGTGGGTGATATGGTTCGATTAAGCAAACAAAAAGCTTTATTTGCAAAAGGATACACACCGAATTGGACAACTAAATTATTTAAAATTGTTAAAATTAAAATTACCAACCCGGTGACGTATTTATTGGAAGATGAAAGAGGAGATCCTATACAAGGAGCCTTTTACGCTGAGGAATTGCAGAAAACATCAAATCCTAAGATATATTTAATGGAAAAAATATTACAAAAGAAAGGAAATAAATTGTTCGTTAAATGGTTGGGTTTTGATGCTTCGCACAACAGTTGGATTAACAATCAAAATGTATTATAATTGCATAAATAATAATAATTTTATAATTATACTTTAGTGTTAATAAGACCTCTATACAATGATGATCTTCACACTCCTTGTTGAGGTTAATATAATAAATGATATTTATTATATTAACCTCAACTGACTCATCGTTCGATGGTAATAAGTATCTAGAATTCTATGGATATTTAAATGCTAGTGACACATCGCTGACCGATTCCAGAGATGCTATAATATTGTTTCAAGAAACTTATGGTCTACCTGCAGATGGAACATTCAATAATGCTACGTTAAATTTAATGCAAACTCCAAGATGTGGAAATCCAGATCATTCGGAAAATTATGTAATTCATTCCGAAAAATGGCCAAACAAAACTTTAAAATGGCATTTTTATAAAGGGAGTTATTTAATGAAAAAATCAGCCAAAGAGGCTTTAGATTTATGGTCAAGTTATACTAATCTAAATTTCATTCATGATCCTTTAAAGTATGATATTTTAATTTCATTTCAAAGAATTGCACATACATGGATAAAGTAACTACACTTGCAATTCCTTTGACGGTCCTGGGAATACTTTGGGGCATGCCTATCTACCTCACGACACCGGAAGTTTGTCAGAAATTCATCTTGATGCAGATGAAGATTGGTGGACTTTGACAAAATCACCTCCCAATAACAAAATAAGTATTTTTTCTGTATTACTTCATGAAATCGGACACGTCTTAGGAGTTCAGCACTCAAGCGATCAACATTCATTGATGTATGCATACTACTACGCTTATTCAAATTTAACTGAAGATGACATCAATGCAATTCAAGAATTGTATGGTGTAAAGGTTACGTCGACGACAACGATGGAGACGGAGGCGACGACGTCGACGACGACAAAGCCTACAACTATTCCTGCGATAAATTTCACAATAGAGTCTACAACTGTGGCAAATATAACTGTAAATTCTACAGTCAATTCTAGAACGGTTGACCCACCTGTTATTTACCCCGATTTGTGTAAAGTATCAAAGGACATCGATGCATTTCTAATAGTACTCGGAAAAATATACATATTTTATAACGAGTGGGTTTGGGTGAAAGGATTAAATATAAATTCATACGGAAAACCACAGTTAATAACCAATTGGTTACACTTTCTACCATCAACGTTTAAAAAAATAAATGCAATTTACCAACGCCCCAATGGTCAGATAGCACTATTCGATGATATGTATATACATGTTTTTGATTTCCCATCGTTAAAATTTCATAATTCAATTGTACAATCAAATTTACATGTTGGTGGGGTTGTGACTGCAGCTGTAAATACGTACAGTGGACAAACATATGTCTTTTACAATAATAGCGTTTACGTTGAAGTGGATGAATGCAGTTATTATCAAAAATAAATATGCTTGGATATACACAAGATTTCATAGGATTACCCAGAGACATTAATGGTGCATTCCGATACACAAATGGACTGCTATATTTCTTCAGTGAAAATATGTATTATGAATATAACGAATTTACATCTTCGATGGTGAGAGCAAATCAGAAAGATCTATTGTTATTTTCGATTAATTGTCCAACGCTTGGGATTCTACAACAACTCAAATCACTTCTGATAAGTCTAACAAATTTGGAATGACTTACCTTTATGATGTAATTCAATTATAACCTGTAAAATGCATGTAAGAAATAATGAAATAAAATGCTGTTTATTATAATATTGTTTTTTATTTAGTTTTTGTAAACATACCTTTTATATAATTTATAAAGCACATAAGAAAATATAATAACATTGGTAAGCATCAGTATAATTTCTAAAATCAAAATTACATTTTTATCATTATTGTCCATTATTAATTGATTTGAAACATTTATTACACTGCGTTTTTTATCGAGGAACATAAAAGTTACATTCATCGCATTTGACACTCCCGGGATTATACTGGTGTTTATTTTAAATGTTCTTGGGTTAGTGTTATTATCGAGGTACATCATTTTCCATTCCGAAGGCCAACTATCATTGATTCTTCTATCGATGGCGGTTAAGTAGCATTGTCTGGCATCTTTGGGTTTCGTGATGAACAAAGTTCCATTAAGCAGAGTTGATAATAGTATGAATGCGGTGCTATTTATTTCGGCGCTCTTGACACTCTTTGCAGTTACACTCTTCTATGTTACATCTAAAACAGTTCTCTATGGGCGGAGGTGGTCCGTCTATGTGGCACATATCGGTTGGAAGGTTGTGGTGCATATGACAGGGAAGTCTTCTTTGGAAATATGAATCACTCTTACATTTTTCAGGCAGGAAGTCCCACAATTGCTTCAATTCTAGTCCATATAGCGATCGCAAATATTTTTGTGGTAAATATTTAACACATTCTCCAGTTAACTTGTTGTCGTGATACAAATCTACAGCCTTTTTAATTTTTTTAAACAATTTTATCTCAACTTCGCTATTTTCATCGGAGCTGCATACGGTCGAGTTTTGCACACAGTTGCTTTTGCAATTCATAATCACAAATAATTTTTTTAACATTTATAATTTGCTGCAGTAGGCTACCCAATCGATAGTTAAGTTGTTGGCGATTTCTTAAATGGAGTCGTTTAATGGGAGACGTTCTTGACATCACCATTATCAGTGTATAACTGGCTTTTAAATTCATTGTCTCCACTTAAACACCGTATTGTTTGTAAATCGTGCATCAATTTCTTGCGGTTTTACAATATAATTTCCCGCATGCATTCGATATTTTCAAAATATGAATTGTTTATTGTTGGCAAAATGGCAACAAACTCCTCATCTGTATCGACATATAATCTGGCAAATTCGTTAAGACAGTTATTATAGTATTCGAAGAACTGTAAGGCATTCATACGTTGTAAACGAAATTCTATCAAATCTAGTACATTCCATAATTGTTTTATAGCAATACTATTCAAGGTTATTACCACACCTCTTTGTTCGATGCACACCGACTTTGATTTGCGACACTTGGATAGGTCGATGTAGCTCGTATCAAAAACATTGATCCTCGGTTTTATGTTAATTTCCTCTGCAACATTGCTGTCTAAACGCGGTTTTTTCTGAAACCTGCACACACATTTTCGCTCGGTCAATCGCAATAAACTTGCTTCGATGGTGCTTTTATACTGCATCAAACTATTCCATTCTGCTTGAATGAATGAAATACTTTTTTTCATAGAACTGAGACGGACGCACTTGTAAAATCCTCTTGCGGGGCTGAAACCAACGGACACTTTCATATTATTGTTCAATGAATAATAAACTTCATTTAATAGTCTATCTTCACTGTTTAATTCTTCTTCGCGTTCTTTTATCATTTGCTGTCAACGATTGAAATACATGGCGGTTCGCTGTTGTCGCATATCTTATCAACTTTATTAGAAAATAATTCCGAAACATACGGTATGTCAATATCAATATCACACATCTTGCTAACTAACTTAAATTATTACATGTCAATAAATTTATAGTTTAATGTAAAACTCAAACAACCAATAAGAATTGCGTTAAATAGCTGGTGTCGGAGGCCCCTTAATATTGGTTGAAATAGTCAATTTTGTGCTCGTTTTCCATAAGAAACAATGTAATTTTGCGTAAATTTAGTGCCAAGACACACTTTTCCATAAGATTACATGTAAAACGAGACACACATTATATTTATTTAATGTAATTTAATTATATTTAATAGTAAAGTTCTTATCAGTAGTATCCGCAATTGAAGATGAGGTGTTCATCGTCGCGAGAACCAATGATCATCATTTATCTAAGCCCATTGTAACATATTGTTTAATTTTAAATTAAATTTAAATCTTTTTATTATAACATAATAATGTTTAAAATTATAACATTCTATAATATTTATTAAATTAATTATTTTATTTGATAACATTTAATAGTAAAGTCGTTATGAGTTGTAGTAACCGCAAATGGTGATTACGCGCTCGTCGCGAGAGCCGGTGACGTAAGTTTATGCATAATTCATCTAAGCCCTTTTGGCATGCGCGAAGCGACCAGAACCCGTAGTTTGGACAAACGGTAAATGGAATATTTGCGCAGATCGGTCCAAAAGTGACTAACGTCACCGGGGCTGATAGCGATCTTCACGTGCACCCTCTCATTTTTTTAATGTTTTATCCCCCCCCCCCCCACAAACTATCACACCCATATGTATATTGTAAACAGAAATTTTCCAAAGGTTTAATTTGATATATTAAGGGTTATAATCGCATATTTTTATCAGTTATTATATCATAAATTGCAAGGACAACTCGACTACCCGCTAAGACGCCATCTTTGACATCCCGCTAAGACGACAACGCCCAAATTCTTCTCGCCAACACCGACGGTGGCCATCTTGGACAACGCCCAACCCCCCCACTCCACTACACTATGCGAGCGATGGTGGCGACACTTTGCAGACTGGTGGACAAACTTAGAACCAGAGATAACGCCGACCACCCGACCGGATGCATTTCTCGTAAATTGGATTAACCGGAAGTACATGTAAATTGACATAAGAATCTTATCAGATTTCGACTTTTTATACTATTCTTCAGTTTAAACTTGCTAAAGTTATGTTTTTAAAAACAAATATATACAGTTTGAATAACATGTTTTATTATTATATTTAGAACCATTTATTTAATAAATTTATTATTACATAACACCAAAGTAAACTAAGCTTGCAGCTTGTTTCAACAAAATATATGTACAAATAGTATAGTTATTTTATTAGTTTTTGTAGAATTTAAGTCTTAGCATAATCTATAATGATAAACAATGGAATAATTAATATGTTAGTGTTAGTTTTGGTATTTTGACATTTTTAAAGTAATCGACAGTTTTAAATACCCCTGCCTACCAAATTTAATTAAAATCATATAGTGTTGTGTTCACTATCGTTATAAATATTCCGCCTGCAGTGTGGAATCCAGTATTCTGACATAATTTTTGTAATCAGCATACTTAAATTCATCTGTCTATTAATTATTATTTAAAAATTAATGAGTTTTGATATTTTCAACAACTTTAAGTAATCGGAAGACTTGAATTCTCCTGTCTACCAAGTTTCATTAAAATCATAGAAAGTTGTGTTTAATATTGTTATAAGTGTGCCGCCTATAGTGTGGAATGTTGTAATATAACATTATTTTTGTGATCATCATACTTAAATGTATCTGTTTATCAATATTTGTTTAAAATATAGAATGTTTTATAATAATAATATTATTATATAAATTTTGCTATTTTAACATCTTTAAAGTAATTGGCAGACTTAAACACCCTTGTCTTCTAAATTTTATAGACATCATCATAGAATGTTGTGTTTACTAATGTCATAACATAAGTGTGCCGCCTCCAGTGTGGAATCCAGTATTTTGACTTCATATTTTATTAGCATACTTAAATACATCTGTCTATCAATATTTAGTTAAAACATATAATTTTTTTTAATAACAACATTATTGTGCCGCCCTCATAATGAATTTTGGTATTTTGACATCTTAAAAGTAATCGGCAGACTTAAATGCTACCAAATTTTATTAAAATCATAGAATGTTTTGTTTACTATCGTTATAAGTGTGCCGCCTCCAGTGTAGAATCCAGTATTTTGACTTCATATTTGTAATCAGCATACTTAAATATATCTGTCCATCAATATTTATTTAAAACATATAATATTTTATAATAATAACATTATTGTGCCGCCCCCATTGTGAATGTTAGTATTTTTACATCTTTAAAGTAATCGGCAGACTTAAATACGCTTATCTACCAATTTTTATTAAAATCAAAGAATTCACTGTCGTTATAAGTGTGCCGCCTCCAATATGAAATATAGTATTTTGACATCAATATAGTAATCAGCATAGTTAAATATAGAATGTTTTACAATAATAACATTATTGTGCCGCCCCCAACGTAAATATTAGTAGTTTAACATCTTTAAAATTGTCGGCAGACTTAAATACCCCTGTATAAAAAAATTCAATAAAATCATAGAATGTTAGCGTTATAATTGATAATGTTTTTAATTGCATTATTGTAATTCCTCCATTATGCTAAATTACCTTTGTCTACTTTTCAATAAAATCATAGAATGGTAATTAGAACAAATATGTGAGTCGATAACTAATTTGAACACAAAAAATGAATACACAATCTATATATGATAATAAATATTAGGCTGTGCTCTTTGAAAAACATAATCGATACTTATCATGAATTTTTAACAAAAAAATCTTACATGTAAACGCGCGGGATTATACATACATATATAAGAATCTGTAATGTCGGTAAAAGTTAGTTCCAAAGTGTCCGTATTTATAATTAAAGAAATAGCTACAAACAATGAATCTATTACTATTACAATTTGGGATAAAAGTGGTATTTATAAACTAAATTGTAGTAATTGCAATAAAATATATATATATATATATTGGAAAAATTATCAGAAAATTCAATATTAGATATAAGGACCATATAAGAGCGTTTAGAAATAAAGACATAGAAAAATCTAATTTTGAAAAACATTTGATTTTAAACAACCTTAAAATTTTAACACAAGATATTACATATTTTGGATAAAAATTTAATATTTATAGAAAATTTGGAAATTAACATTTTAAAAATCAAAATTATAAAGTAATTAACAAAATTAGATTTATGTAATTCTCCTATATTAGACATTAAAATAAATCAAGTGTAAATATTTAATATTCAAGGAAAGTTCATTGGCTTCTATTAAAGTTTTAAATGATATTTGAAAATAAAACTTATCTTAATATTTCTCTTAATAAATTGTAAAATTAAATAGTAATAAAAAATGAATTAAACATTATAAAAATATATAAATAAAATAAGATTGATGTATTTGTAATACATTAATCTTATTTTAATTTTAATCTGTTCTATCTATTCCTTTCTGTAATGCATCATTTATGTAGTAATTATTAGTAAAACTACGTTGTTATTTTACTATAAAAAAAAGCTTACATACACAAATTAAACTAAAGAAAACAGTAGAAATCAATAGTAAAAGCTTTTTATACGGGACTGTACAGAGAACTTATTACAGAACTGTACGCAAAATTTATTACGGACTGTACATAAAACTTTTTACGGACTGTACCCGCTTTAGCTGGGTGACGACAACGTTTCAACCTATTCGAATGCACCCGAATAAGCTATATTGGCAAGACTGCTGTTTGTTATAAGAGATAACAGGCAATGCCTTGACGTGCACAATCACATCAGTCTACTACCGCACCATTGCTACAATGTTGCTGAGAATAAATAAAGGTGTCTAATAAATATAAGTGAAATGACAACAAATTAAATAATAAACTCGCTAAGAAAAACAATGGAATTAAATATGCGAACATACAACTAAAATTATCGATCCAGAATGGAGAGGCAAACACGGGAATGCGTTATAAGTGTAACAATTAATTATGTATGCATTTTATGCAAATATTTAAAATATAAATTTAACAGTGAAAAGTGAATTAATTATAAGAAGTCAGTAAATTGGAAATACTAGAAGAACATGATATGAAAAAATCAAGACTAATTGTTATTATATAATAAAAACAAAAATGATTATGGACTGTACACAAAACTTATTACGGTACTGTACCCACTTTAACGCTGGGTGACGACATGATTGTGCACTCGAATAGGTTGAAACGGACCTATTCGAGTGCACAATCATATCAATCTACTAACCTACCATTGCTTTGTTGCTGAGAATAAATGAAGGTGTCTAATAAATGAAAGTGAAATGACAAATTAAATAATATAATCGCCATTAAAAATAATGTAAATAAATATATGAATAACAACTAGAATAATCGCTGCAGAATGAAGAGGGGAACCCGGAAATGCAGTAAAAGTGCAACAATTGATTGTATAAATCTTCAAAATTATTAATAATAAAAAGTCTGTAAATTGGAAATCTAGAAGAACAAGATATGAAAAAATCAAGACAAATTGTATATACAATAAAAACCAAAAATTATTCCCATTTTGAAGAAATTTATTGGATGTAGCACTATGAAAAACAGATACAATTAATCAGAATATACATCGTAACAGCAGCTACAGTTCATTAAGAACAGACATCTTGATTACATATTTTTAATTCATTTTTTAAAATAAAAATGGATACAATAAACGTATTATATTATGTAAATATTAGAATATTTACATAATATAAAATGATTTAAAACTAGGTTGAAGTGATTTGAAATAAAATACCAACCTAGTAAATATATGGATAACATTACTCTATTTTGTTATTATTAGTCGGTTGACCTATTTCATCTAACTATATTGTTAATTTGGGTTGACGTAATTTGAAATAAAATTCCAACCTAATAAATATGGTTAAAAAACTATTCTGTTATTGATAGTTGGTTGACTTAAATTTATCTAATAGTTTGTTTTATAAAAAGAATTGGTCAATTTTTCACTTTACAAATTCTTGTGTTGACAAACATTATTCTTCATTTATTTTAACATGCATTGATTTGATGGATCATGTGGTGTACTACAATTGTAACTTTTTTTTACTTCTCCTTCTTGGGTAGGGTAGTTATTGAATTCTTTGTCTCTGTGTAAGTAAGAGTTTCATGTTTCATATAAATGTATTGAATAAGACACTTGTTTTAATCTATAGCATTCTTATAGAACATTTGTTGCGGTTTTATTCTTCTTCAATACAGAGAGATTTTTCCAATACCTGATCTATAAAAAGTTTCTACTTGTACAAGGTTTTGTTAACTTTACGGGTATTAATAATTCTAAAAAAATTGCTTATCTAAAAATGACAGTTGCTAGGAGTCTGCAAATTACAGAGTATTTGCGATTTTCAGTCATACATTTGAACATCTACTGCCACTTGTATAACTACCAAATTGGTTAAAATTTTTGTTATACTCATCGGGATTTAGTATGTTGTCTCTTCACATTTTTTTTTCATATTGCCCAAATACTCGATCTAGAAGTATAAAGCTGTGTCCAGTTACGGGAAAAATAAATTAAGTAACCATTTCTGACACATTAACACGTAGAGTTTTTATTCTGTTCTCTACAACCATCAGCTAATGTTCTGATTATTTTAGTAGTTCGCGGTATATCTGTATTAAAAAGTCTATGATCAGATGCAATTTCATTTGATTCTTAAGATCTTTCTAATTCAGTCCAGGTGTAAAAAAATGCATTGTTTCTTATTAATTTAACCTTTGATGTGCCTAGTGATTATAAAGTTGTACGTGAAGAGCTGCCGGGAATAATAAGTCTCTTATCTGGTATTTTTGGCATTTAACTGAAAGTTTTTATTTTTTTAATTTTATTATCTTCTACCTTCTGTTGAAATTTTGTTTCTAATAAAACACAACTCTTGGTTCACCCTTATTGCTAACTACCTAACTCGTCATTATCTGTGGAATGTTTAATATGTGACGCAATTCTTTTAAAGATACGCTTTCTGTGTGAACCGAGAAAAGATTTGATTACTTTTTTTAAATTATTTAACAAAGTTCTAAAGTGAATTTTTTGAAACAATATAGGCTACAATGTGTCACATCTGCCGAATTTATCTTGTTTATTAGTTTCAGTGAAGTGTTTTTTACTTACATTGTCTTTATTACTGTAATGTATGGTCTGGTGACTATCGGCTCTCCTAGATTTTTCACTAATTGATCATGCTGGCACATTTCACTATTTAACAAATACTTATAATTATAATTCGGTGACTATCTACTAAGAATTTCAACTGTAACGACGACTCCAACTACCGCGACTAACTGTCTTTACCAAGGTGTTCTCTTTTTATAATATCGGTCCCAACAGAGGTGACATAATCTGACAGCTCCCTATCCTTTCTAATGTTAAATTAGGTGACGCCTTATCGCGGGCGACCGAGCAATATCTCCTAACTGTGTTTAGACAAACTTAACAGGAACAACATAAAACTGTTTTATTTTAAATGAGTAGCAACATTCTGATATTTTTTTGTGACATATAATTCACTTACATGTCATTTTCAAAAAACAATAGTAAAATTTAAAAAATAATAATTTGTTGTTGGAAAATTTGAGATAGGAATTATTGCAATTTCAATTTATTGACATAGGAGAAAACCCGAATAGTAATTTTGACTTTAGGATGAATAAAGAAACTCACAATTTATATTTCGAAGTCTATTTATAGTATAAAACAAAAGAATAATAAACAAAATAATAATACAGTAACGAGAAACAAAAATAATTCCAAAAAAATTTGAGTAATACAATTATTAGATGATTTAGGTATGTGCTAAGTTGTCGTAAAACTAATGGGTATCTTTAGGCAATACTGTCTTCAATTCTTGAAGGTGCTGCCACTTTTCCTTCTTGATTTTAGAAGGCGCATTCAAAAGAGATGGATACTCCAAAATGACGTCCATTATTTTAGGTCGTACTGGAAGGTCCATAAATTCTTGATCATAATCAAGTTTTACCTTAATTTTACCATCTTGTAAGTATTGTATGCATTTGATGTCATTTATGACAGGATCGAATGCCATTTTACCAGGGCGAATGGTAGCGTATCTCAAATGCCGAGACTGAGAGAAATCTTTAAAAAAGGAAAAATCTAAAATTTTCACATTATAGGGCCGGGGATTTACCCGCGCTTCTTTTGTAATAGTTGCATAATCACTGGGTAAGTAAATTTCCCTATTTTTCAGTTTTCGTTCAATTAAACTGTGAACCGAGTCACACTCCATTTGGGTATGACCCGGCTCCAAATACTTCTGGTAAATTGTAATTCCGTGTTGCATAGACAAATTGAGCAACGCGTTGGATAGAACCTGATTCCTATTCTGGTACCCACATCCATCGGAATAGATAATTATAGGTATTTTCTTGTTCAAACAATTTTCTGTAATATATCGAACGATGCAACTAATAAACGTCGAGGCTTTCAGTTCGTTATTTTGGTCTTCAGAGAACCAATAACACGTAGCATCTTTTGAGGTTAGATTATACACAGTGAAATTGTGACAACAAAGCTTTGTTTTAAAGTAAACTTTATTGGCAGGAATAAAAGGGCATAACTTTACTGCTTGGAGATCCATTGTTAAAACAAGGCATTCGTTATTTACTGCCTTTTGTTTGTCTTTTGCCTTGTGCTTCCTTGCTTTGTCTTTTCGTTCTATATGAGAATTATACTCTTCTTCGGAAACGTTTCCATACTTAAATGAAAAGCAGGTATTGCATTGGTCCTTTTTTTGTTGGTATAGGCATAAATTTTTTGTAGTGAAAGTTTTTTTAAAGATGTTTCTGCTGAGAGGATCGGTGTTCTCATCGTGACAAGTTGATTTGTAAACTTTGTATAAATCTATCATTGTCGTAAATGAATTTTTTAGGTACATTTTCATTGAGTCACGGCGACAGTAGTGAGCAGGAAGCTTTGGCAACTTGTCAAAGAAATCATTCAAATGGCTATATGCGGCACTATATCTGGATGAAACTGATTCGCTCATGGACACGTTACTGGCATTCTCTAAAGCCATTCCAAAACAGCTCTTATTTACCCAGTCATGGACGGTCTTATAGCCAATATCTAAAGTGTTGACAAACATTGTCCGACAGACCTGCAACTTTTGATTACCATTATTTAAAAAATATTCAAAAGTTCTTTGTCGTCGGGAATCCTCCACGCTACGCGTTTTTGTAGGAATCTTTTCGTTAGAAGCAACGAAGACTTTGCGTTGTTTCCAATTCATATCTTTCCAAAAAGTATTGAACATTTTTTGCCTACATTCTTCTGTAACTTTCCAGCAATTTCTTTTTATCTTCGAATTTTTACAAAGTAATGACTTACATGCAGCTTTCATCGACCGTCCTTCTCGGGGATGATCCTGTTTCATATTCTCTCCAGATTTCTTAGTAAAACCTAAATATTGCTTTCCTTGCATTCGAAGTTTTTTGTTCTTATCCCTCTTCCAGTTATCTTTATTAGCCAATATTTGTCTTTTTCTAGATTCTTGCATGTTCATCAATTCGTGAATTTCATCTTCAGTATCTTGATTTTTATTAGTAGATTTTCCAATCTCAGTCTGTTCATTCGCACTATCAGAGACTTCACTATTCGGTTCATAAGTGTCGTCTTCATCCCGAGAATTTGGGGAATCATCGTCAGGTACTGAGCATGTACTACGGCAGTCTTGATTCTCATCTTCTATATTATTTAGGAACTTAGTGGTACAGTCTTCATTTATATTCACTAAAACGTCATCTGACATGTAAGATTCATTTGGGCTTACTAGATTATTTAACAAGATATTATCATCCTCAAACAAAATAGGTAAACTATTTATGTCACACGTTTCTAAGTATGACGTGTTTTCGTAAACATTATCATTATCGAGGTTATCATTAACAACAGCTGCTGAAATGGCAACATCTTCACAAAGAGCAGGTACATTGTTTACGTTACATATTTCTAAGCTTTCTTGTTTATGTTTATCAAAAATAGTTTCATTATAATTTTTTTTGGCCATTGCAACAATCTTTTTGCCTCTTGAAAGCATGATGCAATCTCTCCTATGTTGAAAAAATACTGGCTTCAATATCTCCTATCTGAAAATTAATGAAAAACAGTATTAATAAGGAGGCCATCCAATATTTTATAGCTCAATATAAGATTTATGAGTTTATTAATCGTTTTAAACATTAATTAATAGTATAATACTTACAGAATATATCACATTTTATTATACAATTGAGGAGCACCAAAACACGTGTCACTCACTGTGGCAAACTGGTTAAATAGGAGATATTGCGGTTCGCATATAACACAACTTGTGGTGGGAGAAATTGATACAGCTATTTAGACAGAGTTATAAATTTTTGTGAGATATGAGCGTTTGCAGTAACCTGCGCAGTAAGTGGTTTAATTATAATACATAAAAATCTCATTTTGACCAAAAATTCGAGTTAGGAGATATTGCTCGGTCGCCCGCGTTATGTTGAAATTAACACTCTTGGGACTTTCTAATTAATTAATCTCAAGCCGCAACGTACGATTCAGCTATTTGTTTTCATGCGTAATTGGCTCGCCTATTAATTTATATGACTCGTTCTTTTATGGGAACGAAATATGATTTTTCGTTTTGTGACAATATGTACGGAAAATGTACAGAATAAGCTTGATTTTGTTAAGTTGGTGCTCGAGCTCGCCTAAAAAAAATGCAAAAGTTTTTGGAAGCTTGATATTTTGAGATTAGGTTCCATTTCAATCATGAAAAGCTAGTCTAGAGTCAGCAGGTCTGCCGTCGGGACACCTGGCGGTAAGACGCTCGCAAATTAATTAACACCTCCAAATTGTTTTTGGAAAGCTCAAAATTTGTATATATTATATATTGTATGAAAACTCTTGAATTTTTTTGACGGGAGCTCTCCGACTAGTTGAATTGCTAAGGATTTTACTATTGTTGTTGCCGAGTACTAACCCGTTTGATTCGTTATCTTGGGACTTTTGACATTATTAGATTTTCTATTAAAATGCAAAAGTGTATTGTAGGATTTATGACAAATCTTGCAAGTTGATTTATTATTGCAATTATTCTGAAAATGGTTATTACGCAAACAGTCGATGCATAATTTTAATTTAAGCACTAAATTGTTATGTGCTTGCTTTTCAGAAATGCACCACAGTGATATATTAAATGATCCTTGGAATCATTTGGACAACCTGATTTAATATGTTGTTACAATTGCTGCGTATGATCGGGTCTGTTTGTTTACTCGTTGATTCTGATTTAATTGATCAGACGTTTTTGCATCTCGAAACAGTAATATTTAGAAAAAACACTATTTAAAAAAAATTAGTCCCAAAAGAATTATTAAATATGCCTGATAATGCCACTGTCATCAACATCAGTTTTTCAAATAAATAAATAAATAAATTTTTATCAAGTTTATTTATTAAATGACTAATTTACAGGTTATCGAATTTGGTTTCTATTACATCATTCTTTAATAGCACCGCTCTGTGAAATAATGAATAATATACGTACCTGCCATCGATGTTTATATTTATGAATATCTGTTTATCATCCTGCTGGTCTTGTTGCTCTTGGGGGACACTCGAGCAGGACGCCTCCTTGTTGTTCATCATCTTATCGAGGATGGATCTTAATTTTAACCTCTTGTTAATAACAATGTGAACGTATTATGCACTAGAATCCACAGAGCTTGCGTTAAGCATCTCGGAAGCCTAGTCGCATACGCATTCTCCTTATAGGCGGAGAAATGAACGGTTGAATTATACCAGATTTAAAATAAGAGAGGGAAAAAATATTTAAAAGTTCATTTTAATTATTTATTTATTTATTCTTCTCTTAATAAATATAAGCGCACATAATGTGTATTATTCAAGATTGTTTTATTGACTGATGTCAGTATATGAAATGTATCTAAGAATAACTTGTGACGTTTGCAACTTTACTATAAATTTAAAAATGCTACCCAATTAATTAATTAAATCTATCCATATTTGCTGGAGAATTTTTGTGATATATTACATTTATATTCATAAATTAAAAAAATAACAAATTGTTATGATTTTGCACGTTTCCGTTTCTCGCTCTTATATTTTCATGCTCCAGGCTGTACTGAAGTAATAACAATGGAGCAAAAGCGTAGAAAGACTTTTGTCAAATAGGAATTATTTTTCATTTATTGAAAATAATACAAATATTTATTTTATACATAGTGTTAGCAGGATTCAGTCACGATTGCAACTTATAATTAACAAATATAATTGTGGTTTTAATTGTCTCTCTAAAAAGTGACATGCTTGGCACACTGCATTTACTTTGGTATACAAATATAAGTTTATTTTTTGCAAAATTAGTATGATAACATTGTAAATATGTTACATCAAAACTTATTATTATAATGAGTAACAAATTAATAAATAATTAAATAGAATTATAGTTTGAATAAAACTTTATATTCATTTTTATCTTCCAAGGAAAGTGTGTAAAGGTTGTTGGTTGTCGGGTTGAATAGAGTAATTTCTGGTTACTTATTTATCTTTTATTATTTATAATTTACATATACATATATTAACTATACACTATACATGATGGTTAGGAGTATCTTAAATCAATAATGTAACACTGTCTTAACACTCACCAACACCCGGGTTATATACCCGCAGGTGTTGCCCGGACACACATTCAATGCCAGTTGTGTTTATCAACATTGGCGGAATGTGCTGCGATGCAACAGTAACATCTATTTACTACATTTTATTACCCTGGAGGAAGAGCAACTATTGCGCCACTATAGGTGACTCGTATAATACAAGATTTTTATGATTTGTTTCTATACTCTCCATACTTGTATCAGAATTGTATTCATCAGTTTCTATACCCGAATCTAATTCATCATCACTATTTGTGTTACTTTCATCACTTGAATCAGATTCAGATCCACTCGAATCAGATTCAGATGCACTCGAATGAGATTCTGAATCTTCCATTGAAAAATTTTGATAGTCACTATTAATATTATTATTATTATTATTTTAAATATTTTAATCATATAACAATACTTACGGCTTTATAAATAAGTTCATTTCATACAATTTAGCATTTTCTGCAATAACTAATACTTGTTCTAGATATATTATCGTACGTCCTGTAACGGTTTGAACTTACCCTTATCATTAGCTAGGCGGCAGCTCTAATTTGATTGGCGGGTTGTGGATCGCTTCAAACTCAGGATTGAAAGCCAAATAAATGGATAAAATAAAGCCACAATTCTGAATAAGGATCTTCAAAAGTTTTTTAATATATTGGGACATTTTTTTATGTAAAAAAAATAGTTTTTTAATGGCCGGTACATTTTCAAAACTCTTTCAATAGCAGGCATAAGCGCAAGCCACCTGGTTTTGCCATAGCACAGCTGTATCAGTTTCGTAACAAAATTCTTTTCATGCTTCAACTCGAACTGTGTAAATATAAAAAAATGAATATATCTTTCTAATAATGCATTCGAAATCTATAGGTAAGCCATCTGCTGCTGATTTGATTGCGTTGTGAATTATATGGGCTCCGCATCCAATACCTATCAATGTTTTTTTAAGACTTGATTTTAATTTCTTGTACACATTATTGACTCCTCGCCTGGCCTTGCCTCCAAAATTGCAGTTGGTATTGTCCCCACAAAAAGTAACAATTTTAGCAGTTAAATTATTTTCTGTCAATACTTGGACTAAATAATTGACAATGATATCTGAACTTTCACCTGGCTGGTCTTGGAGTTCTAAAATTTTTATTTGTATTCCTATGTATGGTAGAAAATAGCGCACTAATACTGAAAATATCTTTTTGTTACCATGGTTTGAAGCGTCTGCTAAAATTGTAATACAATGAGATTTACTAAGATCAGCTTTTAATTCATTAATCGCTGTACGTGATAAAACATTTACTACAATAGCTTCTGATTTTGTACGCGCACATCTAAATTTCTGTTCGAAACATAATTGGATTAACTTTGAGGCACAATCATTAGAGCGAAAACTGTGGTTTTCTTGAATTGTGTGATAAGTCCAGACGCCTTCTGCTGCGGCTATGTCCAGATCCTTTGCAGTTGGCGCATCAGATATCTTGAAAAAAATTAAGATTGAAGAACTCGAAGCGGTGGCACGATCGGCATTTTTATGTTTTTCAGACATGGGAAATGCTAAATTCTGTACGACATTTTTTTGCAACTGACATCCGAGGAAGTATTTCGTTGCTTAATGAACGGGTATTTTGCTTGTAAATTAAAGGTGCACTTACGTTTCGGCATAGTTAAAATAAGAGATTCCAAAACAAATCATTGTGAATTAACACTCACTACAATCTACAATGCAAAAATAACAGGAGAGTACATACGTATTCAATCGAAAAAACTAGCAAAATAGTGCGTTCGGTCTTTCTCTCATATCGCTAATACAGAGCCGAGCGCAAGTCGATGTTATGCGAGCCTATGGCATGCTGACGCCTACCGTGCCGTGCCGTCTTATTTGCAGTAAAATCCAGCAAAACACGCGGCAAGAAGTGATTATTGCAACGTCATTTTAAATTTAACTTGTCGTTTGAATGCCACAGTTGATTGTAATAAATGAATCTTTCTTTCACTTATTGTCGTCGTCTCGGAGCAGGAATAATTATAACATCGATGTAGTTTGATGGATAGTATTTATTCTTAATATTGTTGAATATACATAATGACTACTTAATTGATTCGATACTAATCTTAACTGATTCGATACTAATATTCTACTAATCTTTTTTGATTAATTAATTTGTCACTTATATATGTGAACGAATGTCCGGTCAGCACTTTTCAATGTCAGCTGTGTTTATACACATCTGCTTAGGAATGTGCTGATCGACAAGGCGAAGTGCAATGTCGCGGCTATGCAATGTTATTATAATATAACATTGTTACGCTCTTTCTGACGCTGAAATGTTTGGGTAAGTGATTTAATTATTTTTTTTTTCTTTAAATCTCTTTAAAGAGACAGTTATTAAAAACAAATCGTGGGCTAGCCTAGCCAACCCAGGAGAAGGGAGTAGGTAGATAAGAGCTCCACGAGTTTAAAATAATGATCTGACCCACAACGTTTTTAATTCTGGGAAAAACTCGAACCCATGTTGATATATATATATATAAAAAAAAAAACAAATGACCCATAAATCAACTTATATTTGTAATAGTATTTTTAAAAGGCTAGACAAAATATCTATTTGTTATTAAATTTTTAAGTTATGATATGCTTCCGTGACTGCCGAGTGACTTAGGACGCGTAATCCGCGGAGTAGCGCTACACCGACCGAATTTAGCCCGTATGTAATGGTACAATCAATCTTTTTAAAACACAACAAAACCCGATCAAGAAAAATTCAATAACATAACAAGAGTAGCAAATGCTTATCAAATATAAATATATAAAAAAAAAGAATATATTAGACTTTACGCAAATATATATCAATTGTGTAAATAATTATTGATCACAATTACTTGATTAAATATGACAAATAATAAAAAACTAAAAGCTGTTTGAGGAACAAAACTGCAAAAGTAGCAGGTAAGCCAATATTGCCGTAAAAAGGCTGTATAATAATTGTTTTTCCTGCTGCTCCTTTCGTCCTTGCCTTCGCGTCGTTATCCGTCACACAAAGGCTGAATATTCCTCAGAACGGTTCACAATCCAGATTGGTTAATTTTCCATGTACTTAAGTCTTTTCTATAGTAACGATTAGATTCTCCATGTAACGGTGTAGGTCCAAGGACTATTAATAGGACATTTGCATTGTAACCCTTTCTTAATTCAATTTCTGGGGCGTACGAAAGAGCCTACAATAATTAAAATTAAATTAATTAATTTCTAGCAATAAAAGGGACAACAAAAAAGAGATAAGGACACACAAAAAAAATAGTTACCGATTTTAACGGCTCCCTAATTTCCAAATTAGTAACGATTGCTACTAATCACATTCTACTACACAGATGAACGTGCTAAAAGGATGATTAAACAAACATTAATACAAGACCAAGTAATAAAAAAAAGAAACATACCATGTGGCGACAGATCCGGTAAAATTACCGATATTGTGGCCCCTAAATCCAAAACGACTCGACACAAAAATGTTATAAATCGCCCGGGACCACAAACACCTTTAATTCCAACGTACGGCAGAAATGCATTTGGATGCCCGCGGATTCAATATTGCCGCACCCGTACGCTAGAACACCACACAATAAAATGGCCAATTTTCGAATTTACCCAAAGAGCCCTCTCTTGAGCATATTAATAACAAATATTCCGTCTATTATTAATGTACACAAGGTTGCCTAACTTAAATTGCCATTTGAAAATTAAATGAAAATTGAACCGTAACAACATTGCATCATCGCTCTGGTCCACTACATGATGTTGATAGCATTATTAAGGATATTTAAATATAAAAAATAAGTTTGTCAAAAATAATTTTTTAATGAAAGTTGAAGCACGTGCAGCTAGTCAATGTTCTTAAAACGGGACAATTATGCGTCCTGAAGCTTTTTTCGGGGACACCGTGACGAAGTAACCAAAAAAGGGACGGTCTCGTTCAAAACGGGACTTCCGCTGCAACTCCGTTTATTTGACCACGTGCTTGACTATGTTAAAAATGGCGACTTTACACCTTTTATATTAAGACTCGACTGGAGTAAATAATATTAAAATGATAAAAGGACAAATTTGACTTACCTTCTTTCGGAGAATCTCTTACTCTTGTTCTCTCTACGAAAGAAAACACAGCTCCACTTGGGTTTTAATTATTTATATTTAATATTTATTTCTATTACAAAATTCTGTCTGTCTGTCTGAAGCGGTTTGAAACTCGGCGACAACGGACGATTAAAAATGAATGTTAGCATAGACTTGAATTCTGGGGTTGTGCCTTAAATCAATTCTGAAATGGATCAGCCAATGAGCTGGAAGACAAACACCTCAGAAATGCAGTAAGGAAAGGAAATGATAAGTAGATAGAATAAGCGGCTCTGGGGCCCTCCGCTCCTCCGCTTCCGGTGCTGTGTTATAATGTGTATAAGAAATTGTAAAACGTGCCCCTCCACTTTGATGACGTGCAATAATATCATATCCATATTATTATGTAAACATTCCAATAGATGAGTCATCCGCGCCTCTGCGTCGAGCAGTAGGTGACGTCATCCATAAGAGCTCCTTGTGTGTGAGTGAGAACCAGAAATCGGAAATGGAAGGATGGAAAATATGAGAGACAGCAGCAGCCACCTAGCGGCAGCAAGAAAACGAGCATATACAGGGTGATCGAAAGACTTTGTATATACAGGGTGTCAAAAATAAATCCAAGATGGCGACCGGAAGTGGTTATCATTATCTTAGAATAAAAAATGGCGACCGGATGTTCGACTTCCGGTGCTGCAAATAAGGCCGTTATGGTACTCAAATGAAAGGTCTTATTGCGAAGGTTACGAATCTGAAATAAAAATGTTTACTTGACCTGCTCCTAAGCCTTTTTGACCATACGGTAGTGATTAGCAGCAGCAGGTTGCCGACAGCAGGGTTCCAAGTGTGCGAGTGCAATGCAGCAGCAGCAGCCACCTAGCGGCAGCAAGCGAACGAGCATATATACAGGGTGGTCAAAAGACTTTGTATATACAGGGTGGGTCAAAAATAAATCCAAGATGGCGACCGGCAGTGGTAATCTTTATCCCAAAATCAAAAATGGCGGCCGGACGTGCGACTTCCGGTGTTGCAAAAAAGGCCTTCATGGTACTCAAATGAAAGCGCCCGTCGCGTACGTCACGAATCTATGTAAAATAAAAACTTGTACTTGACCCGCTCCTAAGCGATAAAAATACAAAAAAAACCTTCTGGATGTTTTAAAATAAAGAAACAATTGTTAAATGTGTAATTATAATTTCATATGTATTTTATAAATTATATAAAAAAAAAATTAACAATCATTAAATAAAAAAATCAAATATATGTTATAACTGTGTTTTATTTCATCATTTCATAACAACATGCATGATAACATATCACCAATTTTCAACAGGAAATTATATCATAATCAGTAGTAACAGGATGTAATTGACTTTCTGTTAAAAATGTATATTGTTTATTATAAAGGTAGTTAAATTAAACACAACATCTTAATAACACATTTATTATTATTTAAAAAAATTACAAGATAAATTTGTACGTTTATCAATAAAAATGTCAATCTAACATTACCAATTACACAATAAGTTACATTTAATAATATTTAATATTATTATTATCATTTAAATAAGTACAAATTTTTTTTACATTTTGAAATGAACAATTACTAAACTCATCCGTGTGATTTGCACAGAAATGAGTACATTTTTCAAACTTTGGTGAATTAATTTCACCTTCTAAATTTAATATGGTAAAATTCGGAAAATGTTTTTTTAAAAAATCTTCTTTTTGAACACCCTTGACCTCGCACGTCACATCGGATAAATTCTGAGTAAATCCGTAAAAGATGTTGTCAATCTCGGCCATATCAACAATTCCTCCGGAATATGGAATTGAGTGGTAGTTATTTTCCAACCATCTGGCTTGGATTTTTTCTTTTGATGTTAAAAACGAATAGTCGATTGTCGGTTTCATCAAGTAAGTGTGAATATTTTTGTAATTTGTCGCAATACTTATTTCCTTCGGTATAAACTGATTTGCAATTACAAATCCTTGCATATCGATGGCTAATATAATCATCATGTTATATGAAGTGTACACATCAACGGTCTGTACTCGACTAAAATAAGAGCTCAATTCATAAGTATTTGACGCATTTTTCTACGTTCAGGATTCACTACTGCTTCCAATGTTATTGCAATCTTTTTAATTCTACGTTGAAATCGTAGTCTATTTTGTGCTTCAATCATCCATTCAGCACAGCTTCTATAGTCACCACATTCTTCAGGCAAATAAATGACCGTTGACTCGGGCTCACTGAATCTCACTCTTTTTCCCATCACACGAGTTTTCGAACCAACCCTGATAGCGGTGTGTATTCAACTATGGTATCGCTCAAAATGAGACAATAACACCTAGTATTGTCTTTAAAAATCTGAGAAGCTTCCATTTCAAGGCGCAAGTCTACCGTCGAGGACTTGATGCTTTCATTTTGTTTTGAAACGTCAAATACAAACATTGTGTGATTCTTAAAATCAGTAAATAAAAAGTACGGTTGATTTTTTGCATTATCATAGTAACTACTTTGAAACTGACAGTACATCTCGTAGGCGGGTAAATATTCGCCATTGTCAAAATCCAAATTTAAATTTTCGTATGGATATGTTTCAGAATTTAGATTGATTCTTATGTTTTTAATGTTACAATGATCGAATGTGGAAACGTCTTCACTTGACACACCCTTTTTGTTGACGTGAAAAGCTATAATTACATATCGTGATTTCTCTAGACTGTTTGAGGTTTTTACGGACCAAACACTATCTTTAGATTTATTCATAGAGGGTAGTTCGTGTAGTTTCCATTTGCGAAATGGGATTAAGATTCTAGGATCGGTTTTAACTTGTTCCAACATTTGTAATTTAATCTCATCATTTAATTGTATATGTGGTACTCTCCACTCGATTTTGTTTATTTTAAATTTAATCTGGCTAATTGCTTTTGTATCAGTATCATCGCTTATGAAACAATTTACATCAGTAGACGCACGTAGTAGAATTAGTTCGTGTTTAGCAAATCCCATTATTTTTTGATAGTCTTTGGCAAATCCTAACCAACACTTTAGCGGAATAAGAGCGAAAAACTTTTTATTCACAAAATATGTTTTTATTTGACCGGTTTTGCACCACCCGGCAGTTCCCAAAACTTTAATTTCTTCGGCGTCTCCGTAGGAAAGGAACCCCTTCATAGTGCTCGAGATACCCAAATCTCTCGTTCTATCAATCTCGACACCGTTTAACTCATATCGGATTTCTTCGAACAAGAATGAGAAAACGTTGTTGGTTATGCTAAATGTTTTTCCATCTGATGGCTGTCCCTCGACCTTTCCAACCAAGTATATACTGCTTTTGCTTGGACATGTAAAAATATCTTGGATCTGAATTGTGATTCTGATTTCATCGTTATTATCAAAGTTTGTAGTCCTTGGTCGGTAAGAATGATACTGTTCTTTAACGATGCTCTCATCAAATTGCACTTCATCAAAAATGTTAATTTTTCCCATAATGTTTCACTCTGTAACTTAGAGCCAATAATCGGGATAAATTAAGACGTGTCACCTCTTTCGTAGGCAAAGGGGAACTGATGGTGAACGCATTGTTCTTCTTCTTTTTATTACCGAAAACAATTCCCATCTTACAGAGGTTTTAATTCCAATCTTACTAAAATATTTTCTCTCCGAAAATTAATGGGATTCCCCGCTTGATTTAATATTCTGAGATTGATATTGTCGATGCTATTGCGAACGTTTACCGGTAAATATAAAATATTTCGAGGTTCAATATTAATTGCGTAACCGGGATCCACTGCGGGACTAAATTCGAACAACGTGTGCGACAGACGATCGTCGTAATATGCTCCAGTAACGATGTTGCACTCTATTCTTATACTTTCCACTTTAATTATTTGCACGGGTAAATCGGACCTATGAATAATTCCGGCTTTTAAAATTTCTTTTCCGGAAAATCCCAAGAGACGCCCGATGGTGTTTTTATCAGGTGTAAAATCAATGTCGTACTTGCTCTTGATTTCGCACTGAAGAGTGTTGTGATTGAGTTTCAAAGACAAAATTTCTTCAGCTTCCGACTCGGGCAAATTTAACCCCCCTATTATCATGCGTTGCAAATACAATTCAATGTCTCGAATTTCGTATGTGCCTGTAGAAAGTGTGATCAATTTATTATCGTTGAAAATGAGTTTATTGTTGATTCCTTCCTCAATGTTCGGTATGGAATTATATGTGTGAAAACCAATGAGTCCTAAACAATATTCGTGTTGCGGATCTAATTCGATCGGGGGATAATAGTTGACCGATAGTTCGCTGCTATCACCTTGCAGGGTGAACGTTCGAGACATGACTAGCATAAAATTAATTTTAACATCTTTATTTATATAAATACTCTAAACATAAATGTCCGCAGTTGTGAGAGTTAAATTTCTGATACTGATTGTGATTATATTTTATCTAGCATGCTTTGAAATATTTTACAACTTCTAGCGGCGGGTTTAAATTTCCAAAACTGTCAAAGTATTGCACGCGTCTGCCGTTCTTCTTGTACGCTACCCAATGAGTGCCGGCTCCTGCCGCCCTATCCAGATTTATTATGCCTGACTCTCTATAATGAGGGTGATGCGGTAACTATCTCGCATAAATACTCCTCTAAATGTTTTAATATGTTTCGTATATTTTTTCAAGTCTAAATCTGTGAGCGGTCTATCGGGCAGCGAACTTAACAGTTTTTTGATTTTTTCAGGTACAGTCCCAAACCTTTCTTATATGGTTTTAAATATAAACCGCTTCCCTTCTTTCCGAGAGCGATGGCTTCCATCGTTTTGTTGTGACGCTCGGACTCTTGCAGTTTCTTTTGTGCCTCCTTAGTAGATTTTACTGCTCGTACGATAGCGCTAGTACCCCCTGCGATCGAACCTAAGGCGCTTAATCCAGCAAAGAGGGGTATGAGTGGCAGAAAGCCACCTTGTTTTGGAATAGGTAGAACTCTTGGTTTGCGGACTTTATTACGTCCACCCGTTTTCTTAACAGCATCCTTGGCAGCAATCAAAGCAATTTTAGCACTTTCTCGTATAACGTCTGCACTTTTAATTTTTTTTGCTAACGGTTTTAACGCCGTTCGTGCTTTATTTACTACACCTGCGCGAAGAGCTACAGTTTTAACGCCCATTCCTAATTTCCTGTTGGCTTTCATGATTCCAGTTACCGCTAGAGCGCTTGCTTTTTCGCTTAACGAAGAGTTCTTAGACTTAACTCTCCCCCAAGCAGATTTTTCCAAACTTTTATCTGCCTTATGTCGATCCTCTAACTTGGATGAGTTCGAATAGGCAATGTCGTGCTGCATACAAGCTTTATCCAATTCGTTTATACCGATATCTCCTCTGATCAAACGCTTCTTCAACTTGGTGCCGAGACCGCAATATTTATATCCGGGTAAGTGGAGCTCAACAGGTAACTTATCTATAGCGCTGTTGATTATACCTCTACCGTGGTACATTGCTTAATAATTTTATCAGATCAATGATGTGTATATATAGCCATATTAATTAGAGTTTTAGTTAGTATAATGAGAACCGTTAAGCAGAAAGTTACTTTACCAATTATAAATATAGACTCAGTTGTAGGTTATACGACTGGACAATCTGAAAAACATGGCCCGTTAATCCCAAATTCTGTAAGAGCTTTAATATGCGGACCCTCGAATTGTGGCAAAACTAACGTTTTATTTTCAATGCTTTTCCATGAAAACGGTTTAAAATTTGAAAACTTGTACATTTACTCAAAGTCGTTGTATCAACCAAAATATCAAATGTTAAGTGACGTTTTAAGCTCGATGTCGGAAGTTGGATATTTTCCATTTTCTGAAAACTGCGAAATCCTCGATCCGAGTGAAGCAAATAATAATTCAATTTTCATATTTGACGATGTTGCATGTGACAAACAAGATAAAATTAGAAATTTCTTTAGTATGGGTAGACATAAAAATGTTGATTCATTTTACCTAAGTCAAACATATACACGTATCCCTAAGCATTTGATTCGCGATAATGGAAATTTTATAATGCTTTTCAAACAAGATGATTTAAATTTGAAACATGTATACCAAGACCATGTGAGCAGCGATATGAGTTTCGAGAAGTTTAAAACTCTATGTGCAGAATGTTGGAAAGAAAAGTATGGTTTCATTGTGATAGACAAGGATTCTGATGCCGGCAGATACCGCAAAGGACTCGACGAGTATATAATAATAAACTGATAATTACCTCAATCAGTATAGCGCATGCGTTAGAGAGGTTATTATTTCTATCTCTATTGAAGTGAAGCAGTACAAAGAGATTAAGCAGTTATATAGCAGTATAAAAGCGGTAGCTATTGAAGAGCGCCTGATATAGCGCGCAGTATAGCGGAATAGCAAGCGGTATAGCGGAATAGGGAGCGGTATAGTTTAATAGCGAGCGGTATAGCGGGATAGGGAGCGGTATAGCGAAATAGCGAGCGGTATAGCGGAATAGCGAGCGGTACAGCGCTACAAAAGCGCTCGCTATTTTTAGAGATGCGGTATAAGAAGCGCTCTCTATTACGGAACCCTTTCAATACGGAGAAACACAATGTTGATAAGGAACTCATAACTGTAAAGCATGCAATTCGCAAGAAAGTAATGGCTCTCAAATTGAAGCAATCCGATGCTAAAGAAATCTTAAATAAAACTTACAAGCCTTTAATTGAACCAATTAAGGAGTTAATAAAGAGTTCTACATTGCCACCGGGTCCTGCAAATATTCTTAATATAACGCCTCAAATTAAACAATCTCCTACGCAACCACCGCAACAGCAAGTGACTCCGATTAGACCTAAGAGAAAATATGGTAGAACTTCTACACCTACGAAACCAGAGGAAATGGTCAGCTTTGGTCAATATGAACCCAGTATGATACAATTTGATAAAACAAAAGGAGGTTTAGAAAGAAACTCTTACGAGGGTATGTCAGATGCAACCACACTTAGGGGGGAAAATTATAAACCCGAAGAAGAGACTTACGAAAGTAGGTTAGAGTCTTCAGATAATACAGTTGATAATACAGTTGATAATACAGTTGATAATACAGTTGATAATACAATTGTTGAAAATAGTGAAAACCCAGAACCTATTACTGAACGTGGTTTGAGAGAATATCTCGAACAGTATCCTAATGTTTTAGTGCCTTTACTTATTGGATACGTCAAAGATGCGGATAAAATTATTTATGATCGCTCTTCGGTAACGGGAGTTAATTATGACATTGATACCAGCAAGATAATCGTTGGAAACACAGAGCTAATGATTGATGCGATTGGAGATTTTTATGTGAGAGGGAAAAAATTTATAGGTACTGATGGATTGTATGAATTATTATTTAAGAAAACTCTTCAAAATTATACCGAACAAGACAAAAGAGACTATTTTGAAGTTTTATTGGCTACTAATGCTTTATTTAAAAATCATAATCCTGCAGAGCAACATCAGGGAATTGGTACAACAAAATATAAAATGTTAGTTAAACCTATGTTAGATGAACGTAAAAAAGCGAGAGCAATGAGAGTGAACAAGAAAACTGTGGATGAAGAGATAATGGAGGCTTTTGCTAATACTACTACACACCGTCCAAATCGCAGCAGGAGTGTGTCAGATGCCAATTCGTACGCAGGTAAAGGATTCGATTCAACATTAGAAGTCGAAGATAAGCCCTTTCGATACACATACTGGGATAATCCTAACGAGTTAATAGAACGTTTGTGGTTGCTACACGCTTCACGTAGAGCCGGAAATTTATCTCACGCTAACGAGATTGCCTCCATCGAAGAAGAGCTGAGAGAAGCAAATATAATCTATTAATTTTTATTTTAATCTCAATATCACTATGAGTGTAGACAAGTTCGGACGTCATTCGTCGCAAAATAAATCATTTGCTGGTGTAAGAGGCCCGCCAGGCAACGGTTTTAAGCGCGATGCTGATGGAAATTTCGACATTTCTCACAAGCGTTTGAAAAATGTTAATGCTCCTATCGATGATACTGATGTCACGACTAAGCTGTACGTTCACAACATTTCCAACTACCTCGACTCTAAAATTACAAATCTTCTCAAGAAATCTGATGATGATAAGAACGCTATCAATACTCTCTTGGAAAATTTAAACGCCGAAAATAAATCTGATTTTGATCATATTAATATGAAATATGAGGATCTCGATAAGAAAATTCAATTATGCATTAAAGACATTCCTGAAATGATTGAATCAAAGTTACTGGCATTTAAAGATGAATTGCATAAAATTGAACAGAATATGAACTTGGTTAGCAATGCACATACAAACTTCAAACTGAATGTTTATGATCGTATTGAAGTTATAAGTGATAACTTAACAACAACATACAACAGTGTAAAGGTTCAAATTAACAGCATTAATGATCGAATTCACGATATTAGCGAGCAAATAGACAAATGAACTAATTCGAAGCGACATTCAAATAAAATGGGGGAGTTTGTTATTAAAATAAATTTGTTATTGGGAGCTCAAGCAGAGAGCATTAAAAATTGATTTCTTCGAACAAGAATGAGTAAAGTAAAACAAGATATCGTTACTGAAATCCACAAGCCCGCGCGAATAAATTTTTCTAGAAGACGAACCATTTTGAAAGGTTTAGATGATCTGTGGCAGGCTGATTTGGCTGATTTTATACTGTATTCTCGCGAAAATAAGGGATATAAACACATTCTTATTGTAATCGATTGCTTCTCCAAATACTTGTGGGCGGAACCTCTAAAAGATAAAAGCGGAGGACCGTCAGTGAAGAGTGCATTTGACAAAATATTTAATAGTGGTAGGATCCCGAAAAACTTGCAGACCGATCTGGGTAAAGAGTTTTACAAAAGCGTTCGATTAATTATTACTCTACGTTTACTATTAAAAAGGCTGCAATGGCCGAGCGAGTGATACGTACTGTTAAAGAAATATTATATAGAGAGTTTAGTTTACGAGGCAAATATAAATGGTTTGATGTATTACCAGATATCACAAAAGATTACAACAATCGTATGCATAGTACCATCGGTATGAAACCAAATGAAGTCACTAAAGATAAAGAATCGATGCTGTTGAAAACCGTTTATTCACACATCAAGATTGCTGGACCGCAAAAATTTAAAATTGGAGACTTTGTGCAAATCAGCAAGGAGAAAACCGTTTTTGCGAAGGGATACACACCTAATTGGTCCACCAAAATATTTAAAGTGATTTCAATTAAAATCACAAATCCTACTGTGTACCTGTTGGAAGATTCAAGGGGGAGTCCAATCAAAGGAGGATTTTACGCTGAAAAAATTCAACTTGTTAAGCATAATGATGCATATCTAGTGGAAAAAATTATAAAGAAAAAAGGAACTAAAGTTTTCGTGAAGTGGCTGGGACTTGATAAGACTCATAATAGTTGGATTGATAAAAATAATGTTTTATAATAATTTAATCGTATACTAGTTTAGTTTTAATAATAATAATAATAATAAATATATATTGTAACCCACACACATTGTTTTATTTATGTGAAGGAGTAAATAATAAGATTGATTTTTTTTTTTAACTTTTAATTTATCAGGAGTTTATATTCATACATTCATAATCATAATACATTTTACCGTAAAACATGTTCAGTGTTTCCATCATAAGATACTCGGGCTCTCCTTTTGTATCGTTCTCACTCAATAAGCGGATAACTTTACCATACAAACCGTTATCTTCGTGAGCTAATTTTAAACATTTAGCCATAATTACATTATAATATAAATCAAATTTATAGGATTTTAATAATGTTAATTTAAAGTTTATAAGATTCTTAAAATTAATTAAGTTGTTGAATGTCATTGAAGAAATTAATATTTTAAAATTCCGACACTCGAGTAATATAACATCCAGTTGTTTGTATGAGGTATATGAAATGCGGTGATCACAGTACTTCCATGTGTCCCCATCTCTAATTTCGATTATATTTATTTTGGAGAATGCACTCCATTCTTCTGCGGCTTATGCCCACAGTGGATTTTGATAATTGGTATAAATCCTAGTGCTGGACTTAGACCAATGGACACAAATTTTGTTCTAGAGTTATTGATTGCATAAGAGCTCTCTCCAATCAGCTGCATCTCACGCTTGACGTCATCATCGTATCTACGAATGCCTTCCTCCACTGGATCTTCGAACTTTGGGGGATCTGAAAAGAATGATTAGATGTAAAAATAAATTTCACTTGAGAAAAATATATTTAAGACTTACGTTCAATAATATCTTGTGACTCCAGACTTTTCAGGTTAATCTGTTGCATGCACACATCATCTAAATCGTACCCCACGTTGTAGAATTTTTCTGCATCTTTGCGTGTTAAACCGTAAATACCTTCAGGGTTGATGTACTCGTATAATAATTTAGGTTGTAGATCTCTCGGCCGACTCTCCATATCCTCAACGAAAGGTTTAAAAATAGAATTTGACATGTAAATTTCGATATATTTATATGAATCGAACTTATGTTACAAGTGAATGGTTGATGTAACTAATTAAAAATATTAAATTCAAAATATTCATTATTGATTTTTTAGTTTTTTGAGAAGGTGGCACAACTTCTTTTCTTCTTCGTAATACTTAATTAATAATTTTAGTTTTATAATGTTTAATAAATGTTCTTTTAACTTTACATTTAAACTGTCTTGTAATTTAGCGGGGCTCTTTACCATACTAAAGATTCAATAATAATGAGCACGAAAATTTGGATCAACTATTTATATAATATGTAATTATTTAATATAACAATATAAACCTTTTTATTTATTTTTATTCGACTATTATTGCCATAAATAGAAATTTCTGTTATCATAAGAGCACTTAGGTCAACATCGTTATCAGTTTCCGCACACAAATTATTAGTGAAGTTCAATATCCAATAATTTTATAATTTTTAAATATATACAATTTAATTAGTATAAGAATAGAACAATTGCGTCATTTACTATGATTGTGTCTGGTTATATTACACTTCTATAACGTTCTAATATATAATATCCTCGATAGCGTAGTTGTTTGCGCATCGGATTTATAATCTGAATTTGTATTTTATTCTGGGTTCAAATCCAGACATTGGCTTTTTAGCTTTATTTATTTTATTAATAATAATTATTTATCTACTTAGGCAACTCTATACACACCGGCAACTCCATATACACCTACGTCACACTCGGCGTTGGTTATAATATATTAAGCATATTCAACTCTCTATTGTTAGAAAGTCTTGATGGCATAGTGGTTAGCATGTCGAACTTCTAAACTAAATTTGATTTCAGCGGTGGTTCGAATCTACTTCGGACGGAAATCCATTTTAAGGAAAATTAATATATACAGGTAATAAAAATTATCAGGTAATAAAAATTATACGGCAAAAAAAATCATAAGGTAATAAAAATCCTCAGGTAGTAAAAATAATCAGATAACATGTATCAAATGACCACACCTAAATCCAAAAATTATACGGTACAAAAAATCATAAGGTAATAAAAATCCTCAGGTAGTAAAAATAATCAGGTAACAGGTATCAAATGACCACACCTAAATCCAAGATGGCGGAAAAGTTGCGATTTCGGACCCCATGTATTTCTCCATAAGATTTTGGCGCAGAACTCTCATAGCTACACTACTGAACTCGTACAACAAAGTCTTTGAAATGTCCAAGATAGCCATACTCACGTAAATTGGTTTAGTAAACAATACGTCGTTTTTCAGTAATTCTATCCATAACACCATATTTTCTTCCATTATTTTACAGCTGTGGAAACACGGACTTGCAATTCGAGCTTCTGCGCCGTATCTTCCATCCCATCTGGTTATTAATTTAATCGCTCGTCTGTTCCTCACATTCTCCATGGTTTTTCCAAACACAGCGTTACTCATCAGTTTGAAAAAATCTTTCTCAAAGTCATTTGACGATTTTCTGCGCAACTCGGCATTTAGATCTATATATTTTTTTAGCCATGGAGACTGACAAAACTGAAGCACTCTATGGATTTTCCTCACAACCAGACCCTCCGACACAAGTAGAGGAACTAGGCTGGTTCGGGCTCGATTTCTTATGGGCATTTACAAGGAGTCCAAAATCCGGACTAGGCGGCCATTTTGGATTTCTGACATCCGGTTGGGCACGGCCATCTGGGCGTGTCAAAGGAAGTGGGCGCTGGGTTGACCTTGGGATTTGGGGATCCGGTCGGAGACGGCCATCTGGGCATGTGAAAGTGGGCGCCGCCTGTGGCGCCCTTCTGTGCGCAAAGTGTGCAGTACCTCCATAAGAGTGTGTGAGTGCGAGGGGTGTGCGAAAACTCGGAAAGAGTGGGATGGAGAATGAGTGCACGTCAGCGCCGCGGTGGCAGAAAAAGTAAGTTGGGATGGATGACGTAATTGAATATTTGTGTGTCGAGACATGTCAAAAATTTTAATTGTGGTGAGTCATCGATTTTTGCAATCGGTCTCCCTACTTTACTGACATTATTTTTGGCGAGAAATTCAAATATTTTTACCAAAACGGCCATAAGGACGGAAGTAGGGTAAAATCAAAGCCAAAAGAGCATAACGGGTGACGGTGGGTGCCCAAAACGGTACTATGATGTAAAGGGTGGAAGATCTCGGACGGGGTACTTGTAAACTACTATGTGATCGGAAAGCCAAAAGGGCCTAAGGGTGGAAGAGCCCGGGGATAGAAAAATCAAATCCATGGTCAGAACGGCTCTATCATGCACCCTACCGCTGGGCCACGAAACAAACGCGCCGCTTGTAGCGTCAAGGACGCTGGGAGCGTATTTTAGCAGCGTCAAAAACAAGGCCACGAGCCTGTCAATTTTTGTTGGAGCGTTTATTTTGACATTTCTATTTAGGGTTATGATACGTTTAAATTTATTTATATAAACTTTTTAACACTTTTTTTTGTTTTTAAATATTCATTCTGCCAATATATTCATTAAAAATAAATTATATTATTGTTACTTTTCAATATATACAAAATTTTAAAAATGTAAATTATTTACATAAACAAAAAATCATAGAATGCGGAAAAAAAACAAAAATTATCTTGCCGCTTATAGCGTCTAAACACGAGTAGCTCAATTCGTATTATATTTGACATTTCTATTTAAGGTTATGATACATTTATATTTGTTCATATAAACATTTTATTATTTTTTTAATTCAAATTTTATTTATTCTACCAATAAACTATTTAAAGGTAAATTATATTAATCTTACTTTTCAATATAATATGTATATACAAAATTTTAAATACATATATACAAAGTATATATACAAATAGAAAACTACAAAACGCGGGAAAACAAAATTTGTTTTAAAAACTAAATTAATTAATTTTTAAAATAATTTTATTTACGTATTTGTCATTTGACTTATTGAACTATGACATGTAAAACTATGTGATTTTTGTTACTATCTAGCTTTGTTCTCCCATCTTTTCTCATTAATGATAAAAAATAATAGTTTTAATTTAAATTTTATTTCTTCAAATTTAATAATTAAAAACCCAAAATCTTGGCAGAATTGGCTTTGGCAAACTAAATTTGATAATAGAATATAATCTATCAAACAATGTAGGTTTCATCCATTCTAAAATTATGCCAGTTTAAATTCTTCATTATTAACTATTAATATATAATTGTGAAAACTGACAAAATGTGTTTTATATGTATAGTGCAAAACCTATACAAACATATCATAAAATTATACATTGTTTTTCTTACTTAACTAATAATTTTACAAAAAAAAATGTAATAATAATGTATTTAATTCAATATTTTTTTTTTTTTTTTTTTTTTTCTTTTTTTTTTAGGACGTAGTGAGTTGTTTGGCTCTCAACAAGTGGCCCTTAAGAATAACTTACGCATGGTAATACCTTCCGGTTTTCTTCTCTGCGCAAATCCTGTTGTTTTAATGTCCCTGTCTAAACTAACCTACATTTGGTGCTAGTTTGAGGCGGGCTGGTTTTTTGCTTCGCGGATTTTCACGCATCATCTGCGGCACGCATGCTGTCCCCGGCCCCTCTCTCCCTATAGCCCCTACCTTTGTCTGTCTCTTTTGTCATTTTGCCTTTTCTTATCTGCACTGGCATCTACCTCTGCATTCTCTTCTTTCTCCCATCTTTGTGTTATTTACTCTAATTATATAATTTGTTCTCAGATGTGCTCTTAGCTTACTAAGGTCTTCGTTCACTTCTTCTATATCATATCCCCTCTCTTTCATGAATAATTTATGCAGTTCCATCAGTTGTATTCCTTTTGGCAGTCCTAGATTTGTAAGTTTTACCTCCAGTGATATCCTTGTATCTCCATCAGGAATTACTTCTTCATGTCCTCTCGTTGCCAGGTATATTCTGACTATCTGAAAGGTTGCGTTCTCAGTCATCCTCGAGATAGCATATCTACCATTTGGTATATGCCTTGTTATTTCTGTTATTCTGCTTTCCTTCAATATTTCTTTTCTCCTTCTCCTTATCTCTGCAATTTCGTTTGGTATCGTAGTCTCTGTAAATGTTCTTCTTTTTTCTTCTGTTTCTTGGTATGCACAATTGTCATATCCTTTCTTATTTTTTTCTTTTTGATCTTTTTCTCTGTTTTCTTGTTTCCATTTAGCTTCTCTCATCTCTTTCCTTTCTCTTCTATGGCTTTTAGTTTGTGTGTTTGTTTCCATTGTTTGTTTTTCTATATTCTTCTATTGTCAAACTCTTCAATTTTTTTTTTGTACACTTGTTGCAAAGTTTTTTAACGCCCTCCATTTATTTTCATCTTTTAAGCATTTGTTAATGATTGTTCTTTTATCCACTTTGCTTTCTAGTATATATTCTAGTTTTTTTCTATCTTCCTCCCACGCCTCGCATTCTACTAGAGTGTGTTCTGCGTTATCGTGTGTTTCTTCCTGACAAAATGTACACCTTTCTTCTTCCTTTATTTTTTTAATTTTTTGCAAGAATTTTCCAAATGCTCCGTGCCCGGTCAGTATTTGTGTTGTATAATAACACGTCTCGGGTTTCTTCTCTACCCATTCTTTTATGTCTGGGATTAATTCTCTCGTCCATTTCCCTTTTCTCCTGTATCCCATTTTCTCTGCCATCTTTCCATAGTCTTCTCTCTTGCTCTTATCTTTGCTTCTTTTTTACTCGTTCCTTCTTTTACAAGTTTTTTTATTTCTATTCTTTCCTCCACCATCATATCCGCGGGAGGTGTTGCCGCAATTACCTCTACTGCCTCTTGTGACACTGTTCTGTAAGCTCTACAAATCCTTAGCGAGCTTGCTCTTGTGGCTCCTCTTACTTCCTTTCTGTTTTTCTTTGTTTTCATGGCTTCTCCCCATGTTTCTGCGGCGTACAGCAATTTGCTTCTTGCTGCCGTTGCTATTAGCCTTCTGCTTTCTTCTCCTGGACCTCCGTTGTTTGGCATAAGTCTACCAAGCTTTCTCTCAATTTCCTTTGTTCCAATGACCGCTTCCTTAACCTGTTCATTCCATCCCTTTGCTTCGAGTGTCACTCCAAGGTATTTGATTTTTTTCCCTATGGTTATCTCTTGATCTCCCACCTGTATCTTACCTGTTCCTCTATTATTCCTCTTAGTTGATAGCCATGCCGCCTCAGTTTTTTGTGTTGCTAGTTTTAAGCCCTTACTTCTCATCCATATTTGTATCATATCAATTGCCAGCTCTAATCTTCCTTTTAGTACTTCTATTTCTACGTCTCTACCTACTACTGCTATGTCGTCCGCAAATGCAGTTATTGACACGCCTTCCGGCATCTTCATTCGAAGTAACTCGTTATAGACAAGGTTCCACAGTTTTGGTCCCAGTGCTGAGCCCTGCGGTACCCCTCTAGTAAGTTTGAATCTTCCATTTTTGGTCACTAGATTTCTGTCCTGTAAGTAGCTCCATATAATCTTGATTGTTTTTCTGTTCAGTTCTTTCTTCTTTGCCGCCTCTATGATTGCTGCCCATGATACGCTATTAAACGCGTTCTGTATGTCCAACGCTATCATTACACAGTGTTGCCTTTTCCTCTGCGTTCCGCTGTTTGCTTCTTTTGCTATTGCTTTCACTTTTTCAATAGCTCCTAAGGTTGTTTTTCCTTTGGTAAATCCGTATTGTTCTTTTTCCCATCCTCCTTTTTCTTCTATTTCTTGTTCTATTCTCCGTACAATAACTTTTTCCATTATTTTAGCCAGTGTGTTGATTAAACATATTGGTCTGTATGATGTTGCTTTTCCTGCTTCTTTTTTTTTCTCAATCAGTACCAGAGTGGCTTCTTTCCAACATCCTGGGAAAGTTCCTTCTTTTAGGCACCTGTTGATTATTTGAGTTATTTCTATCTCGTTTCCGTCTAATGCTGCTTTAACAATCTCTGTTGTTATTTCGTCCGGACCTGGTGCTTTGTTGTTAGGCAATTCTTTTATGATCTCTTTGATCTCTTCCACTGTTGCCATAACTGTTGCTTCTTCTTCTTTTGTTTCTGGTTCTTCTACTGGTTCTCCCTTGGGAAATAGTTTTTTAATTATGACCTCTTCTTCTTCGTCTTCTTTTAAGCAGATTCCTTTTGTTCTTCCACCCAATTTGTCCATCACTATTTTGTACGGTTTTCCCCAAGGATCCCCATCTATAGATTCTATCATTTCTTTCCAGCATCTTTTTCTGCTATCCCTAATTGCCTTTTTTAACATTTTTCTGTCGTTTTTTAGTTTCTCTTCTATTTCCTCTGTGTTCTCTCCTCTTCTTCTCAGCCTTTTGATTTTCCTCGCTGTTTGTATTGTGTTTTTCCTGCATTCTTTTATTTCCTCACACCACCAGTATGGTCCTTTTCGTCCGCCTTCCCTGTACCTAGGAATCGCTTCCTCCGCCGCTTTTCTCAGTTTTTCTGAGTACCTCTCGCATCTTTTCTCAATATTTTCGTTTTCTATCACTTCTTCTGTTTCCATGCCTCTCTTTATCTTTTCTTTGTCCATTCTTCTTACGTTCCATTTACCTTCTCTCGTGTGCTCCTGTTTTCCTTTCTCCTTTGTATTGTATTGTATATGTTTGTGTAGACTCAGTGATTCTTCTTCAGTCACGGTCCATTCATTTATTATTTTTGCCATTTCCCACGTTGCTATGGTGATGTCAATATGCGATTTTGAGCTTCCTCTTACAAACGTCGGTTTGTCTCCATTGTTGCAGATTGTAAGATTTAACCCTGCTATCATCTCCTCTAAGATTTTTCCTCTTAAATCGTTCTTGTAGCCTCCCCATCTCGGTGATTTTGCGTTGAAATCTCCTCCTACAATAATTTTTTTGTTTTTCTGTTTTCTTAAACTTCTTTCTAATTCTTCTATCCACTCTCGATAGTATTCCAGACCGCAGTTTGGGCTGATATAACAGCTGTATACTATCATGCTTTGTACTTCTGCCCACACTATTCCTTCTTTTGGTGTTCCCCATCTTTCCACCTTGTCCCTACACTTCCCCCTAGCTAAAATTGCTGCATCTGTTCCTTTGTCTCTTATCCACTTACCATTTAGTTTGTTTTTATTAGGTTCACTCACTAGCACTAGGTCTATTTCCTCTCTCTCCGCTGTTGCTATTAGTAAATCGTGAGCCTCTCTTCCCCTCCCTATGTTTATTTGTATAAACTTATACATTATGTGATACTATTTTTTCCTCCTGTTCTCTCCAGTTATCTGGGTTGTTGTCCTCCATATTCTTCTTTGTTTTTCTCATTTCTTTTTTCTTTGTAGCTGGACATCTTTTCTCTCCCGTTCTGTGTCCTAATACTTTGCATTCAATGCAGTATTCTTTGTTTCTGCATTCGGCAACCTGATGTCCCTCCTTTCCGCATTTTATACATAGCGAAGACCTGTCTTCCCCATTGCATTCTGCCGCTACATGTCCTTTCCTCCAGCATTTATAACATTTTCTTTCATTTGCTTTAACTTTCTCTACTCTGCATCTTATGAGTCCTATGTTTATTCTTCCTTCTCCTATTATCTGTTCTGCTATTTTTTTGTCCATTTTGACTATAGCGGTTTGTATTTCTCTATAACCTTTCTTTATGGAAATTATTGTACTTCCTTCTGTGTTCACTTTGTTCATAATTTCTTCCAGTATTTCTTCTCTCTTAATTTCCGGGCTAATATCTTTGATTATCACCAGTTCTGTAGTTTTGTTGCTGGCTTTTCGTACATTGCAGCCTTCCATTCCATTTTTAATTTTTTCTATCTCTTTCTCCGTCTCATTACCCTTTGTAATTAGTAACAACTCCCCTTTTTTTGTTTCTCTTACCTCCTTGAACGTAGATCCTTTTTTCTGGGTTTTTGCCTGTCTCAGCAAATCTGCATATGTGACACCTTGTTTGCTCACTACTATAGCACCTGTTTCCGTACCTGTTTTTTTTTCTCTATGTGTCTCCGCTACCTGTCCCTGTGTTGGCACGCACAGTCTTATTTTTGTGTTAGTTCTTCTTCCTGCTATTTCCATAATTTTTTTTGCATCTCTTGCCGTAATTCCCGTTGGTATTGGTATATTTATTTCTTCAATACTTAATGTTTTTGTTTTGATAAGCATTTTTTCGATAGCTATTAGTATCTCCTTATTCCCTGCCGTTTCGATTTTCTGCTTAATGATGTGTACTTTTCCCACATTTTTTCCGCTTAGATTTTTAACTATTTCTATATATGGCGTTTCATCTTCTCCTTCTTCCTCCATTAGTTCAGGGTATTTTATTTTTGCTTGTTGTAAGATACCACCTTCTTTGCCTATTTCCTCTTTATTTATTAAATTAAAAGTCCTGTATCCATTTCCTTTCCCATTATTGGTTTTTTTTTTTCCACGTTTACATATTTATAGTCTGTATCTCTCCATTCTTTATTTATAATATTTTTTATATCCTCTTCATTATCCACTTTTAATATCTCCTCGTCCGAGATGAAATGGTTTTTACGGTTTTCTTCCCTATTATCTCCAGTTTCCATTGTCTGTGTCGACATTTCTATACCTATTTTTGTTTTATTTTCATTCTCCTGTTCTTTTTTTTGGATTTCTTCAAATTCCATTCTCTCCATATTTGTTTCTAGTTGATTCGCCACCTTTTTAATTTCCAATTTAGTGGTTGTACACTCACTGGTTAAGTTTTTTAACTCTCTAATTAATTTCCCCATTATTTGGATTGTTGTGGGGTTATTTGCTCTCTTCGCCTCGTTGTTACCTCCTGGCGAATCTATTTCTCTCCCTCTTTTTTGATTCGTTTGACCTAATTCTTTATCTGTTTTTTTATCCGGCGGTGTTCTTTGCAACATCCCGCTTTTTAAAAATGCATTCATCTTCGTTTTTTGACCCTTGGCCTAGTTTCACTTTTAATTAATATCAAATTGCTGTTTCCGCGTTTGTGTTTTATTATGTAACACTAGACGTGTAGCGCGTCACGACACGAGTGTGTTTTAAAACACGACCGCACCTTTATTTTTTAATGTGTCCTTATCACAGTTTTACACTTTTTTGAACTTTCACAATAAACTTTTCACCTTTCCACTGTTTGTTCTAATTCACAGAATTTTTTAATTTTTTAAATAACGTAGATTATTCACCATTATTTAAATCGCCTTTATGCACATTCGCGAGCGCGTCCGTTCTCCGTCGGACATTGACCGCGACTGATTTAATTCAATATAGTTAAATAAGTTAAATCATAATAATGATAAAATACATTTTTTTTTATAATTACAATCTAGACAAAATTATCAATTAAAAAGAAAACGTTTTGGCGTCTATATTTAGGAGCGTTTGAAACAAACCGATTTGTTTCAGACGCTGACGCTCAAATAATACGCTCCAACGGTATAAACAGTCAAATTTTATTGTGTACGTACTTGATTTTTTGTATTAATTTGTTTTTAAGAAGCTTATAAGATGGGCGTCAAACGCAACGGACGCTCGTGTTTGTTTCGCTAGAAGCAAACGACGCTGCGTCTTGCAGCGCTATTTCGTGGCCTGGTACGTATAAACCCATGTATTTGAATTGGACGCTTGACGCTCCTTTTTGCAGCGCCGAGCGTTTACGCTCATAGCGTCATGGCTCGTGGCCCAGCGGTAAAAGAGTTACCGCTCGGCCGCCGCCCTCACAGTAAGTGACGTCATCGCTCGACGTAAAATGAGTTGCGCAAAATCTGATGCGCGTTCGGTAGCAAAACGGCAGCAGCAGGCAACTCAAACACCGGGACCCAGCAGCATATTTAAAAGATTGTAACATTTTGTTTGAAAAACGGATAAGACTAGCGTTGAAATTTTTTTTAAAATAAATGCAGTGTTTTGTAGTAAATTTATAATTGTTGGATGTATTTCCAAATTGTTGCGACTTTTTTAACAGCCATAATCGTTCAATCAACTCATGAGGATCGTCCCATATAATAAACGGATTAAACGGCTTTCCGTTTACAATTTTTTCATCGAGGAAAGATATGTTCTCTTCAAAATCATAGTCCGTAAAAACACTATCTTCATCATCTTCTCTCTTATGACTATCTCCTGGAAATTCTAAGCTCATGTTCTGTTTAGATGTTTGAGAATTACTGAAACAAAATTGATGTTCCCACAAATCCATATAACTTAACAAATCTTTAAAAATGCTCGTTAACATCGAGAAGTTTGTTCTGTTCTCTTTTATTTCCATCATTAAGTCATTATATATGCCATGATATTTGATTACACCCGCTTCAATGTCTTCAGCTACAATTTCATTCAAACTGTTTTTTCCTATTACGTCATTTTCTATGACATGATTGTCAGGTACTTCGGCTTCCACTTCTGCTACGCTTTCCTTCAAACTACAATCATTTTCTGATTGTTTCAGTCGTTGTACTTTCTTTAATATATTATTTTTTAATTCTGTCAGTTTGTCATTTTCAATTATTAGATCATTATTATCAATTATTTTGATACGTTTTTCTTTTTGAGGTTTCTTGTCATCTTGCAAATTTCTAAATGCGATTTCATTAAGAGCGTCTTGTGATTGTTCTTTATGATCTTATCTAAATTATTATTTGGTGGTGAAAAAAGAAAGGAGAGAAAAAAAATTGTAAATCTAATTAAAATATTTATATTTTAAGAAAAAAAAAAAAATCATATTAATACTGTTAAAAAAAATAAATAAACAAAAGAAGCAATTTTGGATCGGGCGGCTACGGGCGGCGGCTGAGGGCGGGCGGCTCTCGGGCGGCGGCTACGGGCGGCTACGGGAGGGCGGCGGCTACGGGCGATTACGGGAAGGCGGCTCTCGGGCGGCGGCTACGGGCGGCTACGGGAGGGCGGCGGCTACGGGCGGCTACGGGAAGGCGGCGGCTCGGGCGGCTATGGACGGCTACGGGCGGCTACAGGCGGACGGCGGCTAAAAACAAAAAAAAAAAATTTTAAAATAAAAATTAAAAAAAAGAAAGCATCGTCAACTCACCTAGAGGGCTATCCGGCGGATAAACTCCGCTTTCGCGGGAGCTTCTTCGAGCGGTAGCTCTACATGGCTGCCGTCGGCAGCCACTTCATAAACGGCGACGAACCGTTCGCCGTTAAAAACCTTAACGACGAGCGGCTCGCCGTCCTCTAGCTCCTTGGAGTCGATCCGCACGAAGCGGTCGACCCCCAGGTACGTGTACCGGAGATGGGTATAAGCCATCCCCGATCCCCCGTCCCTCACCCTTGCAGTAAATGCCATGGGATCTTGCTTCCTCCATACAGGAGCAAGCAAGATCACTATTAGACTTGGCCCGTTCATTTGTTTTAATAATGGCTTAATTAAAAAATCTGGCTTATATATACCAGAAAAACCGCAAGATGACAAAATAATTGTAATCTTATATTTTTCATCGTAATTATAGCCATACGTTTATTAATGAATTGCAATATTTTAACGTAAATTGTGTAGCGTCAGCATGATTTCTTTAACAGTGGTGATTGCTATCTGACCCTTACCACTATAAATATATTATTTATCCAATACCTTTTCTTCTCAATATTTTATAAATTAAATAAACATCCTTATGCAATGTCCGCTACATTTATCCAAATGTTGTGAATGCCATCTAACCCTAACCACTTTACATATGTCCGATTACCTTTTTTTCTCAGCACTTTCTCAACTAAATAAACGTCTTTATTAAAACTTTTTGAATTTCTTGCTCATAAAATGCGCCTTTAATACTATGTTTATCTATTACGCCTTTGAAATGAGTATTGTAAAACTCTGTACCGTTATCTATCTGTAAATTTTTTGGGTATTCGATCGTTTTGATACAATATTTTACCGAAAGCCCGTGCAACTTCAAGGCCGGCTTTATTTTTTTTACAAATAATAAGTAATAAAATAATTGAGATAAAATTGTAAGTATTAACTTATTTATTAATAAGAGCGAGACAGCGGGTGGGCATTGTTAACGTATAAAGCGGATGGAGGCTAAAATGTAGAAGTAAAAAGTGGATGGAGACTAACAAAATTCACGGTGAGAGGGGAAACAAGAAAAGGAAAGGAAAAGGAAAAGATAAAAAGTATATATTTATATATATATTAATAAATCATATATATATATATATATATATATTAATAAATAGATTGGCTGAAAGACCACAGTCGATAGCCAGTTTAACAAGAGTGCTATTGTAATTACCTGTTTGATTAATTTTTCTTTTATGGATGAAATTTTTTGTTAAATAAATATGACTAATAATAATAAATAGATAATACCAAAAGGGCACTATGCTATGATGTGTTGTGTACGGTGGGGTAAAAAGGGCTAAGAAAAAGTAACTAGTGAAGGATGACGTCATGGTCGCAAGGGCATAACAAATAATTGATGTTTTGCAGGTTGAAACTTTTCAAAAAATATTAATTGAGATGACGTAATGCTCAACCGATAATAGGTTTTGAACAGAAAGTGTGTTATGATAAACATAAAAAAAAATTATTAGAAATGTAATAATAGGAAATACATATTTTATGAAAATTGTTTTTATTTACTTTAGACAGCAAACTTTTCTCCACCCCAAATCAGAAGATTTTAATAAGTTTCTAACCCGTGTGCTAACATTTCTCTAACCTAGATGATCGACATGTTACAAATACTTAAATTGTGTTTAGTGTATAAATATCTATAAATACTAAAAAGTAAGTACTCCATTAATTATTTTTATTATTATTATAAAACATCTATTACTTCTATCAGATATATTCTTAATAAGTGCAGCAAAATTTAATTAATTTAATTAAAATAAAGTTATCAAGAAGCATTTATATTAATATTTAAAATTTAACGTGTCTTGTACAAAATTAGATTGCTAACGTCGGAATAACGCTCCTGACCTTCACTGTCTCGGCAAGTTTTCTGATAAAAATAAAAGTGATTGGATATTTACTTATACATATATAAATCATATAAAGGAAAAGGAAAATGATGACGCTAAGAGGTAATTTTCTCACACTCCAACTGTAAAAATAATAATATCAAAAGATAACTATTACAACCTATTTAAATTAATCCAAAAATTAATTAGATGCTAAAGGTAAGTAGCTAGAACCTTAAAATATATAAATATAATATAAATAATATAAATTAATAATAATACCATAGAGATATCTGAGGAATTCCGGATGTTAATGTGATAACGTTTATCGAGTTGCATTTTAAAGAAATTAGACATTTATTTTAATTAAAACGCGGTATAAGAGATTTATTTTAATACATAATACAGAAAAAAATTGTAATTTGATTATGTATAAAAAATAATCAGAATAAATATTTTATGTGTGTACAAATAATAAATAATAATACAATATAATAAGTGTAATTACTACAACAATTGCGATAAAAATTAATAAGGAATCTCTTAACACTGCATTGCTTATCACATCTAAATTACAAAATCCGACCTTCGACACGTTACGACATGCTCAGCTGTACAGGATAAAAATAAAACAAATAAATTACAATTAAAAAATATATTTATTTCATAAATCATTAAACTTACAGATATTTGATTAATTTAATAAAATTATACATAAAATATATGATCATAAAAATCTTTATAAAATGTTTATCATTATCATAATTATTGTTATTTAGACGAATGATTTGCTGTGATATTTAATTGTTTTTCAATAACTCCTAATCAGTTAATTTAAAACTAAGTAATAGACTATGTCTGCTACTGCTATTTATACATAATTGAAAACGGATGGAAAGTGGATGCAAGTGGATGGAAAGTGGTTGCAAGTGGATGTAAGTGGATGAAAAGTGGATGTAAGTGGATGCAAGTGGATGGAAAGTGAATAGAGCCCCCGATTAGCCACCGATTAGCCACCGATTAGCCACCGTTAGCCACCGATTAGCAGCCGTTAGCCACCGATTAGCCACCGTTAGACACCGATTAGCCACCGTTAGACGACGTTGATAGGACAATTGACTATCTTAAAAAATATAAATAGAAATAAAAGCATCAACGTCAGCCAGCCTGCATGCTAGCCTACCAGCCAGCATGCCTGCCAGCCAGCCAGCCAGCCAGTGCGCTATACCGCTATACCGCTATAGCGCTATACCGCTATACCGCTATAGCGCTATACCGCATAGCGCTATACCGCTATACCCCTATACCGCTATACCGCTATACCGCTATAAAATCTGATGATGATAAGAACGCTATCAATACTCTCTTGGAAAATTTAAACGCTAAAAATAAATCTGATTTTGATCATATTAATATCAAATATGAGGATTTCGATAGGAAAATTCAATTATCAGATTTTTTGAAAAGATTTGTAATTTTAGAGGTAGTCGGAAATGTTGTGAACGTACAGCTTAGTCGTGACATCAGTATCATCGATAGGAGCATTTACATTTTTCAAACGCTTGTGAGAAATGTCAAAATTCCCATCGGCATCGCGCTTAAAACCGTTGCCTGGCGGACCTCTTACACCAGCAAATGATTTATTTTGCGACGAATGACGTCCGAACTTGTCTACACTCATAGTGATATTGAGACTTGAAATAAACATTAATACATTATATTTGCTTCTCTCAGCTCTTCTTCGATGGAGGCAACCTCGTTAGCGTGAGATGAATTTCCGACTCTACGTGAAGCGTATAGCAACCACAAACGCTCTATTAACTCGTTAGGATTATCCCAGTATGTGTATCGAAAGGGCTTATCTTCGACTTCTAATGTTGAATCAAATCCTTTACCTGCGTACGAATTGGCATCTGACACACTCCTGCTGCGATTTGGACGGTGTGTAGTAGTAGTATTAGCAAAGGCTTCCATTATCTCTTTATCCACAGTTTTCTCGTTCACTCTCATTGCTCTCGCTTTTTTACGTTCATCTAACATAGGTTTAACTAACATTTTATATTTTGTTGTACCAATTCCCTGATGTTGCTCTGCAGGATTATGATTTTTAAATAAAGCATTAGTAGCCACTAAAACTTCAAAATAGTTTTTTTTGTCTTGTTCAGTATATTTTAGTGGAGTTTTCTTGAATAATAATTCATACAATCCATCGGTACCAATAAATTTTTTCCCTCTCACATAAAAATCTCCAATCCCATCAATCATTAACTCTGTGTTTCCAACAATTATCTTGCTGGTATCAATATCATAATTAACTCCTGTTACCGAAGAGCGATCATAAACAATTTTATCAGCATCTTTGACGTATCCAATAAGTAAAGGCACTAAAACATTAGGATACTGTTCGAGATATTCTCTCAAACCACGTTCAGTAATAGGTTCTGGGTTTTCATTATTTTCAACAACTGTATTATTAATTGTATTATCAACTGTATTATCAACTGTATCATCTGAAGACTCTAACCTACTTTTGTAAGTCTCTTCTTCGGGTTTATAATTTTCTTCCCTAAGTGTGGTTGCATCTGACATACCCTCGTAAGAGTTTCTTTCTAAACCTCCTTGTGTTTTATCAAATTGTATCATACTAGGTTCATATTGACCAAAGCTGACCATTTCCTCTGGTTTCGTAGGTGTAGAAGTTCTACCATATTTTCTCTTAGGTCTAATCGGAGTCACTTGCTGTTGCGGTGGTTGCGTAGGAGATTGTTTAATTTGAGGCGCTATATTAAGAACATTTGCAGGACCCGGTGGCAATGTAGAACTCTTTATTAACTCCTTAATTGGTTCAATTAAAGGCTTGTAAGTTTTATTTAAGATTTCATTATCATCGGATTGCTTCAATTTGAGAGCCATTACCGGTATTGAAAGGATCCCGTAATAGAGAGCGCTTCTTATACCGCATGTCTAAAAATAGCGAGCGCTTTTGTAGCGGTATACCGCTCGCTATTCCGCTATACCGCTCGCTATTCCGCTATACCGCTCGCTATTCCGCTATACCGCTCGCTATTCCGCTATACTGCTCGCTATATCAGGCGCTCTTCAATAGCAACCGTTTTTACTGCTATATCAATCGCTATATAACTGCTTAATCTCTTTATACTGCTCCACGTCAATAGAGATAGGAATAATAACCACCCACCTCTAACGCATTCGCTTTACTGATTGAGGTAATTATCAGTGCAGTATTATATACTCGTCGAGTCCTTTGCGGTACCTGCCGGCATCAGAATCTTTGTCTATCACAATGAAACCATACTTTTCTTTCCAACATTCTGCACATAGAGTTTTAAACTTTTCGAAACTCATATCGCTGCTCACATGGTCTTGGTACACATGTTTCAAATTTAAAGCATCTTGTTTGAAGAGCATTATAAAATTTCCATTATCGCGAATCAAATGCTTAGGGATACGTGTATATGTTTGACATAGGTAAAATGAATCAACATTTTTATGTCTACCCATAATGAAGAAATTTCTAATTTTATCTTGTTTGTCACATGCAACATCGTCAAATATGAAAATTGAATTATTATTTGCTTCACTCGGATCGAGGATTTTGCAGTTTTCAGAAAATGGAAAATATCCAACTTCCGACATCGAGCTTAAAACGTCACTTAACATTTGATATTTTGGCTGATACAACGACTTTGAGTAAATGTACACGTTTTCAAATTTTAGACCGTTTTCATGGAAAAGCATTGAAAATAAAACGTTAGTCTTGCCACAATTCGAGGGTCCGCATATCAAAGCTCTTACAGAATTTGGAATTAATGGGCCATGTTTTTTAGATTGTCCAGTCCTATCCCCCACAACTGAGTCTATATTTATAACTGGTAAAGTAACTTTCTGCTTGACGGTTCTCATTGTACTAACTAAAACTCTAATTAATATGGCTATATATACACATCATTGATCTGATAAAATTATTAAGCAATGTACCACGGTAGAGGTATCATCAACAGCGCTATAGATAAGTTACCTGTTGAGCTCCACTTACCCGGATATAAATATTGCGGTCCCGGCACCAAGTTGAAGAAGCGTTTGATCAGAGGAGATATCGGTATAAACAAATTGGATAAAGCTTGTATGCAGCACGACATTGCCTATTCGAATTCATCCAAGTTAGAGGATCGACATAAGGCAGATAAAAGTTTGGAAAAATCTGCTTGGGGGAGAGTTAAGTCTAAGAACTCTTCGTTAAGCGAAAAAGCAAGCGCTCTAGCGGTAACTGGAATCATGAAAGCCAAAAGAAAATTAGGAATGGACGTGAAAACTGTAACTCTTCGCGCAGGTGTAGTAAATAAAGCACGAACGGCGTTAAAACCGTTAGCAAAAAAAATTAAAAGTGCAGACGTTATACGAGAAAGTGCTAAAATTGCTTTGATTGCTGCCAAGGACGCTGTTAAGAAAACGGGTGGACGTAATAAAGTCCGCAAACCAAGAGTTCTACCTATTCCAAAACAAGGTGGCTTTCTGCCACTCATACCCCTCTTTGTTGGATTAAGCGCCTTAGGTTCGATCGCAGGGGGTACTAGCGCTATCGTACGAGCAGTAAAATCTACTAAGGAGGCCCAAAAGAAACTGCAAGAGTCCGAGCGTCACAACAAAACAATGGAAGCCATCGCTCTCGGAAAGAAGGGAAGCGGTTTATATTTAAAACCATATAGGAAAGGTTTAGGTCTGTACCTGAAAAAATCAAAAAACTGTTAAGTTCGCTGCCCGATAGACCGCTCACAGATTTAGATTTGAAAAAATATACGAAACATATTAATACATTTAGAGGAGTATTTATGCGAGATCAGTTACCGCATCACCCTCGTTATAGAGAGTCAGGCATAATAAATCTGGATAGGGCGGCAGGACCCGGCACTCATTGGGTAGCGTACAAGAAGAACGGCAGACGCGTGCAATACTTTGACAGTTTTGGAAATTTAAGCCCTCCGCCAGAAGTTGTAAAATATTTCAAAGCATGCAAGATAAAATATAATCACAATCAATATCAGAAATTTAACTCTCACAACTGCGGACATTTATGTTTAGAGTTTTTATATAAAAAAAGATGTTAAAATTAATTTTATGTTAGTCATGTCTCGAACGTTCACCCTGCAAGGTGATGCTAGCGAACTATCGGTCAACTATTACCCTCCGATCGAGTTAGATCCGCAACATGAATATTGTTTAGGACTCATTGGTTTTCACACATATAATTCCATACCGAACATTGAAGAAGGAATCAACAATAAATTCATTTTCAACGATAATAAATTGATCACACTTTCTACTGGCGCATATGAAATTCGAGACATTGAATTGTATTTACAACGCATGATAATAGGGGGGTTAAATTTGTCCGAGTCTGAAGCAGAAGAAATTTTGTCTTTGAAACCCAATCACAACACTCTTCAGTGCGAAATCAAGAGCAAGTACGACATTGATTTTACACCCGATAAAAACACCATCGGGCGTCTCTTAGGATTTTCCGGAAAAGAAATTTTAAAAGCCGGAATTATTCATAGATCCGATTTACCCGTGCAAATAATTAAAGTGGAAAGTATAAGAATAGAGTGCAACATCGTTACTGGAGCATATTACGACGATCGTCTGTCGCACACGTTGTTCGAATTTAGTCCCGCAGTGGATCCTGGTTACGCAATTAATATTGAACCTCGAAATATTTTATATTTACGGGTAAACGTTCGCAATAGCATCGACAATATCAATCTCAGAATATTGGACCAAGCGGGGGATCCCATTAATTTTAGAAGAGAAAATATTTTAGTAAGATTGGAATTAAAACCTCTGTAATATGGGAATTGTTTTCGCAAATAAAAAGAAGAAGAACAATGCGTTCGCCATCAGTTCCCCTTTATCTACGAAAGAGGTGACACGTCTTAATTTATCCCGATTATTGACTCTAGGTTACAGAGTGAAACATCATAGAAAAAATTAACATTTTTGATGAAGTGCAATTTGACGAGAGCATCGTTAAAGAACAGTATCATTCTTACCGACCGAGGACTACAAACTTTGATAATAACGATGAAATCAGAATCACAATTCAGAACCAAGATATTTTTACATGTCCAAGCGAAAGTAGTATATACTTGGTTGGAGAGGTCGAGGGACAGCCATCAGAAGGAAAAACATTTAGCATAACCAATAACGTTTTCTCATTCTTGTTCGAAGAAATCCGATATGAGTTAAACGGTGTCGAGATTGATAGAACGAGAGATTTGGGAATCTCGAGCACTATGAAGGGGTTCCTTTCCTACGGAGACGCCGAAGAAATGAAAGTTCTGGGAACTGCCGGGTGGGGCAAAACCGGTCAAATAAAAACATATTTTGTGAATAAAAAGTTCTTTGCTCTTATACCGCTAAAGTGTTGGTTAGGATTTGCCGAAGACTATCAAAAAATAATGGGGTTTGCTAAACACGAATTAATTCTACTGCGTGCGTCTACTGATGTGAATTGTTTCATAAGCGATGATACAGATAAAAAAGCAATTAGCCAGATTAAATTTAAAATAAACAAAATCGAGTGGAGAGTACCACATATACAATTAAATGATGAAATTAAACTACAAATGTTGGAACAAGTTAAAACCGATCCTAGAATCTTAATCCCATTTCGCAAATGGGAACTACACGAACTACCCTCTATGAATAAATCTAAAGATAGTGTTTGGTCCGTAAAAACCTCAAACAGTCTGGAAAAATCACGATATGTAATCATAGCTTTTCACGTCAACAAAAAGGGTGTGTCGAGTGAGGACGTTTCCACATTTGATCATTGTAACATTAAAAACATAAGAATCTATCTAAATTCTGAAACATATCCATACGAAAATTTAAATTTGGATTTTGACAATGGTGAATATTTAACCGTCTACGAGATGTACTGTCAGTTTCAAAGGAGTTACTATGATAATGCAAAAAATCAGCCGTACTTTTCATTTACTGATTTTAAGAATCACACAAAGTTTGTATTTGACGTTTCAAAACAAAATGAAAGCATCAAGTCCTCGACGGTAGACCTGCGTCTTGAAATGGAAGCTTCTCAGATTTTTAAAGACAATACAAGGTGTTATTGCCTTATTTTGAGCGATACCATAATTGAATACACACCGCTATCGGGGTTGGTTCGAAAACTCGTGTGATGGGAAAAAGAGTGAGATTCAGTGAACCCGAGTCAACGGTCATTTATTTACTTATAGAATGTTGTAACTTATAGAAGCGGTGCTGAATGGATAATTAAAGCACAAAATAGACTACAATTACAACATAGAATTAAAAATATTACAATAACATTCATTGGAAGCAGTAGTGAATCCTAAACATATTATCCAATGTGACGCGCGTGGTCAAGGGTGTTCAAAAAGAAGATTTTTTAAAAAGACATTTCCCGAATTTTAGCATTTTAAATTTAGAAGGTAAAACTAACGCGCCAAAGTTTGAAAAATGTACACATTTCTGTGCAAATCACACGGATGAGTTTAGTAATTGTGCATTTCAGAATGTTAAAAAAATTTGTAGTTATTTAAATAGTAAATAATATTAAGATAAGATAATTATAAAAATTATTATTTAAAGTAACTTATTATGTAATTGGTAATGTTAGATTGCTATGTGGTTTTTTTTTTTTTTTTTTTTTTTTAATTGATAAACGTACAAATTTATCTTGTAATTTTTTAAAATAATAAATGTATTATTAAGATGATGTGTTTAATTTAACTACCTTTATAATAAACAATATACATTTTTAAGACCACGTGACCGGAAGTAAAGTACCTCGAGACCCCTGTGTAAAATCTTTTAATTACGTCATTCCAATTAAAATTTTAGACGAGTCTCAACAAGCTCAACTTTTCCAAAATCCACTTCCGCTACACAACACTTATCTCTTTTTATACAAATTAAAATTTTTAATTAGCCATTATCCCACACTTCTCAACAGGATGCACTTATCTTTTAATTACGTCAGCAAAATTAAAATTTTAGACAAGTCTCAAATGCTGTGGTTGCATTTTTTGTGTTTATTTATGTACTTGAACTCTTCCACGTTTCCGTCTTGACTGTTTTTCACAAATTTACCACAAAACACTGCATTTATTTTAAAAAAACGAGTCCTTTTTTTATCCGTTTTTTATACAAAATTTCGCAATCTTTTAAATATGCTGCTGGGTCCCGGTGTTTGAGTTGCCTGCTGCTGCCGTTTTGCTACCGAACGCGCATCAGATTTTGCGCAACTCATTTTACGTCGAGCGATGACGTCACCTACTGTGAGGGCGGCGGCCGAGCGGTAACTCTCTTAGGGTGCATGATAGAGCCGTTCTGATTTGATTTTTCTATCCCCGGGCTCTTCCACCCTTAGGCCCTTTTGGCTTTCCGATCACATAGTAGTTTACAAGTACCCCGTCCGAGATCTTCCACCCTTTACATCATAGTACCGTTTTGGGCACCCACCGTCACCCGTTATGCCCTTTTGGCTTTGATTTTACCCTACTTCCGTCCTTATGGCCGTTTTGGTAAAATTATTTGAATTTCCCGCCAAAAATAATGTCAGTAAAGTAGGGAGACCGATTGCAAAAATCGATGACTCACCACAATTAAAATTTTTGACATGTCTCGACACGCAAATATTCAATTACGTCATCCATCCCAACTTACTTTTTCTGCCACCGCGGCGCTGACGTGCACTCATTCTCCATCCCACTCTTTCCGAGTTTTCGCACACCCCTCGCACTCACACACTCTTATGGAGGTACTGCACACTTTGCGCACAGAAGGGCGCCACAGGCGGCGCCCACTTTCACATGCCCAGATGGCCGTCTCCGACCGGATCCCCAAATCCCAAGGTCAACCCAGCGCCCACTTCCTTTGACACGCCCAGATGGCCGTGCCCAACCGGATGTCAGAAATCCAAAATGGCCGCCTAGTCCGGATTTTGGACTCCTTGTAAATGCCCATAAGAAATCGAGCCCGAACCAGCCTAGTTCCTCTACTGACACATACTGTTTTAAATTACGATAATGAACGACATAGTTTTTCTTATCGCAAACAGTCGCCAACATTTTTGGTTGCTTCGAGTCTGGAGGGCATCCTTTCTCTGGGGCCATTGGTAAATCTTTTTGTCTATCGTGGATGCTCTCGGGATACTCCAAGTCTACCTCCAGTATATACCCTATAGATGCTTCATCGGATACCTGGTAATTAAATGCGGACACGTCTCCTTCCACCCACTTGAGATTGCCTTGAGGCAAATATTGCGACATTGCGCAGGCATACATCGCGTTAATATCATAATACATTAGATATTTTTGAGGTATGCCCGGGTTGTAGTCGGGCATGTATTTATTATTTGCTTTCGAATGCCTTTTTGAGCACTGGGTGAGACCTCCATGTACCCCTTTCTCAATAAACATTAAAATATTGATGTCGTTGATGTAATCGAGCTCCTGTTTGGTGCATCTTAACATAGCGTCCCAACTAAGACCCGGAGCGGTGAAATAATGAGCGGGATCCAACCGATAGTGTTTCAGACATACGTCTCTAAAATTCTCAAAAACGTCTGCCAGCAACAATACGTCCGTTTTTAAGTACAGATCGCTATACTCTCCCAACGTTTGTATTTGGAATTCATTCCATACTTTTTGCGCGTGTTCGTAGTCTTCAAAACTTATATTGGACTCTGTCAGCTTTGAATAAAATTGGTTATACGTAGGCAGCACTTTTTCGTTCAGATTTTCCCAAGATTTTATATGATCGTATGGGAAAACCCCCTTACGCGTTAGCAGTTTAAAAAGCCCATCGTCAATATGACCAAACTGAGATTTTAAAATTGGTTTATCGTCCAAGTTAGAGCTTAATTTATCCAGGGAAGATGCCATGAATCGGAACGAATCTATGAATTTAAATTTCACTTTGCTTTCTGAAATATTTTTTATCATGGCGATAAAATTTTCGGTGTTGCTTGGAATCAGATTTACGGTCCCATTTATTTTTAATGCAACATCTTTCAACATAATATGCGAATCGTATCCGCTCCAATTATGAAAAACCACCGGGATGGTGCGGCTGTCTTGGTACTCAATATTACAATTTGTATGTGCGGCTCCTCGATATTTTCCCGTCAAATGGCAGTGGTCTCTCACGCGATCAGACTCCAGAGGTTTTTCGCATATATGACACAATGATGCCCGTCTAAACTGACGTTCTTCATTAGGACTAATTTCCATTGGCATTTCGCATAAATATACTGTTTCGACGTCTTCGGCAAGCTGCTTTAATTGCTCCGCAAACCATTCGGCGCAATTAGGACCTCGGTAACTGCGGTAGAAGGATAGGGTATCGTCATAAGCACACTTAAAATAATATCCTCCGCAATATGCCTCGTGCTGCTGGTACTTGACGCTTTTGTCGCCCATGCGGATATTCACCCGATTTAATATACATTCAAAGTCCGCATACACAATAAACGGACATCGCTCCTTGTTTTTATAGTTGTTAAATTTAATTTTGTCATCTTTTACAAAACTCACCTTATATTCATTCTTCTGCGCGCAGTCCTCAATATGCGTTTTCAGTTTACTCTCGGTATGAAAGTAATGCAAGCACCGATCGCAAATAAATGTTTTTCCCTTGTGCTTAGTCAATTGTGTGGCAACCAGCCTTGACAAATTTTTTATCCACACGTAATGATATTTTGGTTCGGATAAATCTGTATCGTCTTCCTCCTCCTCCGTACAATATTTATCTTGCACAAGTAATAAGTTCACGTGTCTGTCTCTCTTTTGTTTTGCTATTCTGCTCGGACTGACTACATACTTTTTGCCTTTTTTATTAATAACATATACATTCACAGAAATGTTATTTAATTGCTCAAATTTTGATATAGCCTCACGCCTTATTGGAAAACTAATGCCGTCCAACTTTAAAACTTGCGAATAATGCGGGTAAGAAGACGTTCGATCTGAATTAATTACGTCTGGATGTAATGCAGATGTTACTGCCCACGCAAAGCATGCGTCATCAGTGTTTTTTACATTAACGCATGCGTGTTTCAATTTAATTTGCGGGGATAAATCCAAGTATGATGAACCTCGCAACGGATTATATTTATTAATATTGATGCACAAATTAATAATCGCCGACAATGCCCACCCGCTGTCTCGCTCTTGAAATTCTTCCAACTTACGCAACAGCACGGCAGATATATTCTCTTCAAACCATCCATTTAATTCACAGTCTCGATCAACCACCGCATTTTTAGTGTTTATGTACTTGAAATTTTCCACGATTCCGTCTTGACTGTTTTTCACAAATTTACCACAAAATACTGTATTTATTTTATAAAACGGCTCCTTCTTCAACGCTAGTCTTATCCTTCTTACAAACAAAATTTCACAATCTTTAAAATATGTTGTTGGCTCCCTGTGTTTTATATTGGTTAAAACTCCTGTTCTAATTCTTCCGTCAAACGCAGATTTTGAATCTCCCCATTTTACCGCCTCACTAGCCCGATTAGCGTGAGTCCGAGCGTGACTCCGGCTCTTGCAGGTACTTTCAACAAAGTCCGGTATGTCATCATTTTACTGATTGTCGACAATATCTTTTGCTGTACTCCCATAGACGTCTCCGCCTTTAACGCCGTATTTAAAATACGAATTTGTTTAGAACAGTGCTTGATCCATTCTTCTATCACACCCATATCAGTCTCCTTTCGCGCCATAAATTGCTCCATTATTTGGACCATACCGTCAGCAACGCTTGAAATTGTAGCCATGATGATAAAGTAGTAGTGTACTCTCGAGGGTTGTACTAGACTGATTTTGAACACTCCGATTCTCGTATTTATACTAGATCATAAACCACAAAACGCCAGTGTTTTCAACCAATCAAATACTCCTAAATCCTTACTTTCTAATTATTTCACGATTAAAATTTTCGCTAATAATTTTAAATTACGTCAGCCCAATTAGCATTTTTCGACAAGTCTCAACATGCTCAATTTCAATGAACTACTTACGCCCTTGTCTGCATGACATCATCCCAATAATATTTTTAATTGGACATTTTCCCACACTTTTATATTACGTCACCCCAATTAGCATTTTAGACAAGTCTCAACACGCTCAACTTTTACAAAAAGACACTTGTCTCTTTTTACCAATTTAAATTTTTTAATTGGACATTTTACGTCACCCCAATTAGCATTTTAGACAAGTCTCAACAAGCTCGACTTTTACAAAATCCACTTCCGATACACAACACTTTTCAACAGGATGCACATCCGGTACATTAATCCTTATCTTTACAATTAAGCACACACCCATTATCGCACCGGATGCACTTCCGGTACGTTAATCCTTATCGTACTTGCTACTTCCGGTACACAACTCTTATCTTTCATCGATGACTCACCACAATTAAAATTTTGACATTTTCTATTACGTCATCCATCTCAACTTACTTTTTCTGCCACCGCGGCGCTGACGTGCACTCATTCTCTATCCCACTCTTTCCGAGTTTTCGCATACCCCTCGCACTCGCACACTCTTATGGAGGTACTGCACACTTTGCACACAGAAGGGCGCCACAGGCGGCGCCCACTTTCACATGCCCAGATGGCCGTCTCCGGCAGGATCCCCAAATCCCAAGGTCACCCCCAGCGCCCACTTCCTTTGACACGCCCAGATGGCCGTGCCCAACCGGATGTCAGAAACCAAAATGGCTGCCACACGCGGATTTTGGACCCCTTGTAAATGCCCATAAGAAATTGAGTGAGTCCCCGCATAGTTCCTCTACTTACAGGATATAAATTTTATATATGGAATTATGGCACAAATTCTAATAAAAATTATATATATAAATCAAGACATAATTATAGACAGTGTCAAACGGGTTTAAGACTCCTTTGTTTGCTAATCGCTTAACCGCGATGCGTAATTCATGCTAACTTTCTTTTATGTGTAATCGGAACTCGCCTATGAATAATATTCTAAGTAATTATTATTCAAGTGCTTTGTCCATATAGGTGCAATACCACCCAGGTGCAATATTGATTTACAAATACGAAATATGATTTCGTGACATTTCCCCGACGCTAATTTTGAACACTGGTCTCCCAGTGTAATTAAAAAAAAATATTTAATTATTAATTTTATAAATTGTTTTAAAAGATAAAACATATGATTTTATGTAAAAGTAAACAAATGGTTATTCTCTAAATTTCATTAAATATAGTCGCGACGCGATTACGCATTTCCGCGGAAGCGCCTTATCACGGCTTCCGTGCATGAGCATTTTAAATCTAGTCTTATTGACGTCGATGACCCCAAAAGATGTTCCATTCCAACCATTGAGTAGCAGGATTACATAAAAAGAGAAGAGAGTATTTGTTTTTATCCCGTTCATTACACTTCAGCATACTGCCAATATACCTGTACGAAGACTCGGTGCCGTCTGTGTAGATTGAAATTACTTGTAGTCATTTGCTAGCTGGCTCAAAAACTCCAATCTCAGAGATCGATCACTTGCCGCGGTAATCCTATTACAAATATCTTATACTTAACGCGTTGACGCTTTGGCTTTCATTATTTTTTTCTAAATAAGGAGGTGCTGCTATCACATGGCTCCTTCTGAAAGAAATTAATGCCAGGAATCATCGACGGGCCCTGTGATTCATCCTGCGCATCCCCTATATTGACGAAAAACTGTCGTCCATTTGGCAGCGTAAGGACCCCCATTTCCCCTGGTTTGATGGCATCTATATTCTGTAACGGCTTCATCTCCGTCATCTCTTGAACTCCACTGATGGTGAGGTTCGTAGATCCTTTTCTTGGACTCCTTCTTCTTCTTATTCTTCTGCATTCGTATATACAATATGCTAACGCTTCTACTGTTAGTACTAGCACTATAGCATATGTTGTGGACATCACAACGATTTCTCCTAATTGTAGAGCATGTGTACCTACGGGCATGGCAGCAAAAGTTAAGTTTCTACTCTTAAAAACTAAATATATTATTACGAGTGTCAGAATCATATTCCAATATACCATCGCTGAATTGGTATGGTTATAAATCTGCGTATTTACAATGCTATTATCTTCTAATACTCTATCTATTCCCTCCCTTATGTCGGCATACTGATCCCGTGATGAAGTATGGGACTTGCAGATTCCATTCAGTAATTAAACAATCGGACAAATTTTGGAATATGGGATGCATGCTAGGTTTTAAAGGATTTATCTGATAGGATTTCAAGTTTGTCCAAGTTACCGGTAAAACATGTATTATTTCTAGTCCCTTTACCTCGGAATTTCCACATGGAAACCGAGCTTGTAATATCGTAGAGATATTATCTCTTACTAAACATTGGCAAGGTAAGCCTAACCGAATAGCCCCTAAGTTTGTCGGGTAAGTATTTAATGCTACGGTTAAATTAACGCATTCCACTGTTAGGGTTGGACTTGGGTGAGTGAACACGTAAATGTTTTTGTCTATTTCCGTTATCAGCATCGCAGTAGACGCATGGCATTGTAATGGACAAACTTTGCTTAAATAGTCCACAGTGGAACTCCTGTACATGGCGACTGCACATTGATGATGAATTTTTACCCTCATTACAGCGGTTGTTTTTGAGAAAGAACACCCTGCAATTGGTAACTGATAGTATCGTGAAATTTGAGTAAGTGGGATTGCCAACTTATGGTTTTGTACTTGTAACCTAGCTTGTAATTTCATTAAATCGTTGTACAGTACCTTTGGACTAATGAGTACCATGGTTATGTGTTGATGTTTGCAGCTAACAACAACTTCTTGATTACGAATCAAAATTGCAATTCTAGAAATTTTGCCTATTAATTCATACACATACCGAAATAAGATTATTTCATCCCACAATCTGTGCTCCTTAGTCTCTTGTGCAAAGTTCCGGACTCGTTGATTCAGTTTAATTAGTGCATGGGCTATTACTTCACTGTACTCTTTGAATAACGTTGATTGAGTTCCCAGCTGTTTTATCCTGTCTTTTAATCCTTTCCCTAATAATTTTACTTTATTCCTTAGGTCGTCTTCGCTTATTGAAAAACTATCGAGGTCGTGGCGCGTTGCAACCCCGCAGCACTATGCTACTGCATCCCCCAAGAAGTCCAACGATCGTTTATTTCTGACAATAATGCGAGTGAGATCAACATCCTCCTCGTCATAGTCTTCGTATGGTGACGTGACATGAGTGGCATCCAGGATCTCACGATTTAATATTTCTTCCAGTTGCCGTAATTGTCCTTCGACCAGATTTTCGGTGTCCACAACTTCTCGTAGGTATAGACATGTCATATTTTCTTATTCGCCTTTCTCTCCTTCCGATCCACATCGATGTACCGGCATCATTCTTTCTGCCTGATAACCTTCTCTTTGCCATGGCATTTCATAAACTAGAGGTATTGAAGCCTCGTATAAAATACTGTCAGGGAGTTTTTTCCACTGTGCCCCTGTTGTCACCTGTACGGTGCTCCCTTGTGCACTTCCTATGGCTATTATTATTAATAACCACATCTGTAAATTTGTAAACAAAATAACATTACTAATAAAAATAATTTTTATTTATTTGGGGAAACAATTTTATCTTTTATTTTGAATTTGGTACATTTATTAATATTAGCATAGAGTTCAATTTATAATTATAATATAAAAACTACTGGTAGGGTCTTCGGTTGGGTTGGACCGGTTGCATTGGTCGTTTGACACGATTGTGTCGCGCGCGAGGATGCCCTATCATGACCGGGTGTTGAAGATCATACCGCTCTTCGATGTCTTCCCGGCTTTCGCTATATAACCCTCTATAGGGGTCGATCTTGGACTCTTCTGAATCTCGTATCCGATCCTGCGCGTCGACCTGTGTGAAATACGGTAACCCTGGGCCCGGTATCGTTACCATGGGGACCTTCAAGGGTTTCATCTGGGCCCAATATCTGGCCATCGCTAAGGCGCATCGGTCTCCTGTACCTTTATGAGCCCCACAGGCGTATTCCTCGGGGCTATACAGGTGCCTGCGCTCTTCTTTCACCAGGACGGCAGGTGAGCCCCAGGCCCCAATCATGGCGGCTTCGTGGCTCCCATTGGCATATACTTTGTTGCCCATGATTAGTGGCCTTAGCCAGTTTGAGGTTTCCATTGCCTCGAGAATACCATGTTCGAATTTTAGCCCTTGCTCGTTTAGTTCGAGCATGCGGTTTTTGTTGGCCCTATCCGATCCTGGTTCAGGACGATTGGCCTCTTTCCCATTAATTATTACGTGGGCCTGCAGGGACTTATCTTCCCTTCTGAGTCCTCAGATACCTATCTCTTTGATATAGTGTCCTTCCGTGTCCCATGCGGAGTGTACCACCACTACGACTCCTTTTTAATACGCAGTTTCCCTGTAAACGAAGTGACAAAAATAAAAATAAAGCATATATGAGTCATTCAATACTAATAAGGCTGTTGCTAAAGCCATCTATCTACACGTGCTACTAAGCCTACTCATGCCATGCACCAACTACTTTACTACATAAGGAGTTGTGTGAGGTGAGTTGTAGGACAAGTTCCTACTGCTCTTCGCATTCATCCATATTCACTCCAGGGTCATGGTTGGGTATTTCCTCCAAACCATCCACATTCGTATCGCTATCGCTGCTATCACTACTAGGGATCTCTCCATCTTCATTATATGGAAGATTCTCGGCTTCCCCGGATACCCAGGGATCATAATAGGGTAGAACTCTACTCACATGGACTACGTCTTGTCTTGAACGAGCATGTGGTCCCATTCTCACTAGGTAATCTACTTCACCTTTCTTTTCTAATATTTCGTAGGGTCCAAAGTATCTCAACAGCAGCTTGTCGCTCTTTTCTTTCTTCCTTATCGGGGTGTACACTTTGATTTTGTCCCCTACCTCGTATATGATTCGCCGGTGTTTGGAATCATATCTTGTTTTATTCTTGTTCTGTTTTTTTCTGATATTCTCTACTGCCTTGCTCCGGACTAGTAGTGCTCTCTCTCTCAGTTCTACTGAGTCTGGATGTTTTACCTCAATTTGTAGTTCGGCCTCTGTGGGTAGTACTGGTTCTCTGCCAAATACTAGCATGAAAGGGAAATACCGTGTCGTATCCTGACGTGCGGTATTATGCGCAAACGTGACATGGGGTAGATATAAATCCCAGTCGGTTTGTTCCGTACCGGTAAACATACTGAGCATATTGGCTAGTGTCTTATTGAACCTCTCTGTTAGTCCATTACACTGCGGATGATAACTAGTCGTAAACTGACTAGTTACGCCCATTATTCTGCACAACTCGGTGACCAGTTCTGATTGAAAAGTCTTACCTCTATTGCGGAGTGGTCCCCGAGGACAGCCATGACGGCAGATGATTTCCTCTAATATAAATTTAGCGACTTGTGGAGCCCGATGATTTGCTAGGGCTCGCGTTTCCACATAACATGTAGCATAATCTGTAGCTACTACGATACAAGTTTTCCTACCTTTGGTAACTCTGAACGGACCTAAAATGTCGATTCCAACTTTTTGAAAAGGTTGTCCCATAGCAATCGGCTGTAGCAAACCCGCTGGTCTTAAGTCGGGACGTCCTTTTTTAATTCGATTTAGCTTTTAGTGAGACCCAAATGACCTGCCAAAGGTTCACTATGGTTGGAGTACATGATTTCTCCTACTAAGGATCTCGGGATGGCAAGTAAATCATCGTTACCATTGATGGTTGTATTTGCCTTATACAGGACATTCTCTATCATCTTAAATGACTTGGCTCTTCTGCTCAAAGCTACATTTACTTCGGGGTTGTCCGGGTCCTCGATGGCTATGACTAGTTGATTCAACCTGTCATCTTCGCGTTGTTTCTCTGCTAGATCGTCACCGATCATCAAATAGGTGGGGATTTCATTGGCTTCTGTTTCGTCGTTTTCGACTGCTTGCATGACTGGGTTTCTGGATAATGCATCGGCATCTCGGTGTATCTTACCATGCTTGTGGATGATGGTGTAGTCATACTCGGCTAATTTGATAGCCCATCTAGCTAAACGTCCAGTGGGTATCTTTACTGTTTTTAAATAACAGATGGTGCTGTGGTCAGTGATAATCTTGACCGGCCTTCCGTATATCAAATGACGTAAATACCCTAAACTCCAGACGACACCTAAAGCCTCCAATTCTGAAATGGAGTAATTCTTCTCAGCTTTGGTTAGGCTCCGCGACACATACGCTATGGGGTGCAACATCCCCTCAATTTACTGTAACAGTACTGCCCCTAAACCTATCATAGAAGCATCTACTCTCAGTTCTGTGCCTAATTTGGGGTTAAAATGAGTCAACAATGGTGCATTCGTAAGTTTCTCTTTGAGAATCTTAAAAGCATTCTGCTGTACCTCTTCCCATCGGAAAGGAAGGTCTTTTCGTGTTGCCTCGTATAGTGGCCTGGCTATATTGGAAAAGTTTTTTATAAGTTTCCGGTTATAATTACAAAGTCCAACAAAACTTTGTATCCCTTTCACATTCTTTGGGACTGGGAAGTCTGCAATTGCTCTCAATTTATCTTGATCAGGAGCAAGACCCTTTTCATTGACTAGATGCCCTAAAATTTTTATCTCCTTTTTGGCATACGAGCACTTGATTTCAACGTCAAGCCGGTCTCTCTCAAGCGCTGGAAAGCGTGCTCCAACCTGATTAGATGGTCATCGAAGGTGACTGAATGAATAATAATGTCATCCAAATAAGTCAGAAGTTCGACCTATTTTAATCCTCTGAAAACCTTGTCAGCTAGTAACTGAAACGTAGCAGGTGCATTGCACAGACCAAATGCTAGTTTATTAAATTTAAAACTACCACCACTATTTATGACAAAACTGGTGTACTCTCGACATTCTTCTTTGATGCCAACCTGCCAGTAACCGCTAAACAAATCTAAACTAGAAAAATATTTTGCACTTCCAACATAAGACAGAATATCGTCTATGTTAGGTAAGGGGTAACAATCTTTTTTTGTGACGCTGTTCAATAGGCGATAGTCGACGCAAAATCGCGTTTTGCCATCCTTTTTCTTGACTAATACCACGGGTGAAGCCCATGGACTAGCGCTAGGTCGAATGACATCATTCTGTAGCATGTCATTGATCTGTTCGTCAATGATCTCTCGTTCGGCTTGGGATACCCTGTATGGCCTCGACTTAATTGGCATCGCATCACCAACATCGATGGTGTGCTCCACGAGGGTTTTGTAGCCTATGCTGGCTGTGTCTGACGCAAACACATCATGATATTTGTCTAGAAGACGCTCTAACGCCCTTTGTTCGTCAAATGACAGCGTTGTTTCGATATCATGTGATATATCGGCGTTGGTAGGGGATACTAAAAAACAGGGTAGTTGATTTGCGGTGACTCTATCAAGAGAACCTAGCACCGTACCTGCCATTATTCGGAAGGGAGTCACCTTGATATTTTGTACTATAACGCTTAATTTATTACACTGAAAAAAAAAGTTAGTTGCCATAACCAAATTTCAGGTACTAGTTACATAAAAATTTTGTTAATTTAGTGACCGCTAAACATTTTGCTATCGTAGCTAAACTTAATTGGTTAAATGTGTTTTGTTACTATAGCCAATATTCAGTAGACAAAACCAAACTGAATAGCTCCACCAGATAAAACGTTTTGCCAATATCAGCAAAATGTTTGGTAAAGATATCCAAACTGGATTACTAATCCTGCAAAACTGTTTGAATATTAACAACAAAACGATTAGTAAAAAGTATCTGAACTGGATGGTTATTCCAATTAAACCGTTTGGCTTATAACAACAAAAAGTTTAGTAAGAGGCATTTCAACTAGGTGGTTATTCCAGCTAAACCATTTGTCGGATATCAACGAAACGTTTAGTAAAATATACCTGGTCTCGATAGTTATTCCAACTGAACCGTATGGCTGATATCAACAAAACTTTATGAAGAGGTATTCAAACTGGATGGTTATTCCAGCTAAACCATTTGGCGGATATCAACTAAACGTTCAGTAAAATATATCTGAAGGGGATGGCTATTTCAACCAACCCCTTTGGCTAATATCAACAAAATGTTTAGTAACATGTATCTGAACTGGATGGTTATTTCAACAATACCGTTTGGCTGATAACAACAAAACGTTTAGAAAAAGGTGTTCTTACTGGATGGCTATTCCAGCTAAACCATTGGCTTTGCTTTAAAGAACTTAAGATTTTGTAAAAAGTAGCGATGAAAAGTAACTGGCAATTAATTTAAAATAGTATTCATGACAAAAAATATTTTTTCATTATAATAAGATAGGCCACCTAAATATTTAAAATTTAAAATTGTTTAACTGAAGTATTTATCCAGTTGCATACATGAGCTAGAGGAGATAACTTTAATCGACGATTGAAATAAAAAAATATTAATTTTAATAGAAAGTAATTTATTAAACATATTAAACACAACAAAATTATACAATATTAAATACTCAAACAATATATAAATTCTGACACTTAAAAATAACTAAATAACTAATAATAGTAACATAATACAGGTCGTACTATAAATTTTTTTTTAATTTTCTAATTATTAATTAAATTTGAGCCCTTAAAGTAACATATCTCTTTCCGTTAGAAGCTACATTAATATGATTAGGTACATGACATAAGAGAGATTCGTGGAAAATAAAACATTTAATTTTATTTGTAGGTATTTGAACTTTATGGCATTGAAAATGATCATCAAATTGTATCGTAGACAGCAAATTGCATTCAAAAATAATCTTATCAATATTATACACATAAATATTACTGACAGACATAAAATACACTTCATCTAACTCTCCTATGTTGTTTGTAAGTATCATGCCTGATTGATATTTTGTGCCTTTAACTTTGGCCCATGTAACACGAAATAGAGTTTCTTGTGTATTTAGATTTAATGCAGTTATGATTTCATGACGCTGTTCAATTAGTACTTTTTTTGCTGGACCTACATCTACCGTGTTTTTTAAGTGGCCGTTTAGAAATAATTCATTTAGCTGCAGTTGATGTTTAGTGGCAAGTGTCAACGTAAGATTTCGCCTATTGCATGAAGCACGAGCTGCAATTTTTGATAATCTGTGTTTAGCTTCAAATCTCATAAACCAAAAGTTAACCAGAGGACCAAATTTAATTAAAAGTGAAGGATAATGAACGAGAAAGTGAAATTTTGGCTTAAGATTATCATTAGTTAAGGCCAAATACATTTCGTTAAGTTCCCCAATTAAACATTTCAATAACTCGCAAGAACCGCTGCTAACTTTTTGAGATATCACTAGGTCAACAATCTTTCGTAAGGTAATGTACAAACACCAGTGTTGTTCATCAGATGGCAAAAAGTCGCCAATAAGCAAACCAAAATATCGAACAAAAGTTAACATTTCTGATGCGGAAAGTCGTAAATTACCCTTCGAAATATTATCCATTGACAAAGCACAGGGTTTGCTGCTGTTATCAGGTCCATAATCAAAGCCGGAAATTCGATCATTTAAGATTTGCAAGGAGAACATTTTTAATTCAGTAACATACTTTGATATCAAAAAACAAATAACATATTTTGAAACACCTTCAAGTATGTCGTGCATTATGTCAACTCCTACTTGATCAAATAAACTAAACCCTTTAACAGAAATCCACACACACTTTTCTTTAATGCCTGTATTGGAGCAATTACCTTCTGTCACCTGTAAGTTATATTGTTTGGCATTGCGCAGAAGATTTTTATTTTCGTAACATTGTTTTCTCAACACTTCTTTGCGTACATTACAAATACGACATGGAAAATTTGAGGAAAATGATTCATTAAACCCGGTAATAGCATGAATACCGAGATTATCTCCTACTATAAGTGCAAGTTCAAACTTCAACGTACCTTTGAAAGAAGAAATGTCTATTTCTACGCCATGTTCTGATAAAACGTTAAACTCTTCAATTAGAGGATGAAAAATAACACCGTTGCCAAATTTATTTCTGTCCGAGGAGTGAAATAGCAAAGCTAGAAAAATATTTGACAAAGTTGAAGCTCGATCAGGTGGAATACAACCCACTGAAATATAGACAGCTCCTAATTTATGTATACCGGAGTGACTACAGAGAACATTTCCACTTTCGTAATCGTCAAAGAACATAAACAAAGGAAAAACCATACTACCTTAATAATTTTTCATTTTATTTACCCAAAAACTTCCTTAAATAAAATTTTCTATTAAATCCTTTCCCGGTTCGGTTGACAAACTATTAATATAAGTTAATGTTTCAGTTAGAAAACCATCAAGTGAAAAAAACTTTTGTAAAATTAATCGAAGAGGAACAAATTGTTCAGTACACATAGTTGGCACGACAGACACTACACCACGTTCTTTCACTGTACACATTCTTTGCCCTATCGTAATTTGTTTGGGTGGTATATAAGAACCCTCTGATAAGAAGTGTTGAAATCGCATATGTTCTGTTTTATATTTATCTAATGGAGACTGTAGTGCTGACAAAAACTTTTGCTTATATAAAGCTATGTCCTGATTTTGATGCAAGGAGTTTAACATTTCATCGAATATATGTTCAATAGTTTTTGATAAGTTTTTAGACATATAATCCTTCATACCGTCAAAAACAAATTGAACAGCATTTCTTGGTAGCAAAGGATTTGCATACAATGATGATAAAAACATCGGTAAATTATATGACCGTACTGATTCAGATAATCTCATATTTTCGGCAAAAACTGAATGTGAGGACTGCTCCAAGTTTTGGCTAGAATTAATATTATCTGCGGTAATTGAAAGTGTAGGCTGCTCAGAATTTTGAACAGAAGAAACAGAAAAATTATTCGAATTATTATTCTCACCTCGACTTCCATGTTGCTTATTGAGATGTTTACGAAATGTATTCAATAAATGAAAAGATCTAGAACAATCATCTTCTGCGCATTGGTAAACTGAAAACTTATGTTTATAATGAAAATGTTTGAAGTGTTTAAATAGGGTTTTAGCATCCTCGACAACCTGGGTACAAAGAAAACACGTTGGCATTTTTATAAACTGAGATGAACAAAATTAATAGCTTCTATAGAGTCATGCAAAGGTCCGTCATAAGAGTGTTTACTGTAGTGTACACCTTATCGTATTTTGTGCTCAGTTTGTATAACCCTTTCTGAATAAAGTACCAAACGTTTGAGCTTTCTGATGGGTATTCAGCATTCAAAATAAATAAAATTTTGAAACATGAGTCAACAGCACTGGCAATTGATGTTAACGGATAACGTATATCGTTAGTGGGCGAGTATTTAACATCATTGACTACAATATATCTCGAATAAATTTCTTTGATAAATGGGCGACTATTATAATATATGGTTGCAGAGTTAAACCTAACCTTGCAAATTTCTCTTTGCGACGTGTTATTGATTCCTCCAGTTCCGCAGAGCTCTTAATATGCGTGATGAATCCTTCTAATACTTCCAACTTTGATGGCCTCCACTGTTTTTTGGCTTTAGATTTTCGGATGGTGACCGTGTTCATAATAAATGGCAATGACATGAAGGCTGCGGTGTTGAGTACATCTTCGTTATCTATAAATAAATACATTATATATTAGTGAGACAGTCATATAGAGAAGTTAGATACTAACCATCATCGAAATAGCTTTCAATTTCTTTTAGCGTTGTATCTTTTCGTTTCTTGGCAAGTTCAATTATGCGATTTCTGTATAAAGGCCAATTGTTAAATGATGTTTCCTTAAATTCGGGGTATAATATGTTGAAATCTTGCAGCAACTGTAAAATTAAATTGTAAAATTTTGTATAAGTACATGCATTGCATACATTTACCAAATACAAGCCACCTGTTTGACAAAGTGCTCTAAACTCATTAAAGTACTGACTTATTGTAATTTGTGAATCAGAAAAAATTTTGAATCGAGCTTTTGTTGTTTGGTCCCAATATAACTCTACAGTTGACCATGGATCGCACGAGTTCTTAAGCCACAACAACTTCTCTTCCAGTTCATCAATATTGCTGGTGGAGCTGTCTAATTGTCGGAAAATTTCTTCTGCTCTAGAGATAGACGCATCAGATGTACTAGAACGTGAAGTTGAAGACGTACTTCTTTTTCTTGCGGTAATTAGTCCCGATTTGACAAACTCTCTGCGGCGTTGTCTGTAGCAGTTAGCTGCAGTTTTTTGAGCAGGGCTAAAGCTCACGTATGGAGTAAAGTAAACCGAGGAAGATTCCTTTTTAAAAACCTGTGTGATTTCAAACGCCAACTGAAATAACCTTGAAGTTGATATTTTGGTGTCAGGGTTGCTATGCAATTCTTGACTTTGTATTAAGTTGCAAAGTCTTTTCCTTGCTGTACTATCTAATAACCCACTTTGTCCAAAACTTAGCAATAACGCTTTTTCTTCATTAAGAGAATTTAGAAAGTTGTAAAGGTCCTAAAAAAAGTTATTGTAAAGTTTTTATTTGATTTAAATCATTTTGATTGTCTCCTACCATTTTGAATAAGAGACATTTTGTTGGTGCACAAACATAATTAAACAAAATATACTCACGCATTTCTGATTGGCATCTGAAGCACTTAAAGGTAATATGCATACCGAAGAATCGTTTAATATATATGAGTTTGATGTATCCGCCTGCCCTTCAATTACTTAATTCAGAAGAATGTCTTCATTTAAAGATTTATTCTGCTGCTACAATAAAAAAGAAACGCTATTCAAATGACAAAATAGTTTTTACATAATTAAACAATGAAAATCGTGTCTCATAAAATTTTAATTAAGTGCAATGAAATAATCAAAAAATATTTGTAATCATAATGATGAAATTATTAAATAATTGAGTAATCATTACATAAACTTAATCATAATCATGATTTAAATCTAATTTATAATTTTTTGTCAATTTATAACATATATTATAATTAATAAACAATCTATCCATATCATACCTGTATTGAACTAGAACTTGTGTTGTAGACAGAGTTTGTATCGTTGATCACTGCTTTTAAAGCATCTAGTTGCGCTGTCAACAATGCTCTGTGTCCAACAACTGGTATCAGTTCCTTTATGTGCTCTTGAGTTAACACTTGGAGAACATTAGTATCCACGGAATGTTCTTGAAAATGGAAAAATAATCAAAATTGTACCTTTGTAGGCTACATAAGCATTCATGCTTTGGCAATTTCGTTATGTTATATTTCATCAAAAACATATGATTTACGATGTATCTATTGATATATTTTTTGTACAGTCAATATTAAAATATAAGAAATTTAATCATTTTAATTGAATATAAGCATCAAACTAAATAGCTGGACAATTATATTTGTAGTTATCAGTTATTTAATTTTAATTAATTAATTAAAAAGTTATTCAATACAACATGGAAGCAAAGATATATATGACACAATATAATAATTAAATAAATTTCTATTGGCTTACCTTTAAATTTGTCGATGTACATAGACAAATTCCAAGACGTCAGGTAGTCTTCTACTGATTTGTCAGCCATTATTATGATATGATTTACTAATATTTCACTTCACTTCATTCATTAATAGCCTTCTTTACCATATTACCGCACGTGTAGAGGTACAGGTTTTATAATTTCATTGCATGATCATGGTGAAATTCTTGTTTATAGATATTTATCGATATAGTGCGGTAGGGAGAACCGGTTTGACTGGTACAGCGGTGATGAAAATGAATGTGTAAGGAGGATTGATGCCGACAGATATATGTTTTAGAGAGAGAGACGTAAATGTATTTGCGCGGGGGCCTCGGGGCCTTAGTATGGTATAATATTTAGGTAATATTTACCAAACTGCAGTAAGTACTTACTAAAAATTACTTAATTCAGCCAATCGTTTAGGTAGAGGCAGGAGTGAGTAATAAATAACAAAACTATAGTTACTATTTACATAAGAATTTTTTTATTTAGCTATTATTTACACAACTTTTGAGTTGATATAATACTTGGTAAATAGTAACTAACTTTGTTAGTTATTAGTACACAAAGGGATTTAACTAAAAATAATTTGCGTGTACTACTAAACCTATATCGCAATTTATAACTAAAGGATAGGTAATAATTCCTAACATTTAGTTAAAACCACAATAACTAAACAGTTTAGTTAAATTATTTTTTTCAGTGTACCTATGACGACTAGATCACTTGTGACTTCCAACCCTTGTTTAATCAAGAAGTATAAATTAGGGTTAAACCTAAAAGATTCTAGAATAGGTACGAGATTTTTATTAATACTAATATGAATGTCTCTTTCTTTGTAGGCTCCTATGACGCCCCTGTATGAACTTTTACCTTTGCGGTTTGGACTTCCTCCTCTAGGATAAAAAGTTCGTTATGACCTGCCTGTTTTAAAAATGGTACTTCCGTATGACGGTTCTCAGCCGTGAAAGAAATGGTACGTAGGGAGAAATTGATTATGGCTTTGTTTTTTATTAAGAAGCCAACACCTAAAATTATAGGATGGGGCAACTCTTCCAAGATAAAAGCCAAAAATGTAAAATTAGTGTGCATTAGTTCGATAGTGACCATAACCTTACCCAATATAGGTACGGTTAAGCCACCAGCTGTTTTTACAAATGCTATTTCAGATGGTTTAATTACGTCACGTAGCCTGTCATCGTATTTTATAATGTTCCCGGCGGATCCTGTATCTATTATTATGTCGGTATCTAATTGAAGTAATTTAGCGCGTATTAATAACTCCGACGCAGTTTCAAATTTGTTATCTATTACCGTTGCGCAACCTATCGGGATTTTTACGTCGATATGGGATTTCTCCCCCCGATCATCGACGACAAAAGGGTTGACTATTATTGCCGCCGATTCCCGTTTGGGGTCGGCGAGTTTTCCCGTTGAAAAGTCACACGTCTGTCAGAGTTAGTTCCTTGTCTTTCGTGGTTTTGTCGCTCATTACATGCGTATCTCCTTGCGGGATGATTATTACCGGAATAATTTCCGCTTCCCGCATAATTTCGCCCGGAGTAATTTCCACGGCCACTACCGCGTCCTCTGCCGGCTTGGAAATTGGCACGATCCTTCATGGCCCTGAGCATGGCAGGGTAGCCCTGAGGATGCCTGTAGAATTCCTCGGCGAATGGCTCGCGGCACGGCAGGCACGCTCTTATTATGTGCCCGGTTCGGTTACAATTGTAACATCTGGGCCGTGCGTCATACGACCTTGTTTGTGGTAGCCCGCGTTTGTCACTGTTGTAGCGCGGTGGTCCTGGTGACCTCGGCCTCTCGGTCTCGGTGCTTGTACCCGCTTTAGCAGCGTCAATACCCGTCATCATGGTGGTGAGTGCTTGGCCCCTTAGAGTGCTTAATAACTCTACTACCTCTCTCAAACTATCCTCCGTCACGGGAGTTTTCAAGCACATTTTGTATTTCTCATAATAAGAAAGGTGTAAACCTCCCTCAAAATACCCTCGGATCGTATTTACATTCATCTTCAGATCAACATCCTCACACATGTTTAGGATATCATAAAAAAATATTTTTATGTCCTCCGTTTGCCCCTGTTTTCGGGTACACAGCCGGTATTGCATGTCACCGTGACTGCCCGCGTAACGCGAAATAAAGTCCGTTTTTACTTCGGCCCAAGTTGTACGGTCATTAGCGGCGTTGCTTTTATATTTATTGAACCACCCTAATGCCGAACCGATCAGGTATCCCCGAAATATGTAATTTGTTTCTCAAGGCCGCCTGCTCATACTTTTTGAGAAAAGTTATGACATCGCCCGTCGCTGGGTCGAATGACTCGGGTGCCACAAACCGCGGCGCAATCCCTAGATCGCCGTTCTCGACTTTTGTATCTCCTAACGTGGGAGGAAGTGCCATTATTGTTGCTTTCTTGTCGAATTTATTCACGATGGTTTCCGGGCTCTGGTAATCAGTCTCAATATCCGATTTATAATCGGACTTGGAGTCTGTCTTTACACTATGCGCCTTGGAACTCCCTGAATTAATGATTCCCTTTAATTGAAATCTAACTAAATCCCATCCCCTAAATGTTTTGTTTAATTTGTCGTTTTCGTTTTGGGGACTATAAAAAATGTCTGCTCCTCCCGGTGCACTAGGCGTGATATATACTAGATCGTCCCGTTGACTGAGCGGGGTTTCCGAATATTCTCCGGTCTTTAAAGTTTTGGGGTCCGCGTGCTCTGTTGCCTTGCCAATGTCTAATTTAAGAACGTTTTGTTTTCCCGGTACTTTAGGAGGCTTGGCGATTAACTTTTCTCTTATGGTGCGCGCATTAATTTCTCTACCTGCGTCCCCGGTAATTAAATCGACTGTGGTTTGTACAACCGAAGCGTCGTTTTCCCGTAACGATGCAGGTGATTTAATTACAATTGTTTTGATTTCTCGCGTATATTTAATTTTAATAGTTTAGCCGCTGAACGCGTGATTATTTGCTTATCTGTTTCACTATCACTTTCACTGTTACACATTTGAAATTAAAATCCGGTCGCGATATAAGACAATTACACATACAGATTTTTAAAATTAGGACCATACCTAAATCACAAAATATATACATAAACCATACGATAAATAATACTCTTGATCATATAAAATGGCATTAAATTTGCGAATAAATTTGTGAAATACGATTCACAACACTGCAAGAATTAATAATAACACACAAAACAAACAGACAGAGGGTGATGACTAAAAGGATCTACAGGTGTTTTTTATTTATTTTCTATTTTCTTTATTTATTTAATGTTTACTCGATAAATATACATTTCCCAACAGTATCATGCGTGCCAAGCTGTAATTCCCAGAGTTTTATCATATACATTTTAATTAAAAATTGCAAATAATTTAATTTACTGCATTATGGCTATATAAATGAAGCAATGTTATAAATATCAGTATTTAAATTTTTTAAATAATGAAATTGATTTGAAAATTTTTTTTATAATTTTATATCCAAGTTTGATATATTTAAATTCATATCTATTTTTAAGAAAACTGCGCTAATTAGCCTAATACCCAAAATGAATTTAATCATGATATAATTGCAATATTCCTTTCCCCTTTTAATTTAAACTCCATTAATTAATAATATATATGTCACAACTGGGTCATACTACATCCCTAACTACTACAACTATAAACCCGCTTGGCTACGGTTGTGACTGGGCCTGTTTGTCGGGATGGCGTTACTGTTGGGATTGGGGGTAATAAAAACAACTGGTTACAACACTTACATTTTATTCATTTACTTATTTGGCGGCTGGCGGGTGATCTCGGTTGATCCTCGGTCTCGGACTCTCGATGATTGAACTAACTCACTAACTGACTAACTCTTAACTGCCCGCTTGCCACACTATCTTCTCTTTTTATAGTCTTGGTCCTAACCATAGGTGACATCATTTTTACCGCTCCCGTCCTGTCTATTATTTATTCAGGTGGCCACTCAAAGTGGAAACCAACATCCTTAAGACTCCTTTGTTTGCTAATCGCTTAACCGCGATGCGTAATTCATGCTAACTTTCTTTTATGTGTAATCGGAACTCGCCTATGAATAATATTCTAAGTAATTATTATTCAAGTGCTTTGTCCATATAGGTGCAATACCACCCAGGTGCAATATTGATTTACAAATACGAAATATAATTTCATGACAATATACTATGCAGAATGATGTCCGCTGTGCTTAATGGCAGTGACGTGCGCTATTATTATAAAAAAACAGAATAAAACAAAAAAAAATTGCCGTAGTAAATGGTGTAAGAATAGGCTTTTAAAGCGGGAACAATACTCTCATGTGAGACTGCTTGAAGAGTTATGATTGGAACCCGATGACTGGCGTAATTACCTCAGGATGGATGAGAATGTGTATACTGAACTTTTAACATTAGTAACTCCGTTAATTAAATACCACCACGATGAGAGCTGCAATATCGCCACATGAAAGGTTAACTGCATTTCTGCGATTCTTGGCTATTGGTCGGAATTACGAAAATTTAAAATTTACTCTTATCATATCTCCCCAAGCCTTAGGTAAAATAATACCAGAAACCTGTAATGCAATCTACCAAGTTCTAAAAGAAAAATACTTCAAGGTGAGAAAATAAAATTTATTTATTATAACACTTAATTATTGAAAAAATATGATCCAGATGTATCAGAACTAGCATAATTAATATTATACGGGAAATCAGCATACTCAGTTCTAAAGTTGCGGCGATCTATGTTGGACTGCGAATAATTGAACGTCGAATTATCGGTTAAAATTGGCCTAGATGATATTGTTGTAAATTTGTCAATTTGTCCTAATTCTGCTTTAAATAACAAATCATTAATAAGCTTTTCGGTATAAATTTTTATTTCTTTTGGCATTTTTCTCAGTTTTGTAGCAACATTTTTACCAATAATACTAAATTCGTCGTCATTAGTTTTGAGCTTTTCACCAAATATACTCAATAGTTCATCTCCCTTGCTTATAGTAGACTGAGCACGGATTCTCTTTCTCTAACGATTAGAGTAATGTGTACTTGTTGAAGGTGTTGATGTCAAAATTAATGAATTTGGAGTTTCGAGAGAATACTGATTTTCTACCTAAAAGTAAAAGTAGTTAATCAGAAATATATGTGAGCTAATTACTTAAATATAATGTGTTAGTTCTATTATATGAAATAACTATACTAAATCCTTCTGTTTTTAATGCTATTTTCAGTTTCCTACAACAGAAGATGAGTGGAAATGTATTGCTCAACAATATAAAGCAATGTGCAATTTTTCTAATTGCCTGGGGGCAGTGGACGGCAAGCATATTAATATAATCCCACCGCCAAATAGTGGAGCATATTATTATAACTATAAAGGGTGCCATTAGCTTGGTGTTAATGGCAATTTGTAATGCAAATTATGAATTCATAATGTGTGACTTCGGCGTTAACGGCAGAATTTTTGATGAAGGCGTCATAGAATATACTCGTTTCTATCAAAAACTTAAAAGTGGTACTTTGCATATACCAAGTGCACTAAATAATCAAAGACAACTGCCGTTTGTATTTGTTGGCGATGAAGCATTTGCTTTACGCTCCGATTTCTTAAAGCCGCACAGTCAGAAGGACTTAAATCACGACAAAAAAATATTATTACCGTTTGTCAAGAGCAAAATCTAAAATTTAAAATTCATTTGGAATTTTGGCTGCTAGTTTTCGAATATTTCACATGGCTATCGGAATAAATATTAATTCAATAGAAAAAGTGGTAATGGCTTGTTGTGTGCTTCATAACTTTTTGAGAAGAAAATGCTCTAGTACGTATACTCCGACTGAATCTTTAGACAAAGAAAATCTTGAAAATGGAACAGTACAATTGGGACTACGACCTGATTCCAATTATTTAGTTAACCTGCAATCGAACCATAACAGAAGATCATATAATGAAGCATTGGAAGTACGCCTGTCGTACACAAAATATTTTAACGAAGAAGGGGCCGTACCCTGGCAAGAGCAGATGATACATTAAATGAAATATATTTTCTGTGTGTAAAATTTGTTTATTTGTAACTTACGTTTTATTTCCTAACAATTTTTCCTTACCTCAGTATCGGTTTTAGCGTTACTATTTTCATGGTCGATATTTATACTCCCAGAATTATTGTCATCTGGAATATTAGAAATTGAAACTCGTGGTGCTTCCTGGTCTTTTACAAACTCCATGAGGTCATAGTACCATAATGTCGGTACATAAACTTCATCTGCTCCATTACCCGATCTTTTCGAATTCATAATTTTTTTAAATTCTCTTCTAAATCCCCCACGCAAAGTGGAAACTTTTTGAATCACTGAATTTTTGGTCGCTCCTGGTTGCACATTGTTTGTATGCTGCGTTTTTTTAATTTTTGTCTAAGTAGTCTTTAGATTTTGTTTTCCATAAACAAGGATGAGCCCGATACAATTCAATGAAGTCTTTTTGAAAATCACGACTTAAATTCCTTAAGTCCGCCATTTCCAATCATCAATAATTACTACAACACAAGATTCCATAAAAAATAATAATAAATTAAATAATTTAGTGCCGTGTTATCCACCTCCTAATATATATATATATAATAAATAATATTTAAAAGTAAGAATATAGTTAAGTAACATCATTATCGCGTAACTCGTAACGATAATTGCTAGAAATTGTAAAAATCATTAACTATTTTATATAATAATTTATCTAAAATACTATTGCAAACTTAGCGGGGATTGCAATTTATAATTTAAAACGACAATAACAGGAACAAATAAACACATATTGAAAATCATAACTTATGTCAATTTTACGAGTGTAGAATTGATAGGAAAAATCCATTAACAAATAATGCTTTTAAAGCATAATTAAATTAACATATTTAATAAACGTAAAACGACAGATCATAAATAATTCAGATAAAAGAAATAATAAATTCCTACCTCACTGATAAACACCGTGCCAAGAATGTTTGTTTACACCATACACGGACGCACTTTTTCAACTCGGGCACAAGTTTTCAAGAAAAGCAGGTTGATAAGTACGCCGTACTTTTTGAACGCGCATAGAAATTGTTAGCCCACACACAGGAGCTAATATTCAATGAATTATGCGCGCGTCGATTTATGTCAGAGATGTACGCCCGTCTATCGGTTGATGCATCAAGATTCTTGACGCAAGGCTTTCCTATCTTCTTTATTTCACGTCGCTCGTACCATAACCATCAGAATGCTACAGTAGCTTCTTCTAATCTTCCTTCACGTCAATTGATTGTTATCCGACTGATAACATCCATTAGTCGCTTTACAACGGCCACACCAATATCGAATAATTAAAATCCAGACAAAAACTTGCAATAATTCCAACCTAGAATATTATAAAATTCCACGTGGAATTTTCTTCTGAACAATTATATAATAAGTTTATTATAATTACCATATATGAAAAATATAAGTTTATTTGATTGACTTTCCATTTACTCCACGGCTCTGGTTACTTTTCAGGCGCTTCTCTGGATGATTTTAGATGTTAATTTACATCATCTTTATTATTTGCGTGCGTTCTCTTATGCAGCCCATACACGCACGAATTTGCTCATGAATTTGCTCGTTGAGGCAAGAGCGCTACGTAGAGAAATGAGAGAATTGACCATACACGTACAGTTCGTCACTTACAACGCGCCTTCAGTTTGCTTGCCCTGCTTCTTTGTAGCGTTAACATGTATCTCTTCACAAATGAGTTTAATTGACGCATGTTATGGATAAAATGATGGTTGCAAATATGTTCTAATTTTTGCATATTAATTTATGTAACAATTTAAGAATGATCAAAAATACTTTGTTTCGTTATTGCATTTTGTAAAATAATAAAAAAACGAAAGTCATAAAAAACAATGCTTTACCAATGTGTATTACTTACTGTTACTAGAAATTGTGTCTTTATAAAATTTATTTTGATTTAATTAATTATTAATTAAAATAAAATAACATTTAATTAATTAAGTATAAACTTATGAAGTTAATATATTGGCACATTTACAGTAAAATATTTTTGTATATAAATAAACAACGCACTGGTTAAAAAGTTGTACGATTAATTAAGATTAATGGACAAAGAAACATGATTTGTTTTAGTTTATTAATATTATTTAAAAATCATAATAAATTAAATAATTTCAATACAGTTTTAATATTTAAATTGGATTAAATCAAATGGATTAATTGATTATTAAAATGGTATAGTATTTCATTATATGTATAACTTTTAGATATTTTAGTATTTATTTATGTTTTTATATTAAACGTCGTCTCCGAATGATAAAATAAATAAATATTATTATTAAAAATTTACAAAATATTTAATTTGATTATTAAGAATTTATTTAATAAAAATCTATATAACAGTTGATTTATTGGCTCATTCCGTACATCAGAAGTTGTCATTGCACACGCTTGAATCGTTGGCCCGTGCACGAAAAATCAAACATTGCTTGATTCACTTTACCTCGAGCATGTGTGTCCGACTCAAAGTTTTCTTCCGCCAGTGCGCATGCTCAGACCTCTTCATACGCCAAGAGCTAACATAAGTTCGTGCGTGTATGGGCTGCATTACACTTTTTACCACCAAGAGAGCGATTCTATCCCGCGGACCCCGCGAATTAAGCCAACCCCGTTGTTGCATCCGGCACTTAATTCAACTATATAAGTAGCGTTCTATTTATAACTAAAACTTCCGTGCATATATGGCACTCGACACTAATAAACTATTTTAATAACTTGGTTCCTAGAATCTCTCATAGAGGGAGATGGCGGGACACCACCTTATGTCAATAAAGTTCTATACCACACAACAATAACAATCATCGTTGCCATGTTTTTTCATCCCATTCGATAAACAATAAGTAATGATCAAATTAGTTTGTAGAATGTAACTTAATTACCAGAGAGTGCCGAACGAAATGGTGAAATTGTGCAAAACACTACATAGTAAGTAATTCTGAATTAACCTTAATTAAAATAATTAAATTATCTATTTAACCCTTTCAAACCGGCTTTCAGGCAGCTTTATTTTAAATGGTGTTGTGTACTGACTAAGTACACACTGTGTATGGTATTAATGCGGTTAATATCACTATAAAGGGAGTAACAAATACACTAGTTGTTAGCTTATTCAAGTTTATTTCTTCACTGGTTCTACACATATTCCCTACAGATGGATGAAACTAAACTCCCCCCAATCTACGTTGCTTCTGCGCATAACACAAAATATATTTAACTCTTAACTTAATACATATATAATACCCTCACCCTTATAAAGAACATATACATTTAATAATATTTTACCTGTATCTAACAGGTTTGTTTCTTTTACGTTTTGGTCTTTGTGAAGAATCTAACATTTCCTTCTTAGACCCATTATCAATTATTAAATCGATTTAATCAGTGTATGCGCAATGGGGGTCGCCATTTACCCGATGTCATTTTCAAGACTGCATGAACAAAAAAATTGGGATATTGTATTCTCAAATAAAAAAAGAATTAAAACAATAACTGAAGTACTTTTGTTTTTATTAACCTTTCAAATAAGTAAGTTTCTCTGGCGCACCCTGTATATATATTCACCACCGTTATCGCAATATAAATTTACTATCTTTGATTTAATAATGTTACATAATACATTTTGTTGGCCAAGCCGTTCATGTCAAAATTGATAAATAATATTAACATATTTAATTGACTTTCATTGTTTTCTATGTTTTGAACCTTAAAAATTATACAATACAGATTATTTAAGGGTTTACCTTTTAAAATTATTTGCCTTTTATTTCGAATAGTGACGCCTTCCGCATCAAATATGACCATAAAACAAGCTTTCTTGAACTTTTCGAACCGACAATAAACTGTGGGCAAGTTCCAGTGCATATAAGACTACCTGTAGTGATCCGTTGAACCCAAAGTTTGTGGACACATTGATTGTCCCTTTCTTTGTTGCGTTGATGCTTGAATCACATTTAGCAATTGCAATTTTCTTGGGAGTATTTAAATTTACAAAATTATTAATGACGTCATCTCTGTTAATTATACAGACAGTTTATAAATGAATGGGATTATGTAATCACTTTAAATATGCCGCTTTTTTTAAATTGTCCACTGTACTATTTGTTTTGACAGATCAACTTTGATAGCTGTCAAACAAACATATGAAAACATATGTAGTATAGTGGACAATTTTAAAAAGGCGGCATATTCAAAGTGATCCCATAATCCCATTCATTTATAAACTCTCTGTATGATCGGTAGCATCCGATTTCATTTGGTTTATTTATGTTCTTTTCATTGTTAGAAAACATACATGCAAATCCGTCCAATCCGTTCGCACATGTTGGTATGGTGTACATGGTTGTTGGTCCCATCAACCTAAGTTCTCTTTGAACTTGTTCGGTTTCTATTTGTCTGGCCTTGAATTATTTGTTTGTAATAAAAACCATCCCTTTTTTTCATGATTTCGTCTTTCACAATGGCCACACTTTAGATTATTCATTTTATATTTATTCTAGAATTATTTTTTCTCTTTGTTAAATTGTAATTATTTTGCCATTTTTATTGTTTTTTTTTTAAATGCACTTTTAAAGTTATTGAATTGTTTTCGGCATTTAATTTAATTTCGCGATCCAATAATCTCGTTTTTACGAATGATAAATTTAAAAATTTCTCCCTTAACATTTCTAAAGCTGTTATAACACCATCAAATATTGTTAGAAGCGTTAATAATAAATGTGAAATTTGAAACCTTTACTTTAACTGAACTTTAATGAACTGCTAAGCGGCAGCTCCCTGTCGTAGAGCAAGTCATGGCTCGATACAAATGTCAAATCTAGTAAAATTAAAATTATAGGGCGCCAGTCACTTAAAAAACATAATAATTTTCTTTATATTTTTCCAAATATGTTGCAAACAAACATTGGGCAAATTGTCGATAAGCTTATCTGAATAATTCTACGTGGTTGTGGTAGTAGGTTGATGGTTGTTTTTCTTGTAGTTGATGAACTGGTAGTTGGTTGCCGATTTGATGGGTCGCTTTCTTTTATCTGGATACATCCGATTTGGTGGGTGTTTAGTCTTAATATTCTTCAAGGTGTCACAGTCCGCCCTACGTCCCACAATTATTAATTAACCGATAATATATGACAGTAGCTTATACAATTATACAATTTATTTATTATCAAATTTTAAATATTGTGGAGTCATATCTTTTATATTTATAAAACTAATTTTAAATCAATATTCTAGCAACAGTAAGAGTAAGCCCCTCAAACATAACAAATTTTTAAATTCCTAGGATTTAATTATACATAATATTATTATTTCCATTTAGTAAAGAATAAAAATTTCAATAATAATAAGTAAAGCAAAAATAATTGTACCTTTTAATACTTGCTGGTTTCTTATAATCAAGTTCTTGTAAAAGCGTGATAAAAACTAAGTCATTCCAGTTGTAGATTGTTCAGTATACTGTTCTATTAATAGAAATGTAACAACGCTTTTTTGTGGTAGGGAGAGCAAGCTGCAGCCGCCAGTATTTTGACGTATTGACGTCTTTTGGTAGCTTTTGTTCTATGGTAAAAACGCGTCTTCTTAGCGGAATGACTGCGTGGTGATTACACATGTGACTTTTCACTTTCCTTTATTTATTTTCGTACTTCGTGAACACGCTTCAGTTTGTATTCTTTTCGCGGGTCAGCTGAGCTTGACCAACACTTTACTTTAAAATCCGTTAGGTTTTTATCTATTACCTCGTGGCCCAGCGGTGTTCTGGCCAACTCACTCTCGCAAGGAGGAGAAGGGGCTCCTTCTTTATGACGTTTATTATATTTACTTTTAAGTTTAAAATAGATTATTGCTACTGTTGCGCGATTGGCGGAACTGGCTGCCGAGCGGTTAAGGAGCTGATGGTGCGGTGGGTGAGAATGAATTGTTGCAGACGGTCACATAACTCACATAGTAGTCCATCTCGGGACTTTTCTCTCGACATGCACACGCATCATTATGATACAATGTATAATGAATGCGTGTCCTATATTAAAGTAAAACATTCCCATAGATAAAATACAAAGTATCGGGGAATGTTTTATATGAAAGCGCTTTAACCCGCACATGAAATAACATTTATAATAAGCTAAATCGGCTATATTACAATGTAGCATTAATAGAAATATGTTACAATGTAATTCTACAACACCTCCCTCGCCAAAATAAAAATGTTCATGTCTTTAACAGATATGATTATTTTAGAGTTGGTTTCTTTGGTTCTAATTTTTCTGCAAAATTTTCAACTTCAATTTCATTATTGTTATTTAAATCAGTTAATTCCAAATCTTTTGCGGGAGTGTTTTTTGATACATTTAACATCTTTCTTAATAAACTACGGTAGCGAATACAAAGTACAATTATTATAAAAAATATTACATATAACAAAACATAATGATGATAGTCATGGTAATTAATTGATTTTAGACCTTTTCTTTCCAAAAAATCTAATGATTTAAGATCATTACCAATTTTATCAAATGATAACAAAGAATTTAAGTGTGTGAAAATTAAGTCCTTTTGCACAACAGAAGGTAAGTCCATGTTATGGAAATTAGTGTTGATGGCAACAGAGATATTGATTGTTGGTAAAAACATGGTGACATTTGAAACGTAACTTTTATGATTTTTCAAAATATAGCTAGTTGTATGCACCAAACAATCTGAATTAACTTTTAAAATTCCAGTGCCTTTTAAATTTAGTTTTAAAGGTTCAGCGATATTTTCGCAGTATAAATTCACACTTTCAGAAGTAGGTATAACAAATAACCAGGTATTAGCTGTCATTGTTTGAACCCAAATATCTTTCTTTAGTTTACTTATACGTATGTCACAATTTTTTGGTATGTTAATTTCAGAAAAAAATATTTTTGACTCACAATTATCATCATTTTGAGTAAAACTAATTGGTACATTATTATTACATATAAATTTGTTGTCAAACAAAACTTGACATTTACTTAAATCTAATTCACTCAGTAGAAAATAATGTCCACGTGTTCTATTTATTACTAAATAGTCCGCACTTGGTAAAATAAATCCATAATTGTCATTTTTTAACAATGTTGGTACACTTGTCATTTTAAAAACTTCATACACCTCTATCCCTATCAGAGGAATGTGCAAAACAAATAACACTTTTTGGTTTAAAAACACAACGTTAACGTTAATTAGTTTATAAAAAGTATCTAATTCGTTCAACAAAAATAATGGAAAATGTGTAGTATTTTTGAGATGGATTTTGAGTTTTGATATCTTTATTTCAAGAGACAAATGATCTATAACCATTGGATTAAGGATGCCCATATTTGCATTTATTAAAATGTTTAACACATTTTCCTGTAGGAAATGGAAATTATTAATTGCGTTCTCTGTTAAAATCATCAGTTCTTCTACTTGCATTTTAATATTTGCTTCTGTACTAGCATTTTTAACGCGGTTTACAAATTTTTGAATAAAGTTATAAGTAACCTTTTGCTTTTTATTAAATTCGCTTATTTCATCATTTAGTGTTTTAAAAGTTTTATTTGCAATAGAAACAGTTGATTTAACAATAGAAGTTTGTTCCTTAATCATATTTAATAAATTGTCTTGGTTTCCTCCTAATGCTTTAAGTTGATTATCGTAATAAGTCGCATCTTTGTCATCCAAAGTACCGAATAATTCTTTTGATATTTCTCCAATTACGTTCAATAATGCTCTTTTAGTTTTTTTATTTGTTGTTTTTGATCCTAGTAAACCTCTTATAACCGAGTGTACATGTTTAAAATTACTTAACATGTTATTAAAATTTTCAATGCATTTTTACATAAATCATTATATTTTGAAGTATTGGCAAATATCATTTTTCTTATGTATTCTGAGACGGATATATATTGATTATTATAAATTTGGAAATCTAAAGCTACAATTAGTTTCTACTCATCGGTATTAAAATATAAAGAACCTATATTTTCATAATATAGACCTGGGTTATTGTTTATGTATGAAATCTCGTAGAATTGTTGTGATGGCTTGACTGGTTGAACCAGAAATATTAGAAATAGTAGAAACGCCATCTGAAAAAAAAAAATTGTGGTTTATTCCACGAAATGCTTTAGACGGTTATTATGAACCTTTAAATTTTTGTTTTTATATTTGATTGTGGTATTACAAGTTGAATTCACTTGTACAACTTCATAAGGACCTATCCATAAGGGAGTAAGTTTTTTACAAATACCTACCGGTATACCTTCTTGTTTGAGCAACACCTTATCTCCTACTATGACACTAAATTCGTTAGAGTTTTTATCATAATATCGTTTGGAAACAGTTTTCTTAGAAATCAAATTTTCTTTAGCTTCTTTATGAGCATGTTGTAAACGAGCTTTTAATTCCAATGCATAGTTATCAAATGAATACACTGGTTGGGGATCTCTAGTTATAGTTGCTGGTAAAATACAATGTTTACCAAAAACTAGTTCGTATGGTGTGAAATTAGTTGCGCTATGAACCAAAGTATTATAACTAAATACACCAAAAGGTACCCATTCATCCCAAGTTTCTTGCGCCTTGGAAATGAAATTCCTCAAAAATTCAGTAAAAGTTCTATGAGTTCTTTCTAAACCTCTTTGTGTTTGAGGATGGTGACTTGTTGAATTGAGTTTCTTTATTTTAAGCAACTTACAAACTTTTTGAAACAACTTGCTCATAAAATTTGTACCCTGATCAGATAGTATCGATGTAGGTATTCCGAATTTACAAATAAAATGCTCTACTAAATTTTTTGCAACAATACTAGCTTCCTGACTTTTAATTGGGATTGCACCCGAAAATTTTGTTAAATTGTCTTAGTATGTTAATAAATACTTATTACCTCGAATGGTAAATTGCAATGGTCCAACAATATCTAATGTAATTTTTTCAAACGATGTGCTTGATGTTGTAGTAATGGCCATAGGCAGTTTATTTACTTTTGATAATTTGTTTTTCTGACAGCTTCACATGTTCTTATATATGTTTTAATATCTTTATGCATGTTCGGCCATTTATAATATTGCTTTAATCTTTTGTAAGTTTTTGAGACACCTTGATGACCTCCTGTTGGAGTTATATGGAATTCTTTTAAGATTTGAGGTATTTCTTCCTGTGATAAATTGTCTATTATATCGTTATGATATATATAAACAACTATGTCACTATTTTTAAAAATATATCTCAACATTATTCGTATTTGTCTATAATCTAGACGGTCTAACCCACAACTTAATTTAGGAACAGCTAATTTGGAAATTTTATGTTCGAGACAGAAATTTTTTAATTTTGTTAATGTTTCATATAAATGCTCGTAAGTAGGTTTATCGAAATAGTTGGCTTTTACCACTAAATAAAATATGAATCTGTTGTCTTGGTTAAGATAACAAAATGAATTTACTTCAGCATTTTGTTCTTTTAATTTGTCTACATTGTTGTATTTTTCTTTGAAAATTTTTGCAATGCCCGCTCCCATTTCTAAATCTTTACTTACTGAATAAGCCAAAGCAAATTCAGCGGGTGCGTTAAAAAGACTTCCTTTTTTATCAATTACATTCGTATTTATAACAATGTTTTTCTTAATGTGTACTAAATAGTTCTCATAAGTATTTGATTGTACTGTGGTTTCATTTTCATTTAATACATTTATTCGACTTGGAGCGTCCGCATTTAAATTTATTCTTCCTGGTTTATAAACAATTTTATAGTTATATTCTTCAAGTTTAAGTCTAAATTTAGTCAATCTGGATCCGGGATCTTGAACGCTAAACAACCACGTTAAAGGCTTGTGGTCCGTGTAAATAGTAAAATGTTTTGAGAATAGATACGGTCAAAAATATTTAACAACCCAAGTTATAGCTAACAATTCTTTTTCGGTAACACTATAATTTATTTCAGCTTTATTCAGTGTCAGAGAGGCATATGCTATAGGCAAGTCCTTGCCTAGTTGACCTTGTGACTGAATTGCTCCAATGGCATTATTCGACGCATCTGTTGTTAAAATGAATTCACGCTCAAAATTTGGGTATTGCAGAGTTGGTGGGGCAATGAGTTTTGATTTTATTTCTTCAAACGAATGATCGCAAAGTGCGTTCCAATTAAATTTGATATCCTTTTTTAATAAGGTTGTCAGCGGTTTTGCAAGATGAGCAAAATTCTTTATGAATCTTGTGTAATAGCCGCAAAGACCCAAGAAACTTTTTATATCTTTCGTGGTTTTTGGATATGGAAATTCTTTGACACATTTTATTTTATCTTCGTCTGGGAAAATACCCTGGTCGGTAATACGATGACCTAAGTAAATTACTTTTCGACGCAAAAATTGACATTTAGATGGTTGTAGCTTTAAATTAAATTTCTGTAATCGCACGAAAATATCTCTAAGTTTGGATATATGATTCTAGATTAACACCGTAACATACAATATCGTCTAAATAGACGTAACATTTTATTCCGTTTAATCCGGTCAACACCGTATTCATTAAACGTTGGAATGTACTAGATGCCGTTTTCAATCCGGAAGGCATCCTCAAAAATTCATAATGTCCATTATTTGTAGAAAATGCAGTCTTGTGTCTGTCTTTTTCCTCGATTTTAATTTGATGGTAACCTTGCGCAAGATCTAGTGTACTAAAATATTTGGCACTCCCCAATTGGTCGAGAATGTCTACAATGTTAGGTAGCGGAAATGAGTGGCCTATACTAATATCGTTTAAACGACGAAAGTCTACTACTACTCGCCATTTCTTTTCTCCGTTTCGATCTTCCTTTTTGGGAACAATAAGTAAGGGAGAATTAAAAGGTAAGGCAACAAATTCACTTCTAGCCGGTATGGTAATATTTGGATTCCATGCAACTAAAGGAAACTTTAATGTTATCGTTGGATCACTAAGACGTGGGGACACATAATTCCCTTTTTTTAAAATCGATGTTAGTTTTGTAATTCAATAAAAAGTTTTTACCTAAAATTCCGTCATTTTCTAACGGAAAATCGTAGTCTACCACCTGGAATTTTTGAAACACTGAAGTATTTTTTTTCAAATAAATACCTATTTCACAAATTCCTAAACTCGTAACTGGATTATTTGAAATTCCGACAAGCTCACTCTTTGCGCTTGTAATAACGTTCACATTGTCATGTAAACATTGGATTTTTATTACACAAACATCTGATCCAGAATCTATTAACAGATTAGATATTGGAGATGTTGTTGAATCCAATTTTAAAAGGACAGAATCTACTTTTGTTGTAGAGTTATTTATTTTGTAGGAATTATATTTTTTTAAAGCGGATGCTTTTATTCCGGAAGTACCTGGTTCATTCCTAGGTTCAACCGTATTTGATGCAGATTGTGCAAAATTAATCCTGTTTGGTTCGTATGCTTTTTTAGATTCATTATAAATGCGCTTACGACATTCATTATTAGAATGTCCACTTTTCTTACAATAGTTGCAATTTTTTACAGAACTTGACAAGTTATCGACTCTTGAAATTCTTTCTTGTTTAATTTCCACTTTTGGAAATCTGGGTAGTGAGGAATTTACATTTCCTAATTTTAAATAACAATTTTGCGCTACATGGCCCATTTTATTGCAATTAAAACATTTTACATTTGTTTTCAAGCCAGGTTTATTTATAACTTTATTCACTGGTAAAAACCTTTCTTCTTTGAGTGCAGCATGAATTGACTCCGTTAAATCTGCAATGCGGCTAATTTTCATAATTAATTTGATCGGTTCTCGTAAACCTTCAGTAAATGCTTTCAAAGCAGCCTTTGAATTTAAATTTTGTATAGTATTTATGGAATCAGCTGGTGGTAATCGTTTAAAGAGCTTAATATTCTTTCAATTTTATTAGCAAATGTTCTTATATCCTCACCGAATAATTGTTTGCAGTTTAACAATTCCATTTGAAGTTGACCTACTGTTCTTCTATCAGAATATTGATTTTTTAATTCACTTTTTAATTCGGCAAAATTGGCAAAGTTTTTATATTTAATAAAATCGTAAGCTTTTCCAATAAGTTTACTTATTATCATATTATACAAACTTGGGTGATATTCCTCATCCGTTGAATTTTGAATAATGTCACAACAGTTTAAAAATTTATGTAAATTTTCCCTATTCCCGTCGAATTCAGGAATGAATTTCATCGTGAAATCAAATCGCAAATTTCGCGCCATTTTTTTTTAAACAAACTAAATTCTCTTTATATTTTTCACAAAAATATTTAAATCAATTTTATAAATTTTCTTATAAGGTTCTGACAAGCGAAAATTTTCTTAAAACAAACTTGATACTCTTTATATTTTTCACAAAAATATTTAAATCAATTTTATAAATCATACAATAAGGTTCTGACGGCAATCTTTTAATATACAAAAAAAACTTACTTTTTTTTTTAATTTAGTTTATCGTAAAAACAATTGCGAAACAATTGCACGGATTTCGCGGTGATAACTTCGCAGTGAAGTGGAGTCTGGTGAATCCCGATGGAGACTTGTCGTCTGGAACGTCCTGGTGTATCCTGCTGGAGTCTGGTCGCCCTGTTGAAGACTGCTGTCGTCTGGGAACGTCCTGGTGAATCCTCGGATTTTATTTTTACACAATAACTAATTTGATGTTGACTTTACGTCCAATTCATCCCACTTCTGACACCAAAATTGTTGTGCGATTGGCGGAACTGGCTGCCGAGCGGTTAAGGAGCTGATGGTGCGGTAGGTGAGAATAAATTGTTGCAGACGGTCACATAACTCACATAGTATATTGAATAAAAAAGATTATAACAGGGGTTAGTCCATCTCGGGACTCTACTCTCGACTGCCAATGTCGACCTAAAACTAACTACTTTTATTCTAAAAAATGCACACGCATCATTATGATACAATGTATAATGAATGCGTGTCTCATATTAAAGTAAAACATTCCCATAGATAAAATACAAAGTATCGGGGAATGTTTTATATGAAAGGTTCTCAAGCGCTTTAACCCATGTCAAAGTACAAAATAGCAAAAAAAATTTACAGAATTTAAACTAAATATAAAAACTAAATATAAACTAAATATAAACTAAATATTAAAAAAAAAAAAAAAAATGTTACACAACATGAAAAACAAAAAGTGTTATATAGAGTATTATAAAAAGTACACATTAAAATATAGCCTAGCTAAAACATATAATGTCATAATGGCCATTGTTTTAGGTGTAACCAGAAATCAACCCGTGACAGGTTGATTGTTTTTAAAAAAGGTTTATTAATTTCTAAACAATTACATAATAATATGAGTTTAAATATAAAATGATAACTGACTTAAAATGTAAGTGTATTCTAATTTATATGCGAGTTTACTCACAGAACTGAAGTTACTGGAATGCTGCGATCTGAATAACAGATCAGGTGTCCGTGGGATGAACGTTTGTGAGATAATTTACATAAATATAAACATCGATGTCAGGTACGTATATTATTTAGTTTTATTAAATTAAATTGACTCAATTGAATGTATTGAGGATATGTCATTGTTTGCAATTTTTATCAAATTTATTAAATGACAAATTTACTGATTATCGGACTTGGTTTCTATTACACCATTCTTTAATAGATAATATCCAATTTGGTAAATTCCTGCTGTTAGTTGCCACGCTGTTCGTTTACAAAATCAACCTTATTAATAAATTGTTTTATTTGTTTCTGACATTAATCAATCTATTTTTTTTCTTATAAATACAAATCATAATACATCCAATGGTTATGAATACTAATATAATTGCAGTTATTGAAAAATGAGTTAAATGTAATATAGGATGCAAACTTATTTTACTTTGAAGATTATAAGCTTCTTTTTTTAGATTCTTAAGATCATGCAGATGTTTTTGCTGCAAATTTATTGCTTTATAAGATTGATACTTAGGGCTATTGACAATTCTCAATTGTTTGTTAAATGTAAAGTTATTGAATGAAATTTCAAATATTTGTTCTTCAATTTTGATTTTACAATTATTTTCAGATGAAATTAGAACATTATCTTTTATAACTTTATAATTTGTTTTATCCAAACATTCTTCAATTACTTCAAGGTGTGACTTGAAAGATAATAATATTTTTCCATTGTTTAATTGCGAATATAATTTATAATTGTTACATGATATGGCGTATAGGCAATATTTGTTATTACTAAAAGTATACTTATTCATTTGTGGTGTTGTGATACAAACAGTCTGTTTATCAATCGTCTTGCACTTCTCATCGGTCCATAACTCTTTTTGTGTACTTTGGAGATGATATTTTAAAGGTGGTATTAGAACATCATTTTGTAAGTTGGGTATTGGGAAAATTCTTACATAAGAAAATATGGTAGGATTTAGGATGGGTACATAAAGTATATATGTAATTACTTCAGCAACTGATATTATTTGCAACTTTGAAAATTCTAGAATTCAGTTTTCTTATAAATAGATTTTAAATGAGCAATTATTTCTTTATAAAAAATTATTTTCAAATTTACTATTTCTGAGAATGCTAGTGATGGTTTTCTCTATGCTTTGGAGGGTGTTTAGTAATTTTAGACTCATAAAGTTATTGTACTAAATCATTTCTGAATACCGGCAGCATTGCTTACATTGTTTATGGCTTTTATTGATGAATTTAAATTATTTTGTAGGATTTTTAGATCTTTTGAATAACGATCGGTTATATGGTTAGCAAAAGAATTATATTTGTCTATTTGTTTGACAATATTATCTTGGTTTTCAAAAAGTGACTTCTAAGTTTTTGTTAATTTTTATGATGTCATTATTATTTGGATTGTGATGTATTTGATTACTGTACCTAACCCATTATTTATTAATGCACATTTTGGACGATTATTAAATTTATGTAATTGTTCTTCGATTGACATACAGTTTTTTTTTAAACATTGAGCAGTTGTAAAAGAGTAGGACTCAAATAATTACATTCTGACAATTCTACATTAACTAAAAGATTAAGGTAACTTTTTTAAAAATTAGTTATATTAAAATAAAAATAGAACTTATGGTATTGGTCAAGTAGCTTCACTAGACTCAAGTCATCAGGAAAATAACCTGTGGTCTCAATTGTTTCTACACAAAGGCTCGGGATCTGTGTCGACAGATTGAGTCTGTAATGAAAAAACGTTCTTAAGACTTTTTATTTTTCTAGTGTTAATATTTGTAGTTCTTTTAGAGTTTTCTCTAATTCCTGTTATTTTTATCAATCGATGTTATAATGACTTTATCGTAATAAAGATCTGTTTTTCAAATTCGTTGTCTTTTGAAATATACAGTAAGTTCGTTTATTTCAGTTTCTTTATCTTTATATTGATTTCGTTTTTCAAGTACTTTTGTACCTTTGTTAAGTTGTTTTTGATATAGCTGATCATAGAATGGTAATAATGGTAATATTTCAGATTTTCTTTTTTTGTTATATGCTTCATATATTGTTTTATCTAAATCTATCTCATGTGCATTTAAGTTTTCATACCCCCCCCCCCCTGCGGGAGGGGGTGGTGCAAAATAATACTTCCGCTAGCCCCTTTACTGGTCGTAAAAGGCGACCAATAGGCGAGGTGATAACCTCGTTAAAAAACCCACAGTTCGCCTGGGACAAGTCAAACTTATTTGTGAGTTTATTTTTGACAATTTTCACATAACACCTTGTGTAACTCACCTGCGTGTTTGCCGTGCGCGGTGACCCGAAAGTCAGGAAAAGGGGATCCTGATAGTTGAGGGGCTAATACTCAGGTTTAAAAGAGTATTAGTTCCAACACACTGCTTTGGCCCTAGCTTTTGGTAAAACGGGAGGTTAAACCTAACCCAGTTTTACCAATCGGCTCGTTATCTAACTTAAGGGTGAGGAATTATTTATGTGGTGATCGATGAAAGGTTCACAATGTGCTACGGTTGGAGCCCGATAGTGTTCTTTGTGTTCGCGGAAATCTTTCGTTTACATTTATGAAACCTATATCGTTCGATTAGCCCTGGCGACTGCATCAGTTTGTGATGTAGCGTCCCATATGTGACTCCGTGGTGGGTGGGGAGATTGAACGATGAAGTTGACGGAGTTTATTATGGTAGATTTACGGACGAGAGAGCTAATGAAGATAGAAATAGTACAAGTAGAAAGTTTGTTAGATATTTGATTGTTAAATGTTCTGAAAACGGCCAGAGTCTAAAGGAGGTTTCTCCCTTCTTAATTCATAGGACCATTTCCAATATTATTAATGGAACTTTAAATTTATGTAAGAAGTTAAGAGACGTTACCTTGCTTATTGATGTAAAAGATAATAAGCAAAGAGTTAAAATTACGTTTTCAACGTAGCTTTAAAAATAGGTTCTACTATTATTCAATGGAACTGCAATGGACTTCCGCCTCCATTCCTCCTTATGGGTGATTTTAATGCTCATAACACTATGTGGGGCTCAAATCGAACCGATGTTAGAGGTCGTAACTTGGCCAATCTATTTTCAGAAACGAATTTAGTTATTTAAAATAAAGGTAACAATACCTACTTTTCCGTGGCCAATAGATCGTTCTCGGCTATTGACCTTACTATTTGTTTTCCAAGTATCGCAGCATTGCTGGATTGGGAAGTCTCGGAACATCTTTATGATAGTGACCACTTTCCAATACTCATTTGCGTGCTTAGTCATAAAATCCATGAAAACCGTCATCGGAATTGAAGAATAAAAGATGCTGATTGGGATAGTTTTGTCCAAGTATTTGATTAAGATGACAGTGTCCAGGCCACTATTGACAAAGATGTTGAAACTTTCACCGATTCCATCATACAAGCAGCTCATGCCACTATTCCTCTGTCTTCAAGGAAACCTCGCAGAGAGCCCGTTCCTTGGTGGAATTTTGATTGTGAACAAGCTAAATTTAACAAACGCCGTTTTTTTTTCGACGGTTTAATCGCTCTCCAACTGAAAAAAAAACCTGTTAGCTTATTTAAAGTATAAAGCTGTTGCGCAAAGAACCTGCAGAAAAGCTAAAAGAGAATCATGGTCAGAATCCGTTACTTCTATAAATTCGAGAACCTCTATCGGAAAGGTGTGGGAAAAAGTCAAACAAATTTCTGGCCGAACCGCCTCTGTACCTGTTAGTGGGTTATTGTCAGGTGATAAAATTATTACCGATCCTCTCAATATCTCGAATATTCTGGCCGATGTCTATTTTGGCGCTTCCAGTGATGATAATTACAATGAAAATTTTCAAAAGATTAAAACTAACATGGAGAAAAAACATCTGTCATTCGTTTCCGACGATGATGAAATATATAATGCACCTTTTAGTGTTTGGGAATTTGACTCGGCATTATCTGAAGCGCACAATACTGCTCCAGGTGCCGATTTGATACACAATACTATGCTTAAGCATTTAAGTCGCTCTGTCAAACTTCAGCTTTTGGCAGTTTATAACCGTGCATGGTCAACAGGGTACTGCCCTGAGTCATGGAAGCTGGCTACCATCGTACCAGTACTTAAACCTGGTAAAGATATAAAGCTCCCGACAAGTTATAGGCCTATCTCTCTAACTAGCTGCTTATGCAAGTTATTAGAGAGAATGATTAATAAGCGTCTTACTTGGTTATTAGACTCAAGAGGTCTAATTGCTGATATACAATGTGGTTCCAGGCGTCATCATTTTACGACTGATCACCTTGTTTGGCTGGATACAGCAATTAAAAATGCTTCTGTGCAAAATCAACATCTAGTTGCTGTATTCTTTGACATTGCAAAAGCCTATGACATGACGTGGAAATACAATATTCTACAAACGCTTCATTTGTGGGGTATTCGCGGAAGCATGGCATTGTTTATACAAAGCTTTTCAACTTCCCGTTTTTTTAATTTACGTGTAGGTGATAGCATCTCGGGCATACGTCAGCAACAAAATTGTATTCCGCAAGGGTCCATTTTAAGCGTGACGCTATTTATGATAGCTATTAACGGCATAAGTCAGTTCATCAAGCATCCGGTGAACGGATGTATGTATGTTGATGACGTAGCTATCTATTGCGCTTCGAGAAACATGGCAACATTGGAACGTCATCTCCAAATAACTATCAACCGCATTTTAAACTGGGCTAATAGCAATGGATTTACTTTTTCTACAAGCAAAATGTTGCTTATCCATTTTTGTAGAAGGCGAACCCCACACGGTGACCCTTTATTATATCTTGGGGAAGAACCCATTCCTGTACAGGTTGGTGTCACATTTGACCGTGCGTTAATTTGGCGTTCCCATTTAATAAATCTGAGATCAAGATGTGTTCCGGCACTAAACTTGCTCAGGTCGTTAAGTGGAAAGTCATGGGGAGCGGATCGGAAAACAATGATACTTTTGCCTCGCGCTTTGGTGCGTTCAAAATTAGATTATGGTTTCATAATCTATGCCTCTGCAGCACCATCCACATTACGTATTGTTGATCCTGTCCACCATACAGGAATTCGTTTAGCAACTGGCGCTTTCCGCACTAGCCCTATTGTATATCGAACTGAATTTGCAAAAATTCAAGCAATGCACGTAAATGCCTTTTGGATTTTAACCGATGGCTCAAAAAGTAACGACGGTGTGGGTTGTGCTTTTGATGAGTTGCAGTTTACATTAAATTTGGCTTGCCAAGTGTTAGCAGTGTTTATACTGCAGAACTGTATGCTATATACCAGGCTCTTCTCTACATCCAACTAAATGCAGGTACATTTTATGTTATATGTACAGACTCGTTGAGTGCATTAAATGCTATTGATCATCAATATCCTGATTATTATTCGCTGAGACAAATTCATTCGATTTTGCTTCAGGTGTCTGAATTAAATGTCACTGTTTACTTTGTCTGGATTCCCAGTCACGTAAGTATCAGTGGCAATGAAAAAGTTGTCGAGCTTGCCAAATTTACTATAACTAGCGCTGATAATGTTACAGACAAAGCTTGTGTTAGAGATGTTTGTAATTTTTTACAACAAATGATGTTGACTAGCTGGCAGACGGAGTGGTTTGCTATTTAGGACAACAAGCTACGATGCACTAAAAGCGTCAGCGTGGAGTTCGTCATACAGGCCGAAGCGTAGGGAAGAGGTTATCCTCACGCGACTTCGCATCGGTCACTGTCGATGGACTCACAGGCCAGTTTGTGATACTTGTAATGTTCCATTAACTGTTCGTCATATCTTATTGGATTGTCGGCAGTTTTTGAAACAAAGAGTTGCGTCTGAATTATCACCCAGTTTGTCGATTGTCTTGGGCGATCAGATCGTTGAAGTCGATCGTCTGCTCAAATTTATTCGACGGGGCAAATTGGGTGTATGGATATAGTTGTTAATTTATTGTGATTAATGTTTGTGTATCGTAAAACCCAGCAGTGTTTAGGACCTTTTACACCCTAGACACTGTTGGAATTATCTAGTCATTTTTGCTAAAGTTTGTGAACGTTTATTTTATCTTTGTTGTTTATTTATTTATTTATTTAATTTTATTCTTTAATATGCCATTTTATACCGTATTATTTTACTTTTTTTATAGTTAGAGAAAAAAATCGACGTTAATAGTCTTCTTAGGCTGATTCGCCAAAAGTCTAACTAACTAAGTTTTTATACCGACCATAAAGTAATGTAAATGGAGTGTAACCTGTTGCTGAATGAATAGACTGATTATATGTGAGAACAGCAGATATCATAATGTTTTATGGTGTTTCGTTAACATTTTGCATTTTGAAAGTTCTTAAGTTTTCCAAAATAGTAGAGTGTGCTCTTTCTATAGGTGAGTTTGAACTACTATTGTAATTTGTTGTAAAATGTAAGGCACAGGTTTTTTAACAATATGTTTAAATGGTATAAAATTTTTAAGATTGAGTTCCATATAAAAAAGAATTAAAATTTTTCCAATTTCTAATATTAGTCGTAATCAATCTTAACTCCTATTATTTTTTAAATAGTCACTTCCTAATAATGCATCAAATCTATCATGCCATTTTAATACGTAAAATTTGATTTCATTATTGATGCCATATTCCTTTAATATGGAGTATGATATATTTTTATTATTCCTTACAGATTGATTTAAACTTTTAACTGAAAAAGTTTTTGTAAAGAAATAATTTTTAAAGTATTTGTATGCAAGTTCTGGATTAATGATAGAGTTAGAGGCACAACTATCAATTAATATTTTTAAATTTAAGCTTGGTATAGTTATAAATGGTAATTTGGGTGTGTTTATTATTGTATTTAAGTCAAAGTTTCTTCCGAGGCTGGTACTTGAAAATTTTCGATATAGTCTAAACAAGTATCGTCAGTTTCATTGTTTTGATCATGAGAGTCATAAGTGAATTTGTAATTCCTCATTAGATGTCATTTTACAAATTTTTTCAGACGTACATGGTTCTTCAATATTGATAAGTTCTTCAGAAATAAAATTACGTGGATTCGTATTTTGAAAATAGTTATACGTCTTGCAGTAAATTTTGTGGATACTGACATTGGTGTAGGTTGATATTCAGGTTTCTTATTTGTTATTTGTACGTTGGGATTTAGAGGAAACCGTGTAGACGTATTGCGATTTTTCACAAATAGTCTTTGAAAATATTGATTTGGTCGTTGATTACTTGTATTCAATGGTGTTTTAAAATGTTTGTTATAGTTAGGTTGTGGAATTTCTGTCCTTTTGAATGTATTTGCTTGATTTTTCATTTGTTGAAATTTATTATCATTATTATTTTGTTTCACAGGTTTATGGCGAACAAAATTTAAAAAAATTTCTTGTTTATAATGATCGTAGTTACAAAGTTTCAATAAAACTTCCTCAAGTGTATATACGTTTTTATAAGATATGAATGAACGATAAGGTTCCAACAAACCTACATAAACTTCCGATTTATAATTTCTTAAATTGATAGAACATTTAATTTTTTCATAATACTGATCATTCATTAAACGTTTGAAAGCATGTAATTAAATCATTTTCTAATAAATTTTCATTTCTGGAATCACTAAAACGATTTATTAAAGCAGTTTTCACTTCGTTCTATGTGGAACAATTAGCGACAACCAAAGTATCTCTAACAGCACCATTTAGTTTTGTACAACAAATTACAGTAATTTATTTAATGTACAGTTTTTCTGACTAACAGCAATGTTTTTATACGTTGTGATCAATTTTTTACACTGTAATATAAAATACGATAATTTTTTACTTTATTTTTACATACGAGAGAATCATTTTTTTAGCAATATTTATTTCGGTATAATTTTATAAATTTAATATTTTAACCAATTACTTGAATTAGTCAAAATTCTTAAATTAAATTGATTGATTGATTATATATAATATCAGTAATTATTGTAATTACATATACATAAAATATAAGGATTTTTGTTTTAAATGGATTACTTACAAAAAAGGTCGTAAATAACATTTTCAGCAAAATATCTGACAAAATTCCCTTAAAAATGTAGTTAGATGCGATCGGAGTTGATTCTCGAGGACGACAGCGATTGAAGTTTTCAGCAGTAGCGTAGTGTATTCTCCGGGACGGTTCTCGCTCGGTGTTGATTCCAGGCGAATTTATAGGTGAGGTCCGTCAACGATTGGCGTCACTCAATATGTCTTGTCGAATATCCGTAACTCGAAACGATTATTATTAAGAGGAATGACGGAGCGTGAAATTTTACCTCAACAATGAATCCATGATTGTGACGTTAATTTACATCAAATCGAAATGATTTTTTTTTTCTTCAAATTAATAAAATTTTGTTTTATTTTTATATGGTGACAAAAAAAATTTTTTTAAATATTTTTAATTTCTTTCTTGATTAAATAATTAATTTAAGCTATTTTGACATATTATTTTATTAATTTAACTTCGCACATACATGTTTAATCTATAATGCTAATTATTGAATGTTTTAGAATTCTAAAATTTTGTAAATTTATTGTAAAATTTAGCGTGAGAACTTTGCAAATTATTTATAAAATATATATGAAAATCTGCTACACTTTACCGACAAGTTAGTTAACAAGGAAGACAACACAGAAACCAAACAGAGACAGAGTTTTAGTGAATGCCTCTCGTGCAATTCTTCCGACGCGCATATGTATGGAAATGACTAGCAGCGTTGAGTGAATGAGGCGCAATGTTAATATACATTTTTTGCGTACGTATAGTATGCCCATAAGTATAGTGTCTTTACGACATGTTCTTAATTTATCTCAACGGATTATTTCATTAGCAACTAGTTTTGTATTATATACCTGGAAACCGAGAAAGTTTTTAAGGCTGAAAATATTGTATATTTATATAATATTTTTACCCTTGAACAAAAAGGTGTTATAAGCTATTTATGGTATATAATACGAACATAATTGCCTTCTCAAGACGATTGGTAATACAGTAATCCGCTGAGATAATTTAAGGCCATGTCGTAAAGACAGTATATCTATGGGCATACTATACATGTATGCCGTTTGTATAAATAATCTGTCTTCCTCGCACAATAGCTATCAACAATCTGCTATCTTTGAAACTTGGGAACCTTCCTGAGATTTTTTTTATTCACTCGACGGTAACAAAAACATTTACATTTTGATTAAAGTATGTATTTTATTTATTAAATTAAACTAAATTATATTATAAAATGTAACTATTATATAATAATAAAATAATAAATTTAATTTGGATTTATTCTTTACAATATGATTATTTAATTATTATTTAAAAAAATAAAATTATGAAAATCTTACGTAAATATTAGGTTTTTAAATTGTAATGTAAGTTATAATTGGTGGTGCAAAGTAGCTGTAGCTATCATGTTGCTTCAACCAAAGAACCGAATATCATCGATAAAAACTTCATATCACAACTGGCAACCAAATTGCAATGTCTAAAGAGGTAGACAATCAAATATAGTTTAATGTAAAAACAAATGTTTTAAATCTTATATATTTATAGTTCAAGAGCTCGCGTCAAAAAAATGCAAGAGTTTTCGGAAGCTTGATATTTTGAGATTGGGTTCCATTTCAATTATGAAAAGCCTGCCTAGAGTCAGCAGGTCTTCCGTTGGGATAGTTAGAATCAGACACATTTTTGTTGGGATTTTGTCAGCCAGCAGTCGCTACAAGTAAAGACAGCAAATTAGCGCAATCTCCAATTAAAAATTTAGCAAGAGCACGTCGCCGTAAATTGCTCTCACTTGCTATCTTCGCTTCTAGCGACTGCTGACTGATGGGGTTTCAACAAAAATGTGTCTGATAGTTAGTTTTGTGATTTTTATTTAATGTATAATATAATAATATTACTGATTTGGCAATATTTGAGCCTTGAGAAAACATTTGCGCTAGCATCATGTTTTTGACATGTAAAGTGTAGCGCCGACTCTACACGTCCCGTTATTTTGCTGTCTGACTGTTGGATTCGTGTTTTACATTAAATTTACTAATGATATACAAGTTTTGAGCTTTCCGAAAACAATTTGGAAGTGTTAATTAGTTTTACATCTTTGCGAGCGTCTCAGCGCCAGGTGTCCCAACGGCTGATCTGCTGACTCTAGGCAGGCTTTTTATGATTGAAAAGAAACCCAATCTCAAAATATCAAGCATCCAAAAACTCTTGCATTTTTTGACGCAAGCTCTCCGACTATTATATCAATTACTCGAACCCAATCCAACTCTAAAGCGGCCAACCAAGTACAAACAATTGTTTCGGTTTTCACAAATCCTCATCAGTGTATCTTGATGGTACGGCATCGCTTAATAGTGAAGAAACACTTTTATAAGCTATTTATGGTATATAATACTAACATAATTGTCTCCTCAAGCCGATTAGTAATAAAGTCCATGTCGTAAAGACACTATAATGGGCATACTATAATAATACATATTATTTTATTGCATTATTGTAGGATTTAGTATAATATAGTATGTTTATTGATATAGTGTCTTTACAACATGGGCTTAAATTATCTTAACGGATTATTTCATTAGAAACCAATTATAATTGTATTATATACCTGAAACCCGAGGTAGTATTCAAGGGTGAAAATATTGTATAATGTACCCAAAGATATATCGACTTTATTACTTTGACTTATCAAATTAGCTCATTAATAGTCTCATCGGGTCGTCCATTAAATGAGTATTTACCAATCTCTTATCTTTTATACCTGTACGGAACGGGTTAATAAAATGTTACCTGAATGCTATAAAAGCAGGGGTTGTATTAAAATTATTCTTACATTTTCTGTGAACGGCTTGTTTTGTTTTCTTTAAAAAAAAATAGTTTTACTCTTTTAGTACAAGTATAAAAAATGAGAGATTTAATGAACCCCCAAGGAGTCTACTAATGAGCTAATCCGATAAGTCAAAATAATAAAGCCAATGTATCTTTGAATACACTATATATTTATATAATATTTTTACCCTTGAACATAGAGGTGTTATAAGCTATGGTATATAATACAAACATAATTGTCTCCCCAAGGTGATTAGTAATAAAGTAATGCGCTGAAACAATTCAAGCCCTTGTCGTAAAGACTATGGGCATACTATTTACCCATAGATGTAGTGTCTTTGCGACATGGGTTTAAATTATCTCAGCGGATTATTTTATTACCAACCATTATGTTTGTATTATGTACATACCTGGAACTTGAAGTAGTATTCAAGGGTGAAAATATTGTAAATTTATATAATAAGTTTATCATTGAATACCGATGTGTTATAAGACTTATAAGTTATGTAGGGTAATATAATAAACAACATAATTGCATCTCCAAGGTAATTGGTATTGAAATAATCCGCTAAGGTAAGCTCATGTCATAAAGACACTATATCTATGAGTATACTATATTTCTATACTTTATAGATTTTCCGGTAACATAAAACCTATAAAATAACTGTTAACTTTTTTTCCTATTTCTAATTCTATCGATAATTTTTTACCACAATTTAACTAAGTTCATTTGAATTCTATCTTCTAGTGTATATTCTGCGGTAAATATATATATATTTTTTTTAATTTTATATAACTTTTAACTAAATTTTTACTACTATTTTTTCCTTGAATAAACTACTCTTGATACTTATTTTGGTATGTTGTTTGTTGTTCTGTGTTTTTAATTTTATGTTTTTCGGTTTTCAAATCACATCAAAAATCAGTTTTGCGCTTGTTTAACTCTTTAGAATTAATATTCAGTTTTTTGCAGTTTGGTCCATAACCTTTATTAAAAAATGGTTTTAATTGTTTTTTCTACATACTTTTTTGATGTAATATGCGACAACTGCTGAAAAACAACGGATTTCATACAATCTACTTTTTATTTTATTTTTTATTCTTTTGCTACTTATTATAAATTTTGCAATAATGTTTAACAGCATTGCATATCAAACTATTTGCATTATTAGCTAAATACTTAGTATCATTAAATAGTCACATAATTCAATTCATTTTATATAGACATACTATCATCTTGTAATTCTCTTTACAAAAGTATTGCAAGTTATTAGATTTGGCATGTTTTCCAAAAATGTGACTGCAAGTATTTTTAATGTCTGTCTTAAGTAGCTCTAATTTTTGTTTTTTTTTAGTATTCTTTATTTTTTGTGATAGCTAGAAATTATATTAAGTTGTAATAGTTTTTTTGTTAATATTAAAGGTCCGTCTTTTGTTTTTTACACGGTCTCTCAATTTATTAATATATTGATGCAAAAAATGTTTTCTTTTGTTTCTATTACCATCAATAATTTATGTATCAAAAGTTATGCTGTGCATCAAAACGCTGCATCAAATCTTTCAGAAAGTATATTTGGTTCTATGCTAAAGGATGATGCTGTTTCATTATTGTAACATTTGTTTTTAATTTTATTTAATTGCGCATGTTTACTAAACTTAATTTGGAATTTAAGAAATAACATTTTTTTAGTTTCTGCCCTAACAATAGCAACAGTCTAGAAAAAGAATTATGGGCTCTTGACCTACATGAGCTTTTTATCCAAAAACAATCACAACAACTTTGATAAGTAGATTCAATTTTAATACGGTCAGTACAATTGACTCAACAACTTTTTCTTGCCATGCATTACAAGTTGGTATTGATAGCATATTATCTAATAAAACACACAATTGTGAATGTTTGTTTATGATTCCAATAAGAGCCGCATGATTAAGATCCGTTAAATTTCTGTTGGTATTAATAGGTGTTGCATAATTGGAAAAGTTACAAATAAAAAACAATTCTGAACACAATCTATTATATGTCAGCATTAAATCACAATGTATAAAGTTATGTATAATTAATTCCTTATGGCAAATTTTTTATTAGGTTGACTTTTACATTCACTTTAAAATAATTATCAAAATATTTATTGTTTTTACCATACAAGAAAAATAAATCTTTTTAGTATTGTATAAAACAAAAGTTATTTGTGATATCGGCATCCATTTTGAGCTAATAACTTAAGAACTGTAAAAGTTTTGATAGTACAGTAAGTAGTAATAGCTGCAAATTTTACAAAGAAATCATATTGTGTGCTAAATTTGCAAAAAGAAAATCCGTAACTATTGTCCAACAATATTTTTGAACACGTTTTGAAAAACTTCACCTACTAGACAGACAATCTACAATTGTTAAACTTGAAAGAACAGGGTGTTTATGTAAAGGAAAAAGTCTGGGAAAACCTCGTGTGTCAGAAGTAACAGTGTTTGTGCTGGTTACTAACAAACTCCACAGCCAATAACACGTCCAAGTTTAAAGCTACAAAGGCCTGGTTTGCGTCCCTCTGTTTCTTAATTATTTAGATAAGCTAAAACGACACATTACAAGAGCTGTGGAAAATCTTAATGAAGATATGTTACATCGGTTTTGGAATGAACTAGCTTTGATGTTTGCAATGTGACACCTTTGAACTTTAAGAATTACTTTATAAAACAAATTTATAATAGAATTATTAGTATATAACAAATAAAGCTGGAATTTTATGCATTTGCATATTCTATAATACTTATATGCCAGTTAAATAATTTTATATCTACACGAATTAGAAGAAAACAAGTGTTAAAAACCAATATTTGTTTTGCATATTTTGCATATTTTTGAATTACTATGCATATTTTAATATCAGCTTCATATCTGCATATTTGGTGCATATTTGCATATTTGGTGGGTATTTGCATATTTCGGGCATATTTGTATAATTTTAAATTATTTTTAAGTAAAATTGCTTTTTGTAAATATATATTGGCTTAAAAAAAATATGGTTTTGAACAATTGCAAAAAAAAATGTTTGCATATTTTTATATTTTGTGCAAATTTTTACCAAATTTAGCATATTTAGTGCATACTTTGGCTGAATTGTGTGCATATTTAATGCATATTTTGGCAAAATTGCGTGCATATATATGAGCATATTTTTAACTTTTTAAATGCATATAATTCCTAGCTTTAATAATAAAACATTCAAAGTATCTAATTCATGTAAAGTAAAACAGTGAAATATTTACTCAAGTTGTAAAGCATAAAATTATTATCATAATAATAAAGTTTATAATTAACATAAAAGTCACCAACATCCAAAAAATATTAATACCACAAAGTTTATTTTACTAATTACGTACATCCGTTTTTTTTTTTTTAATTTAATCTATTAAATTTTCATTACGTTTGCCTTTTTAGTATTCAATCGCAATGTTTTTTATTTCTCTGGCAATATATTGGTTTTATTAAATCTATTTAAATTAGTCATTAATCAACTAATTATTAAAAAACTATATTTTTTTACTATAATGTAGATCATGTAATTGACAACATTATATTTTTATTAACCATTACAGCATTGCGTTATCAAGTTTAAAATTTTGGATAATTAATTTATATATGTATGAAATATACAATTTTTATATTATATTTCTAAGATAGAATTCTGTCCTGGCTAATATGTACTCTCCGCTCTTGGTTTCAATAAACATGCGTGTGCGTCTGTGCGACGGTCTCACAATATTAGTAAAGAATAGAGTTTATTTGTGGTAGTGGGGTAGACTTTTCGGGTCGGCCCACTCGCTACCTCGTTCCTTGCCGCTGCGTCCCTTAGAAACTACTCGGCACGCAAAGCTTCACCTTAAGCGTTTTAATACTTCTCGTTAAAGTCTCTCTACATGTTCTTAAAGACTAGTACTAAATATAATAATATCATCTAGATGTACTAAACATTTTTCATTTTGAATACCCCTAAGTACGTTGTCCATAGCTCGTTGGAAAGTACTGGGTGTATTCTTTAATCCAAATGGCGTTTTTTTTAAATTGATAATTACCATTTTCAACACTGAACGCGGTTTTTTCTACATTTTCTAGTGCTATTTCAATTTGATGGTAACTAGATTTTAAATCAAGAGTTGCAAAATATTGGCAACAATCTTACTTATCTAATAAATCATTTATATTTGATAGAGGGTATTTATCATCAATTGTTTTTTTATTCAATTTTCTATAGTCTATTACCACTCTCCATTTTTGTTTACCCAATGCGCCTATTTTTTAACTACCCAAACTGGTGAGTTTCAAGGAAAATTACTTTGTTTGATTATATCTTGTTTTCATCTGATTTTGAACTTCCTGTTTATGAATGAAAGGATAACGATATGACTTTGTGAATATTGGAATATTATCAGTTGTTCTGATATGATATTTAATTTTATTACTAAAAGTTGAAGACTCTCCTTCTTTATAATAAACATTTTTAAACTCTTGTAAGTTATTTAATAAACTCAGTTCGTTCTTTTGTATTTAAATCATTTAAACGTAATTTATTAATAAGATTATACTTGTTATAACCTTTATGATCATTTCCTTGTAATAATCATCTAAAATTAAATTATTATATTTTTGATTAGCATTTATATTATTCATTTCAAATTCTGTTAATTGCTCATTTTTATCGACATTAAAACTATTATTTAATGCTAATTCAATTAGCTTTTCTGATGCATTAGTTATAGTAGTAATTGCATGTTTATTTGATATAGCAACAAGAGCTTCAGGCATTTCACAGCCTTTTATATTTGTATAGGGAAGAATACCTTCGTTTAGATTATCTTTATTATTTATTTTAACTTTAATTACCTTTTGAGTTTTAGGCTCAATAACAATTTTATTTTTATTTTTATTATTTAAATTACAAACATTGATACGTATATTTGTATCATTGCAGATATATATTAGCATTGGTTTTACATCTTTATACCAATCTAACTGATCTAAGCCGCATCCTATTCTCGGAATACCTAACTTAGTTATTTTATTTTTCAATAAATAATCTCTTAGTTTCATTAAACAATTAAATAGATTTTTTAAACTTGGTTTTTCATAATAATTATTTTTTATAACAAGATAATAAACAAATCGTTTCTTATCTTTCCATATGGCAAGACCACCTTGTTCTTGACATTGACCTAGTAAACATGCATTGTTATTATATTTGTCAGCAAAAGTTTTCGCAATGCCAGCACTCATGTTCATATCCGCTGATACACAGTGCGCAATTGAAATACTATTGCTTAATTTAAATAAATCTAGGTCAGCCTCGCAAATATTATAATTATTTCTTATCTTTTTTTTTCTTTCAATATAAGTTTAAAAGTTATCATTATTAGTATTTATTCTTTCAGTATTTTTAATTGAAAAGTGTTTATTTTCATTATTAGTTATAATTTCTTTCGTTTTTAAATTAATATATAATAATAGCATTAAGTTTTGTAAATAAATCCATACCTAATAAACCAACATAATAAGCATTAAATTCAAATATATAAAATTTATGAAACCGTTTTCATTCAATATTTTAGGTAACATAATATCTATTACATATTTATGATAAGTTATTTGATGAGAGTTTTTAATTTGAAAACATTTTTCTGATATTATTTCAGAAAATAATTTAAAAGCAACTTTAGGATTAAAAAAAAAATGTGGAACCTGTGTCGATTAAGAATTTTAAATTAAATTTCGGGAAAATTATATAAGGTAAATTATTTGAATTAGTTGTATTTAAATGAATTACATACACATTTTCATTTCTTTGGGGCTTTTTGAATTTGTTTGCCAAGTAGACACCCCAGCGGTCTCTTGTACATTTTCGTTTTTTAAATGAAATAATTCATGTCTTTGTGAACCTCTATTATTTGATTGATCAGCAATGGGTTCCCAGTCCATTGGTTGAGGGTAATTATTATTATTACGATTAACAAAATTACGTTGATTCTGTTTAACAAAATTTCTATTATTAAAATTTTGCTGATTAGGTCTTTGATTAAAATATCTATGATTTTGATATTTATCATAGTTCTGTCTTGAAAAATAATTTGGTCTTTGATAATTTTGATAATTTCTATTATATCTATTTTTATTATATGACGCATTAAATTGAGGTTTCTGGGAATTTTGATTATTTTGCTTTGTTCTACACTCGGAAATAACATGACCTACTTTTTTTACAATATAAACAAGTCTTTGATTTATAATTTAGAGTATTTTGCTTAAAATTTTAATTAAAGTTTTGAGATTTAGTTCTCGCATACGTAATATTTTCTTCTTCCAAAACTTGATTAAGAGCAGTTTCCAAATTTTCTGATTTTTAGCTCTTATGATAGCTCCAAATAGTTTTTTAAGACCAATAAGGAAAGCTTTTAAAGTCATATTTTCATATATGTAAATTTGGTTTGGTAAGTTTTACTTGTTTCACTTGTTCATTCATTACCAGATTAGACAATAGTAAACTACAAATGTCTTGACATTTCTGGCAAAATTGATAAACGGTTTTGTTACCTTCTTTTAGTAACATTAAATCGTGTAATAAAGAATTTTCATCGCGTTGATCGGCAAAGTTTGTTTGTAAAAGAAGCTTTGATTCTTGCCAGTTTCTAGTTTCTCTCAAATATGAAATAATTTTAGCACGGCCAAGTAGTTTACCTTTAATACTTATTAGTAAAAATCTATTTAAGAAATTCTCTTCTTTGTCATTATAAAACTGATTTATTATTAGTTCACATGCGTCGATGAAATCGATGGAAAGCTATATTATTAAAATTAAAATTACCAATATTAAAATTTAATAATATTTAAAATATTTATATAATACTTGTATATATAGTAATTAAATTATTTTCGATACATTTTTTTGAGTATATTATCAAAATTCGTTGATTATAGTGGAAACCAAATATTTAAAAAATAACAAATAGGAATAATAAAAAATATATGCAATTGTCTTCTTGTTGAGGATTGATACCTTCTTGTTGAAGATTGATACCTTCTTGTTGCGGGATTAATGCCCTTATTGAGGATTGATGCCTTCTCTAGGAGGATAATTCGTTTCGTATAGGATTATAAACTTATGCAAACTTATACACTTTCTTTTACTAGTAAGTTTTTTTTTTAATAATTTGGCTAGATTTCACCAATTTACGGATACCAAATTATTCAAATTTTAAATCCGTACGACTGCGCCATTTAACGCATCTACTTTGAGAAGAGCTTTTTAAAAATAATCTAAATTGAATTTACTTTATTGCAACGATGTGACATTACAATTAAATACAAATAAAGATGTTCTTAAACGTTAACAGATTGAAAGTCAACATAAAACTAAGACTACAACTATTTATACTATTTCTTATCATCCAAAATACAAACTAAGCATTTTAGCACAAAGAATTATTTAAAATTAATAAATGATGTATTTTATGTAAATTTCCTTTTCATTCAGTAAGAGACACGTACACGTGTTTCAGGGTATGTACCCATCATCAGTGTGCCTAGCATCTCACTGGTCGAAGAGACAATTTACATAAAATCACAGTAACTATTAAACAATTATATGTAAAAGGGTTAACATGTTATTGTTATGATAATGAATTCTTTGTATTAATTTACAATAAGGTTATTAATAACACGTATTTAACACGTGCAAAAAATGAACAATAACAAATCAACAAGTCAAATATCATATAATAACATTATTTTCATGGTTTAATAAAAGCATATAAAACTGGTTTTCTTATTAGACCAGTAGTATCTTATGTTTGTCCAAACTATATGTTATCAAAATATTTAAATAAATTGATTAAATCAAATATATATATATATATATATATAATCCAGAATTTAGCATAAAAAATACTTTAGATTTAACCAATAAATTAGATAATCATAAAACTGAAAGTAGATGTATATTAATAAGTTTAGATGTATGTAACGAAATTCCGGCAAATAAATTTAATTAAAAAAAAAAATAAATGATAAAGAAAAATGTCCATTTAAAATTAACAAAATTATAAATTTATTTGAAAAATGTATTAACAAAATTACTTTTTATTTGACAAAAATTGTATTTTCTAAATAGCAAATATTTTTTTGGAAAATTTGAAAAATAAAATAAATTCTGATTAAAAAAAAAATAAATTGGATATATTGATGATATACTTATTTATTTTAAAGAAAATGAAAATGATTTAGATATTTTAATAAATTTTGTAAATAATATTTATAAAACAAATAAATTTAAAGTGAATTTCAGAAATTGAATCAAAATTTAACTTTAAAATTTATAGAAAAACAAACTTATTCAGATACAATTAATCCAAAAGATTCATTTCATCCATTAAATAAAAAATTCTTTACCATTAAACAAAGAAAATTTTAATAAAAAAATTAATATAATTTAAGAAATAGCTACAAACAATGAATCTATTACTATTCAAATTTTAAATAAAAAGCAATTCAAAATTTGTATTAATAAATTATATCTATTTATTAAAGAAATAATTAAGAAATATTGTTTTTTAATTTATTTTGGTAATATATCTGAAAAATTATTTTATTATTCAAATAAAAATGTCAAAATTACAGTAGCATTTAAAACATTTAATAATTTAAATTTATAAACTAAATTGTAGTGATTGCAATGAAATATGTATTGGAGAATTCAGTATTAGATTTATAAGGACCATATAAGAGCGTTTAGAAATAAAGACATTGAAAAATCTAATTTTGCAAAACATTTGATTTTAAACAACCACAAAATTTCAACACAAGCTTATTCTTTAAAGATATTACATATTTGGGATAAAAATTTATTATTTATGGAAGATTTGGAAATTACAAAAATGTTTGAAAAACCAAAATTATAAAGTTCTTTTGCTTCTATTATAGTTTTATATGATATTTAAAAATAAAACTTAATCTTAATATTTTTCGTAATAAATTGTAAAATTAAATAGTAATAAAAAATGAATTAAACATTATAAAAATATATAAATAAAATAAAATTGATGTATTACAAGAAAATTTTAGTTTGTTTTTTCTATTCTTTTCTGTAATGCATCATTTATGTAGCAATTATTAGTAAAACTATGTTCTTATTTTACTATAGAAGAAGCTTACATACACAAATGAAATTAAAGAAAATAGTAGAAATCAATAGTAGTAAAAGCTTTTTATACGGGACTGTACAGAGAACTTATTACGGAACTGTACACAAAATTTATTACGGAACTGTACCTACTTTAACTGGGTGACGACAACGTTTCAACATATTCGAATGCAACCGAATAAGCTATATTGGCAAGACTGCTGTTCGTTATAGGAGGAGGCAACGACATAGCGGCAGCGCCTTGACGTGCACAATCACATCAGTCTACTACCGCATCATTGCTACTACATATGTTGCTGAAAAAATAATGGAATTAAATATACGAACATACACTGAATTATCGACCTAGAATAGAGAGGCAAACTCGGAAATGCATTATAAGTGTAACAATTAATTTTATGTATGGATTCTATACAAATATTTAAAATATAAATTTAACAGTGAAAAGTGAATTAATTATAAGAAGTCAGTAAATTGGAAATACTAGAAGAACAAGATATGAAAAAATCAAGACAAATTGTATACATAATAAAAACAAAAATCATTATGGACTGTACACAAAACTTATTATGGTACTGTACCCACTTTAACCGCTGAGTGACGACAACGTTTCAACCTATTCGAGTGCACTGGAATAATCTACGGCCACGCCTTGGTGTGCACAATCATATCAATCTACTAACCTACCATTGCTACTATGCTGAGAATAAATAAAGGTGTCTAATAAATATAAGTGAAATGACAAATTAAATAATATAATCGCCTTTAAAAATAATGTTATTAAATATATGAATAACAACTAGAATAATCGCTGCAGAATGAAGAAGGGAACCCGGGAATGCAGTAAAAGTGCAATAATTGATAAATCTTCAAAATATAAATAAGCATGAAAAAATCAAGATAAATTGCATATACAATAATAACAAAAATCATTCCCAGTTTGAAGAAATTTATTGGATGTAGCACAAAGAAAAACAGATACAATTAATCAGAATAAACATCGTAACAGCAGCTACAATTCATTAAGAACAGACATCTTTATTGCATATTAATGCAAATTACGTTTAATTCATTTTGTAAAATAATATAATGGATAAAAAAATCATAATCAATGGATATTTTGATACAATAAACATATCATATTATGTAAATATTCTACCGAAATGATTTAAAACTTGGTTGAAGTAATTTGAAATAAAATTCCAACCTAGTAAATATATGGATAACATTACTCTATTTTGTTATTATTAGTCGGTTGACGTAATTTCATCTAGCTATATTGTTAACTAGGGTTGACGTAATTTGAAATAAAATTCCAACCTAATAAATATGGTTAAAAAAAGTTATTCTGTTATTGATAGTCGGTTGACTTAAATTTATCTAATAGTTTGTTTTATAAAAAGAATTTGTCAATTCTTCACTTCACAAATTCTTGTGTTGACATACATTTACACTTCATAAATTGATTGTTGAGGAAATGTTGATTGATGCAAATTATATTAGTTAATTTATTAACTATTAAAACAAATAAGGCAACTTAATTAATTTGTTTATATTAACTACAACTACATAGTATTGATAAGTATAAAATGCAACGACTTGCTTAAGGCGCGTCGTTTATATATTAATAATGTGTACAATCAGCAGATTGTACACGTGCAGCTGTGTTGACAGAATCAGGATTGCTGGAAGCTGCCCTTGAGTCATCATATTACTTCTCCATCCTTAAGATTGAAACTCCGGAGAGATCAAAAGATTGCATCATCTGGGTTTGTCCTAGTTTGGGTTGACCCAGTTGATCCGATGATGGGTTTTTTATTGATGCAGCTCATTTTTTCCAAATAGTATTTAACTAAAACAATACAACTTATGAATATTATTAAATATAAGAGAATGATGTTTGACAAGTGCCAATTTTCTATATTTTCAGGTTCTTGTTGTAGCTGGATGGGTTGAAGATTATTGCGTATCTTTGATAGCTTTATTGGTCTCAGCAGTAACTCCGGTAAATCTACTTCTTGGGACGGCTCTCTTGTTAGGTAGAAGTCTTCTAATACCAGTGGTTGGCCAATGGTTGAATCGTTAAAAATTAACAGTTGGTCTTCAATAAAATATTAACAATTAGGGTTGTAGCTGAACAAGAAAATACCAGTAATTTCTCGAGTATCTCATGCTTCTTTACATCTGGATTTTACCAATGTTAATTTTGGGAATGCTCCTAAGTATTGATTTATTTCAGGAATATACTCTAACATTTTTTGTTTCATTAATTTTGTGTGGAGGCAACTTTGGAAGTCATTTTTCTTTATAATGTTACGCTCACAAGTAACATTTTGAAATGTCTTCTTTTGTCGTGTGCACAAATATTGGTCAGTCAAGTAATCGCAAGCATCAGACAGCGGTATCGTACCAAACTCAGACTCAAGAACATATTTATTGTCAGGTATAATTATCTGATAGTCCTTAGCAGGTATTGGTAAGAAGTAATACAGTTCATATTTAGTATTTTCAAATAACGGTATTGTTAAAGTGTACAAGATCTCAGTATTTTTTATAATACAAGAAGGTTTAATTAGGTTTTTAAAATTTTGAATTTGTTGTAATGAAACTTCAAAAGGTAGTTTTGTTTTATAATAAGATGATATCTTACGTAATTCAAACAATAATTCTGTATCAGTGATTATGCTAGGGTGTAGAATTTTAAGTTGACAAAATGTTAAGGAATTTTCAACGTCTTGTACAATATTCAAGATAGTATTTAAAAAGTGAATAACTTGATTTAAAATATCTTTAGCAAATGGAATGTCTAAAAAATCGGGTTTGGATTTTAGTCTTGCACCTAATTGGTTTATCCTCGATAGAAGTAATAACTCGTTATGCTTTATGTTGATTATAGTCTCGTTAAATTGCTTAATGATTTCATTATTTATAGAGTACTGACCGTTCAACTGTGTAGCCAAATCATGCTGATTCTGCTTAATGATTTTTAAGGAAGTTTTTATTTTGTCGCCATCACTTGAGTCTAGATTACCCGTTATTTGTTTGATAATCGATCCGATACCATCAACAAGTCCTCGTTTATTACGTGTTTGTTCATGGAACTGATTCAATTTTTCGTCAATAAGATTTCTTGTATAATTAAGGATTTTATAGTAGTTATGTAATTCTTTTGAAAATGTGGTATCATTATCTGTTATGTTCTTAATAGTCTCCAAGGTGTTTAGGACATTTTTGTATTCGGAAATTAGATGAGAGAGTTCGAAAAAATGTACAAAAGTATGGGACGCCATTTCAAGCTTTGCACTTCCTAATTTTATGGGAAGTATGCCAGGATTTGTTGTTATATTTCGTTGTGCAATGGCTGTGGTGGTGCACCACATGATGAAGACGTACCTGCAAACATGGTATTATCGGTTTTAGATGTGTTCCAGTAAATATTTATATTTATAGTAGAGTTTTTGAAAAAAAAAATTAACATATTATTAACTCTATCATAGTCTAAACAATCTAGGCCGCATCCCAGTTTAGGTACAGCCAGGTTAGTTATGCTATTTATTAAGCAAAATTCTTTTAGAGTAGTTAAAGTTTTAAATACATTTTTATACGTGTTTTTTTGGAAATATTTATTTTTTGTTATTAGATATATTATGAAACGGTTATCATCCTTTAGATAGCAAAGTGAAGTTAATTTTGGGTTTTGTGTTTTTAACAATTCTACTTGTCCAAATTTGGTTTTAAATTCTAAGGCAATTCCCGAGCTCATTTCTAAGTCAGCACTTACACAGTGTGCCAATGAAATGTTGTTAGGTGCTAAAAATAGATCGCCTTTTATTTCAACAATTTTTTCATTGGGCACTATTTCTTGTGCCTTTTCTTGTTCCAAAAAGTTTATAAAATCTTTTTCTTTGTTGTTTTTTAGTTCTAATTTTGTTGGACGTTTTATATTTTTCATGTGTAATTTGTGGAATTTTCGACCAGTCTTGGATTTATTTATTTCTGGAACTATTGTTTTCCGAAGCGGATTAGTTTTTATAATTTGCTCCTTTTTAAAGCGATTTTTCTTTTTTGATCTAAAATTACTTTTAACAAATACCTCATTCGGCAACTCGAGTATGTCTTCTCTGGTTTTGTTCAAATTAGAAATGATTTGACATTTATTATCAACTAATCTATTATTTATTAATTTATATAATACTTGTAACTTTTCTTTATGGGAATTTATATAATTATTTAAAATTTGAGGTTCCAAATTTATATCTGTAATTTCGTGCATGTCGAAATTCAATATATTAAAAGGTGTTAATTTTGTAGTAGAGTGGATTGAGTTATTATAGGCTATTATAGCGTATAGTATCTTTAATTCCATTGGGTCATTTTTGAAATCATTTCTATTGTTTAATAGGTTCAGATGTTCGAGCAACGTTGAGTGGAATCTTTCGATCAGCCCATTACTAGCTGGATGATGTGGACTACAGTAATGTAGGTCTATCTTATGTAATTTTAAAAGATCGGCTATTAGTCCATTGTCAAACTCTGATTCATTATCTGCTATAATAAGACATGGAGTTGAGTGATGAGAAAAGTAGCTCAGTAATTTTTTCATAATTTCGATAGTTTGCATATTGTCTAGTAGATATGCTTGTGCATACTTACTGAAGGCATCTATTATTGTTAAAAATTTATTCTGCTCATATTTTAAAACGTCAATGTGAACAATTTCAAAAGGTTTCGTGGGAGTTGGCGTGATGTTATATTTTAGCTTTAATGGTTTTCTATCGTATTTTACAAGTTTACAAACATCACAATTGTTGATAATATTTTGAATGTCTTTTAGCATATTTGGCCAATAGTATGTAGCACTTAATTTGTGGTATGTCTCAGTTATTCCTCTATGGTTACATTTTTCATTATGATAATTGTCAATTAGATCACGTTGGTCATCTAACACTTCAATGTCATCTAGAATTTTTGAACATTTTTTGAAACGTATTTTGGTATCAAAGTGTTCTTGTAAAATTGAATTACATTGTTCATATAGTTCGTTTGTTTGAAAGATGCAAGATTATAATATGTTTGGTACAACAAATTGTTTTATAAATTTAATAAAATCTTCTTCTGAGTTACTTTCTGAAATTTGAATAATAAAACGTTGTTTAGTGTTGTTAAATAATTTCGAAAGAATTGGTTCAAGAGGGTTAGTTTTGACCGAAAGGAATTGAATTTGGTTTTTTCCAAAATTTTTAGGATCTTCACAAATTTTGATTGCACATACAGGATTTTCCAAACTTGTATGTATTGTATTATCATCTTCTTCATCTAAATTTTGATCGTCGGCACCAGGAGGTTCCACAGCTATTGAATTTGTTTCATCTGGATTATTAATAGTGTTTATGGACATTTGTTCAACAGATTTGATTGATTCTGTAATATTCAAATTTGGAGGTCGAGATAATGCATCGGCATTGCTGTTTAGTTTGCCCTTTTTGTAGAATATCTAGTAATCATATTCCTTTAGCTTGAGCCGCCAACGAACCAATTTTGAATTAGGCTCTTTAAGCGAAAAAAGCCACTGCAAAGGTTTGTGATCTGTAACTATTTTGAATTTTTGCCCATACAGGTAAGGCCGAAAGTATTTTGTTGCCCAAACTACTGCTAGCAATTCCTTTTCAATAGTCGAATAATTTACCTCGTGCTCATTAAGAGTTCGTGAAGCATACGCAACCGGAAGATCAGATCCAATTGGGCCTTGAGACAAAACGGCTCCAATAGCGTAGTTGCTTGCGTCCGTTGTTACAACAAATGTCTCCTCAAAATTCGGGTGTTGTAAGATTGGGTCATTTACCAAAAGATTTTTACAAAGTTCAAAGCAGTCTTTGTAATCTGCATCGTTAATATTGATATCTTTATCTTTCTTAAGCCTTGCAGTTAGGAGTTTTGTTAGTTTAGCAAAATTATTGATAAACTTTCTATAGTACCCTAAAAGTCCAAGGAACCCTTTTAGTTGTTTAGACGTTCTAGGAATTGGATAATCAGTTATGGCAATGATCTTTTCTGGGTTTGGTTTGATACCTTGTGGTGTAATTATGTGGCCTAGGTAACTTACTTCCTTTTGAAGGAACTCGCTTTTGTTGAGTTGAATTTTAAAATTGAAAGCTCGTAAACGATCAAATACTAATTTTAATTTCTCAATGTGTTCTTGTAGGGAAGTAGAAAAAATAATGATATCGTCTAGATAGACAATACAGGATAAGCCACGTAGCACGTGATCCATAACTCGTTGAAACGTAGATGGTGCGTTTCTGAGACCGAAAGGCATGCGAATAAATTCGTAATGCCCATTCTCTACGGAGAACGCTGTTTTAGATGTATCTTTGTCATTCACTTCTATTTGCTGAAATCCAGAAGCGAGATCTAATGTGCTAAAGTATTGGCATCGACCGAGCTTATCAAGAATGTCTGTGATATTGGGTAGAGGATTCCGATCAGCTATAGTTTGTTCATTTAGCTTCCGGTAATCTACGACTATTCTCCACTTCCTCTCACCAGAGGCGTCCAATTTTTTGGGGACTACCCAAATTGGGGACGGCCAGGGTGATTGCGAAGGTCGTATAATACCTTGCTCAAGCATATTTTTAATTTGTTTTTGTACCTCTTCTTTATGAATGTAGGGGTACCTATAAGTCTTTGTAAATATTGGGGTGTCATCTTTCAATTTTATATTGTGTTTAACAGCATTAGTGAATGTTAATTTGTTGTTGTGTTCGTGAAAAATATCGGAGTATTCGTTGATTAATTTTATTAACTTAGATTTTTCTTCTTTATTGCAATGATTTAATCTAAATTTTGAAAAATCAATCTTGTTAGCGTTACTGGAAATGCAATTTAGATTTGGGATGACGAAATTATTTTCAGAAATAACTTTAAATGGTTTAGATAAGTTGACAGTGACATATTCACTACTGGGATTTATAATAGAAGCAAAAGCAAAATTATTTTTGATCTTAATTAAGCTTTCTGGAATTTCCATTTCATTAATATTTTGTGCAGGTAGTATAGCAATTCCATTGTCTATGTTTGAAGCTTTTATTTTTATTTTTTGTTCAGATTCTGGTGAAATTACAATGCAGTTATTATAATCAGACAAATTTTTGAATTCGATTTTAATTTTTGTATGTGGTAATATCATTTCATTTGTATTTAAATTTAAAGTCGCATTTAATAATTTAAGGTTATCGATTCCTAATAGGCAATCAAAATGGTTATGAAATTTAAAAATATGAAATTTAAATGGAAATTCTTTTAATTTGAAAATGGATGGGCATGGTATTGATATGCTATATTTCTCTTGTGTTGAACCATGTTCTGTTGAAATAATAGAAAGGTCATGTTTAACATGTTTAGGAAAATATTTAATAATATTTAAAATTCTGAAAAGGAATAGTTATAAATGGTAATTGCGATTTATTATTGTCAATGTTCAATAATTCAATTGTTTTTCTTTCGAGGCTAGATTTTCTAAAAAAATATTCCTCAGTTGTGCTATCGTCAGGTAATTGTTCCTAAAGAGGGTACAGATCTATGTTTCTGTTAGAAGTGTCATTTTTGTCGATATCTTGCTCGACATTAAATAACTCTTCGCTTGTCCAGTTAGGACGAGGTTTGTATTCTGGTTTTCTCATATTTTGTGGAAAAGCATTTCTTGTTGTCATGCTCATTGGTATTTGTTTTGGAGGTAAATAATTTTTGTTCGGTTTAAAAACGTTCGGTGATGGTTGTGTTGAAACGGCTGCATTAAATCTCATTTGATTTGCAGGTTTCTGTTGCATAAAATTATTTTTGTTTGTAAAAGGAACATTTTTATATTTATTTATACTAGGTTGAACGATCTTGACGTCATTAATATTAAAATCATTCGTGAGCATGTAAAGTGCGTTGTCTAGCGTTTTTGGATCTCTTGTGCTTAAATAGTCGCCAAGAGGATTGTTTAAATTTTTTAATAAAACTCTTAATGCAAGTTTTTTTGCAAAATCAATTAAATGTTCAACACCTTGAACTAAATTTGTATTAATATAACTAATTTGTAAATTTAGGTTAGTTTGTATTTTATTATAAAATTCAAGCGGTTTTAAGTTATTCTGCTTCATCGAGCATAATTCAATTGTAAGTGTTTGCAAGTCGCGTTTATCCGCGTATGTCGCTATTAACCCGTCCTTCAGATCTTTCCAAGAAGATATATTATACGATGACAGCCTATTTGCTGCATCGCCTTTTATTTTATTTTTTATAGATTTTAACAAAAGGACGTTTTGAAAATCGGCAACATTATTACCGTTATAAAAATGAATAAGTAATTGTTCACTACTAGTTATAAATTCGGTTAACATGTTCGGATTCCCGTGGAATTCCGGAACAATGTTGAGGTATTCCATTTTTAAAACCGGCAAGGCCATAATTTCAGTTGTGTTTAAATCACTATTGTCGGAATTATTAGATAAATCTGTATTTAATTGAGTATTGTCGAGGTTATTAGATAAATCAATGTTTAATTGAGTATTATCAGAGTTATCAGATAAATCTGAATCAGGGTTACCTGGGTCTGAGTTTCTAATGGGGGATCTCGATCTATCTCTACTTGACATTTATGACTCACCAATACTTTTGCATTTGCATCATACGATGATCCAGGGTCTGTCGGGGAGGTCGCTCGTCTGAATGTCCGTCAGGGTATCCGCGGAGTCGCTCGATTGAATTTTATAGGAGGTCCAAGGTCTCTGCCACGGAAGTCGCTCGCTTTCTTAATCCAATCGGGGGTCCAGGGAAGTCACTGAAGTCGATTCTTATAAGGTCCAGGTTCTGCCACGGAAGTTTTTCGTTTGATGGGAGTTGTATTGTTGCACTTTTTATTTTATTTTTAAATATTATATTGTGGTCACCAATATAAAGTATTAAAATACACCAAAACTTTTTTAATCGATTTGTTATCGGTAATCCTACCGATTCTGCGCCAATTATATTAGTTAATTTATTAACTATTAAAACAAATAAGGCAACTTAATTAATTTGTTTATATTAACTACAACTACATAGTATTGATAAGTATAAAATGCAACGACTTGCTTAAGGCGAGTCGTTTATATATTAATAATGTGTACAATCAACAGATTGTACACGTGCAGCTGTGTTGACAGAATCAGGATTGCTGGAAGCTGCCCTTGAGTCATCATATTACTTGCATCTATTTTGAATTAAGAAGCCAAAAATAATTATCAGTTAGACGCTACTGGTAACAATTGAAAGTCAAACCTATAATATCACGTGATATTGTAAATCGTACGATATAAAATATTTGATACACATTAATGGAATGCAGAGTGCATGAGAATTATATTAAACCAAAAATGTTTGAACAAGATTTTGTTTAAACAAAATCAAAAATTAATACTGATTTGACAAACAATGCTATGCTTATAATTTTTAGAATTGTTACCAGCTAAAACCAAACATTTTTGTTCAAATTATGATTGTTCTAAAATTAACAGAAAAATAGTAAATTCAATAAATTATATGTTTAAAACGTTCTTACGAATCAAAAAACAAAATCCTGTCAGTCATTCAGCTTACTCTGCACATTATTACGCCATTCAGATAACATTTTTATATGATTCATGGCCTTATCGCATTCTTGTTAAATTCTTGGGTATCTAACATTTTGGAAAAAAGCATTATAATATCCTTAATTAGAAGATTTATATATAAATTAATATAATTACAATTTGATTTTAATATTTAGATTTTAAAATATCACAAGCTGACAAGAATCTAAACGCCATGAATTGACTAAATACATAATTAAATATATTACCATCGTCATGAGTTGAGGTGGTCTTCTAATTTCATCAATTCGAATTGGTGTATCTCTTTTTGGGGGCAGATTTGGTTGTCCTTCAGCATCGGAATTTTTTTAACCTTTCTGAATTTCTACTAACTCAAGCTGAAATGAAGCCACATTTTTTAAAACAAATTATAATAAAATGATTAATAAATAGTGCTTTACGTCCTTTATTGGATTTTTTATCTATTTTTAAGAGGTTTTTGTTTTCTGCTGATTAACAATTATGCACTCTTGATCTGTGCCTTCTTGTGTGCAAAATGAAAACTGTACATGTAGGTCGGAGCCAATTTTGTTTTCTTCTTATTTATTTTTTAATTAAACTAATATTATGATGATTCAATATTTTTAGCATACTAGAGTAGAGAGAGAATGTTGTACCAGAAGACCTTGAGACAGACCTTGTCTGCATCCGGCTCATGTCAGTACAACATTCTCTAGGTCGTCAGGTGCCCTTATATTTTTTTTTGTTTTCTTTTAGGCCGTCTGGTGTTCTTTAATTATTTTTTTATTTTCTTTTTCTTTATAACGTAATTGTTATTAATGATGTCTGTTTTTATTATATAAATATAATTATACGGAAATTAAAAAAAAAAACAAATATGGTGTATAAAAAACTGCCCTAACTCTAATAATAATAATGTTGAGTACGTGTGACCTTACCCTATTAGTATAGCGCGTAAACAACAGCTATTGACGCTTTCTTTGTTTGAATGTTACGCATAATACTGGTTTTTATTCATGTATACCTATATGCCATGATATTAAAACTATAGAGATATGATCATCACCCGGACGCGTTTTGGTACGTGTTGCGCACATCAAGAGAACCTGGCGCGAGAAACGTGCATGTATTTATACGTTAAATGTAGTTATAATATTATGATAATGTATATTTTATTTATTTAAAGTAAAATAAAACAATAATTTACAATAATCTTAAGAAAATTGAATTACTGTAGTACTGTAAAGTATTAATTAATTAATATAATTAATTTTTATTTTCTATAAATTATTATGAAATAAAAATTTTGTATTTCAAAATATACAAAATAACAATTACATATAAATAAGTAACATAAATAATAAAATATAGTTATTAAAACATAATATAAACAAAAATATATTAGTAATATTGCATTTTCTTTTTCTATAAAATAAAATAATAATATTGCACAACGAAACATATAAAATAAATAATAAGTAACATAGTAGTAACTAAAATATGTACAATACAAACACTTTACGTGAAATTTTTTTAAATTTTTGTTTTCTTGTACTTGCTACTGTTTTAAAATGTTGTTTAAAATTCTTATTCGAAAGTACATTTTACACCTAAAAAATAATTTTTTAGCATCGTCACTTAAAGTAATAGTACGGGCAGAGTTTAGGTGCTCCTCTAAATAATTATTCCCTATTTTCAATGATTGCTCGTTTATAGTAGAAAATATATTTTGTAAATCTTTACATTTGTTTAAAAAATCATCTGTAGGTTTGAGAAGGCCACCTTCAGACAAATGGTTAACCCATGTAAATGAGGAATCATCAGCATTTGGAAGAAATCCAAGATTTTCTTTGTTTTGAAGTTTAAATGCAATAAATCCTGCCAAATTTTCTAAACCATCCCATTCAATATCTGTCAACTCATCTGCTATTGCATCGTTTTCAGAAGAATAATTTGAGGATAGATTGTTTAGTATTTAGTATGTTTTGTTACAACTGTTGCATCATCTTTTTCAACGGAGCAGTTGTTATCAAAAGAATCCACACTATTTATTGCAATATTGGGAATATCAACTCTTTGCTCTATGTTTGATGATGAAGATATAACTTTGTCATTTCGTCCTAGAATATAATTTCTGAGACGTAATTTAAATTGTAGCGCTTTTGGGTGGTCGTGTAAGCCTCCAATTGGTCTTATAACTGAAAAAAAACCTTCCAAAGGATCTTGATTTAGATGATAGGTTAATAAATATTTGATGTTGTATTCGGACTTTAAATCAAGGAATAGTGATTTAAGAGAATTTATACTTAATATAATTCCTTTTTGAAACGGCAATTTCGATGTTGAGCCAATTGTTCTTAAATTATTAATTAGTTCATACATTTTATCTAAAACTTGATTTTGGTCTTCTAAAACTAGACCATATGCTTTCATCCTACTCCTAGTACCATTTTGTGGAATTTTGGTATTGAAAACATCAAACCAATCGTTGGTTATTTTAAAAAAATTCGAACATTCCATCCAATTCATATCATTTTTATACAATCCTAAGGTACCCATTCGTGAAATTGCACGCGAAATTGTGTGGGAAAATAACTTTGTTGCCAATTTAACTTTTTGGCGCAGCGGTCCTTGAACTGTTAAAAATTGCATATTGATTTTATGTGCAATGTTTAAATCTGATGTTCCTGTATTTTGTAGAAGCTCCAAAATTACTTCTTTTGTTATATTATATTTTTTATTTAACACATAAACGGTGTCAAGAAAATGATTTCGCACAAGTTTGATTAAATGTGGCACATCAGCAAAAACATGTGTTTACTACTTACTCTATTGTAGAACTACGTTTTGCTTTCGGAAATATCCAATGCTTTCTATAGGCCCTTATTTCCACCACCCAAATCACTACTAACTGCATGAACAGGATAGCCAATATTTTCCATTTTTTCAATTATTTCAAAGAGTATATCTTTTGTCATTTTACAATCATAGTAATAAAATATCGGTTGTTTCCAATTGCCACAAATGCCGCGAGCCATGACTACCTGTACGTACTTAGAAGGACTTAAAGTTGAATCAGACTTCTTATCATAGTCATACGTACTTTCTATTTTCATTTCGTCAAATAATAAAATACACGCCCTATCCATGTTAGTCAATGCTGAATTCTTCATTAGCTTCAATACAACTGTTAAAATACCTGGCTGAACATTTACTTTACCTGCCCATCGACGCAATGTAGACACAGCTGGTAACGGGTGCTTTTGTTTTAAAAGCAATCTATATGATCGTGGACCTGCTGCATACATAGATATTGCACTTGCTACATCTTCAACAGTCCAGTTAATTCGTACCTGGTTGTTGCGTAATTTTCGAATTTGACCTTTAGTAAAAACTTGTTTCAGTGATTGCAACTCATTTTCTTTGATTTGAATTTGTTCTTTTAGGTTAATAAGTTTATCTTCTAGTTTATTATTTCTTTCATTTAGTTTAATATTTTCTTCTTGAGAGAGTTTTAATTTGGATAAAATCTCATCATCCAAAAATCTACCAAAATATGAAAATACTGATTTATTTAAATCATTGTAAAAATATATAAAGTTACCTATCAGTTTGACTAACCCCATTAATTTTAACTTCTACGTCAACAATCTCATTTACGTTCAACATTTCATCCGTAATTTCATTTCGATTCTCATCAACATTTAAAAGTTCACTCCTATTAATAAATATCATATTTACAATAAAATTATTTTTAATGATTATTTTACAATAAACTTACCTACCAGTTTCATCCATCAAGTTTATGCTATTAATCAAACACCGTTGCTTCAACTTCTTCTGGCGTAAACTTTCTGTATTAATATTACTGCTTTTATTAGAATTTGGTAAATTTAAAGAAGGTATGGCGTCCGGTATTAATTTTTTTTTGCTTGGAGAATAGTTTAATAACCTATGCTTTAAACAGTAATCGTTTTCTGTAAAATGCACGCAACAAATTCTAGCAGTTTTTATATTAAATTTGTTCTTTCTGAAACAATTACGCACCCACATATCACATACTGTTTTATTCTTAGGAAAAGTAAAATAACGATGATTTGTTTTATTATTTCTTTTATTATTATTATTACAATTAAACACTGCACACATTACCATATTTGCAGGTTAATAAAAACAATACATTTTAGATCGAACCGATTAGATCAATTAATTGAAAGCATAGAACGAATGCAGGAAGAGTTGGTTGTGTTAACAGGCAATAGCGCGGAGACAAGTACTACATAAGAGGCGCACAGCCCCCGGACGAGCTGACGAGAAGACAAAAAAGAAGCTTAGAATACTTTACAAACAAAATTAAAAACGGGAAAATTAAGGTACCGTAATATACACTATACTTGTTTTTCATAAAAGTAGATAGGCTGAGGCTTTTAGCCGATGTTTAGTTTGGTGCCTCGTAACCAAATTTATGTAAATATTTTTATTCCCTAAATTTTTACCAACACCCCGAGATAATATCGACATTCTTTTACTTTTCAGAAAAACAGAAATTCCTACAAGCGTGGGAAGAAGGGTGGTAACAACCATCGAGGAAGAGAAGACGGTGGTAAAAACTGAGGTGGTAATGGGTACAACCGAGGAAGAGGATAAGGAGGAAGCGGAAGGACTATTATTATTTATAATTAATACTTCATTTTGTATTTAAGAGTTTTTTTTTTTAATTAAGAATACCATATTTTGTTTTTTATTATTTTAAATATATTTTATACGTTTTTTATTTTATATTTTCTTTATTAATTTTATAAAATCTCTGTATTGTAGACATTTTAAAAAAGGTTAAGATTTTATTTTATTTTAATCTTATTTAACAAAATTGGAGATATGAAAGTAAGTAAATTTGTTTTTGTTTCAATATTTATATTTACTTTTCTGTAAATTTTAACCTGTAAAGTATTAGTTTTTAAATATTGAAAGGTAGGAAATTAGAAAAAAACACAATTTGGATGTCATTCGAATTATGCACAAATTACTTGCATCAAATATAAGTATAACAAATATTTGTTTGTGTGCTGAGTTTGAATGTCCAAACCCTGTGTTGGAACAGACTTATATGCACAGTATAATACTAATAAAATATGTTATCAAAGTAAACACAGGCTCTCCCTTTTCGTTCTACATAATCTAAGGTTAACGTAATCAACATGAAGTTGGACGCATATGTCCAACTTGTTATGCATTCCTGTAATATTTCAGTCTAGTAGCATTTGTGCTTTTGTTTTTCAGCTAGACACTTATAGTGTGGCCTGTATAATAGGCAACTTAGTATACACAAACATTATTTTGAATGTGGTTGTCCGTGGAAAAAACATTAGATCAATAAAGAATGTATAAGATTTAATTAATTTAATTATATATTTACGTATAAATTTTTGATAAAAATAAAGATAATATAACAAAGTATAGCTTATAGGTAATTGCAAATCAAAAAACCAACAAAAACTCTTAAAAGTAAAATAAACAATAATGGTTCCTCTGCTTCTTCTTCCTTCTCTGGTTATTACCCTATGCCTGCTTGGTTGTTGCTTTCCGCCTTCCTTCCTCACAACTCAATAATATTTTTCTGAAAAGTAAATAAAATATTTTTAATTTCTAGCAGTGCTAGGTTAACTACGGAGTATGAGTAAACGTAGGACAAATATTGGTAGATAAAGATATAAATTATTCAATTCACTGTGAATTTTAAATGAGGCTACGGGCACCAAGCTATACATCGGCTGATTTAGAGAAAAGAATCGGCGTTAATAGTCTTATTAGGCTGATACGCCAAAAATCTAAAATCTAAAGAACATCGGCTGATTGACTCGGCTATATTTACCTCCACGGCTTGCTTTTATAAAAAACCAAGTGTAGTAAATTACGGTACCTTAATTTTTTTCATTTTTTATTATATTTATAAATTCTTTAAGGGATCGTATGCTACTTGTCGACGTACCAACTTCTGCTCTGTTGACTTGACAACGTAGCCAAGTTGGTCTATAACACAAAGTAAAATGCAAATAAGTGCATACATAAAAATAATTAGCAGATAAAATTGAAAAAGATTTTTTAAATCAAACTAATAACTTTTGCACCTATGTTAATTATAGGTTAGGTTTTGTAAATCTTAAAACTTATGTTCTGTTTTTTTTATATTTGTTTATTGCCTCATCGTCAGCAAGTTATTACATTGTATGGTAAAATAAACGTTACATATTTTACTTAATTATTACTGTATCATGTAGTAACTGAGTATTATATGTAATGTAATCTATTTTATTACAACGTATTAACTTCACATAAGTTTTAATATTTACAGAACCATAGGTTAGGTTCATAATTATTTCTAAAAACTTATTTTATCGTTGCTATCCAACATTGATGAACAATAATGTATACATCAGTCAGATTAGCTTATCTTCTTAACAAAATAAAATTAAACAATACAATAGTCAATCAAAATTATATTTAAAGTAGAGTACCTTAACTATAATTTTGAACTTACATGGTTGTTCTTTCTTTTCTTGTTTCTTTTCGATATGTGGCTGGCTTCCGTTTTGGTTTCTCCCATGTTAAGCTGTTAACAACGTACTTAACAAAACTTAATAAATTAGATAAACCAAAAAAAATAAAACGACCACCATTCACAAAGAATCGGGGGAACTACTTGCCAACTAATGGTTGCATAAGCGTCTAGATGGTGTACTGTTTGAATAATAATACAGGGTGATCATAAATGATAAAAACAAAAAGTTAAGAACGTGCATAGGGTAAAAAATATTGATAAAGTGTTGTTAAAAAATATATAACGTATAAATAAATAAATTATACTCTAAATGTGTAGTGTTATTTAATTTGTTTTTTATTCCTAGGTAGTATCAATATATTGTAATTATGTAATGAATTATACTTGACTAAACAAGGATTATTTTATTCCCAATTTTTTTTTTTTATATACCTGCCTGCATTGTAATTCTGACTAAGGCACTGGAAGGACACTTATTTCCTTATACTTGTTGAAAGATTAGTTAATTTTAATAATAAATTGTAATAGTATAAAGTTTTTATTGTATTTTGTTTAGTTTAAAAAGTTTTAATTTATTTTTTCAAAAATAAAATTTTTGAATGTCATCTATATATTTTTTTGTTGAAATTTTTTTTTCTTAATACTACTTAAAAAATAATTTATTACTAATAAAAAAATCAATACAACTGTTTACGCTAAGGAGATGCTACAACGGCAGATTTCTTTTTGCAACAGTTTTGTTTGATTAATGTTTTGTTTCTCTTATTCATAATTGTTATCCATCCCACACTTCTTTTTGTTGATGAAAAAAATGTCTTTAAAAAAAAGATTGTGAAATATATTTGCTATTCGTATAAACCACAGTGGTAACCAAAGTTTTTCATCCTTTGAGTAGTCAATCATTCAATTTATCCAGAGGAGATAAGACATTTTAAGTAAAACGCAGCATAACAATCAGGAATGACAACTGATTAACGCTAAAATTGTTTGCATAGATATACAAACTTTTTGGAATATTATCATATATTTGTGTGTTTGTGTCTTTTTGGTTTGAAAGTGACAAAACAAGCGTAAATCTCATACAAAGCAATACCTACAAACTCACAAATAAATTTTTTTTTTTTTCTACAACATTGCCCAAGCACTTAACATGACAAAATCTTTTGCATGTGCTGCAACATAATTCCAAACTACTATTAAAACCACAATAAATGCAAACTTTTTTCAACGATTTTGAAGATGTTATTATTTTTTGTTGAATAGCATTGCGGTATAGTAGTGGATTTAATTCGGAAAATATACCATTTTTTAGTATGCATTCCATATAATGCAATTAAAAACTCCACAATTATAACTATTTTTTGTGTTGGATAGCAATTTTTTTTGTATTTAAAATTTATAAAAGGATGTGGTTTGGCATATTTTTGTGCTTTAAATATTTGTTTGCTCTTACAGCATTGTTGCCGATTGGGTCGAAAAAGTAAAATAACCCTACTTGCAAATTAGCATATCCTAGACACCAATGGTTGCCGTCAACGTTAATAGACAGTAACAATATATTAATAGTATCATCGAGCTTATAATTGATAGGAGCTCTAGCTATTATATTATTAACTTTGTAACAGCAAAATATTTTAATATCTTTCTTGCCATATTAATTAGACATATTTTTTTTATAAATAGCAATAATATAATCTTTAGATAGTGGTTTTATATTATTGTTTGGTCAAACCTTTTTTTTTTAAATGGTTACTTTTAAATAAGAATGTTTTATTTTTTTTTTCGTTTTGCCCAAGTTTCTGATTCTACATGGCAACGCTTTCTTTTTGCACATCCTTTTGAATCTACTTTTACAATATTTTTTTACAGACTTCTAAAATATGTGATCTACATATTCTTACAAATCTTGAACATTTTAAATGAAGTCCAGTTAAAATATTGTTTCTTAGTTGACCAAACCACCCTTCAACTGTGGCATTACTACTTCTTTCAAATTTTAGTATTGACGACCACATCGGTAAAAATAGAAGATATGATGACAATATTTTGTCTATAAATGCTTTATTATAATAAACATTATCTTCTCCATCGATATCATCTAATGTTATGTTGTTTATAACAGAATTCAAATGTTTGTAAAAACTTGAAGATACATACAATGAATTTACCGTATTATCTTGAGAATAGATAGTAACTTGCAAATCATTGTCGTCTATATTTTCACAACCATTACTTTCAATCCATTTTACAATGTCTAAGTACGCCTGTTTTGCACGTACTGTATAGGTTTTGGACAAAGTTAAAATTGCTACGTTTCTAATGCATGTATCTACTGACAACATACTATCCATGTCAAATATTGCACCTATAGCACGTTTGATGATTGACTTTGTTTGTGGTGTTGAATTTGAATATATTTTATTTACATCTTTGCAAATATTTTTCATAAAATGTGCCCAACATATTCTGAAATATTATTCAAATCTGAATAAACATGTTCATATAAAACATTCAAATATTTCAATAATGTTGTCGAGTTAAACGACACCATCAATGCAATGCATTAATGATTGCAAAACTGTAATCAGTGGTAACTGTGGAAAAAGCTGACCATTTGTAATTAATTGTGCAAAATTGCTTAAACTTTATAAGCACACAATGAATTGTAGCAGTATCATGATTTAACGATATAAATTCCAAAATAGGAATAGATCTCCCATTTGGCATCGAAACAACTTCTGCATAATAAAAAACTCGTTTCGATTTTGAGGTAGGTTTTCGAACTACTGATCCAGTAGCATCAAAATAAAGATTTGGAAGAGAATTGTTGCACTTTGTAATAATGCCCAACATTTTAAGCTGTTCTTTGCTGTATATTAACACTAACAAAGGCTGTGCAACAAATTGAATATATTCAGCATGATCGATTTGCATAAGCAGCATATCAACAATATCGTCTTTATTACGATCATTTGCCGCAAGTGCTTCTGTTTTAATCTTCCTATATACAAAATCTGACTTTACGTTTCCATAATTATTTGATTTAATTAAAGACATAGGAAGCTCGCGAACATGCTTGAGACGTATGTTCAATGCAGTATCCTTTTATAAATGTTCTCCGTCAAGTTTTCTTTCTACACCTATTACGTATCTGGTTAATCGTGAAGACTGATAGTAATCAATGCGCGAATTAGACACATCAACATTAACGTAAGGTGAATAGGATGTTATTAATTTAAAGCATTTACAACCAGGATGTGCACAGTAACAGTAAACTGTCACAATTGGTTGTCTTTTTGATGAATAGTACGACTTAAAATTCAAAACACATGTTGTGTTTACGGATTGTAATTTTTTTTAAATAGAAAATTATACATATTCTTATTTAAAATACGATTCTTAAACACCAAATTCCACTCATCGATATTTAATCGAAATGAACCCTCAAATGTATTACAATTTTTAAACTGAAACAACAATGGTTTTGGCGAATCGCTCAATCTAAACATATTGCTTGCACCCACTAGCAATATAGATTGATAAGATCTTCCAGATTCTATATAAATATTTCTAATGGGACTAGGTATATTCATAGTATCGTCAGTTACGTTTAAAAACGCATCAACTAATTCAATTTCGTCGTCAGAATTAATAACTGCCGATTCAACCGTTTTATCAGTTAAACTTTTAATTGATACATTTACATTACAAAGGGATACTGCTACAATAGTAGTATCTTCATGTCTTAAAGATGTTTTAGAAGCAGGACTTGCATTGAAATTTGATGCTAAACCGTTAAATTTGGGTAAACCATTATGTTCAATATACTCCACAAAGTTTAAGGACAAAAAACTTTTCTTATGCGTGGCTTATTAAATTTTTTTTTTTTATTTGATCCTAACAATTAATACTTCAATACTCTAATTAGTTGCAGTCGCGGCTCGAGTTCGATAGAGTGCGGACGTGATACGCAGCGACGATAGTAGTGAACAATTAATTCGTTTCGCAATCGCGCGATACGCGCTGTGTAAGTGGAGCAGTGACCGAACAAACAGGTGCTGAATAAGCACAATTACGAAAATAAAATAAATAAGTAGGCTACACGTGCGGGGTCAAGAAAAATGATACCATTTCTTAAAAGTGGCAAAATACAACATTCACCACCGGAGGAGAGGAGGATCAAAACAGATGAAAAAAATCAAGTAGAGAAGAGAAGAGAGAGAGAGATAAACTCACCAGGAGAGACCCAAGAGACAAAGAGAATAAACGCGCAAACAATAATGCATAAATTCGGGGTAATGCTGAGAGAATTAAAAGAATTAACGACAGAGTGCGTAAATACAAAAATTGAAATTAAAAAAATAACAATCCAAATAGTGGCAGTATTTGAAAAATTGGAGTTTGAAGAAAATCAAAAAAAGAGAAGAAGAAAATAAGAAAAATTAAATAATGGTAGAAACGTCAACCCAGACAAACCAGTTGGAAACCAATATGTTTGTGAACAAACAAGAGATGAGGGAAATTAAAAACCAGGAAAATATGGAAAATATAATGAACAAGGAATGGCGTGAAAAAGACTACGACCATGTAAAAATAGAAAAAAGGAACCCAATGATGGGAAGGGAAACCGACACAGCGGTACTCATCAGTTTAGACGAAATAGGAAAAGAGAAAGGAATTCTAAAACAGGTAAAGGAGAATATCCGGAGTTGATGGAAAAACAAGAAGAAGATAAAAACAACGAAACACCATACGAAGAAATCGTAAAAAACCTAAGCGGAAAAAAAGTGGGAAAGGTGCATATAATCAAACAGAAGCACGAAACGGGAGAAAAAGCTGCTATAAATATGCTAGACGCTATTGAAAGAGTGCTGAACAAAGCAAATGAGCTGAACATGGAGGAAATTAATATTTCCATACCAAATGGAATTGCACCAAGAGAAGCAAGAAAAATTATGGAAATAGCGGAAAGAAGAACCAAGACGAAAATGAGAATGTGCATACCGCCACAACTACAAACTGCGCAAATAACTGGGGAAAAGAGACCTGAAACAGGAGCTATAGTGGTGAGCAAAGAAGGTGTAACATATGCAGATCTATTAAAACAGTCAAAAATTCATATAAAAGGTACGACATTTAAAGAAATAAGAGAAACAAAGAAAGGAGAGTTGCTATTAGTAACAAACGCAAATGAGACCGAAAAAGAAATAGAAAAGATAAGAGAAGGAATGGAAGGATTTATTATAAGAAAAGCGAGCAAAGAGCTAACAGGAGAACTAGTTATGATTAAAGGTATAAGTCCAGAGATCAGCAGATGATTGAAGAAATTAAAGAGAAAGTGGACAATAAAGAAATCGTGATTATATCTTTTTTTTTTTTTTTTTAATTTTTATTTATTATAGGTGTAAAATTCTTTTCTACTTTTTAATTTAAATTCCGTTTTTATTTGTCCGAGTTTGATCTTGTGAATTAATATTATATTTTGTTGTTTTATCTTGTTTTTAATAGTTAGTTGTTTAGATAGTTCATGTATCTCTTTAGTAGGTGTTAGTTTTTCCAGTTGATAAATTGTTTTTATAGCTTTGTTTTGTTGTCTTTGCAATTTGTTTATGTTTCCTTGTTTGGTATTTGCCCATATGTTTATTAAGTAATTTGATTGTGAGCTGAATAGTGCATTATAAATCATAATTCTTGTAGTTAGATTGATTATGTTTTTTAGTTTAGATACCTCTCATATGTTTATGTTATTAATCTTTAATGTCAAATTTATATTTCTTTAAAGAAAGGGTACAGGGAAATACAAACGACTATAATTAAGATTGACAAAGACTCAGCGGAAAATATAATAAAAATAGGAAGTATAAACATAGGACTCATAAGGTGCAGAACGGAAAGAGCAAAAGCGAATGAGAGCCAATGCTATAAATGTTGGATGAAGGGACACGTAGCGGCGGATTGCAGAGGGGAAGACAGATTGTCGTTGTGCATAAAATGCGGTAAAGAAGGACACAAAATAGCAAACTGCAAAAACAGAGAACATTGCATAGTGTAAGGTGTTAGGCCATCGAACTGAAGGGAGAAGATGCCCCGCTACAATTTGAAGAGAAACTATAAGACCAAGAAAGAATATAGAGGACAACAATCCAGAAAGTTGGAATCAACACGGAAGGGAACCTATAACCAAAAATGTATAACATCATCCAAACAAATATAGAGAGGCACATGACCTACTGGTAGCAACTGAGATGAGAAAAAAAATAGACATAGTGATAGTGAGCGAACCAAATAAAAATAAGTTAAGCGGAGAATGGATCAAAGATAGAGGATCAGACGCGGCCATCCTAGCAAGGGAGAAAAGTAAGGACAAGGTGGAAAGGTGGGGAACTCCCAAAGAAGGAATAGTGTGGGCTGATATAGGAGGTATGATAGTATACAGCTGCTACATCAGTCCAAACAGCGGTATAGAATATTATAGAGAGTGGATTGAAGAACTAGAAAATAGCTTAAGAAAACAGAAGAGCAAGAAAATCCTAATAGGAGTAGATTTCAACGCAAAACTACCTAGGTGGGGAGGGACAAAGAGCGATAGGAGAGGACAAATTGGCGACAGACCAACATTTGTAAGAGGAAGATCTAAGTCTCATATCGATATTACCATAGCAACGTGGGAAACAGCAAGAGTAGTGGGCAGCTGGAACGTGACAGATGAAGAATCGCTGAGCCTACAAAAATATATAAAACACAACACGATCGGAACAGGGGAAAAAGAAGACACAAGAAAAGGAGGATGGAACGTGCGAATTATGGACAGAGAGAAGATAAAAAGAGCCATGGAGGTAGAAGAAGTAACAGAAAGCGAAAACATAGAGGAAAGATGCAAACGGTACTCGGAAAAACTGAGAAAGGCTGCGGAAAAAGCAATCCCCAGGTATAGGGAAGGAGGAAGAATGGGGCCGTACTGGTGGTGCAATAAGATAAAGGAAAGCAGGAAAAAAGCAATACAAACCGGAAGGAAGATTAAAAGACAGAAACGAAAAGGGAAGGACACTGCAGAGACAGAAGAAGAATTAAAAATGGACAGAAAAGCACTGAGAAAAGCAATAAAAGACAGCTGGAAAGAAATGATAGATTTTATAGATAGGGACCCCTGGGGAAAGCCGTACAAAATTGCAATAAATAAACTGGGAGGAAGATCAAAGGGAGTGTGCTTAAAGAAGGAGGAAGGGAAAGAAAAAATAATTGAGAAATTGTTTCCCACAGGAAGAGCAGTAAAAAGAGACAAGTGAAGAAGAGGAAGCAGATATGACAATAGTGGAGGAGATGAAACAGATCATAAGAGAACTACCTAACAATAAGGCACCAGGTCCGGACGAGATAACTGCGGAAATAGTGAAAGCAGCGTTAGAATGAAACGAAATAGAACTAACACAAATAATAAACAGAGGTCAAAATGAAAGAACATTCCCGAAATGTTGGAAAGAGGCAAACTTAGTGCTGATTGAGAAAAAGAAAGAAGCAGGTAAATCAAAGACGTATAGACCGATTTGTTTAATTAATACATTAGCAAAGATAATGAAAAAAGTTATTGTGAGAAGAATAGAGAAAGAAAAAAGAAAGGGGTGGATGGGAAAGTGAACAATACGGATTTACCAAAGGGAGATCGACGCTAGGAGCTATCGAGAAGGTAAAAGCGGTAGCAAAAGAAGCAAACAGCGGCCCACATAGGAAAAGACAGCATTGCATCATAATAGCGTTGAATATACATAACGCGTTTAATAGCGTACTATGGGAAGCAGTTATAGACGCAGCAAAAAAGAAATAATTGACAAAGAAAACGATCAAGATAATATGAAGTTATCTACAAGGAAGAAACTTAGTGACCAAGAAGGGTAAATTTAGACTGACCAGAGGGGTACCACAAGGCTCAGCACTAGGACCCAAATTATGGAATTTAGTATATAATGAACTTTTCGGAATGCGGCTGCTAGACGGGGTGACGATAACGGCATTTGCTGACGACTTAGCTTTAGTAGGTAGGGATGCAGACATAGAAGTACTAAAGGAAAGGCTAGAGTTGGCAATTAGTATATAGTAGTATGATAAAGAGATGGATGAAAATTAAAGGGCTAGAATTAGCACCGCAGAAAACGGAAACGGTATGGTTATTGACAAAGAGGACAAATAGAGGAATCGAAAAAATACAGGTAGGTGAACAAATAATAACCATAGGAAAGAAGATTAAATACCTTAGAGTTACACTGGAAGCAAAAGGATGGAACGAACAGATTAAGGAAGCGGGAAAAGGAACAAGAAAAATAGAAGGAATGCTTATGCCAAACAAGAGAAGACCAGGACAAGAGGCAAAAAGGCTAATAGCAACGGCGGCCAAAAGTAAACTAATGTACGCCGCAGAAACATGGGGAGATGCCTTAAAGACAAAAAAAAAACAGAAAAGAAATAAGAAAAGGCACTAGTGCAAGCTCGTTAAGGATATGTAGGGCTTACAGAACGGTGTCGCAAGAAGCGCTAGAGATAATTGCGGCGACACCACCCGCAGACTTGATGGTAGAAGAAAGATTAAACATAAATAAACTGGTAAATGAAGGAAATAGCAAACAAGAAGCAAAGAGACAAGCAAGAGATAATACAATGAAAAAATGGCAGACACAGTGGAAAGACGGAGAAAAAGGTGAATGGACAAGAGAGTTAATACCAGAAATAAAAGAATGGGTAGAGAATAAACCGGAGACGTGTTACTATACAACACAACTACTTACCGGACATGGTGCCTTTGGAAAGTATTTACAAAATATAAATAAAATAGAGAAAGAAGAGAAATGTATATTCTGCCAAGAAGACACGTATGACGATGCAGAACATACGCTAATAGAGTGCAAAGCGTGAGAGAATGATAAGAAAGAGTTAGAGAATGTATTGGAAAACAAAATTGATAAATCTTCAATAATTAATATTTGCCTGAATGACGAAAACAAATGGAGAGCATTAAGAAACTATGCAACGGCAGTAATGAGAAAAAAGATAGAAGAGTTTGAAAACTCAAGATCTAGATAAACGAAAATGGAAGTAAACACACACACACACTAAAAGCCACAGAAGACAAAAGAAGGAGGAAAAAGAAGCTAAGTGGAAGCAAAAGAACATAGCAAAAAGCAGTGAAGAGAAAAAATACAAAGAAGGTCAAAACAACTATGCCTACCAAGGAATGGAAGAGGAGAAAGTAGACAAGAAAAGAATATACAATGAAACATTAGTACCAACCAAAATTGCAGAAATAAGAAAAAAAAGAAAAGAGCTGCTCAAAGAAAGCAAACTGACGGAACTGACCAGAGAATTTCCAAATGGTAGACACGCCATTTTGAGGTTGACTGACAATGTAACTTTTGAAATGGTCAGAGTATATTTGGCAACCAGGGGACACAAGAAATAATTCCAAATGGAAACTCAAAAATATCCCTAGAAGTTAAATTGGCAAATCTAGGATTACCAAAGGGGGTGTACACCTAATGGAGCTTCACAAAATATTCATGAAAGAGAGAGGATACGCCGACAAAGAAGTGAATGAAGACTTAGAGAAACTAAGAAGACATCTAAGGACAAATCAAACAACTAGGCTGAATAACAATAGAATGGCAGAAAGGAGAGATGAACGTCAGTTTAGGACAGACAACAAATAGGGTATAGGGAGAGATGGGCCGGGGACAGCATGTGTTGCCGCAATCTGTGTGAATCCCACAAGGCCGAAATCAGCTCATCTCAAACTAATAATAGACTAGAGACATCTAAGGACAAATCAAACAACTAGGCTGAATAACAATAGAATGGCAGAAAGGAGAGATGAACGTCAGTTTAGGACAGACAACAAATAGGGTATAGGGAGAGATGGGCCGGGGACAGCATGTGTTGCCGCAATCTGTGTGAATACCACAAGGCCGAAATCAGCTCATCTCAAACTAATAATAGACTAGAGACATACATGATAAGGACAAAATGACAACAGAACTAACGTAGAGAAGAAAACCGAAAGGTATTGCCTTGCGTTAGTTATTCTCAAGGGCCACTTGCTGAGGCCAAGAGCTCACTACGTCCTTAAAAAAAAAAAATAAAAAAATTTAATTAGTTATGATATTTTAAAATAAAACTTAAAATTATGTTAAGTGTACTTATTTGTCATTTGAATTTATCAATTTTATAATTTTAATTTGTTAATTACATTTTATTTTATTGAGTACTATAAGTTCGGTCTCGTCATGACAGCCGTAGTCGGTATCGATAGTTTATGGCTTTTCTAGTGACCTTCGAGAAATATGTATATTTAAAATCAAGAAATGCTAAAAGTTACTTTCTATAAACTATCAAATAATTATTAATCAAAGCGTTCCTCATTTTATGCAACATACGGCAATACAATTACAGACAATAATTAATTAGTAAATATTTTTTATTTGTATCGTACGCTCACCGGTTTCGGTTATATTTTATTATTATCTTCAAAGCTATAATAAAACGAAGTTATAAACACTTAAACGTCAATATAAATTAAAATTAAAATAAAATCACATTACAATCACTAAACGTATATAACGTGACAACAACTATTAGAAAAATCGTGTCAACAAATTAATTATCGTATCACATAACCTAACAAAAACAACCACATGTTCAAAAAGAATGCTGCTTACCGAACTGATTCCCTTAAAATATTCTTTTGTCATTTACAATTTAATAATACACATTTCTGTTATTGGATGACTTGTCTCACTTAAAATGATAACAGATAGTAAAAATTAGAATACAGAAAACTTCAGCCAATAATAACCACATCTGGTTGTTATTATTACCAACCTATCAACATTCTATAAACCTAAATTTGCATAGTAATACTTACATTACAATTTAAACTACATGGTAGTACATACATACAAATAAAAATTCAAACAAAAAGATTGAAAATAGGGGGCAAAACGTTAATTAAGGAACTTGGAAACAATTACTAGTTTTTTGTTTACAGTTTTTTAATACATTTTTATAATTAATAGCTCAATGGTAGAGCACTTGCATATCATGCGAGCAGTCCGGGGTTCGATCCCCGAAATATGACTGAAATGATAACTTGCTCTTTATCCACCAGCGTGGTTCGGAAGTCACGTTTTAAGCTGTTAGTCCCATCAAACCACTTTAAACAAGTCGTAGACTTACTGTGGCGATGTAAAATAGCCGTAAAAAGCATAATAAAAATAAAAAAAAAAAAAAAAAAAATTAACATAAGACTGTGTGTTAATACTATTATTGTGGTTATTAATTTTAATTGACTCACTAAGGAGTCCTTTTTTCAGATTATTTCCATGATATATGTTAAAGTCAAATATATGGTTAAATTCAATTGCGTGGCTAGCTAGCGCTGTTTTCTCCACATTTCTCATATTAGTACAATCGTTCTTATGGGTAAAAATTTTAGTTTTAAGCCAGTTTTTAGTTTGCTCTTATGTAACATTCTTCACAGTTCAAACAATTGATATTATACACTATATTGTTTTTAAATTCCTTATCTTTAGTGTCCTTAATTTTACTAAACAGTTGTTTACCTATCGTTCTATATAGTATAATTTTAGATTCTGAAAACTGTTGTTTGAACAAAACTTCTAGTTTTTAGACAAACTGTTCACATTGGGTAATTTACAATATTTTTAATTAGCTCTGAACCGTTTTTTTTTTTCAGAACCCACTTCTGATATGTTACGCCCCGTACAACTGGCGCAAGAAACGCTTAACTTCTCATCCACCAAACCGTGCGTAAACAACGTTTATTGGTTATATTAACACTAAACAAACATTAAACAATTAAGAAACGGTCAGTGACATTATTCGACCGCATAAGTTAACTGCACTCTATTCGTTCCGGTTTAGTTCATCTCGCCTTTTTGCATTAGCTCGAAAAATAGTATTGATAATAGTGTTATTTATTTATTTTAGAATTTTAAGTATAACTATGACTATGACTATATGCTCTTGGAGTGATGTTAAATACGCGATTATGTTGTCCAAATAGACCAGACATATTTGGTTTTGTAAATCTTTCAGTACGTTGTCCATAACGCGTTGAAACGTTCTGGTGCATTTTTAAGGCCAAATTGTATCCTTAAAAATTCATAGTGGCCATTCTCAACGTTGAATGCTGTTTTTGGAATGTCTTCGGAGCTCATCTCAATCTGATGGAACACACTTGCCAGATTGATAGTGGTAAAGTAATTGCAGCGTCCTAATTTATCTACGACATCAGTAATATTGGGATAACGGCCTTTTATAGCCTTTTTGTTTATTTTTTTCATGTTTTTCTTCTGTATTCATGTGAGATGAATGAATCAGGTTGTCAATATTATTTTTTTGTTTTACCATGGGTACTTCCATATGAAAACATTCGAAATGTTCATAAGGGTTAACTTTAATAGAGGAAAGCAATGTGAAATTGATCTCTTCATTATTTTCATTTTGTATTTCAACTATTGCTATGTTATCATTAGCTATTGACAAAGTTTCAAGGATTTTACAGTTTTGTATTATTTGTTCTGGAATAATTATTTAGCCGTTTTTTACATCCTCTGGGATTTTAGCAATTATTTTTGTGTAGGGTTCTATTTTAATTTGAAAAAGTATTTTTTTACAAGAGGGTTGAAACAGAATTTAATTGATTGAATTAGGTGTAATTAGTTTAGCATTTGCAAAATCTAAATGAGCTTTAAGTAATTTTATATTATCAATACCTATCAATGCATCATAGATATTATGAAATTTGTATAGGTAAAATTTTAAATTTCGCTTATCATTAAATTCACAAAAAGCAGGTATATTCGTTGAATATTTATGTGATGCTGAAGCGAATGCTGTATACACACTGTAAAAGAGTCACTAATGATTTTGTTTTTAAAATATTTGTATGCAATTTCGGGGCGAATGAACGATTTTTTTGCACCTGTATCAATTAATAATTGGTATAATAGTGGTGAGCTTTTTATAGCTAAATAGTACGTCTGTGGTAATTTGGCGGGGCCTCTTGAAAATTTACTTCTGATTCACAAGTATATTTATCTTGCAGTTCATAGTGAAATTCTTGTTTTTCATTATTAATTTCATTTTTGATAAATTAAGATTCACAGAATTCTTGTCCTTTGGATCCATCGTTACTAATAGGCATTTTAATTTTGATACAAACTGTGTTAAATAATTCTTCTAACTAATTAGGTATTTGTCCATTATTTTTAAATTGATTGTATTGCCTAACTTGCGGGTTTGTATTATGAGTTGAAGTACTCATGTGTGTTGGTTGATACAGCGAGTTATTTGTTTTTTTATTCCAGACCTTTTGTGTTTTGTGGTTTCCCATAAACGCGAGTTAATAAAATAGTTTTCATGTTGTGGTGTCTTTGTTGAAATTTAATAAGTTTTCTTGGGAATGCTAAATTTAATTTCATATTCATATATTGATTAGACTGATATTAAATTTACGTGGTTGATTAGACAAGTTTTGGTCTTCTTTGAGCATATGAAATTTATTAGTACCATTAAACTTTTAATCATTATTTTGTGAATAATTAGAATTTTGATATTATAATTTAGATATTTTATATTATCTTCTTCGGCTATATATTGCAAGGCTACTTCAAGCGTATTTGGTCTTATAGCTCGGATAATGGGGCCTAAAGGATCTTTTAAACCAGCCAAAAACGCTTGACTTGTTTATTAAAGAAATTTCGCTTATTTTGACGCTAGGAGTAATTTCTTCGTGTAAATCAATATAATTGTAAATGGTATTTAATAACTGAATGCATCCCTCATGAAATTGATGTGGTGTTTCGCACTAATTGTTACTTGTTATATTACACTACTGTCTTATTTATTTTATTAATTAATTTTTTAAATTAATTATTGAAATTATTCACTAAGCTATGATATAGCTACAATATCGCTGCGGTAACACGTCCGTACTCCGTCGAACCCGAGCCGCAACTGTTAATAAGGTTATTTATAATACGTATTTAACAGTGCATAAAATAAACAACAACAAATCAACAAGTCAAATATCATATAATAACATTATTTTCATGGTTTAATAAAAACATATGGTTTTCCTATTAGACCAGTAGTATCTTATGTTTGTCCAAACTATATGTTATCAAAATATTTAAATAAATTGATTAAATCATATGTATATAATCCAGAATTTAGCATAAAAAATACTTTAGATTTAACCAATAAATTAGAAAATCATAAAACTGAAAGTGGATAAGTTTAGATGTATGTAACGAAATTCCGGCAAATAAATTTAATTAAAAAAATTAAATGATAAACAAAATGTCCATTTAAAATTAACGAAATTATAAATTTATTTGAAAAATGAATTAATAAAATTAATTTTTATTTGACAATAAATTCTATTTTCAAAATAGCAAATATTTTTTTGGAAAATTTGAAAAATAAAATAATAAATTCTAGTTAAAAAAAAATTGGTTCAGATATGTTGATGATTTTATTTATTTTAAAGAAAATGAAATTGATTTAGATATTTTATTAAATTTTGTAAATAATATTTATAAAACAATTAAATTTAATCTTATCTTCTTATCTTATCTTAAATTAAAATTTGAATTTCAGAAATCAAAAATCAAAATTTAACTTTAAAATTTATAGAAAAACAAACTTATTCAGATACAATTATTCCAAAAGATTCATTTCATCCATTAAATAAAAAAATCTTTACCATTAAACAAAAAAAATATTAATAAAAAAATTAATATAATTTAAGAAATAGCTACAAACAATGAATCTATTACTATTAAAATTTTAAATAAAAAGCAATTCAAAATTTGTATTAATAAAATATAACCATAAATAAAAATGTCAAAATTACAGTAGCATTTAAAACATTTAATAATTTAAATTTAAAAACTAAATTGTAGTGATTGCAATGAAATATGTATTGGAAAATTTAGTATTAGATTTATAAGAAGGATATAAGAGCGTTTAGAAATAAAGACATTGAAAAATCTAATTTTGCAAAACATTTGATTTTAAACAACCACATAATTTCAACACAAGCTTTTTCTTTAAAGATATTACATATCTAGGATAAAAATTTATTATTTATGGAAGATTTGGAAATTAAAAAATTATTTGTAAAATCAAAATTATAAAGTTCTTCTGCTTCTATTAAAGTTTTATATGATGATATTTAAAAATAAAACTTAATCTTAATATTTTTCGTAATAAATTGTAAAATAAATAGTAATAAAAAATGAATTTAACATTATAAAAATATATAAATAAAATAAAATTGATGTATTACAAGAAAATTTTGATTTGTTTTGTCTATTCCTTTCTGAAATGCATCATTTATGTAGCTATTATTAGTAAAACTACGTTGTTAATTTACTATAGAAAAAGCTTACATACACAAATGAAATTAAAGAAAATAGTAGAAATCAATAGTAAATGCTTTTTATACGAAACTGTACAGAGAACTTATTACGGTACTGTACACAAAATTTATTACGGAACTGTACCCACTTTAGCTGGGTGACGACAACGTTTCAACATATTCGAATGCACCCGAATAAGCTATATTGGCAAGACTGTTGTTTGTTGTAGGAGGAGGCAACGATTGTGCACGTCAACTTATGAGGCGCTGCCGCGCACAATCACATCAGTCTACTACCGCACCATTGCTACTACATATGTTGCTGAAAAAATAATGGAATTGAATATACGAACATACACTAGAATTATCGACCTAGAATAGAGAGGCATACTCGGAAATGTATTATAAGTGTAACAATTAATTATGTATGGATTTTATACAAATATTTAAAATATAAATTTAACAGTGAAAAGTGAATTAATTATAAGAAGTCAGTAAATTGGAAATACTAGAAGAACAAGATATGAAAAAATCAAGACAAATTGTATACATAATAAAAACAAAAATCATTATGGACTGTACACAAAACTTGTTACGGTACTGTACCCACTTTAACCGCTGAGTGACGACAACGTTTCAAACTATTCGAGTGCACTGGAATAATCTACGGCCACGCCTTGGTGTGCACAATCATCAATCTACTAACCTACCATTGCTACTATGTTGCTGAGAATAAATAAAGGTGTCTAATAAATATAAGTGAAATGACAAATTAAATAATATAATCGCCATTAAAAATAATGTTATTAAATATATGAATAACAACTAGAATAATCGCTGCAGAATGAAGAAGGAAACCCGGGAATAAAGTAAAAGTGCAACAATTGATAAATCTTCAAAATATAAATTAGCATGAAAAAATGAAGATAAATTGCATATACAATAATAACAAAAATCACTCCCATTTTGAAGAAATTTATTGGATGTAGCACAAAGAAAAACAGATACAATTAATCAGAATAAACATCGTAACAGCAGCTTTTATTAAGAACAGACATCTTTATTGCATATTAATGCAAATTACGTTTAATTCATTTTGTAAAATAATATAATGGATAAAAAAATCATAATCAATGGATATTTTGATACAATAAACATATCATATCATGTAAATATTCTACCGAAATGATTTAAAACTAGGTTGAAGTAATTTGAAATAAAATTCCAACTTAGTAAATATATGGATAACATTACTCTATTTTGTTATTATTAGTCGGTTGACGTAATTTCATCTAGCTATATTGTTAATTTGGGTTGACGTAATTTGAAATAAAATTCCAACCTAATAAATATGGTTAAAAAAAATTATTCTGTTATTGATAGTCGGTTGACTTAAATTTATCTAATAGTTTGTTTTATAAGAAGAATTTTTCAATTCTTGTGTTGACAAACATTTACACTTTATAAATTGATTGTTGAGGAAATGTTGATTGATGCACATTGATTTTAACATGCATTGATTTTTTAGATCATGCGTACTATAAAAGGGGAGCCCGAGATGCTAAATGTGCAGTCACTCGAAAAAAAATTATTTGAGCGTGTCACATATTCAGTAGGGATGTTAAGTGAACCCTAAATGATGTCAGATTAAAAAAAACTGACGATTTGGACGCGACCAGAACTCATGGCTGATTTTTGAAAATGTAAAAAAATAATCGTGACCTTGAAATATTTAAGCGCGTCAGATTTTTATACAGAGGGTTCAGTCATGTCCTTGTCGTTCTGACCTGTAATCTGACAATTATTTGGAGGGATTTTCTTAATCTGACAATTTGAAAAAAAAAATACTTTTACTAGATGACCCGGCAAACGTTGTTTTGCCCTAAATAATCTTATTTTAATTAAAAATATTTTTTTTTTATTTAAATAGCAGACCCAGCAAACTTGTCCGGCATGAAAGTAAATAAATTCGAAAATACTAATTACTCATAGAAAAATAGACTTTCGATATTTTCCAATTTTCCGATTATTCCAATGGGTTTTTCCGAATTTTCTTGTTACAAAACGAAAAAAATTTTGTCATTGGTGATGTTAAGTGAATATCCTCATGTGATGAATTTAATTTGAAAATACAAAATTGTCATAGAAAAACACACTTTTGATATTTTACAATTATTCGGCTTTCCCTTTGGGTTATACCGTTTTTTTTTAATGCTAAACCACTTTGGGAGTGAGACGAACAAAAGTTTGCTGTTGCAGAGTTTTTTGCTGAAATTCGATTTTTCCGATTTCCGGCTTTTCCGGTGAATTATCCGGATTTTTTTTCTGCCTAAACCTGAAATACAGCGAAATGAACAAACCAAAAAAAAAAAAAATTATGAAAATCGGCTTAGCGGTTCTCGAGTTATTTCGTCATCTAGCTTCATCCCGAAGGAATTATACATATAATAGATTTTTTTATTGTTAATTGAAATAATTGCAAAGATTCTTGAGTTTGAATGCAATAACTTGTTCGGGCTATAGATAAATCATACGTGACCTGAACATATGGAGCTTCACATTCTCTTGCAATTTGTTGGCTCCATTCTAGAGTTTGCAAGACTGTGGAATGATTAGTGGGAGACTAGTTAATTGGCGTAAGATAAGATACTTTTTGAACGGGTGAATTATCAATGAATATTTGACTATGATACCCTACCCACATTGGAACATAACATATTTTATGGAAACGCGCAACATCCACGCAACATCTAATTGCTTTGACATAATCAAATTGTTTGGAGCTTCATTGAGTGCGGAGATGTCGAGCTGATTTCAAGTTGCTATTTTTAATTTTTTGGTAAATGGGAGCAAGTCAAAAGTAATTTCATTGAAGGATCGGCGTTTTCGGTTTTTCCGTGTCGTAAGTGTAGATTCTGAATCATCGTCATTTACAGTCTCTTTAGGAGCTGAATTTTGAATTTCACTGGCAGTTGGAGATACCACAGACATCGTATCTTCATTCTGAACAATGTTTTGAAAAATTATTCCCACCGTTTCGTGAAGAGTGTCTTTACCATTCAGTGTTTTGACAAAGCGATCGAAATTATCAGAAGCTACTGCAGTATTCAAATCCGGACGACATAAAATATCTTCAGGACACACGTAGGTACTATTTGCCGTAGAAAAAGTTAATTCAGTCTCTAACTTTTCCAAAGTTGTGTAAGAGCAGCAGTGTCCGTATTTCGATAATAAATTAATGATTTTTTTGCTGTTACATAAGCTCTTAACTGCCAGACCAAAGTTATGTGTTTGGAAGTTTTGATTTTGTAGCTGGAAGCAGCGTACATCAAATCTTGTCCGAGAGAAAAAATTGCAAGATCATTATTGTTTCTCTTTTTTTCACGTGATGTTCTTGATAAATGGCTACCATCACCCATAACAAATGTTTCCAAGAAGCATGTTAAAAGCTCTGGCACATAATCACTCTCGCCTTTAATCAAGTCTTCAGCAGTGCAATCTTCAGGCAATTTCGTAACCGTAGATTTAAGAATTTCTTCTCGGAGTTGAGCTCCAACTGCACGAATCCTTTCTTTTACTGCCATAGTTTTGAACAAATTATTGAATGTAACAATATGGACAGAAAATGGTGCAAGAAACTTTTTCTTTTTAGCATAAATAATCTTGATCTTTTTCTCAAACCTCTCCTTTAACTTTTTTTCTAAATGACTATCTGAGAATGAATCGCTGCAAATTGAATCAGAAAATTACTTACATTGTTCAGCTAGTAATTTGTGGTATTCTTTCTTAACATGATAAAAAAACAGGCATTCGTTGTTTTTGACCACGTATTCTTCCAATATTTTGCATAGCATTACAAAAGCTGTATTTGTTGCCTTCCGTTTTTTAACAAAATCACTTTCATCTCCTTTTGAAGTATTTCGCAAGTAGTTATCTTTACAAAATTTATGATAAGGAATACTGGAACTGTCAGAACAGAAACTGATTTTCTCCAACATTTCTATATCATTATGTTCGATAGCTGCACTTTTCAATAACTCAATAGTTTTGAGTCTATTGACTAACAATGGAGTATTACGGTCACAAAGTTGTTTGCGTAACTTTTTTCAAATGAAGCATTTTTCTGGTGGCAAATTTTCATTACTAGCGGACTCATTGAAATGAAACTGATCACCAGAATCCTCAAAGACTGGTTCAAGGCTGCTTGATACTCCCGCTCTGAAAATATTTTACCCATAAGAAATTGATAAATTGGTATATAAGATAAAAATTATTCTTTTAACTCATAAATAAAACTATTCTGAAATCATTTTTTCTGCGTAAACTGTTTATGACAAAAATATAGCAATTACCTTTTGTAAATGACACATGATCCACTATATTTTCTTCAATTGTGAAAGTTTTTTCATGCACCATGTTGCTATGGGGTAAAATGGAAAAAATTTCAGTTGCCGTAACTTACAGGTGCGATGGATTCAAAGTTTTGAGGTCTCAGTTTGTTCATCAGAGTGCCTTCTGAAACGAGTGTTAGAATTTTTTTGTAGTCTTTCTGACAGAGATACAAATTATAAACAATTTTATTAAAGAGCATTTATTAACGATAAGTTAAGGCAGAGCCAATTTCCATTTAAACAAAATTTCCAGCACTCGTTCCGGAGAGCACTCACCGATGACCTCAAAACCTTGAATCCATCACACGGTGTGACCTGTAGGTTACGACAACTGAAATTTTTTCCATTTTACCCCGCAGCAACCTTGTGCATGAAAAAACTCTAAAAAATTAAGAAAATATAGTGGATCATGTGTACTTTATAAGTAGTAATTATTAAATTTTTATCATAAACAGTTTACGTAGAAAAACAAAATTTCGGAATCATTTTATTTGGGGGACCAGTCCCCTTAAGTATCTTATAAAGATTTAAAAATTTCTTTTATATTTTTTTAAATCTTCTCAATAAATCAAATTAAAAAAAAAATAGTATGAAATATAAATGTATTATCAGTAATTTAGCACTTACTTGTTTGTTGTTGTACCAGCAACCTAAGTTGTCGTGGAAGTACCAGGAACAGACAATTCGAAATTTTCTTCAGAAACTTCCGGTGCATTGGCATCAAAATTTTTGCCACAAACTATTGGTGCATTCTCAGCAGCATTTTCGCCAGAAACTCCAGGTGCATTCTCACATTCTGCTACACTTCCCTGTTGCTTTTGGAAATCAGACGGTATTTTTATCGCTGTAAATAGTTTATAACACTGCGCGTGATAGCCGTCATTTAAAGATTTTTTATTTGAAATTTCAATTTCATTATAGGTGCTTCGTGATTTTCGTTGAGCCGGTTTGGATCGACGATACTCTAAAACCGTTATGCATTTTTTTAATGTTTCTGGCGTAAATTTTATAATTTTATCAAATGTTTCTTGTCCACAAATTACACACACGATTTTCACAGTTCCCACTATTTTCACTCATTGTCGTAGTACATATTAAACTCAGTTTATTTAATTCATTACACTTTTGTTAAATACAATAACTAATAGCACAAAGCGTTGTACATCTACGAACTCGACGCGTCGTTGCGAACAGAGGGATGTCATCATGGCCTCAGAAAGTAGCGTAGGGGACGGTGCGAAAGAGTGAGAGATAGAGAAAGAGTAAGGGAAGAGACGCGCGGAGTAGGAATTACGTAGTTTTCGGCAGCTGCACGCACCACACTTTATACATGATTTTAGCTACTTCGACTTGTAGAAATCGGCAGATTATATTATTTCCGTGATCCTCAAATGATTTCCTTCAAAATGAAAAAAAATTTAACCGCACTCGAGTATTTCCAGGTGACGTTTTTCTTGCAACTTTGTGACTCGTTATTTTTTTTTGTCACGTTAAAATTGTCAGATTATTGAAATGTAAGCTTTTCTGCATGTAATTAACTTACTTTACACATTATCTGACACGCTCGAATATTTTTGGGATCGATTTTTTTTTACCAATCTGATCGGTTGTCCTAGACGCACGCTCCTATATTAAGGGTTCATATAGGGTGGTAATTCATAAACAGGGTGCAAGGTTTCTGCCCTTATATTATTCTGTCGCGCTTGAGTTACTCAAGAAATTCCCGCTTGGGCCCCCTACTATTAAGAATGCGATTAGGGCATTGGGAGTCACATGAAATACACCTACAAAATGTTTGTGTTAATATTTAGTTAACGATACGAACGATTTATGTAACTTATCATTTCATGTTTTTTGTGACCATGTTGATGATACATTAGTTCAAGACACTTGCACTGATTATATTATGTAATATCTTACTTTTAATTTACACTTTGATTTTTAATTTTTTTGTAACAATTACACAAAATAAAATAATCTCTTATTATTTTCACACAAACTTTATTAACAATTAGAACTCAAACTTTATTAACATGAAACTTAACTAACAATACAGCGAGACGTGTGGCAGTCCTTTGTAAGGCAAGTCGGAGAGTAGGTCGAGAAGAGGGAATCGCCGTCGGATGCGGACCCTTCCTCTCGATTAGTCTCATGGACTCGTTTAAAAAGTCAAGTGTTGTAAATTGACTAAGCAACCAGTGCACATTCTTGAATTAAACGCTAAGTTTAACTAGAATAAAAAAAGGTTAATGTTACTAAAAAATTTAAAATAAACACAAAAACTAACATCTTTCCAAATCAGTCTATCGGTGAGAATGTTGTTCTCTCGCCTGTGCTCACGATTTGTTGTTACCGAAGTTCCAATGGTTGGAATAAAAGAACGATTGTCCAGTTTGCCGAGTATGTTATTAATATCGTCCAGTTTATGGCTGGCAATATTCAAATATTCAATATGATGACTAATTTCTCTGTAGTTATTATTTAATAACAGATCAGACTTATTTATTTTGTTTTGTTTTTGATATCTTCACAACAATCATCTATATTAAAGTCAAGAAGAAAACTAACACTATTAGAATAGTTGGTAGCTATTTCGTGCTTTGGTAAAAGGAATGAATTAAAAAAATTAACTAATCATCAGTTGTATTTCTCTAACTAATGCCGTTTTGTCCATATTTAACATGCTATCAAAATGGCTTTCAAAAGCTGCCAGATATGCTGATAGATCAATAATAATTTCTTCTACTACATTCATAATTGAGTCGATAATTTCTATTATATCATCAATAAAGTAAGTTGTTGCAACATAAAAATGATTATTTCATTATAGTTAAAAAGTATAATAGTGATATTTTTGGTGCATACCCTGAAACAAATTTTGTATCTCACTGAGTCGAGAGGCAATTTTTATAAAATATATATTTAAGCCAAAATTGTACATAATTAAATTGTTACGGTTTTTGGACGTGTGGGAGTTGACAAAGAGCCAAAGAGCCAAAGGTGTTTTTATTGAGGAAGAGCTGTTGTGGCGAGATTTTTCTTTACTTAGAGGAGGATGTGGGAGCTAGGGTAGTTTAATCAACCGAGAGGGTGCCTGCCGGCTCAGTGAAGATGGGCAGGTATAAATGTGAGCGCCACGAGCTTGATCCTATAGTGAACTCTCGGCGACTCCGGACTCCGTGGGAAAAGCTCGAACCCACTTGTTCCTAAAATGAAACAGATGCAATCGTTGCTCTGGTTTGAATAGTGTGGCACACTATATATTTGGCGTTAACATAAAACGTGAAACATCTTGTTATACATACAACCGAACATGCAAGTCTCCAAACGATCTCTTGGTCCGCGAATGAACGTGGGATATCCCCCCCCCCCCCCCAATCGCAAAATCGAAAAAGGCGAAACGCGTAGCGCTACGAGCCCGACCGATCTCTTTTTCTTTATTTATTAAATTTATTACGTTCCAATCCTAAACGAGCAAACAAACCCTTTGCACGAAGTTTACAAGTGGCACCTCGTACTCGTATTTATACTTACGTAATGATTTTTGATAAAGTTACATTTAAAAAACCTGTAAATGTCAATTTCTAGGAATGCATATAACAAAATAATAAAACTAAAGAAATTTATTAAAAATTACAAAATAATTATGTTAATGTTTTTTTTCTCTAAAATTCTTTTTTTTGCATTGTATAATATTGTAGAAATTGCTTGTTGAATTTTGACAAACTCGTCTGGATCATTTTCCTCGATGAACAAGGCTTGTACACTAACATAATTTGCAAAAGCACCGCTTTGCATTTCTGGCTTGCTGGAAACTTGCTGGACAGGTGTTTTATTGACAACCAAAGCATGTTTTATTTGATCTAGTAAAGCTGCTAGAGTTTTTAATACAACGTCTTCATTAGCCTCAATATTTTTTGTTTTAGATCATTTCTTTTACGAATTACTAGAGGTGGCATCTGAAGCAAAATGGCAGCGTTTGGTTCCTTGTTGGAAGGTCGGAGCGGTACAACTGCTACTATGAGCTTTTCGTTGTAGAAATGGAGTAGTACAATTACTATGGTAAAACAGAAAATTAAAATTAATTTATCAAATGAAAATTTAAATATTTAAATAAATTAAATTTTGAATTAAACTTATCACGTACCATTTCCTCTTCCGATATTGTGAATAATCATTCATGAAATGTAGAGGCTTTGATTTCACTAGACCGCAATAACCGTAGACAATTATAGAATCTTTATAGTGTGGGTCATTTTTGAAGAGGGTCTGGGTTGTAGACAAATGTTTTGGCGTAAAAGCATCTTCTGGGATGCGTTTTGGTTTGGATACGTACCCCGGGGGCTTGGGCTTATGAACAGGTTTTTTTTATTTTTGTTCTGCTGGTTGTTTCTCATCTTCAGTAGGAGCTGGATCAGCTTCCTTCTTAGTAGGTATTGGGATACCCTGGCCTGGGAATTTTTTCCATACCGTGGGAACTTTTTCAAGACCGTGGGAACTTTTTTCAATCCTTTGATAAATGCCGCCAATCCATATCGTGGGAACTTTTTTAAGACCGTGGGAACTTTTTTCAATCCTTTGATAAATGCCGCCAATCCATATCGCACACAAACCGGAAGTAAACCACGTGAGAAACCGGAAGTATACTAGTGTACATTTATTGATATAATTTTATATTATTTTTTTTTTAATGTTTTCTATTTACTTTTTGACAGGTGTCAATCATTTTGATTAACACCTGTCAATCATTTTGATTAACACCTGGCAATCATCTCATTTAAACAATTAATAAACACTAAATTCTACTAGGCTGAAGTTAGTTATTTAAATTACATATTTATTGATACAATTTTAATTATTTATTTTATTTATACTATTTATACTTAGTTACTAATTAACTCTCGTTATTCAATCTACTCGGCAATCGGCTGCTGCAACTAGTGTTTTTTATTTTATTCAACTGAAATTTATTTATTAGAAAATATTTTCCGGAGCAGGGAATCGATCCCGGGTTGCTCAGTTATGATGCAAAGACCATACCGATGAGCTATCAAGCACATCCCATTCGACGCAAATTTTGTATAATACATAGAGAAAGTGAAGGTGTAGTACCGAAACCCGTTATTCTATCTTAATAACTGCATTATACTGCGGAACCGTAAAAATACCTGTTTTTATTTACCACTTGAACGTAAATATGTTCTACATTTGGATAATAAGACACTGCAATTAAGATTTATGTCCTAACTACATTACATTTTAATATTTAACTAATTAATTATTTGTATGTTATGTACAATTTTAAGAATGAATTAAATAAATATTATAAATTACTATTTACTTTTACAATGAATATATAAATATCATTTTTGTCTTTGAAGGACTATTTAATCAACAACATAATGAACTATCAAAAGATATAATTAAATCATACTGTAGCATGCCCCAAGCGGCGATGCTCCTGTAACGGTAGTAATTGAGTTTTAAGGCCTCTCTACTGTTACTTAAGTTTTAGTTGTTAGATTTTATAGGGTTATTATTGAGATATTAATTTGGTTATTAAAGTTTCGTTATTGTTTTAGGGATTTTTAATAAGACTACTTTTACTTATTAACCACAACAGTTTTATACTTACCTGTTTAGGCTGATACTTATTGTTGATTGGTTGGGACTGTCCAAGTGCATCTAATCCCATGCAAGTCTCTCCGGAGTTGATGTAATTCACAGGTGTGTGAATACTATTTCGTTATCCAGTCTTAATTTGCCTCAGGATTCGCCATGAAGGATGCTGCTTTCCTTTTATACTTATCCCTACAAGTTTATTTAATAAGAGACATTTTGGTCTTTCAAGTAAGTAAGTGTGTTAGCGGTTGTTAATTACTAGTCGTTAGTGTCTACCTTTGTGATGTTTTTCCGTGCTGTCTTGTGTGTGTAAGGAACCTGGGGTATGGTAATGTTGTGTGCAAATATCTTACCTTTGAGTCTGTATAGATTTGCATCATGGAAGTTCTTGAACTCAACGCCTCCCCGATATCCTTACCACCATCACCAAGCCGTGAAGCGGAGCTACAAGCCCAATGGAGACTCCGAAAGGCAATGTTATTTGGTTTGTATACGCCACCAAAAACCTGGCCTTCTCCAACCCCATCGCTGGCCTCTACAGTACCGAACAGCTCTCCGAAGGCGTCTTCTGACTGGATCAGTCCTCTGCCGCCCATCCCAAGGGGTGGCGTGGTCAGCCAAGCTGCTCCAGGTCCCTCAGAAGCCGTGCCGGACGCCATCACCAGGTTAGAAGCAATTCCAGGTCCTAGTGCACCTCCGTTGATGCTTCTACAATCTATGTATACGCTCCCATCGGCACTAGAGCATCCGTGGTTGGCAGAAAGGGGGGCCGTGCTTGTCACTCGTCCGCGTCCACCTCCGGCACCAACTCCAACGCCAGCTGCTCGTCCCAAGAAGCGCAACCGGAGAGGCACCAAACCCCGAGTGCGACGTTACCGTATGCGTGTCTCAGACACGGAGACACTTAAGTTCTTCAGGAACCCTAAGACATTACCGCGGGACGATTTGTGAGTTAGTGCGATCATTCGCGATGTACACTTTATTTAGTAATTATTTTTTTGATTTATGTTGGTCTATTTACTATTATTATTGTTTATTTTGAATTTAGATTCTGCTTATTTATGATGTTGGATTATTTACTTTATGTTTATTTGTATTTTGGCAGAATTATTTATTTTAATTTTTAAGGATTAAATAGCGCTTAAACTACTATTTGCCGTTCTATGTTTTGTTTTGGAGTTGGGTTAGGAGTCCGGCAAGCCCGTATTAATTAATGTGTTTACTTACTCGCTTTATTCAGCCACGTCCGTGGTTGATGCACACTACTCACACTAATCACCATTGTTTCACTTTGTAGTATGTTGTATTATTATTTAATTGATTCACTATTATGCACGCACAATCACAACAACATTCCACAAGTTTTTCATGGTCAACAGCTGTGCCGTGAAGTTGTTTTGTTTGCGAGTATTGCTTGCTTGTGGATAGTTAACATAGGCAACCAAGAGTGCACCACGTGTTATTTCTTATTCTATTAACTGATTGCTTTTATTTCGAATAATTCCGGTGCAGTAGTTGCATGAATCAATTATTAATATTATTGCGTGTGCAATAGTTTAGTATTATCCCGTTTTCTATTTTAGTTTTATTATTTCCTACAGTTGTAAACACTGTTTTTGTTAGTGAGTTGGAACACCTGCTCGCGGCTATTCTGCTATTTTGGTGGGGTGAGCCACGTGTTTCCAAGGGCCAATCAGGCACGGTTTATGTTCCCCACTTTATTTGCTTTTGCTTTATAAGCGGATGCAGAAGTTCATTCGAGGAAGGTCTGATCGTGGAACTGAACCGACCTTACCTTCCAAGTTCAATAAGGGGGTCCGAATCGTGGTAGGTGTACCGAACGACTCCCCTATTTGGTTTGTTATATTATAAATTATGTTCGGGAGAAATCCCAGAACTAATTTATGGGACTTAGCAATTTTGCTTATGGAGTTATTCAGTATGTTATAAATTATGTTCGGGATCTCCCGGAACTAATTTATAGGTTTTGGTAAATTTCTTTAGTATTTGTGTATTTATGGGGGAAAACATATAACGGTCAATGAGTAGAGTAGTAGTGTTATGTTACTTTATATTTGAACATAGATAGTTTCTGTTACTCTTACTTTATATTTTAAAGCCAATACCTTGTTTGTTTTAATGTTTTTAAGTCAGTGGTCGTAATAAATCTTGTGTTTCGGGTATTACTTTTTTAATTCTCTTAACCCATCCTAGGAATTTTATTGTTTTACCCTAGGGTATGCCCGTCTATCTGGCAATAACCGGGACCTAATAAAAACAATTGGAGCCCGCCGACCAAGACTTTGAAGAATCCCGACCCACCCGACTAGCATAGCTGCAACTACCGTAAGGTAGCAACGTGACTCTTGCGGGGGTGGTACAATACATATACATTAAAATTACATTACCTAATATAAACAATATTGTTTCTTTTATATTAATTAACACACACATACAAGTTTTTTACTTTAATACCATACACTATTTAACAAAAAGTGAATATGAAGTCAAATATCATGTTTCTCTCGTATTTACACAGTTGAAGAATCCAGTTTATAAGACAAGCTAAAACAATTTTTAGCCACGAACAATGTATTAATTATGAATCTGAAATAAAAACTGATACTTAACCTGCTCCCAAGTAAGAAAAAAAAAGAAGGAAAGGGAGAGAGACATAATATTGATTAAGGGAAGGATATAAGTCAAACACCGAATTATTGAAATATTATTTAATAGTTATATAAAACATTACATGTTATAAAATTATCTAAATACATACAAATTTTTAAACATTTTCAAATTAACAATAACTAAAATCATTTACGTGGTTTACACAATAAATGCGTAAAAGACGTTATATATAGCTACATTTATTATGAATACTTTGAATGTTTGTAGCCGAAGGGCACATAGTCAAAATTGTCTATGCGTCAGCGTTTACCAAACACTACTCTAAAAACTTTATTCTCATTTTTGCTCACTACTTCGTGTTTCGCTGTACGTCGTATATTTCGTGAAGTTATTTATACAGGAGGTTTATCTTCTAAAACCATGTCACGCAAACTTTTAAAATTGACCAGTTTTTCAGTCTCAAAGTTTATTCGAATACCTTTAACCTTACAAATTACAAACGATTTTTGTGAAGTAGGATCAAATACTTTATAAGAGTAATTTTTGGGTCCCCCAGATACAAACTCTGTAATATAGCTGCCTACACCATATCCTTGCAACTCATTTCTCTAAGCGAGGAGCCTATGATTGGTTCCTCTTCACCCTCTCTGCTCACGTAGATAACAGAATCCGTGTCGTAATATAATTCCTCCTTTTGCTCCCAGTTAACAATAATGGCGTTTTCATCGATTTGCTGTATGTGGTTAACAATCAAAGAGGGATCAATAAGTAAGTTGTACAAGTCTTTGGGTTTTCGAACTATGCTGGTTTTAGACTGATTTTCTTTTTGACCAAATTTCCCTCAGAATGAATTTAACATTAACTTAGCGAGTGAAGTCCAGGGTTATTTAAAATATGATTGTAGTCAAGTTGTATTCTTTCGGAATTTAAAAACTTTTCAATGTATTCAATTTTGTGTTTCTCAGTTTGGCAGCTTGAAGGCCAACCGGATGCCTGTTGTTTAGTCTTAATAAATTTGTTCATAAAATCTGCAAACAGCCCACCCAGTTTTGTAATACAATTGTATTGTTCAATGTTATATTGCCACACTTCGTAAATCTCCACCACACGATAACCTTGTTTTACAGCCGCGTTTATTTCATCAACTACCCAAGTACCAACTAGAGCCCTGTCATCATCCCCGTGTTCACACTCTTGCTGATTTTGCATTTCGCTGCACATATGACACAAAGAAAACATAAGTTTATTGTTTTGTACAGGGTGATATAAGTTTTGTGGTGGAAGCACTTTGCATTTTATTATTTCGTCTAGCTTGGAGATATCCAGTTTTAAACACGTTTCCGGACCTACATGTACAATCGGGTGACCAATATTTACCATATTTGCATCCAAGGATACAGAGAACATACATCGAGGTATCTGATTTTTTTTTTGCCGGGTTTCACATTATAGTAGAGTTTTGTAGCACCGGTTCGACCACTATAAAATGCGTTTCGAGGATTTAAAATAGCGTGGTTTAAAAGTGGATGTGACTTTAAGGCGGGTATATCTTGATTATTTAATTGAATTTTTCTAAATTCGCACTCCCACATTTCTACAACTTCACTTCACGATTTGTGGGCATACATAATGGATGACCATGGTAGTAGCACCCATGAAATTCAAAAACCTGTTTTGTTTCTTCACAGAATCCATCAACTCGTACACCTTCAACAAGAGCCTCTCGACTCCATGGTAAATTGAAATTCCGCGCTGTTGCTCTTCCCATATAAGCCATTGAATTGCTATGTTTGACTGATTATCACGCCATCTGTAGCCGCCACGCGGAATAATACCTATGGTGTTTGGTTTTAAGTAACCACGTCTACCCCCCTGCGGGAGGGGGTGGTGCAAAAGAATACTTCCGCTAGCCCCTTTGCTGGTCGTAAAAGGCGACCAATAGGCGAGGAGATAACCTCGTTAAAAAACCCACAGTTCGTCTGGGACAAGTCAAACTTATTTGTGAGTTAATTTTTGACAAAATTTACAAAACATCTTGTAAAACTCACCTGCGTGTTTGCCGTGCGCGGTGACCCGAAAGCTAGGAAAAGAGGATCCTGGTAGTTGAGGGGCTAATACTCAGGTTTAAAAGAGTGTTAGTTCCAACACACTGCTTTGGCCTTAGCTTCTGGTAAAACGGGAGGTTAAACCTAACCCAGTTTTAATCAATCGGCTTGTTTTGTTTAACGTTAGGGTGAGGAATTATTTATGTGGTGATAGATGGAAGGTTCACAATGTGCTACGGTTGGTTCCCGATAGTATTCTTTGTGTTCGCGGAAGTCTTTCATTTACATCTATGAAACCTATATCGCTTGATTAGCCCTGGCGACTGCATCAGTTTGTGATGTAGCGTCCCATGTGTGGCTCCGTGGTGGGTGGGGAGATTGAGCGATGAATTTGACGGAGTTTATTATGGTAGATTCTAAACCTCCAACCAAACGATCTCGCCCGTTTACGGACGAGAGAGCTAAAGAAGATAGTATGAGTACAAGTAGAAAGTTTGTTAGATATTTAATTGTTAAATGTTCTGAAAATGGCCAGAGTCTAAAGGAGGTATCTCCCTTCTTAATTCATAGGACCATTTCTAATATTATTAACGGAACCTTAAAATCGTGTAAGAAGTTAAGAGACGGTACTTTGCTTATTGAAGTAAAAGACAAAATGCAGAGCAGTAAAATGCAGGAATGCACGTCGTTAGGTAATATTGCGGTGACAGTTGAGCCGCATAAATCCTTAAATATTTCTAAGGGAGTTATTTCATGGTATGAGTTGTTATACACAACTGTAGACGAATGCAAACAAGAACTAGCGTCGCAAGGCGTTATCGATATTAAAAAACTAACCCGTAGAAAAGATGGTGAGGTCAGAGATACAACATCTATGATCTTAACATTCGATTCCGAACGGCTCCCAGATGAAGTCAAGGTAGCGTATGTTACTCGCCCGGTCCGCCCGTTTATTCCTAACCCAATGAGGTGTTTCCAATGCCAACGTTTTGGACACACCGCAGTTAGGTGTCCAGGTGTTGCAACATGTGCAAAATGCAGTAAGGAGAAACATGACCCCGATCCATGCAAAAGTTCACCTTTATGTGTGAATTGTGGTGGTAAGCATCCTGTCTATTCCCGAGATTGTCCAAAAATGAAAGAGGAAAGAAAGATAGCCGAGATCAGAGTAACAGACAAACTCTCTTACTTTGATGCTCAAAAGAGGTATAGAGCAATTACGGCTCCTACGTTTTCTAGATCGTTTGCTGCAGTTGTTGAAACGCCTATCGTTCAACAACCACCAATTATGAAATTTACTGCTATTGCAGAAACTTTAAATAAAGACAAGGACTCTAATGTGAAGGGTCAAAAACCGGTTGCGGGCCCATCAGGTTCAAAACCTAAACTGACTACGGCCCAATCCGGTCCAAGGTCACAACGAGTGGGACTTCAAGCAAAACCACTCAAGATGGGGGCTTATTTAAAGCCTAAACCATCTAAGGTATTGGCTCGTATCGGGCCAAAACCAACTAAGGTTGCGACTTCCAAGTCAAAGCCTAAACAGGCAAAGGCTCAGTCCGAGTCAAAGCCTGCAAAGACGGCAGCTCAATCTAGGCTACCGCCACCTGAGGTGCAGGTTTCTAGCGATCCTGCGCCCACAGACCCCATTATTGACGTGTCGTTAGAGTCAATGGATGTGGAAGTTCTTTCCGCGCCATCTACTCTGACAGATGAAATTATGCCAATTAGTGGGAGTTCTACTCCCCCAGAAGATAATTCAGAAGTTAAAAATAAAAACGCTAATAAACAAAGAGTTAAAATTACGTTTGCAACATAACACTAAAAATGGTTTCAACCATTATACAATGAAACTGCAACGGATATAATTTACACTACGAATCCTTTAAAATATTATTAGCCGAAAATTCACCTATCTGCGTTTCCTTACAGGAAACAAATTTTAAGGTTGACTGTTCTGTTAATCTTCGTGGTTATACTATTTATAGAAAAGATCGTGCAAATGTTGATCGTGCTCAGGGTGGAACGGCTTTATTGGTTCGTGATACGGGCTCAAATCGAACTGATGTGCGAGGTCGTAACTTGGCCAATCATTTTTCAGAAACGGATTTAGTTATCTTAAATAAAGGTAACAATACCTACTTTTCAGTGGCCAATAGATCGTTCTCGGCTATTGACCTTACCATTTGTTCTCCAAGTATCGCAGCATTGCTGGATTGGGAAGTCTCGGAATATTTTTATGATAGTGACCACTTTCCCATATTTATTCGCCTGCTTGGTCATGCAATTAATGAAAACCGTCATCGAAATTGGAGAATAAAAGATGCCGATTGGAATATGTTTGTTCAAGTGTTTGATTACGATGACAGTGTCCAAGCCACTATCGACAAAGATATTGAAACTTATACTGATTCTATCATACAGGCAGCACATGCGAGTATACCGTTATCTTCCGGAAAACCTCGCAGAGAGCCCGTTCCTTGGTGGAATTTTGATTGTGAGCAAGCCAAACTCAACAAACGCCGTTCTTTTCGTAGATTCAACCACTCTCCAACAGAAGAAAACCTATTACTTTATTTGAGGTATAAAGCTGTTGCTCGAAGAACATGCAGAAAAGCTAAAAGAGAATCATGGTCAGAATATGTTAGTTCAATTAATTCGAGAACCCCCGTCGGGAAGGTGTGGGAAAAAGCCAGAAAAATTTCTGGCCGAACCGCATCATTACCTATTAGTGGGTTATTGTCGGGTGATCAAATTATTACCAATCCCATTGACATTTCGAATATCCTGGCCGATGTTTATTTTGACGCTTCCAGCGATAATAATTACGCTGCAAATTTCCGAGATATTAAAATTAACATGGAGAAAAACGTTCTGTCATTTGTCTCTGCTGAAAATGAATTATATAACGCACCGTTTAGTGTTTGGGAATTTGACTCAGCATTATCTGAAGCACACAATACTGCTCCAGGTGTCGATTTGATACACAATGCTATGCTTAAGCAATTAAGTCGCTCTGCCAAACTTCAATTGTTGGCACTCTATAACCGGATATGGTCAGCAGGGTATTGTCCTGAGTCGTGGAAACTTGCTATCATAGTACCAGTACTTAAACCTGGTAAAGATAAAAAGCTCCCGACAAGTTATAGGCCTATCTCTCTAACTAGCTGCTAATGCAAGTTACTAGAAAGAATGATCAATAAGCGTCTTACTTGGTTATTAGATTCAAGAGGTTTAATTGCTGACATACAATGTGGTTCAAGGCGTCACCGTTCTACGACTGATCACCTTGTTCGGTTGGATACAGCAATTAAAAATGCTTTTGTACAGAATCAACATCTAGTCGCTGTATTCTTTGACATTGCGAAAGCGTATGACATGACGTGGAAGTACAATGTTCTACGAACGCTTCATTCATGGGGTATTCGCGGAAGCATGGCATTGTTTATACAAAGCTTTTTAACTTCCCGTTCATTTAAGGTACGTGTAGGTGACAACATCTCGGGCATACGTCAGCAACAGAATGGTATTCCTAAGGGGTCTATTCTAAGCGTGACACTATTTATGATAGCGATTAACGGCATAAGTCAGTTCATTAAGCATCCGGTAAGCGGATGTATGTATGTTGACGACGTAGCTATCTATTGTGCTTCGAGAAACATGGCAACATTGGAACGTCAACTTCAGTTAACAATCAATCACATTTTGAACTGGGCTAATAAGAATGGATTCACTTTTTCTACTAGTAAAACGTTGCTTATCCATTTTTGTAGAAGGCGAACCCCACACGGTGACCCTTTATTATATCTTGGGGGAGAACCTATTCCTGTACAGGATAGTGTTCGATTTCTCGGTGTCACATTTGACCGTGCGCTGACTTGGCGTCCTCATTTAATAAATCTGAGATCAAGATGTGTCCCGGCACTAAACTTGCTCAGGTCGTTGAGTGGAAAGTCATGGGGAGCGGATCGGAAAACAATGCTACTTCTGCATCGCGCTTTGGTGCGCTCAAAACTAGATTATGGTTCCATAATCTATGCTTCCGCAGCTCCATCCACATTACGTATTGTTGATCCTGCTCACCATACTGGAATTCGTTTAGCAACTGGCGCATTTCGCACTAGCCCTATTGCTAGTGTTTTGTGTGAGGCAGCTGAACCATCACTCTATCTTCGGCGTAAAATTTTGACAATTAGGTACGCCGCGAAACTAAAAGCTAAACGCTTGCATCCGACGTTTCCTGTCGTGTACAATAATGGTCTCGACGATCTATACAACATCAGGATACGGTCCCAAAAACCGGTTGCTATAAGAAATTGCAGTATACTTCGGGAACTGGATTTCCAACTCCCTGATGTATATCAACTGTCTTACTGTCGCGATCCTCCTTGGACTTTTCAACGTCCAAGGTTAAATACTGCATTATCGAGAATGAGCAAAGCTTCAAATTTACCAGTTGAATATCGAACTGAATTTGCAAAAATTCAAGCAATGAATGTAAATGCCACTTGGATTTATACCGATGGCTCAAAAAGTAACGACGGTGTGGGTTGTGCTTTTCTGGTAGATGAGCTGCAATTTACATTTGGCTTGCCAAGTGTTAGCAGCGTGTATACTGCAGAACTGTATGCTATCTATCAGGCTCTTCTCTACATCCAACTAAGCGCAGGTATAAATTATGTTATATGTACAGACTCGTTGAGTGCATTAAACGCCATTGATGACCAATATCCTGATCATTACTTGCTGAGGCAAATTCATTCAATTTTGCTTCAGGTGTCTCAGATAAATGTCACTGTTAACTTTGTCTGGATCCCCAGTCACGTAGGTATCAGTGGCAATGAAAAAGCTGATGCGCTTTTCAAATTGGCAATAACTAGCGCTGAATATGTTTCATTTAAAGTTTGCGTTAGGGATATTTGTAATTTTTTACATCAAAAGCTGCTGTCTAGCTGGCAAACTGAGTGGTTTGCTATTCAAGACAACAAGCTGCGATGCACTAAAAGCGTTATTACACCGTGGAGTTCGTCATGCAGGCCGAAGCGTAGGGAAGAGGTCATCCTCACGCGACTTCGCATCGGTCACTGTCGATGGACTCACAGGCATTTGTTGGATTCTGAGGTGCCGCCAGTTTGTGATACTTGTAATGTCCCCTTGACTGTTTGTCATATCTTATTGGATTGTCGGCAGTTTTCGGAACAAAGAGTTACGTCTGAATTATCACCCAGTTTGTCGATTGTCTTGGGCGATCAGATCGTTGAAGTCGATCGTCTGTTTGAATTTATTCGACAGGGCAAATTGGGTGTATGGATATAATTGTTAATTTATTATGATTAATGTTTGTGTATCGTAAAATCCAGCAGTGTTTAGGACTTTTTACACCCTAGACACTGTTGGAACTATCTAGTCATTATTGCTATAGTCATTAAAGTTTGTGAACGTTTATTTTATCTTTGTTGTTTATTTATTTATTTATTTAATTTTATTCTTTAATATACCATTTTACAGCATATTATTTTACATTTTTTATAGTTAGAGAAAAGAATCGGCGTTAATAGTCTTATTAGGCTGATACGCTAAAAATCTAAACTAACTAACTAACCACGTCTATACACTAAGTTGCAAGCTGATACTATGGTCACTGCTTCTATGTACGGGCAAACATTACACGCATATCGCCGAATTTATCATTCACGCAATAATCAACCAGATCGAGCTGCATATTAAATTCGTCGTCTTTATGCGTGTTGTACCACTCAATAAACTTGGTGTGATCTTCGGGACGCATTGTATTGGGCGAGTAATATTTGATGTCGGGTAGCTTTCCCACATATGACACGTTCTCAAGAGTGTTAAACAAATGAGGAAAATAACCTTTTATGGAGTTTCCAAATAGAACGCTTTCGGTAATTTAGCCAGGGCCATTGGAAAATAATTTAAAGAATCAATAAACCGTATACTGTCTATTTCCATCATTAAAATTTTAGTACCGCGCATTATGAGATCCGGGGTTATCACTGTTTTTTCTAACACATGTTTCAATAAAAACTGTGCATCAAATGACTGAGCATTGTGAGCAATACACACTACATTTTTGAACTTATTTCTTGCGTCTATTAAATATTTTATAATAATAATAATAACGTTTGATTGAATTACTTTTTGTCGAAATCCACTCTTTTGACAAAAGTATAAGTTATTTTCCCCGTAGCACATATAGCAGCACTGCTGATAAACGCATAGGTTAGGTTCATGAATTGTAGTGTCTGTTTCATAACCTAACCTAGTTTCTTGCCGTGTCTCCAAATCGTAAAATACAAATAGAAACTTGTTTTTTGGCGGTTTTCGTGTGTCCACTGGCATAAAACACAAGTGAGTGGCAGGAAAATGTCCTTTACAAACTTTGCTGTATATTTCCCCACACAAGTGATTACAGTCGGCTTTAATAGTCTTTAAACATTTCGTACATTTTCGGATGTTTTTACACATTTTATCCTGATGATATTTGAAACACTCATCGCTTCTAAATGATTGATTGCAGAATTCGCAAGTAATGTTTATAATTGATTTACATGGTGGAGACTGTTGGCAGCACGGACAAGATGCTGCACACCGGTGTCCATTTTTGTTGTTGTGAGGAATATGGCACATTCCACAAAAATAACCTCATGCAAACGCCGCAGTTAGAGATTTAATTACATTAAAGTGATCTTGATGATATAACAAATTTAAATTATGTTGTGCATTTACATCACCTTCATAATTTACATTACGGCTTCCAGTTCCATATTTGTAGACAACTATTTTAAACATAGGCATCTGGTGCTGTTGAAATATACACAGCTCAGGTATTCCGCGTCCACCATTTTTGGAGATTGTAACACCTGATTCCCGCATCAGTAATGTTGCTGCCTTGTCTTGAACCTTACCAATGTAGTTGTTTGATTTTGCAGCATGAGCCATTGCCATAACTAACGCGCGAGGAAGACACATATTATCTTTGTTATTGACGACAATTATGCCTTGTTTTTTTCCGCACTCTTCTTCAAACGTTGAATATGCCCCAGCTCGTTGTTTTTCCCGTCCTTGAGGCATTCTTACTGTAGTGACACTCAGACAAAATAAATCGGTATTCATACCTTCTGAATTGCTTTGAAAAATACCACCTAAAACCTTCCGAAATGCCAACCATCCAGGTATCTTCTCTTTAAATTCTTTTGAGCAGAAAGTAAATCCTATTTGGTCAGTAGGTTCTACTTCAGCTGTTGCGTATAGCACAATTTGCTCCACGGCATCTTTCACCCATTTCACAGGATTCTCTGTTTTCGAAGATCGGCCTAATTTTAAACTCAATTTTGCGGTCCCTCAAACCGAAGCGGCGCACCACAGTTGAGAAATCTTTGACAATTTCGTATTTATTCATCTGTAATGATCAATTTTTATTATATAAATACTGTTACCGGCACGCCTCCTCGAGGTGCAACGGAGGTTGCCGGTCCAAGTCCGGGAGACATTCCCGGAGGTGTTGTTGGTACGTTGTTATACTCTTTGTTTATTGTTTTGAACCGTAGTTCCGACTAACGCGTCCCACGGACGCCGAACCCCCAGGTTCCTACTCGCCTTGCCACACAGGCACCCCCAGCCACACAGGCACACTCACGCCACACAGGCACACACACGCCACACAGGCACTCACACGCCACACAGGCCCACACACACACACGCACGACCGACGATCGACGTGATCCTGCACGAGGCGAGGATCAGTGGCCGTCCTGAAACCCGGGCGGGGGTGTGCAAGCACCGGGTAAGCTGATGATCCCTGGAAGAGCCAGGGGTAGACTTGGATGTCAGCGGGCTGCCTCGGATAAGCCGGAGGTTGGCTTTGCTGATAGAAGTCTTGTCGTCGATGCGGAAGCTGCAGCTGGTGGTGAATCCTTAAGTGGCACCCAACCGGAAAAAGCCAGTTGATCGGTGTCTTGATGACGTTATCTGCTTGGGCTCTCGATCTCGAATGAGGCTGGGAGTTGAATGCTTGATCTTTATACCCGCGTGATTGGTGGACGGGGCTCCGCCTCCGTGCGGCAACAATACTTTGGTGTTTATGTTACCGGCGCCGGGCCCGTAGGTGGTCGTGGGGGCGGCGTCATCGGTCCGAGGGGGGTTGTGGAGCCCCTCGGCGACGGCTAGGTGGCAGGCCGTCTCTAAGGCAGAGTTCTCTGCCTTCCATATGAGTGTGTTTGGTTGGTGTGGCATCCCAGTGCAATGGTACTCGGGGAAGCGGTCCCGAGCACCTGGGGTGTAAGGCCACGTTTCGTCCAGCGTGTGGTAAGACACGCTGGGGTGTATCTGGGCCGGGAGCGGTGTAGATGCTCCCGGTGGTTGTGGTGTATGCGGGTTGTCCAGGGGGTAGTCCGGGTCTAGAGCATTGGTCGGCGTAGTGTTGGCAATTGGGGTCAGCGGGGTCCGGAGCGTGGAATCGTGGACGGAGGGTTTTCCAATAGCGATGTGTCGGTCTCGAACATCGGTGTCTCACTGCCAAATGCGAGAATTCGGCGAGACTATATCCGCTGTTAGGCTCCGCCCGCGGGGCGTGGCTTTGCTCGTTGCTGTGTCACGTGGCGTCGTCTGGCGGCCGTGACACTCACACAACATTTTATACACAAATACTGGAGACAAAAATTTGCAATGCTTTTTGCTCCTACGATAAAGACCCAATATTTATACATAAAATAATACATTTATTTTCTATAATTTGGGGATGTGTTATATATGTATTTGTAAATAGAGCTATGTTGACACATTTTGTTTTTGATTTATTTAACGGATAGGTTGTTACGTTTCATAATGGATACATTTTTAGTATAATTATTTGCACATTACTTTATTGCACCTGTTATATATGTTCTCATGAATTAAGTATCGATTAACTTCGATTGTTTATTATTATATTAAAGATACATTTATATATATGTAACGTATGTTACGAATATTAATTACTGACTAAAAACTAATACATTTATGTTAATTATTTATATCAACACAATGTGCTGATATGGCACCGCTTCTGGGAAGATCCGTGTTGGAATCCTCCGCGTCACCTGCAGGTGGTACGGTCGCGGCTTCTGGGAAGAAGGCCACGCGACTCCGTTGCATCAGCATCTCCTCAGGTAACTGCAGGTGGTGCGGCAGCGTCTTCTGGGAAGAGGTCCATGCAATTCTGATGCATCGGCATCTCCTCAGGTAACACCTCCCCTCTAAGATTCGACTACGCAGTGAAGCGAGGTAGTTGAACATTTGGTAGTTCGATATTTTCCTCTGTTTCTCCAATCTGAGCAGGTCGCCTCATTGTTGAATATTTTTTGAAACAAAAATAAATGATTATTAGTAAGCTTATAATATATAAAAGGATTGTCCATATACTAGGAGTATGCGGGATTACACTTTCTTCGAATGTCAATTGGTCATTAATAATTTGTTCTTTAACGTTTTGAAGTTCATCAAGGGTGATGTCTTCGAGTTGAACGTTGCCTACAACCTTTTTGGGATTTTTATGAATATGGTCCAGTTGTTTGAACATTATTGCTTGGTTTTTGTTTGTTATTTCTTCTTCGTTTATAATTGTTTGTCTATTGGTGATTACTTTACAGCCATTTGGAATTTCTATCAAGTATGAACCAATTAAGTTAACAATTTCTTCTTGTTGTTGGCATCTCAGTTGAGTGATTTCTTTTTGAGGGAACAATCCAATCCATTGTGATGGTTCTTCAAGTTGTCGAATGATTGACTTTCTTATTGTGAGTTGGGTTGGTTCACAAGTGGATGTATTCTTCATCTCCAAGAGTTGTATTTCACAGGGGCTATTTTCACCAATGTTGTTGATGTTGACAGGTTTACAGACGTAGTATTGAGGCATGATTTTAGTGCAAATGTTACTTTGAAATGAATAGTGCAATTTATTTTTCAATAAGTATTTATTTTTTGGAATTATTGCCTTGAATTGACTCTGGTTAAATACCGGGATAGGATATAAGTGGTAATAATTGAACTTGTATTGGTGCATTATTGTCACTTGTAATAAATATGTTATTTTGTTATTTAAAATGAAACATTCAATCTCTATGAGTTTTTCAAATAAAATAGTATTTTTTAGGTTGATTTGAAAAGGTAGTTGTTCCGGTAATAAATTGTGCTGTAGTTTAGACAATTCGTCATATAGTTCTGTTGTTTTTATTATACTTGGGTGTAAAACTTTTAATTTGGAAAAAGCAATTGAATTTTCAATGTCTTGTAAGATAGAATTTATTATTTCGTACATATTTGTAAATTGGACTAACATATCTTTGATTAAACTTATGTTTTCTTTATTTGCTTCGCGTTCAACAATTTGTGTTATTTGTGCAAGTTTTGAGTTCAGTAACTTTTCATTATTAAATATCTGTGTGATAGTATTATTGAATTTATTGATTAATTTTATTGATAATGAATTTTGTTTTAATATTGTTGTGGTCAATTTTTTTTCATTATTTTGAATTTGGTTAATTAGTTGTTCATATCGTTCTCCGTCAGAAGCATCCAAATTTCCTGTTATTGATTTAAATAGTGATCCGAGACCATTGATTAAACCTCTTCTTGTTCTTAATTGGTGTGGAATTATTTCTATTAATTTGTTGACAACCTTTTCTTTGATTAAATTAATAACTTTGACATAATTGGAACATTCAAAAAAGTAGTTTTTGTTTTTGCTAATTGTATATATGACTTCGGCTGTTTGTGCGTTTAATTTATTAATTTCATGTATTATTGGGTTTAAGTCAAAATAATGTATTAGGGTGTGGGTGTAATCTTGTACCTTTGCATATCCTAGGTTTATAGGTATTAATCCTGGATTGTTTTCCAAGTTTGTTATTTTAATTTTGTCAGGCAATGCCATGACAAGAGGGAATCTGAAATAAATCAGTTGTATTAAAATTCGAAAGTTTTTTTAAGTGGACGTTTTAAATTATCCATATGTATTTTGTTTTGAGACGTACTAGCAACTGTTTTAGACTCTTTATTTACTTCAGTTATTAAAATAGGTTTGCTAAATTTATCGGCGTTCTTTTGTCTTATGTGCTTTTTGATATAAGTTTCGGTGTTAGGTTCAAATAAATTTGGATCGTCACGTTTTTCATTAATTTTTGTAATGAGTTTCTCTTTGTTTTGCTGTAAATCTTGATTAATTTTTGTATAAAGAATTTTTGTTTTTTCTTTGTGGTTGTTAATATAATCGTTAAGTAAAGTTTTGTCAAGCTCTATGTTAAAGGGGTCTTCGTTGGTAATATGACCTTTTATAACATCTATTGGTTTAAATTTGGTTGCCGAATGAATAGAGTGGTTATACGCTAGAATTGCGTAAATAATTTTTTGTTCCATAGGTGTATCTTTAAAACCCTGTGCATTAAGTAATCTAATGTGTTCAATCAACGTTGAATGAAATCTTTCTATTGCTCCATTAGATTGAGCATGATTAGGTGAACAGAAGTGAACTTTAATTTTATGCAAAGTCAATAAATCTTTCATGACAGTGTTTTTAAATTCTGTGCCGTTATCAGTAATAATTTGTTGAGGAACTCCATGATGTGAAAAAAATTGAATAAGGTTATCTACTATTTGTATAGCAACTAAAGATGTTAATTTGTATGCTTGTGCGTACTTTGAAAATGTGTCAATTATTGTTAAAAATTTTGTTTTTTCTAAGGTAAAAGTGTCCAAATGAATAATTTCAAAAGGTTTAGTTGCTGTTGGAGTTACATTCATTTTAATTTTAATTGGGTTTATCTCATATTTGCTTTGTTGACAAATTTCACATTCGTTTATAAAGGTTTGAATCGAATTTTTTAATTTAGGCCAATAATACATTTTTTTTATTCGTTGTTCCGTTTCGTCGATGCCACGATGGTTACTTTTACCTTCGTGGTAGTTAAGAATAATATCTTTGATGTCTTCTTTATTTGTTATATCAATTAATTTAAATTTACATCGTTTAAATTTTAATGAAGGCCATTTAAAATTTGTTCTTATTATTTCACAAAATGGTTCATATGCATTTGGATCTTCAAAATATAAATGGTATTGAACATTAGGGGCTATGTAATCTTTTACAAAATTTACAACATCTCTTTCAAATTCATTTTTTGAAATTTGAACATAAAAACGTTGTTTACTTTCAAAAAGAATTTTAATTTTTGGTTGAGCAGGGGAATGTAAAACTGATGTTATAATAATTTGATTTCGTCCATGATTGACTGGAGTTTCCGAAATAGGAATTTCTACAATAGGATGATGTTCGGCATTTGTGTGAATTGTTATGTCGTCATCATGTTCATCGTCCGGCATAACTTGTGTAGACATATTTTCGGTTTCATCATCAGGTTGTTTGCTAAATTGGTTAGTATTTTCAACAATATTAATTAATTCTTTAGTATGCAATTCTATCCTTGATAGTGCGTCTGCATTAGCGTTTAGTTTTCCCTTTTTGTAAGTTATCTCGTAATCAAACTCATCTAGTTTTATACGCCATCTAACTAGCTTAGAATTTGGATCCTTCAATGAAAATAACCATTGAAGTGGTTTATGGTCAGTAATGATGTTAAATTTTCTGCCAAACAGATACGGTCGGAAATATTTGGTTGCCCAAACAATAGCTAAAAGCTCTTTCTCAATTGTACTGTAATTTTGTTCCGAACTATTTAAGGTTCGTGAGGCGTAAGCCACAGGTAAATCTTTACCTATTGGCTCTTGTGATAAAACAGCACCAACAGCAACATTGCTTGCGTCTGTTGTTAGATTAAAACATTTAGAAAAATCCGGGTATTGAAGTATTGGTTGGTTGATTAATAAGTTTTTACAAGTTTCAAAACAAGATTTAAATTCGTCATCGTGAATAATTTTAGCTCCTTTTTTAAGACATTTAGTAAGTGGTTTTGTTAATTTAGCAAAATTATCAATGAATCTACGGTAATAGCCTAAAAGGCCTAGAAATCCTTTGATCTGTTTTGTAGTTGCAGGAATAGGATTAATTTTTGATAGCTTTAATTTTATCAGGATTCGGTTTGACGCCGTTTGGCGTAACTATATGACCCAAATAAGCCACTTCTTTGCGCAAAAACTTGGATTTATCAAGTTGTATTTTAAAATTAGTGGTACTAAGTCTTTGAAAAACGGATTTTAATCTATCCAAGTGTTCTTGTAATGACGTAGAAAAAATTATGATATCGTCCAAGTAAACAAGACACTTTTCGTTCTGGATTCCTCGAAGAATGTTATCCATTATGCGTTGAAATGTAGCTGGCGCATTTTTAAGGCCAAAGGGCATTCGGAGATACTCGTAGTGCCCGTTTTCGGTGTTAAATGCCGTTTTTGCGACATCGAATTCGTCCATTTCAATTTGATGGAATCCGCTTGCTAAGTCTAGGGTTGTAAAGTATTGACACTTACCTAGCTTATCAAGTAAATCGGTAATGTTTGGCAAGGGGTACCGATCGTCTATAGTTTTTTCTTTTAGTTTGCGGTAGTCAACTACTACTCGCCATTTTGGTTTCCCGGATGCATCAACTTTTTTAGGGACTACCCATATAGGAGACGACCAGGGTGAATTGCTATGTCTAATTATGTTTTGGTCTAGCATTTTATTAATTTGTGTATTCACTTCTTGCTTGTGAATAAATGGGTACCGATATGATTTTGAATATACTGGTGTTTCATCGCTGGTTTTTATTTGATGTTTAATTTGATTGGAGAACGTCAATGGAGTATTTTCTTGGTAAAAAATGTCTGAATATTCCTTACATAATTGTTCTCTTCTGAGTTTAAATGATCGGTGCGAATTTTTGATAGGTCTAAGATGTGTTTGTTAGATTCATCAAAATTGTTAAGATTAGTTTCTGGAATTTTAGTTTCAATAAATGTTTCTACTGTTATGGGTTCCGAAAAATCTAAATTAATTGAGCTTGTTGTATTATTTAATATGGTAGCAATTGCTTCTCCTTGTTTAGCAATACTTATACATTCGGGAATTTCGCAATTATGAATTTTTTGATAAGGTATAATTATTTGTCCGTCCGTTATTGATGTTTTAATTTTTATTACTTGTTCTGAGCGTGGTTTAATTGTAATTAAATTCAGGTCGTTTTTAATCTGGTGATATTGAAGTTTTATTTTAGAATATGGGGTTATTAAGAGACCTTTATTAAAGTCCAAACTTGCTTGAAGATTTTTAAGGTTATCATGACCAATTAAACCATCAAATGTGTTATGAAATTTAAACAAGTAAAATTTTAATTTGTTTGGTTGTGGAAAATTAAACAATTTGGATATTGGTAATTGAACACTGTATTTGTGGGCAGATTTTTGAAAGACAGTTGAAACAATAAATGGATCGTTTCTGATTAAATTTGAATAAAATTTATTAGCAATACTTGGGCTCAAAAATGATTTGGTTGAACCGGAGTCGATTAATATTTTTAAGTTATTTTCTGGAAGGGTAATATAAGGCAATTCGCTTGTATTGATGTTATTTATTGAAATTAAAGGGGGTTCTATGTTATGTTGTCCAATTGGGGGTCCACGTGAAAATTTTCATGTTGTTCATAAATTAATTCGTTATCATGGTCAATAGTTTCACTATCTTGGTTATAATGATAGTCGTATTCGCCTAGTAATGGTTCGTTGTTATCGTCTGTTTCGACGTTATACAATTCTTCAGAAATAAATGTTCTTTGCGGGGCTTTAAATTGATTTGATTGAACATTTTTGCTGTTATTAAAACTTTGTCTAGTTGATACACTCATTGGGGTTGCGATTGACAAATTTTGATTTTGATTAGGTCTAAAAACATTTTGATTTTGTTGTGGTTGTTTGAAAATTTCGGAGTTCCTGAAAAATCGTTGCGGCTGATTATTTACTCTTTGTTGAATGTGAATTGGACGTGATGGAAAAGCGTTTTCGTTTCTTTGATTAAATTGTGGATTTGTTATTTTTGGTTGTTGATTATTGTATTTAGCGGGAGTTTATTTATATATTCTATTATTTGTGTTTTGATAATAATGAATATTTTCTTCATCTGTAATAAAATTTAATGCTTCGTGCATATCCTTGGGGCGCATACAACGAATTGTAGTGCCCAGTGGTTCTCTTAATCCAGACAAAAATGTTTTTAATGTGAGTTTATTATATAAAGAGCGTTTTAATAATTTTGCTTCATTTGTTTCCTCATGAAGATCGATATAGGAACATAATAAATTTAAAATTTGTAAGCATCTGTCAAAAAACTGCTGAGGTTTTTCATTTGGGTATTGTTTAAGTAAAACTAAGTCTCGATTTAAACAGGTTTCATCGCGCTGATCCGCAAAATTTCGTATCAGTGTCTCTTTTAATTCTTTCCAAGTGGAAATGTTTTGAATATTCGTCACTATTTTTGCGTTTCCGCTCAATTTGCTTATTATTGAATTTAATAAATAGATGTTTTGAAAACTATTTGTATTAGCTGTATCGTAAAATTTTGTAATAATACTCTCACAGATACTCAAATATCTATTTAATTCGTTAGCGTTTCCATCAAATTGTGGAACGCAATGCAAATATTCCGGCTTAAATTCTGTCATCGTAGAATTAATTGAAACAATATTAATAAGGTTTGAATTTGGATTATTTAAGTTTGTATTATTAGTATTTAAATTAACATTAGTTTCTAGAACGGGTACAATATTTTCACCTGAGTCAGTTAAAGGCGATAAATTTAATTGCTCGAATAAATTTTCGAGGGACATTAATTTATAAATTGCACTTACATTAATATGATAATAATTTTTTGCATCTTTTTCTACTTCTTAATACTGTAAGGGTTCTTCCCGTTGATCGGCGATTCTAGTCCGTCGACGTTTCGAATCCTTGTCGAAGAGGACGATTTTTCTTTCCTTTTCCCGTGATCGATTTCTTCACTGATGTTCCCCCAATTCTTCTATAGATGTGTGGTGTCTTGATGTTTGAAGAGCCACGTTGTGGGACGTCAATGAGTTAACTTTCACTGTTTACTATTCAATTTATGTTCGATAGTTGGTTGATCGTTAAAACAAAAGTTGAGTGTTCGATACACAAAACTCCAACTATCTTACCGACTGCGCCAATTAAGTATCGATTAACTTCGATTGTTTATTATTATATTAAAGATACATTTATATATATGTAACGTATGTTACGAATATTAATTACTGACTAAAAACTAATACATTTATGTTAATTATTTATATCAACACAATGTGCTGATATGGCACCGCTTCTGGGAAGATCCGTGTTGGAATCCTCCGCGTCACCTGCAGGTGGTACGGTCGCGGCTTCTGGGAAGAAGGCCACGCGACTCCGTTGCATCAGCATCTCCTCAGGTAACTGCAGGTGGTGCGGCAGCGTCTTCTGGGAAGAGGTCCATGCAATTCTGTTGCATCGGCATCTCCTCAGGTAACACATGTGCGCAACACCTCATAAAATTGTATGCGCGTGTTATGATATAGTTCGCGTTAGAGTTAGATGGTTGGGTTCCAGTCTATGGTTCCGTAGACGTTCGTTGCTCGGTAGTGACTCACTGCTTGGCCGTTGACGTGTTACCGGCGCCGGGCCCGTAGGTGGTCGTGGGGGCGGCGTCATCGGTCCGAGGGGGGTTGTGGAGCCCCTCGGCGACGGCTAGGTGGCAGGCCGTCTCTAAGGCAGAGTTTTCTGCCTTCCATTTGATTGTGTTTGGTTGGTGTGGCATCCCAGTGCAATGGTACTTCGGGAAGCGGTCCCGAGCACCTGGGGTGCAAACGTTTAAAAATTGGTTTGGAGTTATAACACCCAAATCACTTGCAAAAGCTGGTTTTGTCTATTTACAACATGCGGATCACGTTCGATGCTTCCGCTGCGGAGTCAATATTAGAGGTTGGGAACCAGTGGATACAGCTTTAGGAGAACATATAAGACTGTCGCCAAATTGCGAATTTGTAAAATTGCTTGCTAAGTCCAGAAAACAAAGGAGTGGGTGTAAAATCAAATCAATTAACAAAAGTGATGGAAGACCAGTATTATAATTTATTATTATTATTATTATTATTGAATCAACAAAAAAAGAAACAATGGGAAATAAAAGTACCAAAAAATGAAGAGGAAAAATAAAAGCAAGAACAACAGATACAGTTTTTTAACATAATAGAAGAGAAGATTAAATCGGCATTAGTGTAGTGTGATCAGTTACTTAAGAGCAAAAAAGTATTTTGTTATTTTTTTTAATAAATTTAATATTATTTTAGCTTACTGTTTTTTATTTAATTACTTACCAATTTTTTATTTATTGTGTCTGAAAAAGAGGGGTTCTAACATATAATAAATAATGCATTTTTTTTTTAATAAATTTAAAAAATAGTTTATTAGTTATAAAACATATTAAAATAGATTTTACACACAATACAAAAACAGCATATATAATAATAGTACCTACATTAAGAATTAAATCGTTCGCGATCACATAATTCAGTTAACCACAAGCCTTTTCTGGATTGTTGATACGCAAATGGCCACACAATCATATGATGAATTTTGTTTATATTTTCACATATTGACACTTTTGTCATATTACTAACACTTGATTTAGTCAATTATCTTGCGTTATAAATTTATCAAGATTGTCTAAATAACTGCTAAAATTTAGTTTGATTAATTTTTCTCTTAAACACCACACACATATCACACCATTTAAATACTTTTTACACATTTCTGCGGCTTCATAACAACTAACTTCTTCCTCTTGATACAATTTTAATACGCTACTATCGTAAGCTTCCAGGCTATTTTGTTGTCGACATTTTTCTAACCCCAAATCTTTAAAAAGTTTTTTCAAGTGCTGCACCGCGCTGAACAAATCTATCGCTTCGACACAATTGCTGTAGCACATCCACATATTTAAACTTATATTAAAACACTTTTAATAATATTTTCTTACTTATACTTATAATAAACCCCCACTAAACATCGTAATGGTCACATGATTTCTAAATGAATTCATTTTTAAATGCATCGGGGTAAAAATACATTAATTCTTTTGTGCATAACACATTGTCAGATAATAATAATGTATCAATCAATTTTTTTCCATTTAATAATTGATCACCATCCATTTTATTTATACCTTGAATAAAGTTTCTATAAAATATTTGAAAATTTTGAAGTTTTAACAACTCTAATCTATTACTAATTAGTGATTTTAATTATTAAGAGACTCGTACCCAATGTATATAACATTTGTTTCATCTTTTATACATAACACTTTAGCGTTAAATTTTTCAAAAGTAATTTGTTTTGTTCCTAGCTGCACTGGCCACCATTCACTATCTTCGTTTAACGAAAAATAACTTTTTATGTTGTCTTCCAAAAATTGTAGCTGTGTCCAATCTTCTACACATAAGTCAATATGCTGATTATTAGTTGAACTAATTTGTATAATTTGAGGGTGTGTTATATTTGTAGTTAGACCAATGTTGACACATTTTGTTTTTGATTTATTTAACGGATATGTTGTTACATTTAATAATGGATACATTTTTTTAGTATAATTATTACTACTGCATATTACTTTATTGCATCTGTTATATATGTATGTTTTCATGTGCGCAACACCTCATAAAATTGTGTGCGCGTTTAAGCTTTAGTCATGCGCGTTAGTGATATATTTATTGTAAGAGCTTAATTAATATTTCAGAAAATGATTATGATTACAAAAATAATAGATAAATTTGGATATTTATGTTTTATTGTGCATAATTTGAATTGTAAAAAATTAATTACTGTTTTTGGGGCTCATAAAACTAAAAAAAGCTTTTTTTATAACGATTTTATTATATTATAACACATCTAACAAAAAAATCATTAATTTATTATTTTCCCATAACAGGCATACTAAGTAATATATAAAACGTATAACTTACGCTTAAACTCACAGGCCACACCCGTGCACCCTTCACTGAAATTAATTTAGATTTATTGCAATCAATGCAAAATTTTTTCTTTTACCTAAATTTTAATTGTACCTAACCATAAGACTTTTAACAAGTTCGAGTGAACCTTGTATTATACAAATGAAATTAAAAAATATTTGAATGTATTACGTAATAAAATTGTTTAATTTATTTTAATTAAAAGCTAATTAAAATAAATTAAAGTTTAATCATTATAAAAGGAACTGCTTTATAAACAAACCGCTTAAATGGGGTATCTGTAACCCGTCATGTATTAGTAATAAAAGCATCAATAACAATGTCTAACCTGCACTGCTACATCTGTGATAGTAACTGTAAAATATATTTCATAGTGATAAAACGTTAGATACCCGTGGTGTTTATTGAAACAATACAATTTTTTTTCTTTTACCTAAATTTTAATTGTACCTAGAATTAAATGTCGTTAAATTAAGGTTAAATTAAAAATAACAAACAAATAAAAAAAATAATTATTTATTTATAATAATAGATAGAAAGATAAATTGAATATATATTTTATTAATTTCAAAAAATAAAAAATTAAAATATTGGTTGTGTAGCTGACGGTCACATCTACCCATAGAAAAAGTCCATCCCCTGGCTACGGATTCCTTATTTCTATAACAGAATAAAACAAATAATTAATACAAGAAAAAAAAATCAATTTAAAACTTACCATTCTTAATACTTCCGTAGCTGGAAAGATTGGGTAGACTCTTCAATACGGCGTTTGAAACTTCTGAAATAAAAAACAAATATTAATAAAATAAAATTACAATAAATTTTTTAATTCACTCACCTTTTTTAATTTCGCACACTTCTCCAACCGCTCAAGTTTTCGACTTTCTTTCATCAAGGAATTCTTGAGGGTTTTTACTAACACCTTCCGTTTTTCTAAGTGCCGCTTTTCCTCTTCTTTGCGGAAAAGCGACTCCACTTCTGCGTCCACTTTGATTAGTGATTCCTCCGAAAATTCACATGAATCTTCCAGGAGGAGATCTTCTAAAGGTGGTGTCAATAGGTCATATATATCTTGGGAAAAAGGTTGGGTTTGGCCGGTTATATTAGAAATATTAGAGGGTTGGGGGGGCTGGGGTAAAAAGAATTGGGGAGGCTGGGGTAAAGAAGATTGGGGAGGCTGGGGTAAATTACATAACTCGCAAGGAGTTGGGAAATCACTTATTACGATGATCTCGTCTTCATCATCATCATATAGTGGAGGAAGATAACAATATTGATCTATTAACTCACCTAGATCATTATAGAGATTAAAATTAGAAGGCGATATTTCGCAATTTGGAGGGGTTATTTGGATGTTATCAATTATATTAATTTTGGGATGCATAGTGGTTGGTTGTATGGTTGGGATGTGGAGGGTTTCAACTACTAGAGTGTAATATTATAAGTTAATACTATTTTCGCTTTATACAGGGTGTCCAGAAAATACGTGTACAACGTTTGATGACAGACTCTTGACGTCAAAATAGGTCGATCTAAGCCGACTTAGTTATATCCAAAATTGTCTCGTTTAGCCGGTAGAGGGCGTCAAAAATTTGTAAATATTAAAAAGAAATTACCTGTAATAATAATTTTTTAAGTGACCTTGTTGCTATAGCGTTTAATAATTTGACAATTTGTGGCAAAGCAATATCTGCAGGGTGGATGATCGGGGAAACACAAGTCCTTCAGCTCCAGAATAAAAACACCGATGCAAATAATATTTTATTCCATACATCAAATCAATCCAGGTAAGTAACATTCATTAATAATATAAATCATAAATCTGTAAAGAAAATAATTAGCAATAAGCCAAGCAAGCATGCAGGCCATGCGGCATACAGGTTAGAAAGCAAAGCAATGCATATTCATTAATATAGATGTTAAACATATACATTACATTGCATTAATTACATAAATATTAATTACTAACCTGTGCGGGTCTAAATCCACCCTTGAGTAAAGAGTATTTTAAAGTACCTGTAGGCTTCAGAATTATAAAGTTATATAACTAATTCTTGCTTTTAGATGTTGCCAGTAGCAGGAGATGAAGCAGAAAGACCAAGCCAGCAGGAAAAGGATCCAGGGAAAGAGCAGGAGGAAAACCAGGTATTGCCACCTATAATAATAGTTGACAATACCTGAAACAGATGTCACCACTAATTTGTATTTTATGTTCTATTTATTAAAATAAAGTATTTTAATAAATATAGTTGTTTCATTACATCTGCCCCCCTCTCGCGGGCGACAGTGGGTTAACTGGAGCTTGCGGAATCTTGAACAAATGGTTTGAGGTGACAAACATGGAAAACCCCACGCTCGACGGTGGAACCAGGTTTTGCCAGGACGTATGTCTTGGTAGCCACACATGACTTGATGGCATATGGCCCTTCATAAAGAGGTAGAAATTTCTTCGTTTCCTTCGAAATAGCAGACGAAGACGGATTTGCACGTAACCAGACTAGCTCACCAATGGAGAACGTCCTAACATTACCGGAAGGCCCGTTAGCCACACGACGTTGTGCCCGGCGATTTAACGTTTCGCGGGCGAGCATTAAAGTAGCACCAGTGTCCGTAAGTGGAGGATTAGGAAAAAAGGTTGGATCCTTAATAGGAGACATAGGCAAACGACCGAAATGAAGCTCAACCGCAGAGTAACCTGTAGATTCATGAGTAACATTGTTTAAGAACTGGACAAAGGTAGGCACTGATTTTGCCCACAAACTGTGTTTGCTGTGGCAATAGGTCCTAAACAAACGACCCAATTCTCTCATCACGCGCTCTACTGGGTTGCCCTGAGGATGTCTAACAGAGGAGTAGATGCACTGAATCGACTCATTAATTAAGAAGTTTTTCCAAGCATTAGAAGTAAACTGGGTACCCTGGTCACACAGCATTCGCTCTGGCTTACCCACCTTCACAAAATAATCTTTAACCATGCGATTGATAATGGCTTTAGAGGTAGCACGCTTAACGGGGTAAAGAGTAACCAGTTTAGAAAAAACGTCTAATAAAACAAATATGTAAGTTACACCACCCGTAGAAGTAGGTAGGGGACCATAAAAATCAACGGAGACGAGTTTGTTAGGGCTTTCCGAGATTATAGCTTCAAAAGGGGGTTTAGGGAGAGGAGAATGTTTGCTCTGCTGACACAATTCGCAACATTTGACAATACGCTTTACGGAACGGAACAGATTTGAGCACCATAATTCACGGCGAACCGCACACCACGTTTTATACACCCCAAAATGGCCAAAAAACTTATGATAGGCGGTTATAAAATTATCAATGAGACTAGACGGGATACATAAGTACGCTTTGGTGTCAGCTTCTCGTCGGAGGAATAATAAATCTCTGTGAAGAAAGAATTTATTATTTATACCGCCCCCTTGAATTTGAGCTATAATTTTACCGAATTTTTCGTCGGAGCGCTGCGCTTGAGGCAAACTTTTTAATAGAGTAGAAATATGGGAACCACTGGTTAAGGTTGCGATTCGGAATTCCTTGTCTTGTGGAACCGGAAGTCGAATTGGTGGATGGCGTGAGAGTATATCAGCTATCAAATTATTTTTCCCGGACACATGCTGAACTTGGAAATCATATTCCTGCAGAGATAATACCCATCTTCCAAGTCGAGAAGACAACAATCTACAGGAATTGAGATAGGTCAATGCACTGTGGTCGGTTAGAATAGTAAACCGTTTACCTAACAATAACACCCTCCATTTACGCAAAGCGTGCACCACACTCAATAGCTCTTTCTCGCATACACTGTAACGGGTCTCCCGGTCTAATAAAAGGCGGCTGCAATACGCGATAACTTGCTTATGGCCATCCACTAGTTGAAATAACACACCACCAAGGCCGACATCACTGGCATCACACTGCACAATAAACGGACATTGGTGCTGTGGGTGACACAAAAGAATTTCTTGGCTAAGCTGTGATTTTACCTCCTCGAACGCTTTTGTCTGTTCGAGACCCCAATTCCAGTGGGTAGACTTACGGAGAAGTCGAACTAAAGGCGCAACCAAGGAAGCAAAATGCTCAACAAAACCCCTGTCAAAATTAACAAGGCCAAGGAATGCTTGAAGTTGGCGTAAATTTTTTGGAGTTGGGAAATCCCGAACGGCTTGTACCCTTTCAGGGTCAGGAGTACACCCTACTGAATTTAAAACATAACCCAAAAACGAAACTTCTTTACAAAAGAATTTGCATTTCTTAATGCGCAATGTGAGGCCGGCTCTGTGTAATCTTGAAAAGACAAGGTCCAGATGGTGAATATGCTCTTGGAATGTAGTGGAAGTGACGAGCAAATCATCTATATACGGATGCACAATCCCTTCAAAGTCTGGTCCTAAGATTTGGTCAACACAACGTGTAAACGAACTTACCGCCGTTTTTAAACCAAATGGTAGAACTCGAAACTGGTATGCACGTGTGCCTACTCTAAAACCAGTGTAATGACGGTGTTCGGGGTTAATGGGGATCTGCCAATAAGATGAAGTCAAGTCTAGACTGGATAGGTACTTTACGTTAGCCAAATTCAATTTGAGATCTTCAATCGAACGAGGGAGTTCGGTCTCGGATCTGGTTACTGAATTTAATCGACGTGCATCAAGGCAAATGCGCACTGACCCATCCTTTTTGGAGGTAACTAGTAGTGGACTGGCAAATGATGTAGTAGATCTCTCAATAACTCCCCACTGCTCCATTCTATCAATCTCATCCTGCACGGCAGTCCTGTATGCCACAGGTATGGGATACTGTTTGACAAAGAATGGTGTAGCGTCTACTACATTAATGTCATGATAATAGCGCTGTGTCAATCCCGGCTTATTCGAAAAAAGACCGCGATAACGTCCAAGCAGTTCCTTAAAGCTATCCAGTTCAGCTTCTGACAAAGCACTTTCCGGCGCAATATCAGTGATAAGTATTTTTTCTTCTTCGTATGGTTTGATAGGTAATTGTGAGCCTCTAATTGATGCCATAAATAACCTCGAAGAAAACGGCACATAGTCATGACATACTGGAGTTTCCGGTATGTTATATTGTTTCGAATCTTGATAAACCATTAAGGTAACTGGCTCATTAGTAAAACAAATATTTGCTTTGAAATATCTAAAGAAATCTACCCCTAAAATGACTGGGTATGAAAGATTAGGGATGACCAAAAACTCAAAAGTTGAGAAGAAGTCGCTCATTTCAAAGGCCAGCATCAATTGGTGTGTGACACGATTAAGCTTGGACTTAAATGCCCCCCTGACTTTAATTCCCTGAACTGGAATTGAAACTAACTTATCTTCAGTAATTAAAATTTGTTGATAAACTTCAAATGATAAGCAGGTGATTTCGCTTCCTGTATCAAGTAAAGCGGGGAACTCAAACCCGCTGATGGAAATGGTAATAATAGGGCAATGAATTGGCGAATTCACATGATCAAATTCACAATCATCAAGAAATAAGTCGTCCTTTGGATTTTGGTTGTGAAATGGGTTGACTCGCTTAAGCACACACACCCCCGAGTCTACTGAGGTGTGGCTTGAAAGTTTTCCGACTGTTGAAACATCTCTTCCGGTTCTAAAGTTATGTGTGCAATCTTGTTGACTTTATTAGAACTGCTGTTTGTCTGAACGCGGTTTTCCGAAAATCTAGGACGCGAATTGTTATTTGGCGCATTATAATTGACCCCGTGTCGGTAATTGTCGTCAAACAATCGATTTCGGGTTACAAATTCAACGCTGCGAAGCTTCGATAATGCTTCTCTCAAGTTGGTAGTGCCAATCAAGCATGTTGAAATATGTATAGGAAAATGACGGGCAATTAAATGTACTAGATGGCCAGGGTCATATGGTGGCTAAAGAAACTGTGCCTCTGTCATTAACCGCAACATATAATTTGATGGTGAACCATCTGTGGATCGGAAACGACCTGATTCCAACCGCCCGCGGACTTCATGTTGTTTTACCGGCCCCCAAAACTGTTCATAAAACAGGCCTTTAAAGTCATTAAAATTCTGGCTTATAAAAGAAATGGCTATAAACCAATCATTTGCTATTCCTGTAAATAAATTATGCCCCCAGAGTTTTAATTGAGGGAATGGGATTTGATAAAGGGATATGCAACTTTCTAACTGCTTAAAAAATATAACGGGGTGTGTACTAACCCCATCAAAAGTGGATATAGACTTACAAATGTTATTAAAATTAATATTGTTATTTACTGGCGTTGAAGCTAAATTGTAATTAATTCCGCGCAATCCGTTAGTTGAGTGCTCATATTGTAATGGTTCAGTATAAGAATCATCATCATCAAACTCTACGTTAAATTGCGACAAATTATAATTTGGATTACTAATAGGGTTTGCATTTGCGGAAGTAATTACATTAGCTGAAATAAATTGCTCTCCATATGGTTTATAAATGGAATCAACTACTTTTCCTCTACATGGAATTTCATATATAATATTTGAATTATTTCTAACACCCATTGAATGTATATTTGAATTTTCATTCCAACTTTCCGCTTTAGTTGGTGCATTGTAAATCGGGTTTGCCGTTTGAGCTGTGTAAACCGGGCGTGCACCTGCACCTGCACTTGATGCTCTGTTCACTGCGTTTGTGGCTGTATTAGCATCTGTCAGTGTCAATTGATCTGTCATGCTATTTAGCTTATTGATGACATTGATTTTGGCCTTCTGTGCTGTGATAACCGGTAAGTGATTTTTAAATTCGCTTTGCCCCTTATTAGTTTTATTAACCATTTTAGGAATTGCCCCTGTGGAACTAATTGGCATGGCTCCGGATTTACAAACAGGCACTGAACTGGTAGCAGCATTCAAATGGGTTACATAATTATAATTAGGTAAATTTGAATTTAAATTACTAATATTTGACAAAAATGTAGTGTTCGTTGATGATAAATTAACATTGGTACCAGTTATGTTATCGGTTGTTGTTACATTAATTAATGTTGGGGCTCGTGTGCTTGACACGATACCACTGGTAACAGAAGATGTTAATATACCATCAACCGATGATACTAAACTATTATTATATATAAATGATGTTTTAGTTGATGGTAAATTAACATCGGTTAGTGTTATGTTATCTGTCGGAGACTTATTAATGTTTCCCAAAGCTTGTGCACCTGACACGATGCCACTGGTAAAACCAGATGTTAATATACCATCAGGCATTGAACTTAAATTATAATTAATTAAACTAGTCTTATCTGCATGTAACGTAGACTGTCCAGCATGATCGGTCCCAGTTGCCATCTCTGTTGATGTTAGGTCTACGTTTCCTTTTGCTCGGGTAAAATATTGTGTACGATGATGTTTAGGAGTACGTTTCATTCCCATTAATGTAATTATTCTAGATAAGGACCCTCGGATGGGCTCCAAGTTGTGGCAAAGCAATATCTGCAGGGTGGATGATCGGGGAAACACAAGTCCTTCAGCTCCAGAATAAAAACACCGATGCAAATAATATTTTATTCCATACATCAAATCAATCCAGGTAAGTAACATTCATTAATAATATAAATCATAAATCTGTAAAGAAAATAATTAGCAATAAGCCAAGCAAGCATGCAGGCCATGCGGCATACAGGTTAGAAAGCAAAGCAATGCATATTCATTAATATAGATGTTAAACATATACATTACATTGCATTAATTACATAAATATTAATTACTAACCTGTGCGGGTCTAAATCCACCCTTGAGTAAAGAGTATTTTAAAGTACCTGTAGGCTTCAGAATTATAAAGTTATATAACTAATTCTTGCTTTTAGATGTTGCCAGTAGCAGGAGATGAAGCAGAAAGACCAAGCCAGCAGGAAAAGGATCCAGGGAAAGAGCAGGAGGAAAACCAGGTATTGCCACCTATAATAATAGTTGACAATACCTGAAACAGATGTCACCACTAATTTGTATTTTATGTTCTATTTATTAAAATAAAGTATTTTAATAAATATAGTTGTTTCATTACAAATTATTGACAACTTGTCACCAGTCTATGAAATTTACTCAAGTATACGATCAACATTCTTGAATTACAAGTTTATTTTACCATTAAAAATGGAAAATTATACAAACTCTCAGAAAGTTGACATGCTCCTGGTATACGGGTTTTGTCAAGGAAATGGGCGTCAGAGTGTTAGGGTTTACATGGAGAGGTTTCCTAACCGTCGAATACCAAACCACTAAACATTTGCCAATATTGAGCGTCATCTTCGGGAAACGGGTAGTTTTGAGAAAAAGTTTGAAGGCAGGGGTCGTATGCGAACAACTCGAACTGTGGAAACAGAAGAGATGATTCTGGAAAGAGTTGAAGAAGAACCAAGTACCAGTACCCGTCTCTTAGAACGTGAGTTAAATGTTCCTAAAACGATTGTCAATGAGGTTTTAAGAGAACAGTTGTTACATCCTTACCACATACAAAAAGTCCAGGAACTTTTACCGACTGATCCCCCCATGCGGCTTACATTTTGTCAATTTATTAGAAACAAAAGAATCCTTGTTCCAAATTTTTGTAGAAAAATTATGTTTACTGACGAGGCATGCTTTACAAGACCTGGGGTAACCAATCTGCACAACGAACATATTTATTCCGATGAAAATCCACATGCCATTAAAGTTGCACATCATCAGCATCAATTTAAAATTAATATTTGGGCAGGTATTATTGATCACTACCTTATTGGTCCCATTGTTATTCCAGACAGGTTAGATGGAAATATTTATTTAAATTTTTTGCAAGACACATTACCAATTCTTCTGGAGAATTTGCCCCTTTTACTTCGGAGGGAAATGTGGTATATGCATGATGGTGCCCCGCCCCATTTTTCCGTTGCCGTTCGGCAATACTTACATCATCAATATCCCAACCGATGGATTGGAAGAGGCAATGCACCAGTAAAATGGCCTGATACGGTCCAATTTCATACTTCACCTAAAACAATATGAATGTTTGTAATAATTGAATTTTTAATTAAGTATACTTATCGTTCGGTTACTCGGGTTGATGTTTCGCTATCTATCCATGTTCGTTTGGGTTTTGGAACATTGGGTCGGTTTAAGGGTTCGGTTCTACAAGCACAATAAAACTGTTAAATGTATTAAATAATTGTTAAATGAAGATAATTAAATTTTAATGTTATATGTATATACTCACCGATATGTTGGTTCACCTTCAGGGAATCAATTCCAATACTTCATACGATTTATTGTTCCTTGCCTACATTCCCTTTTGTTGTCCTTCTGTAGTTGCAATTAGTAGCTAATATTTCCAATTTCCATTTCCATCCCATGCCACTTGTTTATCTTCTCACTGTTATCATAACCTATAACGTCGATTAATTATTATGGAATCTGGGTATTATTGTCAACTCAAAAAAATAATCTACTTACTTACCGGTTATTTACTTACCTGAAATATTGCTTGCGGTGCTTTCCTATAATTAATCTTAAATTAATTCTGAGGTAAACATAGCAGCTGTCACTTTCACTTTGCCATTTTCACAGCACAAGTAGAGAACTATTAATTTTATCCTGTTGGTAGCACTTGGTCGCACCTCACTTCAGTGCTTGAAGGCAGTGTTGCCGATTGGGCAATTTTATCTTGATGATACGCCAAGTTAATTTCTACATTTAATTACGGTATAAAGCTTAATTGAAGTTTGTAAATTAACCTTTAAGTATGTTTTTTTTTATTTGAGCAATTATCCCCTTTTGTTATTTCCCTTTTGTCTTGTTTGTTTATCATCTGTCCTTATTTATTTGAGCCAAACATGCGCAGGGGACTTTTGAGTTCTGGTCCCAGGGAGAATTAGGATCCCGAGCCTTTTTCACCTCTGACTCTTGCCAAGGTATCATCGCATAAGCGGATAAGGCAATACAAATTATATTTATGTGCAATTATAAATTGTCTCGCTCAATAGCGGATTTAAATATTTGTATTAAGTCAGGTGTAACCGTGTTCTGGGAGCAAGTAAAAGCAGTGGCTCAAGTAAGTAATTACAACCTTGTTTTATTTGTAATTTTTTTTTTATCTCTCCCTAATTTCAATTTTTGTTTCCCTTGTAGTGTTCAAGTTTTTGTAATGTTGTATTGAAGCTCATTAAATTGCAATTATTGTCATTGTCAAGAACCATTATACTCATCATTAAGAAGAATCTTTTTTTTTCTCCCACGTGGAAACCGTGCCGGGAGTCCTGAAGCAGGAGAAGCCCTCCTATTTGTTTTATATATTTGTGCCATGTACTATTGGTACTAATTTTAATTCTAATTTTGTTATTTTCATATTACGAATATTATTATTAATTTTGACGATTATTCAAATCGTATGTGTATACAAAAGTGTGATTGTAGAGTGAATGAGAGTTATATTTTTTTTTGTATTTCTTGACTTGTGGTAGCAAGTGACAAAAGTGTTATTATTATTTTTATCATTATATTTCTTGTTAACCAGCCCTCTTACTTTTATTGTGTATCCTTCCCATTCCCATTTTGTTATCTCATTATTGCAGTATAGGTTTATTGATCTCCCTAAACGTGCCAACTAGGACAGGAATTAAAAACCAAAGGAAAGAGGATTTTAGTAAAGATCAATTGGAGCCAATTATTTTTTCAAACACGTGGTGAGTTTTTTTTTTAACTTTTATTTTAATTTATCGGTTTTGTTGTGCAACCCGGCCCGTCTCCCTGATCTGAGCCAGGCTAGTCCCAAAAATTCGAACTTGGGCTAAAAGGGCGCGTCTCAGGCCACCACGTTCTCCTGAGTTAAATATGTGTGACTTCTTTTTGTGGGGCGCTATTAAAACAGAAGTTTACAAGACTCCGGTAAACACACGCGATGATTTATTGCAGCGGATTTTAAATGCAGGCAACCATTTTAATAATCCCGAGACATTAGATATATCAATATCATTTTTAAAGAGTGTTAATAAGTGTATTCAGCAAGATGGCGGTCATTTTACACATTTGCTTAAGTAATGTTTTTGTTTTACTTAGTTTCTTACAATAGATACTTTCAACTTTGTTATACTTTTGTTTTTTTTGACGCCCTCTACCGGCTAAACGAGACAATTTTGGATATAACTAAGTCGGCTTAGATCGACCTATTTTGACGTAAGGAGTCTGTCGTCAAACGTTGTACACGTATTTTCCGGACACCCTGTATATTATGACAAACCTATTTATGTTGGTTATTCGATATTAGATTTATCAAAAACAACTATTTATGGCATCTTCTATGACTATTTAAAACTAATGTACGGGGATAGATTGTCTTTACTTTATACAGACACAGATTCTTTAATCATAGAAGTTGCCACAAATAATGTATATAATGATATTAAACTTAACATCGATTATTTCGACACCTCTAATTATCCCGGAAATAATATTTTCAAAATGCCTCGAAATCAATCTATAGTTGGTAAAATGAAAGATGAGTATGCAGGTGTTCCTATTAAAAGCTTTTATGGTACCGGTGCTAAAGCATATTGTTTGCATATTCCCGCATATGAAACTGAGATTGTAAAAAAAGCAAAAGGTGTATCAAAATTTTCAATTAGAGATCAGTTAACGATAAGAGATTACCAAGATATAGTTAACGGCAAAGAATTAGTATATTGTAATATGTATGTTTTTAAATCTCAGTTATATGATATGTATACGGAAATAAAAAATAAAGTTGCTTTATCCAACAAGGATGATAAACGATATGCTATACCCGGCAGCGTAAAAACATTAGCGTGGGGACATGCTGATATATCATTTTACGAAGAACCATACGGAAATACGGTTAATATAATAAAAAGTTTAGAAAATTTTGAATTTCGTGATGAGGCCCTCACAAATTTAGATTTATTAATAGAAGTAGCAGATAGCATGTAAATATTATTTTAAATTAGGAATATAAATTATTATTTTTTTATTTAAAATTATTGTGATAAATTGTGTATTGTATATTTATTATTGTTGTTTTATTATTATTATTTATTATATGTGCTAATATTGTTTTTTTTTGGAATATTATTTTATTAGATATGTTGCAAATTACAGATGTTAATAAAAAAATATATATTAAAAAAAAAGTTTTATTATTTCATTATAAAATCATGATACAATTGATATACAAAACGGCCCCTGAGATTAACAGATTTCTGTGTGTTTTACATAAGAAACAATGCTAAATTGCTTAATTGCTGGGTCTTGTCACACTTTTTCATAAGAATACATGTAAATCGAAACACAAATTATAATAATTTATAAATTTGTAATATTTCTTAATTTTTCCTAATTTTTCATCAATCGAGATTCATTTAATATTCTCCTTCAAAATTAAAATATTGTTTACATTAAAATTGCTCTCTAATAAATTGCATCCTATATGTAAATTATATGGTATTATAATTTTAATACATTTATTTTATAATAATATGCTTATAATATATTTATTTTATGTTGGGAAAGTAAATAACAACAATATATTTATTTTATTGTGCACATTTTATTCTATTATTTGTATTAATAATAATGACAGATTTTTTGTCTTATTTTGATAAATTATTTTATTATCAATTAAAATCATGTATTGAAACGACTATATTGGTCTGCATGATCTTGTTTTAAATGATTAAATTATATACTTTTTATGATTTTTATATTTGAAGGTTAATAAAATTTATGTATGTGCGGACTGCGGACACAGGTAAACATTTTACGTTGAAAGGAAATTATTTAATAAGATTTAAACCATCAACAAGCGGGTGTTATCGAATGAAAATATAAACCTATAGATAACCTATGCGTTTAAATAATTATTAATTTACATAAACTGTAGGTGCTTATTCTCGATTTTCGTTACCCCGCTGTAAAGATGAACAGCCGAACGATTGATTATAATTCAGCAACTTAATTATAAATAGATTTAAAAACAAGTTTTGCTCTCCACTTTTTAATTTCTTATGTATGTATAATATAAATATTCACTCAAGCGTGAGCATGCGTAATGCCTTTAATTATGTGATCACCTGCCCATCACTGAGTCCACACCTGGATTTTTCTAGGGGGCCGGCTTAATTGGATTTGCACACCTGTGCTCATCCTTCTATCTTGTCATTGCTCATCCTATCGTGTCATGGGTAGGCACTCTCTCACCTGTCCCCAATCAATTAGCTGCGGGGTTTATCTGTGCCCACCCTATCTTGTCACACCCAAAAGACCATAACGGGTGAGAGTGGGTGTTCAAAACGGCGCTATGACATAAGGGTAGGGGGACGCTATAAAAGGTGAAGGGAGAAGCGAGAGGGTGTCAAAACGGCGCTACGACATAAGGGTGGGGAGAAGCTATAAAAGGTAAAGGGAGGAACGAGAGGGTGCCAAAACGGCGCTATGACTTAAGGGTGGGGGAAGCTATAACAGGTGAAGGGAGGAACGGAGGAACGGGAGATATGTAAACTAGTATGTGTATTAACACGTTTGCGGACACACGTAAAAACAAGATAGTGCTTAAATGCGCACATCAATATCTTTTGATCTGATTATGATAAAAATAAAATTTAAATAGCTTTATGTTGGGTATTTAATAAACTATGTTTATGTAGCTTTAGATAGTACGACTGCTATAGCAGCTGTTGCGCACTTGAATAGACAAATGAGGTATGGCAGGACAAGGACTGCAATAGCAGTCGCTTGCTAAAGCAGTCATTGCTCTAGTATATTCTGAAATGGGATATAGATGGGCAAGAACTGCTATAGCAGCTCTTATTTATATCAGAAAAGCAACTGTAAAAAAAACATTTTATTAGAAAAGTACAAAAAGATAAATTTAACCAAAGAAAAATACAAAAGTAAACATTTTGATAAAAAAAAAATTATAAAATAAACATTTTGATTCAAAAATAAAATTTCAAACACATATGTGCCTCAGTTGGTGTGCCATATTTTGAAACATTTCTCAGGGCATAGAGGTGGTTTGCTGTCACAATCCCGACATCTCAATGAAGTAGATTTACTAATTTTATTTTTTCTACATTGAACACATTTCAAAAAATAAGTCTTTCTTGTATAGTTTGGCGGAGCAGGAATTTTTTCCTGATAATGGGCCTGTTGGTTATTGTATATTTCTTCTGGATTTGAGACATGCAATCTTGGAGTTTTTAAGGCATATATTCTGCCATTCTTCTCGTCATGGGATACACCAATCAAAGATTTGATCACTAAATCCCCAAATTCAATGAACGTAATTTTTTTTGTAACTTTTTGTTTGCAGATAGAAAAAAAATTCCATACAGCAATGTCCAAAACATGAAACATTAGTTTTTTATATTATCTTATCGTTTTACGGGAATTTGAATAATACGCGATCATTTGGTTACAACGATCAACTTCAGACATATACTTATTGTATTCTGAAATTTGCACAGGTTTAATTTTTTGTAGACCATATCGATTTGTAGTAGAAATTAAAGCTGGATGGTAGCCTGTAGTGATTGAATAGACGTCTCGTTTGTCTTTCCACTTAGATATATACACATTTCCTTGACGTTTCCAAATATGTTCTCCTTTTTTAATTTTTTTTTCATCATGTCATTGCATAGTTCCCATCGATTTGACCTCAATGTACCTGTTGTATGGGTTTTCATATCAAGTAATGTGTTAGACATATTTATTCCATTGTAAAATTTTTCCATATACAGATGATGGCCTTTATTGAGATATGGATTCATCAATTTTAATACCAGGTTTTCTAATTTTGACGAGTGTGGATTTTCATTCATATCTTTTTCTTTATATATATCAACATTTAAGACACAGCCATCAGGTGTACATAACCCGTAAAGTTTTATTCCATATTTAGCTGTTTTACCTTTTATATATTGTCTGAAGCTCAGGCGTCTCCTAAATAATAAGAGGGATTTGTCAAGAGAAAGCTGTTCGTGTGGATACACAGCCAATTGGCTGTTAGCTATAATGAGGTTCATCAAAGGGTTGATTTTTTTTTAGGTTTATCATCACTACTTGTTTCAAATTCACATGAAAAACAGCGCAAAATTTCTTCAAAACGACGTTCAGACATTTTGGCACTAAATATTGGATAAAAATACAGCGGATCAACTGCAAACATGTTTCCTAGTGTAGGAAAGGTAATTTGTGCACCTAGCAAACACAGACCTATGAAGATCTTCAATTCATATATGTCTAAATCTTTAAATCTACTGCTTCTACTACAACGAGCCTTAGGTCTACGTTCTAAACATATATTTTTGCCATACCTGTTGGTAGAGCAAATAATAACTGTTCAACTTCTTCAGACCATATTTTTCCAAATACGTCTATTGGTGTTGCTGTTTCGGGTATATCTATCTTGACACCACTCTGTAGTCCATCAAATAAAAAATCTGGTATATTATTTGTATTGCTAACCCATTCTATTTCCGAAGCAACTTCATCCGGCTCTTCGTTCTCTGAATGGCCGTCACTATCATGTTCTACATTTTCGTAACTTTTAACCGGTTTTTTCTTCTTTTTTTGTACCACAATTTATATAAAAGATTATCTGACTTATCACTATCCTAATATAGATCAACAGGTGAACTAAGAATTTCATTTTCATTGCCTATAAAATTATAATATTTTTATATAACAAATTATAAATAAAAGCTACTTTTTTACCACTTGTTTCATCGTCATCTTTACTAAATAACTCATTATACCATCCCATAAGTTTTTCTTCTTTTGCTTTATCCATTTTCAACACAATATCTAATGCAAACACACTGCCAGCACAATATAAAGTGATTCAAAACAGCCGGAATAACGACCCTCTATTGGACATAATAAGTATACATAAAAATACTAAGAAATATGGGAATCCCTATAATTTTCAAAACAAACATAGTTCCAGTGGGACACAACAATAGTATTCTAAACATTTAAATAGGAGAAACGACTGCAATAGCAATTAATGTCCCTATAAATCTTATGTTAAAATGGGCTGCTATAGCAGTCCTTGCACCTGCAGAGAACCTCCCAATGACTGCTAGAGCAGTCGTTGTCCGCGAACGTGTTAAATGAAGCAAAAGAGATGCCAAAACGGCACTACGACATACCGGTGGAAGAGATAAATGGGTAGCAGAAAAACCAAATCTGGTGTCAGAATGGCCCGAGAGTTACCGCTCGGCCGCCATCCTCCTAGTAGGTGACGTCATCCGCCCGTCGCTTCTCTGCGTTCAAGGACGTCCTAGCAGCAAGCTGCCGGCTGCAGGCTCCCGGTAGCAGGCCGCCGGCTCCAAGCTCCCGGTAGCAGGGTGCCGGCTGCAGGCTCCCGGTAGCAGGCCGCCGGCTCCAAGCTCCAGGTAGCAGGCTCCCGGCGGCGTCGGCGGCCATTAATGTAAGTTTGTTTATTTGAATGAGATGAATGCGATTAGGAGCATTTTTCCATACCAGGATTTTTCTAAAGACTGAGAGCTTAATTGATTTTTACACATCTGTGCTCATCTAGGGTGAGGGTATGGTCAAAGTCAAAAGGGGTTTATAACAGGCGGAGAAACTAGAGGGTGCCAAAACGGTAGTATGAACTGATTAGAACTTGACTTGATGATTATTCTAAATAAATATTAAAACAATATTACTATACGCATTTAAAAAAAAGTAAAAGCAGGATGTGAACTGATAACACATTTAACGGGAAAAATATAAGCTAGCAAAATATAAAAAAATGAGTGCAAGCCGTAGAAAATCGACTTGTGGTTTTATTAAATTCGGTTATGCGTCGAAATCAGGAATCATTCCCACACCGATTATATTGTGCATAACATAGTGTGAATTACGATTTACAATCATTTTATTCATCATTCTTTACCTTTTAGTAACCATATGGAGCAAAATCAAAATTTAAATTATGGGGTTTTATCAAAACAAATATGTTGAAATTATTGTAAGTTGATCTTGATATTTTATATTGTTTATCTAATTAATGAGATCATCCTAGAATTTAGCGTGATAAGCACACGAATGACTATCAATATGTGACGTCATAAAAATATTTATCAACACATGCTCTTATCATAATATCAAGCTAATATATTGCTAACGCTGGAATAACGCTCCTGACCTTCACTGTCTCGATAAGTTTTTTAATAAAAATAAAAGTGATTGGATATTTAATTATACACATATAAATCATATTTCATCTCTGTTTTTATTTAACGCCTAAAATAAAAAATGCATACATATTTATTATATTTATTTTTATTTATTCAGCGGCAGATGGGATGGAGGTGAAGCTCAACCTGCAAGTTAGAAAAAAGATTCTATTAACTTAAATAAAAATGTAATATGTAATAATAAACTGCTTTCAATATGTATATATATATATATATATATACATATTAGAGTGTCCGGATTTTCCCAACTTTTGAAAATTTTTAGCTCTTTTGACCTGCGGTTTGCTCCAATTTGTTAATTTTAACATATATTTTTAGAATCCACATTATCAATATATACATATATGATAGTTCCACACTAAATAAATAAATAAATAAATAAAAATAAAGTATTTAAACTTACACATGCCGGCGTCTTTTTCAAGCGAACACCCAAACGAAGTGCTCTGCATCAAGTTGTTGGACCCCGTATAAAATGTCACCCCGCTCGGGGGTGTAAACAAAGCTATGCGCGCAAGGACACTTCACAACGGAGTTCTGAAATTTTGAAAAGCAAAATAATAAAAAAATAAAAAAAAATAAATAAATAAAATAAGATAAAATTTATTCATAATAATAATAATTTAAGAAAATAATGTACTTACAGCCATTTTCGGAATTAATTCCGCGATTTTGGCGATTATAAAATTGCAATAAATCATTGTTCCGAGATATTTTATTATTAAATGAGTGCAATAATTTAATCAGAATGCATTTATACTAAATGCACAGGAAAAGGAAAATGATAGCGGTAAGAAGTAATTCTCCCACACTTCAACTGTAAAAATAATAATAATATCAAAAGATAACTATTACAACCTATTTAAATTATCTAAAAATTAATTAGATGCTAAAGGTAAGTTGCTAGAACCTAATCCAAAAATTAACTAGATGTTAAAGGTAAGTTGCTAGAACCTAATCCAAAAGTTAATTAGATGTTAAAGGTAAGTTACTAGAACCTTAAAACATATAAATATAATAATAATAATAATATAAATTAATAATAATAATATAAATTAATAATAATACCATAGAGATATCTGAGAAATTCCGGATGTTATTGTGATAACGTTTATCAAGTTGCATTTTAAAGCGATTAGACATTTATTTTAATTAAAACACGCTATAAGAAATTTATTTTAATTATTAATACAGAAAAATTGTAATTTGATTATGTATAAAAATTAATCAGAATAATTATTTTATGTGTGTGTGCAAATAATAAATAATAATACAATATAATAAGTGTAATTACTACAACAATTGCGATAAAAACTAATATCTCTTAACAGTGCATTGCTTATCACATGTAAATTACAATAACCGACCTTCAACACGACATGCTCAGCTGTACAGGATAAAAATAAGACAAATAAATTACAATTAAAAAATACATTTATTTCATAAATTATTAAACTTACAGATATTTGATTAATTTAATAAAATTATACGTAAAATAAATGATCATAAAAATCTTATAAAGAGTAATAAAAATTATTTATTATAAAGCAGTTGACTGATAACACATTTAACTACTACTAACATGTGTAGAATAAACAATTGGGAGAATATTGATAAACTCAAGCATCGTGAAGATAAACAATTTTTACCTACATCACGTTATTTTACAAAATATTTAGTTTCTTATTTTCATATTGCGATATACTACTACATCATAGAGCTCTGATAAGATGTTGGATGTTATTGAGATAATGTAATTTTATTATTAAGCGATTATTTCATATAGATTTCTTATTGCATATCCTTTGAAATTCATGAATAAGATAAAAAGTAAAACATAATTTTCATAATATATTATATATTTCCTATTATACATTTCTAATCAATTTATGTTTATCAACATAATTATTTAGACGAATAATTTCTTGTGATGTTTAATTGTTTCTCAATAACTCCTAGTCGGATGTTCAGCTTAGAATCAATCATTTCCGGTAGAATCTTCACAATTTCATTTGTCTTGTTCACAGCTGCATCCACTTCCTCTTGAAGCAGTTGGAGGCGAATCTTCAGTTTGGAATCAATTATTTTCGGTAAAACCTCCACAATTTGATTAGTCTTATTCATAACATTAACTTTTTCTACCGCCAGTTGGAACTTATTATCCAAGATTTTTATTTCTCGTTGAAGTTGTAGCAAGTCGGCTCCATAAGTGTTCATTGTTGAACATGTTTTATTTCCCATTAACTTCACATTTAGTGCAATGTTATTCACTAAACGGTTAACATAATTCATTCGGCATTCCAGCCTCTTTATACGTATGTTTGAAAAATTTCCATTTGATACATTGACTACAACGTTGTTTAAAGTAGGATCTGTGCAGATTAGTGCCGGAAGCAGCATATCAACCGCTGGTAACAACATCTCAATGACAACTGCTGTTAATTAAGAATATCATTAGCCAATATTACTCAATTATGTCGGCTTCTCTTAAAGCGTTTTCGATAGTTTGAATCTCATAATTGTTCTACATTTTCAGGTACGAATTCTTCTTCAACCTCCATATTAATTTCTTCGATCAGCTCTACATCTGAATTTAAACTGTTTGGGCTATTAATATCATTAGTTTCCATAGCAAGTGGTTCATAATTCGGATCTGTTATAGAATTGTTGGAATACAAATCATTTCCATGATCAGAATCCCTAAAAAGAAAATAAAATTTTAAGTGAGGTTAGGTTTATTTAAATAAACAGAACACAGCAGCCAATAATTAAACATAATTCACTAATAATGTTTTAATTGTCTAATAAAATATATTGTTATATTGTAGCAATACTTACGAATTTATATTATCACTCATTTTAATACAACAAGAATTTTAAATAGTTCCGACGAAACGTACAGTGACAGATCGGCGTACGCTGACTTTAAAATTAAAAAGTTCTATCTGCACGAGAACTCGTTTACTATTGGCTCATGCAGATAGAACAATATCATTCTAAAAACATTGATCGTTGTGCAAATAGTACATTTTAACACTCACCGTTTCCCATTTCATGTTATGATAAGACTACTAGGGATTTTGCAGATAGAACATTATGTATCTGTATTACCTTTGCGCACATAACCCGAAAATGCATAAAATTGCAGATAGAACACTATAACATTCAACCCTCAAAATGACGCTTGTACAAGTCGGGACGGGAAAATATTTTAGAACAATAGACACATGTGAGTTGAGTTCTTTTGTTGTGACTTCTCTCATGTCTACGCAAATTTTGTATAAATGAATATTTTTATTACATTCTCTACATTCAAACATATTGATGTGTATGTGCTCTGCAATAGCTAATTTAAAACTGAGTAATAGACTACATCTGCTACTGCTATTTGAACATCATTGAAAGTGGATTGAAAATGGATTGAAAGTAGATAGATTAGGTGGATTGCAAGTGGATTAAAACGGATGCAAGTGGATTGAAGTGGATGGAAGCCACCGTTAGCCACCGATTAGACACCGATCGCTTATACCGGTATGACATCACAGCGCGTAACAAAGAGGTAGCGCATTGTGATGAAGAGGTCGCAATGGTATTTACGCTTGCTCGCTTTCGGTGGCTATACTGCTAGGGTGGCCGCTAGCCACCGATTAGCCGCCAAACGCTCGCTAGCTATTGGTGGCTATACCACTAGCCACCGATTAACCGCCAATTAGCCGCCGTTAGCCACTATTACTCTCCGTTAGCCACCGATTAACTACCGTTAGCCACCGATTAGCCACCGTTAGCCAAAGCTGATAAGACAATTTTATTGACAACAATAACTAATGATAACGCTGAAAATGATTATAACTGTGTGATATGTATAACGCATAAAATAATTTTTACTTACCTCAACTCTCATCCTACAAAAACCAACTATGTTAATCTGTAACTAAGAATTAGTGCTTAGTATCAAGATGTGTTTCATTGAGAATGGTTATGTTAAAGAGAGCACCAGCTGCGAAAATGTTGAATATACGCATTGGGATCCTATTACGTGGCCTTCTATGATATCTGCATATATTACCCCTCTAACTCAGGATAATGAGACGTTTTTCAACAAATGTTACAACGTATTTGAAGCCGAAATAAGTCGAATGCTGCAACTAGTCCACTCATCTCTATGGATATCCGCAGAGCTGATATGTCATCGACGGAACGAAGGAAATTATTACTATGTAAACAACTTCGTTCAACTATTACAACGCAAACATTTAGAAGAGTGGTACAACAAGAATGTACGCAATCTGTTTCTTACAAGAATTTCCAATGAAGATATTATGAAGAACATAAAATTAAACATTCGAAATTATGAATTGTGGCGAGGATGTTTATCTGTCGAAGAAATCGCTAAATCAGATGTGTACTGGGATGATTCACGCTACTGGATAAACAATGAAGATTCTCTGGCGTGGGGAGATTATCGTATAATACATTGTACTACTGTTAGTATATGAGATGATTAGAAATAATACATTGTACTACTGTTAGTATATGAGATGATTAGAATTGGATTAATAGGAAATATATATTTTTACTTTAGAATTATAAATCATATTTGTTTTCCTTATCTGTTATCCTAGAAATATTTCCTTCTTTAATAATAATAATTATAAACGTATGTCTAGTTCTCTTATCATACCACAACTTCCGCCGCAGTAAGTAAGTAAGTAATAAAGCATAGATACAATATGAGATTATTCTCAAATTTATAATAAATTATAATAATGGATCCTAAATTAACTCCAAAAATCATCAAATTATATTGCGTTATATTCCCGGTGATTGATTTTTTTCTGTTTGAATTTTTAAGTTATCGGTTTGCATTTAGTAAATGCATCCGCATGACTTTGCAAACCTAGCCGCTCGCTATATTATTCCATTGTAATCAATTTTAAAATGTATCTTTACATTGCTACACGTTTTTAGTAGCGGTATAGCGAGCAGTATAGCGGTATAGCGGAATAGCGATATAGCGATATAGTTACAGCGGTACAGCGCTACAAAAGCGCTCGCTATTTTTAGAGAGATGAGGTATAAGCAGCGCTCTCTATTACGGAACCCTTTCAATATGGAGATTTCAAGATTTGCTTATGAGTCAACATCCTGAGGGATTCCTTCAATCGCTTATCACGTTACAGTATAAACGTAAATGTTAATTATATATCTGAGGCTAAAATCTTTTAGTGCAAAATATATTTTCTATGCTGATTAGAATAAAAATATGTCTATTAAGAAATATTGTAAAATTTTAAAGATTTCGAGATTTTGCCGCTAGTGGGTTGTTAAAACTGAAAATTTGATAAAATTAATGAACACAAATTATTTATTGCTAACATTTTTTTTTCTGAATTAAACTATTTTGTATGCGTTTTTAATAATATAATATATATTATATAATAAACGCTATCACACCAACATTTTATTATCAGATATTTAAAAACCGGAAATGATAATGATAACTGGAAACTATATAAAGTATAATAAAAATAAAATTTATTTATTTATTTTATCTTTTTATTAAATAAACATGCCGTCACTAAACGATCATAGTCTGTGTATCTTTTTATTAATATATGTATTAAACTTTTACAAATTCATCTTTTTTCCCCTCCCCATTGCAAAAAAATAATGGTTTGATCTTTGATGAATTATCTTTAATGATAATTAGTTGCTCTCGTATCTCCTCTATTATTCTAAAAAAACTTTGTTGCTGCTTAATTGTATTCATTTTCTACAAGAGAAATTTTAACAATAATTATTAATTACGTGTTTAATAATGTTTAATCCGACTATTACTTTAAATCTATATATATATATATAATTACTGCTTATCGACATAAAAAACAATAGCAGCAGGCTACCGGCGGCCGGCGGCTTCGGTGCTTTATAATTTATGGATGTATAACAAAACATAAGAATGATGATAACACAAAACGCTAAAACTTAATCATTTAATTAGCATGTTACCGATTTATATATATAAATGATATAGGATAAATAAAAGAGGGTTTTTAATAATAAAAATAAAGTAATATATATTTCCTATTGTTACAAAACTAAACTATGCATTATTCAAATATGTAATATTTCTGATACATTGTTAATATAATTTTTATTCCATAATGGAGTAGTGCCCCTATGGGAGGGTGTCGTGTGATGACGAAACCAGATACCTCTTGTTGTCATGCGGGCTGAGAGATATCTTTTGTTGTGATACCGAGTACACTGTATGATTAAATGATCTTATACTGTTTTGATGGTGAGTCATTTCAACATTTTTTTGTAGACAATTGAGGTAGTCTTCAAACGTTATCTGCGTCTTGACCACGTAGCCTTTGATTCCTTTAGCCTTCTTTGTGATAGGTTTGTCAGCTGATGGGACCATACATGTATACATTTTAGCTCTAAGGCCTACAAATTTGGTCATTATTTCTCCCTTATTCTCATCTTTCATTAACCCTGGCACCTTTTTATTTTCCAATGGGATCTTATACACATTGTTTGACGAGTATTCCGATGTATCAAAGCGGTGAATGTCCTGCTTGATGTCGGCGTATACATCATCCTCTTCAATTTCATAAATAAGGGAGTCAGTGTAACAGAGTCGAGCATTGTCTCCATACTTGTTTTTAATGTAGCTGTAGTGGAACTCGTACAGCAGTGTTTTGGAAATATCGAGGATGGCCATGCCGACATAAACAGGCTTGTCAAACAACGCTTCAGATTTCAATAACTCAATCATTACTAGGTTTTCTTCTATTATTTTGCAATTGTGAAAAGTAGGGCTGGATATGCGGGCTTCCGCTCCAAAGCGTCCCTCCCACTTTGTAATTAGTTTGATGTTACGTCTATTTCTCACATTCTCCATAGTTTCCCCGAACACCGCATTGCTCATAAGCTTAAAAAAGTCTTTTTCAAAAACATTCTGAACTTTTTTGCGGAGCTCCGAGTTTAAATCTAAGTATTTTTTAAGCCAGGGAGACTGACTGAACTGGAGGACTCGATGGATTTTAGTTACAATTAACCCTTCTGACACATACTGCTGCAAGTTTCGATAATGAATGACGTATTTTTCTTTATTATAGAGAGTAGCAAGCATCATTGACTCTTTGGATTTGGGTGGACATTTTTTTCTGGCGCCATCGGTAAGTCTATGTGCTTATCGTGTATGGCATCAGGATACGCCAAAACTACTTCGAGAATATATCCTATTGACGCTTCATTTGCTATGTGATAATTAAAGTTGCTAACGTCGCCCTCAACCCATTTCAGATCGCCATGAGGGAGGTATTGCAACATTGCCCATGCGTACATAGCATTAATGTCGTAATATATCAGATATTTTTGAGGTGCGTTTTTAGCTCATGCTTTGTACATTTTAGCATGGCATCCCAACTTAGTCCTAGAGTTGTATAATAATGAGCTGGATCTAACTTATAGTGTTTTAAGCAGACGTCTCTAAAGCTCTCAAACATATCGGCCAGCAGCAAAACATCTGTTTTTAAGTAAAGGTCGCTATACTCTCCAAGAGTTTGAATTTGAAATTTGCGCCATACGTCTTGCGCATGCTCGTAATCTGAACTGCTGATATTACTCTCTGCTAGTTTTGAATAAAATTGTTTTTGAGTTGGTAAGTGGCTCTCGTTTAAATTCTCCCACGATTGTATGTGATCATATGGGAATATTCCTTTTCTAGTATATATTTATAGTAATATGGGCTTCTCATTCAAGTTTGGGCTTAGTTTGTCAAGAGACGAAGCCATAAAACACATTGAGTCTATAAATTTAAATTTAACCAAGTTTTCAGAGATGTATTTGGTGATGGCTATAAAATTTTCGTTGTTGTTTAGAATCAAATGTATGTTCCCTTAAATTTTTAATGCAACATCTTTTATTAGTAAGTATGAATCGTATCCGCTCATGTTATGGAACACTACTGGAATGGTTCTGCAATCTTGATACTTTATCTTACATTTTTTATGAGCGGCCCCTCGATACTTTCCAGTCAAGTGGCAGTGGTTCTTTACACGATCAGAATCCAGCGGTTTTTCACATATGTGACATAAGGACGCCTGTCTAAATTTTTGCTCTTCAATAGGACTAATTTCCATCGGAATCTTGCGTAAGACACCGTCTCCACATCTTCGGCTAGCTGCTTCAATTGTTCTGCAAACTATTCGGGGCAATTGGGTCCTCTATTACTGCTGTAGAAGGATAGAGTGTCGTCATAGGCACATTTAAAATAATAGCCCACGATATGTGCTTCGTGCAGCTGATACTTGGTGCTCCTGTCACCCATTTTAATGTTAATTGGATTTAATATGCTTTCAAAATCCGCGTACACTATAAATGGACATCTTTCTTTGTTTCCAAAATTTAGAAATTTAATTTTTCCTTCCTTTTTAAAAGTCACCTTATATTCATTCATCTGTTTGCAGTCTTCTAGATGTTTTTCCAACTTCTCTTCGTTGTGGAAGTAATGAAGACACCGATTGCAGAAATATTTTTTATCAAGGCGTTTACTCAGTTGCGACGATACAAGCCGCGATAAATTTTTAATCCACACATAGTGGTACCGCGGCTTACAACCGGCATTGTTGTCTTCACTATTTTCATCATCATTATAGTATAAATCTTGAATAAGCAGCAAATTTATGTGCTTTTGTTGTTTGTCTTTAGATAGATATGAAGGAGAAACGCTAAGCTTTTTCTTCTGCTTATTCAAAATGTACACAATTACCGATACATTATTTTGGGATTCGAAACGGGGAATTTGTTTCATGGTCATCGGCAAAGTAATGTTTTTCAAATTAAGGACGGTGGGGGTATGACGAAACGCGATCACCATCACGTGGAGCCGGGTGGAGGGCAGACGTTACCACCCACGCAAACAAAGCATCATCTTGGTTTTTAACATTGACGCAGGCATGCTTCAACTTGATCTGCTTAGGCAGCTCGATATAGGAGGAGCCCAGTTGCGGGGTGAACTTATTGATGTTGAAGCTCACATTAATAATTGTTTTGAGAGCCCAACCGCTATCTTTCTCCTGGAACTCTTCCAACTGCGTAAGAACAGAGTTGCAAACATTGTCCATCTATTCGTTGATGTTAGTATCTCGATAGGTCGGTGCAATTTTCGCTCTCAGATACTTAAATTCGAGAATTTCTTCATCATTCTTTATCACGCCAAACTTTTACTGCCATGTTCTTTTTCAGAAGGTTTGATATCTGCCGTTGAAAAACATTACCAGCGTCGTGGAGGAATTCGGTGGTGTCTTTATGTTGCTGGTTGATTACAGCTGCGGTTTTAATTCGACTGGCGAAAGCCGACTCTTTTCTCGGTTTGGATTGCTGCGTTTGTATCCGGAACCGCTGATACCGCGCATAGCCTTCATCTTTGTTCGGAAGCCCATCATAAGAACAATGGATGATGCTAGATGTTGTCGTTGGCCTGTTGATTTGGCCTTTTTCATCGCTACATTCATCGCACGAATGTGACATCCACATTCTTTAATCGCGAGCTCGATTGCAGGCGGATCATGTACGATGCTATCAAGACGCTGGCGAGTTTCATTTACTACTTTTGAAAAAGGCAGATTTTCTTTTATTGACTCCATTCTGCAACAATAGAGATAGCTCTTAAGGTGTATACTACATATTAATTTGGGTGTATGTGAAATATCACACTAATAGTATCAGTTCACACAGAACTTTCAAATTGATTCAATTGTCAATTGTACTCTGGGTCATACAAGAAACAACAAGAATACTGTTCTGATTTGTTTGTGCAGTGATTCAGTTAACTAAAGTTTAATACGATAGCAACAAGAATACTATGCTCGCTCGAACGGTAAGACATGAGCCTCGGTTATAGAGGATGATTGACACGCGGGTTGCCATCGCATGAGCCCGGGGCGGTAATGTGTTATGATTGGTTGAGTTAGGTCTTCTGCTGGGTGGTAGTCACGTTATTTTTTGGACTCGGCGCGCAGCGTTAGTGCCCATACACCGACACATGAACGGTGGCGCCAATACACGTGAGTTTTACCTAATTATATTGAATTGTGTTAAGTGTATTAGACCCCTATTATAACCCACTTTATATTAATATATTCACAAGTTATAAAATCATTCATTCATTTATTTTATTATCTAAGCGTCTAAATAATTTTAGTGTACGAGCTCGTTATCGCACCGCAACTTCCGTTGTAGAGTAATAGTATGATCAATATTATAATTGTGATTTTCAATATTATAATTGCAATTTTCAATTTAGTAATGGGCACTACCGAAAATTATCAAACACACGTAATGAGCTTATGGGGGGGTGAGCACCCTCAAAAAAATTTGAATTTTTAAGTTATCTCTTCCCGTTTAAAAGATGAGTTCGCGTGACCTTGTAGGTAGTAGCACACTCGCATATGATACCGTTCAAATGATATTAAAATAAAAAGCTTGTGGTTATTGTCGGCACGATTCGAATGAAGAATGGTAAGGTTACCATCCGAAGCAATTAAATGTGATGAAGAACGGTAATATTGTCATCCGAAGTAAAATTCAATTTACCTTTGATTTTGATGAATTCACAAAACACAAGATACTAGTAGAAGTCACTAACTAAAACTTTAGGTGGTGTAGGCACAAGACACTGACACTTAATGATTTATAATCAATCATTTCCCGTATTTATAGATTTTCGTGAAAATTAATCAACCAATCAGCGTCAAGATAATTAAATTGATGTTGGAGGGCCCTCAAATACCCGATAAAATACATATCGATATATTATTTTTTCATCATCTTTACATATTATTTTGATAATGATGACGTCACCTACTGTGAGGGCGACGGCCGAGCGGTAACTCTCTTAGGGTGCATGATAGGGCCGTTCTGACACCAGATTTGGTTTTTCTGCTACCCATATATCTCTTCCACCCTTATGTCGTAGTGCCGTTTTGGCATCTCTTTTGCTTCATTTAATACACATACTAGTTTACATATCTCCCGTTCCTCCGTTCCTCCCTTCACCTGTTATAGCTTCCCCCACCCTTAAGTCATAGCGCCGTTTTGGCACCCTCTCGTTCTTCCCTTCACCTTTTATAGCTTCCCCCCACCCTTATGTCGTAGCGCCGTTTTGACACCCTCTCGCTCTTCCCTTCACCTTTTATAGCTTCCTACCCTTATGTCATAGAGCCGTTTTGGGCACCCACCCTCACCCGTTATGGCCTTTTGGGGGTGACAAGATAGGGTGGGCACAGGTAAACTCCGCAGCTAATTGATTGGGGCACAGGTGAGAGAGTGCCTACCTATGACAAGATAGGATGAGCAATGACAAGATAGAAGGATGAGCACAGGTGTGCAAATCCAATTAAGCCGGCCCACTAGAAAAATCCAGGTGTGGACTCAGTGATGGGCAGGTGAAAAAAGTGATTTTAGACCCCCCATGTAAACCTTATGGGATTTTGCGCCAGAACGCACTTTACTCCTCTACTTAGGTTAGGTTATTGTATAGGTACTGGCATCAAAGTCTTTTAGAACTTTGTTGGCAGTTGTTATAGTAGGTTCTGTGATATTAGTTTTAAATTTAGTTTTAAATTTTAGCAACTGTGATGTTAGGTTTAGTATTTATTTAATCATTTTGAGGTTATTATTAATAAATTAAAATAATTAGCTAATGACTTTAGTTGTCGCCGCTATTATAAATTTAGAAAATATATATATATATATAAATAAATTACCATAATTAACTAGTTTCATCCACTGCGTATGCGGCAGAAGGACCTGAGGAAATGTTTATAATATGTATAGAATTAAATTATTATTTAAATGTTTTATAATGGGTTTGGTAACCACTTAAAATTGGCAAGTATAATACAAAATAGTATTAGTATTTGTTTCTGATTATTGCACAGTTTAAAATAATTATAATACAAAAGTTTCAACAAGTAATAATATGCCTCCTGCCCTGGTGGTTTAGATCCTCGCGTTGTAAACTGGCACATCGAGATCGATTCCCGGCGGAATGTAATATGTTTTTTTCAGAAAAATTAATACTGATAATTTAAAACAAAATTATCATCTACTTGCCTTGAAATGATTAACAATTGTCAATCAAATCTAATTAATAAGTTAAATAAATCACTAAAAAAGGAAAAAAAAAACGTTACAAATTTATTACAATTTAAACAATTAACTTGCAATATGGATTGTCAGGTATATCATCTTTGTATTTCAAAATGGCGGAAAAGTAATTTTAGACCCCCCCTAAAATAGGGGGTAATAGGCGATTTTTGACGCCGTACCCGCATAGCTTATCTACTCTTCTTAACAAATTTACGTGGTTTGCGTGAATATTTTGAGATATCTTGGGTTTGTACACTGTACGGAAACCTATAAATGGTTAGCTCAGGCTCATATAAAATTCATCTCATCAACGCCTAACATGTAAACTTTTTGGGCGTCCTTTGGTTGGCACAAATCAAGTGTAGGTGGAATGCTGTCCACGGCTTCTCTCGGTGTTGAATGATCTACGATGAACAGCATCGAGTCATAGTACCATAGGTTCGGCTTTGAAATCTATTAAAAACAAAAACTTTAAATATTTTTTTTTTATATTGTAGCGTTGCATTTAAATTGGAGTAAACAAATTGTTGTATGCATTAGTTTGACTATATAGCAAAATTTACTATGAAAATGACTGCAAACAAATTCGTTTCTTTGCTTTAATTTAAATGCAAATTCAAATAAATATTGTCAATAAATAAAAATTAATAATTTATTTATATAATTTACTTGTAGTGTAATTTGAAATTTGTTACATACAAATAAATTTTTGAATAAAATAAGAAGAAACTTACCTCGTCTTCACCCATGCCACTGTGTATAGAGCTTCTGTATTTTATATACTGCGTTAAAAAATGTGTTTGAATATTGTTAAATTTGCTTTTGACATCAGCAGAAGTAACACCTGGCTGGTGTTTTGCCAATTTCGAACAAATTTGATTTAGCGCCTAATTTCTCGCATGTTAATTTTTATACTGAATATGCTTGCCTGAATATAAGCATGGCCTGTCTTTGTACATTTCAATGAGGAGTTGCACTTATACTTTAGACCATGACATATTTAACAAATTGAACACTTCACAAATTACAAATGAAAACGAATGTAAACAAATCAAAACAAACGAAAACAAACGAAAATAACTTTCAACTCAAATGCAATATCAGCAATGACAGCAATGGTGACGTAATCAAATTCGTAACAGTAGAGTAGCTAGGAGAGTTCTGGACTAACAAAATTCAATAAGAATTTACATAGGAGTCTAAACGTACTTTTCCGCCATCTTGGATTTTTGAAAGACAAGATTGAACAGCTTTTGAACAGGTTTGAACAGTTTCTAATCAGGTCTGATCAGCTTTTAAATAGGTTTGAACTGTTTTTGATAAGGTCTGATCGGTTCAACCTTGTCTCTCCAAAATCCAAGATGGCGGAAAAGTACTTTTAGAAACCTAAGTAAATTCTTATGGGATTTTGGTCCAAAACTCTCCTAGCTACTCTACTGTCAAAGACACTGATAAAATTGTTTATGATCGCTTTTCGGTTACAGAAATTAATTATGATATTGATACCAGCAAGATAATCGTTAGAAACACAGAGTTAATGATTGATGAAATTGGAGATTTTTATGTGAGAGGGAAAAAAATTATAGGTACCGATGGATTGTATGAATTACTATTCAAGAAAACTCCTCTAAAATATACTGAAGAAGACAAAAAAAAATTATTTTGAAGTTTTGTGGCTACTAAAGCTTTATTTAAAAATCATAATCCTGCAGAGCAACATCAGGGAATTGGTACAACAAAATATAAAATGTTTGTTAAACTTATGTTAGATGAACGTAAAAAAGCGAAAGCAATGAGAGTGAACAAGAAAACTGTGGATGAAGAGATAATGGAAGCCTTTGCTAATACTACCACACACCGTGTACAAGCTTCACGTAGAGTCGGAAACTCATCTCACGCTAACGAGATTGCTTCCATCGAAGAAGAGCTGAGGGAAGCAAATATAATCTATTAATTTTTATTTCAAGTGTCAATATCGCTATGAGTGTAGACAAGTTTGGACGTCATTCGTCGCAAAATAAATCATTTGCTAGTGTAAGAGGCCCGCCAGGCAACGGTTTTAAGCGCGAGGCTGATGGGAATTTCGACATTTCTCACAAGCGTTTGAAAAATGTAAATGCTCTAATCGATGATACGGATGTCACGACTAAGTTGTACGTTCACAACATTTCCGATTACCTCGACTCTAGAATTACAAATCTTCTCAAGAATTCTGATGTTGATAAGAACGCTAACAATACTCTCTTGGAAAATTTAAAAGCTAAAAATAAATCCGATTTTGATCATCATCAGCAAGTGGATAAAGGGTTCATGTCGCATAGACTTCATTTGGAGATATTGCCGTTTAAAGCTTTTTATCCGCAGTGTTTTAGGGTTAGATTTATTAAAACAAGTTTGATGGAGTTAAATAAACATTTTTTGTAGAATTATATCTAGATACATAAAATAGAAAACAAATTTATGCATTTAAAAAAACAATTATTTTATCTTATGCATTAAGAGAAAACCCTTTAGCAACTGCTAACTTCAATATTTCTTACAATAGACGAACGAGACATAGCCCAAAAAAATTTCAGTGACTTAAAACCTTTATCTATTGAACAATCTTAATTTTTAAGAAATTGTTACATAAACCCTTCATCCACTTGCGTCTTCAATTAAGAGTGAATTGCATAAAATTGAACAGGAGATGAAGTTGGTCAGAAATGCACATACAAACTTCAAACTGAGTGTTAATGATCGTATTGAAGCCATTAGTGATTACCTAACAGCAACATACAACACTGTAAAGGTTCAAATTAACAGCATTAATGATCGAATTCACGGTATTAGCAAGCGAATAGACAAATGAACTAATTCGAAGCGACATGACATTCAAATAAAATGGGAGGAGTTTGTTATTAAAAATGAATTTGTTATTGGGAGCTCAAGCAGAGAGCATCAAAAATTGATTTCTTCGATCAAGAATGAGTAAAGTAAAACAAGATATCGTTACTAAAATCCACAAGCCCCTGCGAATAAATTTCTCTAGAAAACGAAGCATTTTGAAAGGTTTAGATGATCTGTGGCAGGCCGATTTCGCTGATTTTATACTGTATTCCCGCGAAAATAGGGGGTATAAACACTTTCTAATTGTAATCGATTGTTTCTCCAAACATTTGTGGGCAGAACCTCTAAAAGATAAAAGCGGACCGTCAGTGAAGAGTGCATTTGACAAAATATTTAATGGCAGTAGGATCCCGAAAAACTTGCAGACCGATCAGGGTAAAGAGTTTTACAATAAGTATGTTGAAAATTTGTTATTAAAAAGGCTGCAATGCCCGAGCGAGTGATACGTACTGTTAAAGAAATATTATATAGAGAGTTTAGTTTACGAGGCAAATATAAATGGATCGATGTATTACCTGATATCACAAAAGATTACAACAATCGTAAAAATAGTACCATTGGTATGAAACCAAATGAAGTCACTAAAGATAAAGAACAGATGTTGTTGAAAACCGTTTATTCACACATCAAGATTGCTGGACCGCAAAAATTTAAAATTGGAGACTTTGTGCGAATCAGCAAGGAGAAAACCGTTTTGCAAAGGGATAAACACCTAATTGGTCTACCGAAATATTTAAAGTGATTTCAATTAAAATTACAAATCCTACTGTGTACCTGTTGGATGATTCAAAGGGGAGTCCAATCAAACGAGGATTTTACGCTAAGGAAATTCAACTTTTTAAGCATAATGATGCATATCTAGTGGAAAATTTATAAAGAAAAAAGCAACTAAAGTTTACGTGAAGTGGCTGGGACTTGATAAGACTCATATTAGTTGGATTGATAAAAATAATGTTTTATAATAATTTAATCGTATACTTGTTTAGTTTTAATAATAATAATAATAAATATATATTGTATTTCATCAAGAGTTTATATTCATACATTCATAGTCATAATACATTTTACCGAAAAACATATTCAGAGTTTCCATCATAAGATACTCGAGCTCTCCTTTTGTATCGTTCTCACTCAATATGCGGATAACTTTACCATACAAATTGTTACCTTTGTGAGCTAATTTGAAACATTTAGCCATAATTACATTATAATATAAATCAAATTCATAGGATTTTAATAATGTTAATTTAAAGTTTATAAGATTCTTAAAATTAATCAAGTTGTTCAACAACTTTAATTTCGTCATTGTAGATATTAATATTTAAAATTCCGACACTTAAGGGATATGACATCTAGTTTTTTGTATGAGGTATATGAAATGCGGTGATCGCAGTACTTCCAAGCGCCCCCATCTATAATTTCGGTTATATTCATTTCGGTGAATGCACTCCATTCTTCTGCGGTGAAGAAAACTCCATTGCGTCCAAAAGTACCATTATGCCCACAGTGGATTTTGATAATTGGTATAAATCCTAGTACTGGACCAATGGACACAAATTTTGTTCTAGAGTTATTGACTGCATAAGAGCTCTCTCCAATCAGCTGCATCTCCCGCTTAATGTCATCATCGTACCTACGAATGCCTGTCTCCACTATATCTTTGAACTTTAGGGGATATGAAAAGAATGATTAGATGTAGAAATAAATTTTACTTGAGAAAAATATATTTAAAACTTACGTTCAATAATATCTTGTGACTTCAGACTTTTCAGGTTAATCTGTTGCATGCACTCATCATCTAAATCGTACCTCACGTTGTAGAATTTTTCTGCATCTTTGCATGTTAAACCGTAAGTACCCTCGGGGTTGATTTAAGGTTTTATAAATTTTTTTGGTCTCGATTGGATATTTGCTTAGAAAGATCTTTGAAATCACGTATGTCCTCAGTAGACAATTCTTTTACAATATAGGGAGCTCTTTTTTTTTCGTGCCATTTGTATTACAGGTGACCACTGAGCAGGTGTATAAATTGGTCCAGATTTTAAAATTATTTTTTTTGACGTTCAATAGTTGCGTGCATTGCATCTCCCTCGTTCTGGGTATGACCAACTGTTAAATATTTATGAGTTATTGTTGGGATTTCAAACATGGTCGCAGCATACAAATACAGACAAGCCATTGCCTTATTTTTATTCTGCCCTGCACAATTGTCAGAATAAAACACTGCATCTTTAGTAAGGCAGTGATTTTGCAAGTACAGGAAAACACAAGAGCTGATTTCGTTTACTCTTCTGTTTGCTATGCCCTCGTGCCAAAAGTAACAAAATCCCTCTTTTGTAATACAGTCAAATATAGTAAAATTGAAGCAATTTAATTTTAGTTTATAATAAAATATTGCAACGTCTCCACAAGGCACCTGTAAAACTGCTTGAAGATCAAAACATGATACAACTGTAGTACTTTCCTTGTCTTTCCCTTTATTAATGTCCTTATTTTTTTCTTCTCGACTTTGAACCTTATTATTAATATGTGATTCATATTTCAATTGCAAGGCTTCTTTCTGTTCTTGGTTACTATTTTCAAACATTTGACAAAACGAGCATTGATCTTTTTTAGGTGTAAAAAATGAAAGATTATATTCATAATTGAAAACTTTTTCATAACTACATCTCTTTGCAAAGTTAAGTTCCTTCTCTTTTCTGTCTGTTACATACATTCGATACATTTCAGAAAGATTTATACTGCCATCCAAATATTTCTTTGAAGTTTGTGCCCTAAGATTTAATTAGTGGAAAACTGTTAATGTGTTCCCTAATAGAATTTTTTAATTCGTCACTTAATTTCGGTTTATTTAGGTTCATTCCCCTCTTATCTTTATCCAAAATTCCACATTTATCTACTTTCTTCCATATATTTTGTATTAATTTGTCACCAATATCCAGTGTTTTCATAAAGAAACATTTACATATTCTAACTTTAATTCCCTCATTTAGAAAATAGTAAGCAATATTATTACCTCTTTTTGATCCTTCTGTACGTTGTCGATACTTTGGTGTTACGATAGAGGAATTATTCAAAATAAAGTTTCGTTGTAAATTATGATATCCTTTATGAATGTGTTGCTGTTTGTCATCAGAAATCTTTGTTGCACACTTAAGTTGACATTTATTGCCACATGTTCATTGTACTGATCTTGCTGGCACTTCTCTATTACTTTCAGTAATGTATGATAAGCCTGAGTTTACTTTTTGTTTCTTAATATTTCGTTTCCATTGGCTTGGTATTTTTTGGCCTTCTCCTAGTTATTGTGTGACAAGATTCTTCAATATCTGATTTGTCACTATTCTTATTTTTGATATTTTTTATGGTCCTTGAGGTTGATGTAAAACATTAGATGAGCTATCAGTATCTGATGAATTTTCACTTGGCAAGTAATTTTTATACGCGTCTGAATTATCCTGTTATTCTTCAGGTTCAAAACAATCTTCTGTTTCTTGAACATCATTCTCCTAAAAGTCAATTTTATGTATGCATGAGTGCTTGTAATAAATTTACTGTTATTTATACAACAAATGTTTGACGTGCTCACTTATAATTAATCTGTTTTAAAATAATTTACTTTATGTATTAAATTATAAAACAAGTTCTTACATAATGTAAAGAATCTCCACTAGAAACTGCACTCTGGAAGTGAACATGTTCAGAAATTCCTGCAGGTTTCACCGTATTAGTGCTAATCTCATTTGACTTGGAATCTGTATCATTTTTACACATATTAAGCATTAGCAACCCCCTGCATTTTCTAAATTGACCACTCATGTTTATATTTAACGATACCAAACAGAGCAACTACTATTCTTTACACATCGGATAACACACGTGTTAAGTTAAACTCAAATACAGTGCAATAGCGCCAGAAGCGAGAGATAACTAGTTGCGAGTTTTACTACGGCAGCGCCTCAAGTCAAAAAATGGCCTTTCAGCACTACATTCTATTTAGAAACATTAGGATATTTTTCTGCGGCAGGGCCACATCTTACGATGTGGCTTTGTTGCATTAGATTTCTGTTAGAAACATAAAGACATATGTCGTTCCTAACAGATATTTCTAAAAATAAAAATATGGCCTTACTGCAGTTATCGCAACCGACTCTCCACATTATTATCCTACACGTAACTCAGTTTAAAAAAAAATTCGAGATGTGGCTTTTCTGCATTGCATGTGCGATAAATGCCCTCAAGTGCGCAATACTGTGTAAAATTATATGCGTAATAAAATTTTAGTCGCGCGCATTCGGGTATAAAGAGATACATTTTTTAAAATAGCGTACTTGTAATAATTTAGTATGGATTTCCCTCCACATATCATCACTAATACGAGATTTTAGATTTTAAAATATTAGTTTAACACGAGTTGTAGCATTGTCTAGTTTAACATGGGTGTGCTAAATATTAGAGTATTTTACCTAGATAGTGTAATTTATCCAGACTGTCCGAAACAGTGAAACAATATTTTTTAAATAAATCAGTCCTAATATTAAATATATCAAAAATGGATACTCCCGAATCGCCAAACATTATATTTGATTTTTCTGACGAAGATTTAAGCGAAATGTGTATGGAACCCTGTAGCGATCTTAAATTAATTGAGTCTGAATGTAATACATATATCTACACTTGCCCAGGATTCAACACATCTGAACAATTGAATTAAGTGAATGAGTTGAATTGTTTTGAAAAACGTATGTTAAAAATTAAAATGAATATTTAAAATATTTTTTTTTACTTTGAGTCTATTTTTTTATTTCTAATAAATAATTAATTTGAGTTCTGTGTAAAGTTGCTAATCATAAAAGGTTAACCCTTTCAGACCTGAATTAAATATAATCAATAAAAACATTATTTTTGCATTTAAGTAAGTTGCTAGGGGCATACTCCAATATATTTTTGCATATTTGCAAACAGTATCAATTATATTTTAAAAATTAGAGGTTGTACATGATCTTGTACTTATGATCTCAAAGAGTAGAAGTAGAGAGAATAAGCGGGGACTGGGCCCACCGCTCCGCCGCATCCGGTGTTGTGTTGTAGCGTGTAAAATGTGCTAAGACGTTTTAAAACATGCCCCTCCACTTTGATGACGTGCAATAATATCATATCCATATTAATATGTAAACAGTCCAATAGATGAGTAATCCGCGCCTCTGCGTCGAGCAGTAGGTGACGTCATCCATAAGAGCTCCTTGTGTGTGAGTGAGAACCAGAAATCGGAAATGGAAGGATGGAAAATATGAGAGATAGCAGCAGCCACCTAGCGGCAGCAAGCAAACGAGCATATACAGGGTGATCGAAAGACTTTGTATATACAGGGTGTGTCAAAAATAAATCTAAGATAGCGGTTATGCGGTTTATTATGATATTTACTTTGTGGTTAGATGAGATAAATTTATTAATTTCTTAAACAGGTAGGTAATGTTAAGAAAAAATAATAATATTGATTTTTTATTTTTCATTTTTTATTGTTATTTAAAACCAATAATGTATAATATTATTTTAATATTATAATTTACAACTGAATAGAATATAATTTATTATCATTATTAACGGGAAATTTGTGGTATTAAATTTATATATAAGTAGAAGGATGGATATTTGTATTAATTTCATATTGTTAATAAATTATATAAACATGTATAATTCTTCAACTTTATTTAAATTGGCTTCAGATAAAGTGTTTACACAAATTAACTGTAAATATGATATTTATAAGTTAGCAATACCGAAAACAATACGAGAGCATTTACTTCGAAATTGGTATGAAGATCCATTCGTAAGGCTTTCCGATTCAACACCCTCATCAATATTAACATGCTATGAAAACATGTCATTCGAAGTCATCCACAAATGGAATAATGAAAATTTAAAAATAGTGTTTAATGAAAGTTGCGTTAATTTTTACGATATGATGCCCGCTGATGACCATAAAATATGTGTTTGGGAAAAATATTTCCTTAACACTAAAACTCTAGAAAAGGTCTGTAGGTCTTGCAAGGAAAAATATAACATTGTTGCGATGTTTAATTTTGCACCATTCTGTCATTTTGTACGGATGACTGATCATTACAAAAACTACACCCAAGAAAATGTCTTTAATTTCTTCGTATGGAGAACAAGTGGATGGTGCTGCAGTTTTTTAAAAAAACCCTTATTTTTTGTGTGTGGCAATGATGAGCGTTTTGATATAGTACACACATATACGGTCATGATTCAATGTTCAATTCTTGGGATACTGATAGTGATTAATAACATTGTATTTATATATGTATAATCATAATGTAAGCAATTAATTAATACCATTTAATAAAATAATAATATTAATCAATATCTGTTTTATGTTTATTTATAAAATGATGTACGATTACGTTGTTATGATAGGAAATAAGAAATTTGTGGTTAGGTGAGATAGTATTATTAATTTATTAAAACTGACGCCGCTTATTTTGATAGAAATTTGCGGTTAGATGTGTTAGAATATTATTTATATTAAGTTTATTAGTACTAAAATTATTGTTAAGTTGATATCAGTTCCTATGTTCACTGTAATAAGATATTCACAAATACAATGTCAAGCAGTTGCAGTTGTGAATGTATAGAGAGCACATATGTAATAAAACAGTTCATGATATTTTATGTAGTAATGCAATAAAAACATTGTGGTTACATCAACGGAAAGTGTTTGATTAAGCCCAAATAATAAATATAAATAACAAGATGAACCAATATTTTTACAATGTAAATATTAAGTTATCATTTTTAGCTGAAGATTGCATTGTGGTGAAGAATGATTAAGGAGTATAAAATGTTTTTGTTATATTTTACGATAAGGTGAGATAATAAGTTTATTTACATTGAACGCAATATATATATATATATATATATATATATATATATATATATACAGGGTGTCCGGAAAATACGTGTACAACGTTTGACGACAGACTCCTGACGTCAAATTAGGTCGATCTAAGCCGACTTAGTTATATCCAAAATTGTCTCGTTTAGCCGGTAGAGGGCGTAAAAAAAAAACAAAAGTATAATAAAGTTGAAAGTATTGTAAGAAACTAAGTAAAACAAAAACATTACTTAAGCAAATGTGTAAAATGACCGCCATCTTGCTGAATACACTTATTAACACTCTTTAAAAAATAATATTGGACCCTATCTAATGTCTCGGGATTATTAAAATGGTTGCCTGCATTTAAAATCCGCTGCAATATATCATCGCGTGTGTTTACCGGAGTCTTGTAAACTTCGGTTTTAATAGCGCCCCACAAAAAGAAGTCACACATATTTAACTCAGGAGAACGTGGTGGCCATTTTACTGGTGCATCATTGCCTCTTCCAATCCATCGGTTGGGATATTGATGATGTAAGTATTGCCGAACGGCAACGGAAAAATGGGGCGGGGCACCATCATGCATATACCACATTTCCCTCCAAAGTAAAAGGGGCAAATTCTCCAGAAGAATTGGTAATGTGTCTTGCAAAAAATTTAAATAAATATTTCCATCTAACCTGTCTGGAATAACAATGGGACCAATAAGGTAGTGATCAATAATACCTGCCCAAATATTAATTTTAAATTGATGCTGATGATGTGCAACTTTAATGGCATGTGGATTTTCATCGGAATAAATATGTTCGTTGTGCAGATTGGTTACCCCAGATCTTGTAAAGCATGCCTCGTCAGTAAACATAATTTTTCTACAAAAATTTGGAACAAGGATTCTTTTGTTTCTAATAAATTGACAAAATGTAAGCCGCATGGGGGGATCAGTCGGTAAAAGTTCCTGGACTTTTTGTATGTGGTAAGGATGTAACAACTGTTCTCTTAAAACCTCATTGACAATCGTTTTAGGAACATTTAACTCACGTTCTAAGAGACGGGTACTGGTACTTGGTTCTTCTTCAACTCTTTCCAGAATCATCTCTTCTGTTTCCACAGTTCGAGTTGTTTGCATACGACCCCTGCCTTCAAACTTTTTCTCAAAACTGCCCGTTTCCCGAAGATGACGCTCAATATTGGCAAATGTTTGGTGGTTTGGTATTCGACGGTTAGGAAACCTCTCCATGTACACCCTAACACTCTGACGCCCATTTCCTTGACAAAACCCGTATACCAGGAGCATGTCAACTTTCTGAGAGTTTGTATAATTTTCCATTTTTAATGGTAAAATGAACTTGTAATTCAAGAATGTTGATCGTATACTTGAGTAAATTTCATAGACTGGTGACAATTTGTCAATAATTGTCAAATTATTAAACGCCATAGCAACAAGGTCACTTAAAAAATTATTGTTACAGGTAATTTCTTTTTAATATTTACAAATTTTTGACGCCCTCTACCGGCTAAACGAGACAATTTTGGATATAACTAAGTCGGCTTAGATCGACCTATTTTGACGTCAGGAGTCTGTCGTCAAACGTTGTACACGTATTTTCCGGACACCCTGTATATAAATAAAAATAGAATATTGAATACATTAGCTTTGAAAAATAATATTTATCAAAACTAAAAATGTTTGCTTGTAGTATATGTCATAAATCCTATTCACGCACGGATAGTTTAAATAGACATTTATTAGTGCATAGTGTTCATAACAAAACAAATAAATATACATGTTTAGTTTGTTGTATTGAATTTTCCCGATTGGATATTCTTAAACGGCATTTAGATAGCGTTCATCAAAATAGTATTTTATGTGATACCTGTGGTGTAATGTTCAACTGTGGTAGCAACTATGTTAGTCATAAGAGAACCATGGAGGTTAACGCTACATCCGAAAGGCTTCCTTCCACGTCTAAGAGACCCGCCCCCGATAACAATGGAAACGTTTCAATAACAAAAAAAAAAAATGAAGTGTAATTTATGCTGTTTAGATTTTACTTCCTTAAGTAAATATAAAGGTCATTTAAGATCGCAGAAACATTTCAACAAATCATCTTCGTTAGTATTTAACCAAGATGGAATAGAAATGATTGAAACGGCGTTTAAAAATAGAATCACTACATATAGAATTAGAGCAAGTTCTTCAAATATTGTAGACATACTATCATTTATAAACCAACACAAGGTATCAATACAATCATTAATAGAACCACTGAGAGAATCTGAAAAAGGTTTAAAAGTAAATATTGAATTATTTGCTAATTATATGAGGAATAAAGGAGGAGGAGAGGAGGATTATGAAACCGACTTGAAATCTTTTAATACAAGAAATAAAATTATTACACCTACTTCGGATATTAGTGAAATATTAGATTATTTCTCTGCTACTATTTGTAAAAAGAGTGAAGAATTCCAAGAAAGAGGTAGTGGATGGGCACTAATGAATGTATCACATTTACAAATAAATATTAATAAATATGTAGCTATAGCTATTCGAGGATCGTCATTTATAGAACTACCAATGCAAATTAGAAATCGGAAAGCATGTATTAACATACAAAACAAAAATGACGATGCCTGTTTAGCTTGGTCCATTAATGCAGCTCTTTATCCAGTTCCCCATGGTCAGCATCCAGAGAGAATTTCATCATATCCTCACTACACAACTACATTAAATTTAAAAGGTATTAGTTTCCCCTGTAAAATGAGTGATATTAAAAAAAATGAAAAATTAAATAATATTAGTATAAATGTATACGGCTTAGAATTTGATACTAACTTAAAACAATATAACGGGTAGGGCCAATTTACTTTACTTCTGAAAAATTAGAAAATCACATTAACTTACTTTTTCTTGAAAATGAATCTTTAGGTCATTACGTATTAATCAAAAGTTTATTTAGATTAATTTCTAAACAAATATCAAATCATAAAGGTTCTACGTATTTCTGCGATGGATGCTTAACAATTCATACAAACTTAGTAAAATTTAATGAGCATATAACACATGATTGTAATAAAATTCGAACAATTTTACCTACAAACGTTGAGAAAAAAACGAAAAATGGAACTTTAAAACCAGAAAACATTTTAAATTTTTTAAATTTTAATCATAAGATGATCGTACCATTTGTGGTGTATGCTGATTTTGAAAGTCTTTTAATACCAGTTCAATCTTGTCAACCTAATCCAAAAACATCATATACAAATGTCACTCATAAGCATGTACCATATTCCTTTGCATACATGATTAAATGCTCGTTTGATAATACATTAGATAAATTTGAAACTTATACCGGTTTAGACAGCCCTTCAATTTTTTTAGAACGTTTAACATCTGATGCAAAATTAATATACAACAAATATTTAAATACTGTGATTCCTCTTAAAAAGTTAACAGACTATGAACAAAAAATATATGATGAGTCAATTGAATGTCATATCTGCCAGGAACAAATTATTGATAGAAACATTAAAGTTAGAGATCACTGTCATTTAACCGGTAAATTTATAGGAGCATCTCATGTAGAGTGTAATTTAAATTATAAAGTACCTAAATTTATTCCAGTTTTTTTTCATAATTTATCTGGTTATGATTCTCATTTATTTATTAAAGAACTTTGTCGTGATCGTGAAAAGATAAATGTAATAGCACAAAATAAAGAAAAATATATTTCATTCTCTAAAAATATCAATGTTAGTGAATATATTGATAAAACAGGTAATAAACGTAACGTTAATATTAGTTTAAGGTTTGTTGATTCATTTCGTTTTATGTCTAGTAGCATTGAAAACTTGCTAATAATTTAACAAATGATCAATTAGTTGTTATAAATAATTTTTTCACTAATAAAAAACAATTTGACTTAATAAGAAAGAAAGGTATTTTTCCATATGAATATATGGATTCACTTGACAAACTAAAGATGACAAAATTACCATCAAAACAATATTTTCATAATAGTATGCAGGGTTCTTACATCTCGCAGAAAGATTATAAGCATGCTAAAGCAGTTTGGAATTGTTTTAAATGTAGAAATTTGGAGGATTATTCCAATTTATATTTGAAGACGGACGTCTTACTTTTAACAGATATTTTTGAAAATTTTAGAAAAGTTTGTTATAGTACATATAACTTAGATCCCGCTCATTATTATACAGCACCTGGTTTATCATGGGATGCTATGCTAAAATATACGAAAATTGAATTAGAATTGTTTACGGATATAGATATGCATCATTTTATTAAAAAAGGTATTCGAGGTGGCATCAGTCAATGCTCTTTGAGATATGCTTCTGCTAATAATAAATATATGTCTGATTATAAGGTAAATAAACCATCCAGTTATTTAACTTATTGGGATGCTAATAACTTATATGGTTGGGCGATGTCACAATTTTTACCATATGGCAATTTTAAATGGTTATCAGATGGTGAGATTAGAAATTTTAAATTAAATTTAAATACTATAGCAGACGATTCCCGGTTTGGATATATTATAGAAGCAGACGTGGACTATCCAGAATCACTACATGATAAGCATAACGATCTTCCATTTTTGGTTGAAAATATTGTACCACCAAAATCACTATTTAAGAGTACTAAATTAATACCTAATTTATTAAATAAAAAAAAGTATATTATCCATTCACGTAATTTAAAGCATGCGGTAAAACATGGTTTAAAACTTACAAAAATTCATCGTGTATTAAAATTCGAACAATCTGATTGGTTGAAAAAATACATTGATTTGAATACAATAAGGAGAAAAGCTGCTAGAAATGATTTTGAAAAGGATTTCTATAAATTAATGAATAACAGTGTTTTTGGTAAAACAATGGAAAATGTAGACAAATACGTAGATGTAAAACTGGTGAATCATTGGCACAATAATGGTAAAAAACGTGGTGCTGAAACCTTAATTGCAAAACCTAATTTTAACTCTGTTTCAATATTTTCAGAAAATCTATGTGCTATTCAATTAGATCGTTTGAAAGTTGTATACAATAAACCTATTTATATTGGATTTACTGTTTTAGAGTTATCAAAATTGTTAATGTATGAATTTTATTACGATTATATAAAACCTATGTATGGAAATAAACTTAAATTATGTTATATGGACACCGATAGCTTAATTATGCTAAATGAAACCGATGATGTATATTTGGATATGAAATTAAACTTAAATAAATTTGATACATCTAACTTTAGTTCTGATAATATATATAATATTCCATTGGTAAATAAAGCAGTATTGGGTTTAATGAAAGATGAGAATGGTGATAGAGTAATGAGTGAATTTGTTGGATTAAGATCAAAAATGTATGCTATAAATGTAGAGAATAAATTTGTAAAAAAAGCAAAAGGTGTTAAAAGAAATGTAGTAAATAATAATATAGATTTTGAGGATTATAAGAATTCATTATTTAATAATGAAATAATATATAGAAAACAAAATTTATTTAAGTCAATAAAACATGTTATATTTACTCAAAGTCAAAATAAATTAGCCTTATCACCACATGATGATAAGCGATATATATGTCCTGATGGTATTAATACCTTAGCTTGGGGAAACAAAAATATACCAAAACTATAAATATTTTGATACCTATGAAGTTTTAATTTATTTTATAAGATTAATTTTGTTTTTTGTTTTAATATTAATGTTATTTATTTTAATTATTTTGTCAATAAGATATAAGTGTGGTAGTGATTAACGTATTATCATGTATCATATCCCATCAAAACAAGATTTGATATTATTTATCGTGGTTGTGGTTTGATTTTATTTGTTTTCACACACACATAAGTATAAGTATATAACACTGATTTTTAACAATATTTTACCAGTAATAATTTATATTTTATTATAAAAATAACTAATTATTTAATTAAATAAATAAAATGGACTTCACTAAACTGAACCAATTCTGCCAAGAACAAGAGGAGAATACGAAAGAAAGTCGTAGCCTTACTGATTTACAAATTGGGTACAAATATACTATTGATAAAATAGAAAAAAGACAAACGCGATTCTTTTCCGATGAAGCCTGTTATTTCGAACTTATAAGATTAGATTTGATTAATGGAAAACACTATCCAATAATCAAAATTGATCGAATAAGTAAATAAATGTAAGTAAGTAAATATTATTTCCTATATATAAAAATGCTAATAATATGTTTCGTTTATTACAGTTATTCTTTTCGATCAATCAATATCTACCTTAAGGGCCGATGTCCACCTATCAATGATTCCACCTACATCACATTAAAATAAATATGTTTCTATCCTTTAACTTTTTACATGTAAATTTAAGTATACATATGAGATATAATATAAAATGTTATTTTTAAAATTATATTCATTAATAATTATATAATAGAAACTATTTTATTATTATATAATTATATGTTATATTTTTTTCTTTGCAGGATCTACACACCTTTTTCCATTGTTTATACGTTTAGGTAATATTTTCCTCAAACGAAAATATTAAAAAAAAAAAAAACTAGAATGAATTACCTCAAATAATATATTTATTTTCTTTAAATAAGTCACATTCATTTAAATTACAAATTAAATAATTATACATCAATTTAAGATTTTCAAGAGTGCATACTGAATACATACATTTTCCAATTAAAATAACAATTCACTTAATAGTTTAACATTAGTAACGATGCAAATTGAACACATTTTTTATGATAAACACAATTATGTTTTGCCTTTTAAAAATATTTTTTATTTAAGCTTTAAATCCATATTTAATTAATATGGTTCGGATCATATCTAACCTAACAATTTATATAAAATTTAATTATTATTTAAATAAGTACAAATTTTTTTAACATTCTGAAATGAGCAATAACTAAATTCATTCATGTGATTCACACAGAAATGCATACATTTTTCAAACATTGATGCATTAATTTCACCTTCTAAATTTAATATTGTAAAATTCGGAAAATGTTTTTTTAAAAAATCTTTCTTTTGAACACCTTTGACCACGCACGTCACATCGGATAAATTCTGTGTAAATCCGTAAAAGATGTTGAAAATCTCTGTCATATCGATGAGTCCGCCGGAATATGAAATTGAGTGATAATTATTTTTCAACCATCTGGCTTGGATTGTTTCCTTTGATGTTAAAAACGAGTAGTCGATTGTCGGCTTCATCAAGTAGGTGTGAATATTTTTATAACTTGTTGCAATACTTATTTCCTTCGGTATAAACTGTTTTGCAATTACAAATCCTTGCATATCGATAGCTAATATAATCATCATGTTATATATAAAGTATACTCATCAACGGTTTTTTATGTTCAAGATTGGTAAATCTGCTTTGATTATTATTGATATCTCAGGTGCACTGAAACTCACTCTTTTTCTATCACAAGAGTTTTCGAACCAACCCCGATAGCGGTCTGTATTCAACTACACTGTCATACAAAATGAGGCAATATGCTCTGGTGTTATCTTCAAACGCATGATGTCCTTCCATCTCAATTTTTAAATCAATTGTAGATGACTTTATGCTTTTGTTTTGCTTCGAAACGTCAAATACATATAACATGAGAGTTTTAAATTGTGCATAGGTTAACATCGGTTTATTGAAACGTCCATAATAACTGCTTTGGAACTTTGTGTATGCATAATAAGAAGCGGTGTATTCACCGTTCAACACATCTTGATTTAATTTATCATACGGTTAAGACTCCGAATTCAAATACACGGTTATATTTCTAATCGAACAATGATCAAAATGACTTGCATTTTTATCTTTTTTACCCAATTTATCCTCTTGAAATGCGATTATTACATACCGAGGTTTTTCTAGATGGGTTGAAGTTTTGACTAACCAAACATCCTTATCGGTTTTTCTTAGAGATGGTAATTCATGTAAATCCCATCTGCGAAACGGTATCAAAATAGGAGCATCTGATTGAATGTTGGTTAACAATTGTAATTTTACTTCATCGCTCGGCTGAATATGTTGTATGTGCCATTCGATTTTGTCTATGCTAATCTTAGGGTCTTTAGTGGTTGTATAACAGTTTATATCAGTTGTAGCTCTATGTAAAATTAACTCCTGTTTTACATTTACCATCACTTTTTTGTAATCTTCAGCAAACCCCAAAAGACATTTGAGAGGTAAAATTGCGTAAAACTTTTGGTTTGTATCAAAATAAGTTTTCATTCCGGAATCTAACGTCTCATTCCATCCACTCTACTCCAAACTTCTTAGATCTTCCTTGCTATACGAGTTGTATCCCTTAATTGTGGTGGTAATTCCCACATCTTTATTTTTGTCGACTTCTACTCCATTAATGTTATAACTAATTTCTCTAAAAAAAAATGCCCAAGCATTTGTGGTCCATTTAAAATTAGCTCCATCAGGATTATTGGTTTTGCCGGAGATGTATAGATAGCTATTGGAAGGTAGGGTGAGTATATCCTGTTGTTGTATTATAATGCGAATTTCATCGTTGTTGTTAAACGATTGAGTTATCGGTTGATAACTATGAAATTCTTCCTTAACAATAGTCTCGTCTTCTCTGAATTTTTCAAAAATACTTAGTTTTTCCATTTTACTTTGTAACCCAACGACGCGAGTCTTGACAGATCGTGACGTGTTAGTCTTATTGATGTTGAACGACGAGTGATATTTTTAATTGTTGTTATCGCTTCTTTATTAGTTTCCGAATTGTGATATTGAATTCCCATTACGATTTTAATTCGAGTCTAACTAAAATGTTCTCTCCTCTAAAATTTACAGGTAACCCGTTTTGGTCTTTAAGAGTTATAGTAATGTTGTCGATGGTACGCACATTCACCCGCAAATAATAAATATTTCGTGGTTCTATGTTAAGAGCGAATCCCGGATCGACCAAAGGTGAAAATTCAAAAATTGTATGTGATAATTTATCACCGTAATAGGCACCCGTCACAATATTACACTTAAGTCTAATGCTTGACACTTTTATAATTTGAACGGGTAGATCAGATAAATTCAAGTTGTTTGCTTTTAATATTTTACTGGAATACCCGAGTAATGTTCCGATACTGTCAGACGGTGAAAAGTCTATGTCGTATTTACACAAAATCTCGCACTTTAAGGTATTATTGTTCGGTTTAAGGCTGATTAGCGATTTGTAGTCTATGTCTTTGTTAGTTGATCTATCTTTTAGGATGGATTGCAAATACGTTTTGATATCGGTAATTTCATAAGAACCGGTGGGTATCTCAATTACTTTATCACCGTTATGCTTGTAGTAAAACTTGTTACAACCGTCTTCTATATTGGGAATAGTGTTGTAAGATTGAAAACCAATCAGACCTAAATAATAATTTTTGTTAGGGTCTAATTCGATTGGTGGATAATAATTTTCCGAGAGCACGCTATTATCACTTTGCAGAGTAAACGTTTGAGACATGATTGCGTGTGACTCTAAAATCTACAATCGTATTTATACTAAAAATTTCAAACACAAATGGCCGCAGTTAAATGTATTAAAATCTTGGTATCTATTATGGTTATATGTTATTTCACTACCTCGAAAATATTTTAAGAGTTCTTTTGGGGGAAAAAGATCACCAAAACTGTCAAAGTATTTTACGAAATTTCCACGTTTCTTGTATGCAACCCAATGCGTACCGCTACCTCTCACACGATCGAGATTAACAATACCGGACTCGTTCTTATAAGATCGAATCGGTAAGGTATCACGCATAAAAACTCCTCTAAAATATGATATTTTTGCTTTAAGTGCAAACATATTTATGTCCTTATCGGTTAGCGGGCGTCGAGGTAGCGAACTCAGAAGTTTTTTGATGTTTGTAGATAGAGTCCTAATCCTTTTTTATACGGTTTCAAATAGAGCCCGTTTCCCGTTTTTCCACCGAGAGCAATAGCTTCCATCATTTTATTATGACGTTGAGATTCACTAAATTTTTTACGAGCGTCTGTGGCGTCGTTTACCGCTTTTGCGATACCGGATGCACCACCAGCAAGCGCACCCAATGCACTGAGACCTGCAAAAATAGGTATCAATGGTAGGATACCACCGACTTTAGGTACTGGAATTATACGAGGTGTTCGAATTTTCTTCTTTCCACCAACTTTGCGCACGGCAAGTTTTGCAGCATTAAGGGCTATGTGTGATCCTTCAGATATACCATTCTTTTGCTTAATTTTATTTTTAAATCCTTTTAACGCATTTTTTGCTTTCATCATAATTACGCTTCGCAACTCAACTTTCCTTACTCTTTTTTTTACAACTTTCTTCCCTCTTTTTTTCTTCGGCGACATACCCATACCCAATTTTCTTTTTACTTTCATTGCTGTTGTCACCGCAAAAGCGCTTGCTTTTTCACCTAAGGATGCGTCTGAAGATTTAACTCTTTGCCAAGCGACCTCCGCTAACTGTTTATCCGCTACGTGTCTATCACTTAAATTTTTGTTTTGTGAATATGCGATATCATGTAGTTTACATGCTACGTCTAACTTGTTTATGCCTGGATCACCTCTTTGTAAACGCTTTTTTAATTTTGTGCCCGGTCCACAGTATTGATACCCTGGTAGATGTAATTCAATGGGTAACTTATTTATAAAAAAATTGATAATACCTGCACCGCGATACAAATGCATTTAAAAGTTTTTCTATGAAGCGCCTCTATTTATAACCAAGATCCAACCCCCATTTTATGGCATTACGATGAAAGTGGTCAAGCAGAAAAAGTCGTTGCCGATTGTGAACATGGATGAGTTCGTCTCGGGAATGGGTTTGACGACGGAGATGCGTCATGGGGAATTATTGCCAAATTCGGTACGATCCCTAATTTGTGGGCCGTCCAATTGTGGAAAATCAAACGCAATGTTAAGTTTATTGTTTAGTGAAAACGGATTACATTTTGAGAACATTTATATTTACTCGAAATCGTTGTATCAACCAAAGTATCGTCTATTGGAAAACGTTATGAAGTCAATACAAAAAATAAAATATTTTCAGTTTAAAGAAAATGAGGAAATTATGAGCCCCGAGAATGCCAAACCAAATTCAATCTTTATTTTTGATGATGTTGCGTGCGACGGTCAAGAGAAAATCAGGGAATATTTTAGCATGGGGAGACACAATAACATCGATTCATTTTATTTATGTCAGACTTATACACAAATACCCAAACACTTGATACGTGATAATGCCAACTTTATCGTATTATTCAAGCAAGATGAAATGAATTTGAAACACGCGTTTTCAGATCATGTGAGCAACGACATGGATTTTGAAAAAATTAAAACAATCTGTAGACTGTGTTGGGCCGATAAATACGGATTCATAGTAATAAACAAAGATTGTGATCCGAATAAGGGCAGATACCGCAAATGTTTCGATCGTTATATAATTGTTGACAATTGATTATAACAATCAAATGCACACAAGTGATTGAAGGAGCATGACGGACAATGCGGTTAAACATCGACTGATCAATATTAAAAAGGCTATAAGAAAAAAACTGTTTGCCATAAAAATAAACCGATCAGAAAATGATGAATTTTTGAACAAAACATATAAGCCGTTATTGGAACCTTTAAAAGAAATTATTACTCACAGTCGGGCAAATAAATATATAGTTAAAGTGCCGGTTCAGCGAAAAAGAAAATTAGCAAAATGGCATGGTATCTCAAAGCGTAAAGAGGATTATGAAGAAGAGCCTTATGATGAACATGATGTCAACGAATTTCACACACCTCTTCGCAGACCGCATGGGAGTGAAGGGAATCACATGATGACGAAGAGGTTGCTCATAAACCTCTTCATGAACCTCATAAACCTCTTCATGGGCCTTATATACCTCTTCATGAGTCTCATAAACCTCTTGACAAACCTCATGAAGACGAAGAGGTAGCGCATGGTGCCGAAGAGGTACCTCATGTATCAAATAAAACAGAATATGTGGATGCGGCTTATTTGGATACCTTTCAGGACTTGCCTAGAAAATATGTCAGAAAGAGATTTTCAGATGATCGAAAACTTGATGAGTCCACCGGTATAAATATCGATAGTCATACAAAAAAGTGGACGATTGGAAATTATAATGTTGAACTGGTCGATGGTAAAAATTTTAAAATTGGTGATTCTGTGTACGTTGGAACTAAAGGCTTGTATGAACTTCTCTTTATGAAAGAACCCGACGATCAAATTTATAACGAAAATGATTTGAAAAACTATAAAACAATATTAGAAAAAACACATGCATTACACCGCAATTACGATCCAAAAAATCAAAAACAGGGTTCGAAAAGTAGAAAATATACTGAGATTATTAAGCCCATGTTTAAAAATCGCTCACCGACATATACAAAACAACGCAATAATTCAACCAGCTCTCATACTATCGGCAAAGGTTTTGATTCTAAATTGCAAGTTCAACATACTCCAACGCAATACAAGTATTGGAACAATTTAAGCGAACTTGTTGATAGGTTGTGTTTATTGCACGCATCGAGAAATGCAGGGAATAATTCGCACAATAATGAGATTGCTTCAATCGAGGAGGAATTGCGTGAAGAAGATGTAATTTTCTAATAAATACAAAGCGCACTCTTGTTTACACATCATACGTATCATGAGCATCGATAAGTTCGGACGTCATTCATCACAGATTAAAATAAATAAACCATTGACGACCGTTAGAGGGCCACCAGGCATTGGATTTAAACGTGATGCTGATGGGCATTTCAACCTTGATGGTAAAAGAATAAAATATTTGCAATTACCGATTAATGAAAACGATGCCGCAAACAAAAAATATGTGGATAATGTAAATGCCGTTCATTTGCAGGATTTGAACACATCATTTAAAAATATTAATTCAAAAGTTAATTTAATTATTGATAGTATTCCACAAATTATAAACTCAAAAATTTTACTAGTAAAAGAGGATCTGGCGGAGAAGATTAAAAGTTTATCCGGAGATTTGGAAGCGTATAAAAATACAACAAATCATGAAATAGAACTGCTTAACAATAACATAGATATAAAATGGGAACAGTTTAAAAATGATTTAAATACGCTATTATTAAGTCAAACAAATAGCATTAAACTGTTGATTGCCCCATTAAAGAGTCCTTCAATTCAAAATGAGTAAAGAGGATGTAGTGCGCGAGTTACACAAGCCGGCGAGAAAGAATTTTGCTCGAAGACGAACAATACTTAAAGGTGTCGACGATCTGTGGCAAATAGATCTTGCCGAGTTTCAATTATTCTCTCGAGAAAATAAAGAATATAAATATATACTAGTAGTAATTGATTGTTTCTCAAAATATGCCTGGACTGCACCCATAAAAAATAAAACCGGTGTGATTGTTGCAGAAACCATGAAGAAAATATTGAAAAATGCCGGTGGACGGAGCCCGAAAAATATTCAAAGTGATCATGGTAAAGAATTTTATAACAGTCAATTTTCTGCATTAATGAAAAAATATAATATTAATCATTACTCAACATATACGATAATGAAAGCCGCAATTGTCGAGCGTCTAATCCGCACACTAAAAGATAAACTATACAGACAATTTAGTTTGCGTGGGCGTTACAGCTGGTATGATATTTTAAACAAGGTTACATTAGAATACAACAATCAACGTCACCGTACGATAGGAATGCGACCAGCTGATGTAAAGCCTGGCGGTGATAAAGAGACCTTGTTATTGAAAACGGTCTACTCACACATAAAAATTGCAGGAAAAGGGAATTTACGAGTGGGTGATATGGTGCGTCTGAGTAAACAAAAAACGCTTTTCGCAAAAGGATACACACCCAATTAGACAACTGAATTGTTTAAAATTGTTAAAATTAAAATTACCAACCCGGTGACGTATTTATTGGAAGATGAAAAAGGAGATCCTATACAAGGAGCTTTTTACGCTGAGGAATTGCAGAAAACATCAAATCTTAAGATATATTTAGTGGAAAAAATATTGCGAAAGAAGGGAAATAAATTATTTGTAAAATGGTTAGGTTTTGATGCTTCACACAACAGTTGGATTAACAAACAAAATGTATTATAATTCTATAAATATAATTAATATGTTTAAAAATATTCCAGTGTTTGTTGGTAATATTGACCTTACAATATTTGGAATACAATGTCCAAATGAGGGGCTACTACTGCAACTTCAAAGACTTTTGCAAACATTAGTATCCAATAAATTTGATTTCAGTAACTCTGATAACTACGATGAAGATATTTAAATAATATTTAATTTTGTAAGGAATAATTAATTAATAAATAAACATTTTATTTTTATGTACTTACCTTTATTATATAATTTTATTCTAACCTGTAAAATGATTCATGTAATAAATTGTAATGAAATAATGATGAAATAAAAATGCAGTTTATTATTTTTTTATTTAATTAATCCTTGAACTGTCATTTCACTCCAGATTATGGGGGTAAATATTAAGATTAACAAACTAATTACAAATAATACTTCTAAAATAATGGTGCATATAATTTTAACATTGTCTTCTTCCTCAATACATTTTTTACATGTAATGTCTATAACGGTACAACAAGAATATAGAGCACGCTGCTGTGATAACTCATTCGCAGCACTTGTATCTTGCTGGTGGTTGTCCATCTATATGATCCCTCTGAAGAGTGGTGTTATAATGTTTATTTTATACTATGCAGGCAATTTGCAAAGCTGTCGCTGTGTTTCTTATCGGCTTACATACAGTTCACTAGACTTACGTTGTTTTTGTTTCAACGATTTCAGTAGAACTGGATGCATTTTGTGAAGATTGTGAATATTGCATTACTTCGGGGAAGTTAAACTGCAATACTTCATATAGGATTTCTTTGTTTTCATAGTAGTATTGTTTCAGATTTGAAATCTGCTTATTTATTTCTTTTTTTTCTTCATCTGTTGCATCGACCGTTATTTGTGTACGTGATTCCTCCAAACATTGATTTAAATAATCAAAAAAAATGTAGTTGACTAAGCCTATCCATACGCATTTCAATCAATTCAAATAATCCACAAAGAGCGTTAAAGCAATGTTGTTCCAAAGAAATCTTAACACCGTTTTTTTCAATGACAACCACTTTTTGACGGTTACGCATCTCTTCCAAATATATATTGCAATTATCGATTGCTAGCAATAAACTAAAAAAATTATTTCATAATAAAATATATAATATTATTAAAATTCGATATTTCCTACACTTACTACACTTATTCTATTATATATTCTAAATGAAAAATATGTTCTAAAAATAAATATATATAAAAATATAACAATTTTTCATTTTTAACACTACAATGAGGATATTTTTAAATTATTTATTACATGATAAGTAGTTATATAACAATTTCACATTTTCAACACTGCAATGGGGGTATAATATTTTATGAAATGGACAATTAACATATTCTTGCACATTTCTTCTGGGCGATGGTGATGGTTCCTGATTGGATGGATATTCTTTAATTAAGATAAATTGGCTTAGGTAATCACATTTCATTTTCCCTTGAACATATACAATTTCATCATCATTTTTTCTTATAACTTCACTCAATATTTGCGGAATGTCATCTTCATCGTATTGTCCTATAGAATTCCACATCAAACCATGATGACGAAAATCTAGCTGATTAACATTACGACGGTCTTCTGCACTGACATCCGAAAGAACACAAACTTGATTAAAAAGTACTTTTGTAATCTCATCTGTATGACTATTGTATGCAGCTAACTCTTTGGGAACAAAACTTTTATTAATCACATATCCCTGTAGATCAATGATCACAACCATCTTGATTTTAGTGTTGTGGATATACTGAATTTAATTTAATAAAATGCTAACAATGTTGAAAAATATATTATATTTTATATTTATTTAATCAAATGAATTATTATTTTGTCTAACCACAAATAACAACGAGATAACCAGTTATTATGATTAAATTTATTTTGCACATTATTTAACCGCAGCCTATTACATATTAGAATAACAATAACAGCACGCGTCATAGTGGGGAGGCGCGTTTTATACCGTCATCAGTACCGTATGGTCAAAAAGGCTTAGGAGCAGGTCAAGTAAACATTTTTATTTCAGATTCGTAACCTACGCAATGAGACCTTTCATTTGAGTACCATAACGGCCTTATTTGCAGCACCGGAAGTCGAACATCCGGTCGCCATTTTTGATTCTAAGATAATGATAACCACTTCCGGTCGCCATCTTGGATTTATTTTTGACACACCCTGTATATACAAAGTCTTTCAATCACCCTGTATATGCTCGTTTGCTTGCTGCCGCTAGGTGGCTGCTGCTATCTCTCATATTTTCCATCCTTCCATTTCCGATTTCTGGTTCTCACTCACACACAAGGAGCTCTTATGGATGACGTCACCTACTGCTCGCCGCAGAGGCGCGGATGACTCATCTATTGGACTGTTTATGGATATGATATTATTGCACGTCATCAAAGTGGAGGGGCATGTTTTAAAACGTCTTATGCACATTTTACACGCTACAACACAACACCGGATGCGGCGGAGCGGTGGGCCCAGTCCCCGCTTATTCTCTCTACTAGTAGATTTATTTTTTATAAAAATTTAAAATATTTGAAGTAAAGTAAGGGTACATTCATAAACTTGAATTAAAATAATCTGAAAGTATTCACAGGAAATGATTATTTAAAAAAAAATTAAATAATTAATAATACATTTTAAAATATGGGTGATAGAGATGGGGTCTCGTAGCATTGTTTGAGTGATCTGTAATCAAATAAAACAATCATTAAAAAAAATAAAATCAATATTATTATACTTACAATACATATTGACGCGAGGTTTGCGTGTTAGGGCATCCGATATGCTTTTTCCCATTTTTGAAACAGAAACACAATTATTAATTTAAAAATACATTAAATCTTATAATTTAACTTACCTTTTTTAATATTGAACATCTTTCCAACCGCTCCAGTTTTTTACATTCCTTCTCATAAGAACCCTTTAGGCTTTTTACTAAAGCCCTCTGCTTTTTTAAGAGTTGTTCTTGCCTGTCATTATGCAAGAGCAACTCTAACTCCTTCATCAAATTCCTCGTAAACAAATCTATATCGTCTTCTAGGGGGTCGTTGGGGGACGTAAGGAGGTCGTAGACGTTCGGTGAAAAGATGTCTGGTGATTGTGGCGGGGGTGGTAAGGTGTTAAGGTCTACGCTGGTGGATGGTGATGGGGAATCCTGGATTACAATTATGCATGGGGGCGAGGATAAAGGGTACAGGTCCGTAATTTTGTCAATTTCCTGGTATAAGTCGCCATTTGATATTGGGGAATAAAGGGGTTCATAGGGTAGAGAACCTGGGGATTTTATCAGGATATCTTCAATAATTGTGATAGTTGGTTTCATTTTTGTTGTGGGACTTGTATGAAGCCTAAAGTCTATATGCTTTTATATATATTACATATACAACAAAAATTAAGTTTTTCAAAGGGTGTAATTTAATACACATTTTATGTATGATAAAACAAGATCTCAATACATCACATGTAGTTATTAAAAATGCTTTCCATTTATGGTCAAACGCGATACCAAAACAGATCATTAAAATAAGCACAACAAAAATAAGATGAATGCACTTCGACGGTGTGCACATTTATTATGTAGAACCTGTTTGAGAACGAAAGCGGAAAAAAATGCATTTCATAATTTTTCTATACTCTATATTTAGAATAAGACTGGAGACATTCGATTGATGTCATGAAAAAATAAACAATAAAAAATTGTTATTTCAAGAAACATAAAAGATCAATGCGCTTAGACTAATTATAATAAATGCATGTTACCACATAAAAAAACAATATTGGGGTACAGCATATAATTATAACGTGTTATATTCATATAAAATTAATCCACATTCCGCATTACTAATATATAATTTAATACATATTTTATGAATGATAAAACAAGATCTCAATACATGACATGTAGTTATTAAAAACAATAAAGTATGAAAATGCCATTTATGGTAAAACGCGGTTCCAAAACAGATCATTAAAATAAACACAACAAAAAGAAGATGAAAGTTAAATTCCGCGATTAAGGAGTTTTGTTTTTAAATACTTTTATTTAAATATTCAAAAAATACAATTCTTAGTTTACTATGGTCTTAATTAATTAAAATAAGCGGCGTGATGAGTAAGTCGTTTGTTTATATAGTAGAAATAAATGCTGACCAGCGACTAGGGTTTGGGAAGACTCGGTATTTTCAGACTCGGCGAGTCCGGGTCGAGTCCGAGTTTATTTTTTCGAGTCCGAGTCCGAGTTCAATTTCAAAATAAAATTTAAAAAATAAATCTATGAGTTGAGTAGGTCAAAACAAAATTTATGAAATTAAACAAAAGACAATATTAAAAAAAAACAACTTTATTTATAATTTAAAACAGATTTTGGTACAAAAATTGGACGCAATTGAAAATGTTCTCTCTGCATTTGTTGATGTTGGTTTAATTGTTAATATTGCATGATACATTTTTTCTAAATATTCAGTTCGTTTTTTTGTGTTGGAAAATAAATCAAATTCCTTCTTAAGATGTGAAAATTTGTCTTGAGAAGTTGAAGGTAAAGGTATTGCACTCTTAGCTTTCTTTAAAATTTCAATTAGCTCTTGCTTCATCGTTAATTCCTCCAGGCCCGGAACCTCCAAGGGATCTAAAATATCTATAGAGTTGTCTTTATCTGATGTTAAATTGTTAGGATTATTATGAATGTCATCTAAGTCATACTTTTTTTAGAAGGCATTGTAGCATTCATAAGACAATCTAAAAGCTCTTCTAAATCTTTATTTTTGCAGTTGTTAGTAGTAGGGCTAGGCGGGTTCTACGCCAAAATCCCATAAGGTTTACATGGGGGGTCTAAAATTACTTTACTTCCGGTCTAGCAGCTCAACTCGACATGTGATAAGAGTAAGATGTTCATCTGTGTAAATGATCAATTGGGGGATAAGTAGAGGGGGGTCAATTGGTGGATTGCTCACGTGGGGGAAAAATGGTAGATTTGGGGGTAGGACCACCCCTAACCGAGATACCGCGCAAGGATGTCGCCGTCCAGTAGGTGAGTCATCAGCCGCCCGCTTCTCTGCCAGTGGGTGAGTCATCAGCCCGCTTCTCTGCGTCGAGTAGGTGACGTCATGCCGATATTTTTCAATGATAAATTAATGATGTATTTATAGAAATGATGAAAGTTTAATCAAATGAGGTTTATTGTAACAATTCTGGAGTTTTGCCATCCAGACGGAGACAAAGTTGGAGGATCCCCGGTGTAAATTATTTTCATACATATTTTGTTAAGAACGAAAAATCATCACATCAAAATCGCGAGTTGATTTTTGTAAATTATCGCACAACATTCCATTCATCAAAATCCAACATCCAATCGTCTTCGCGCATAAAAACACGAAATTATTTTCATACATATTTTGACGCGAAAAAAATAATATCAAAACCAACTTGCGATACAGGACGAAATAATCTGAAATTATGCTCATACATATTTTGTTATACATGAAAAAAATCATCACATCAAAATCGACTTGCGGTAGTAATTGAGACGGGGTAGAAATTTCCTACGTTGATTTTTCATACATAGGTTGTAAAGAGCTTCCTGTTTAAACGGGGTTGCCAGTCGTGAACTGAGCTCTTTATCGCACCCCATTTGATTTTTTTGAGTAAAAAAACAAAATTTCAAAACAAAAAAACAAATTACAAAACCAAATTTTAAATCGTTTACAAATGATAATTGATTCAATGAATAAGATTATATTAAAGTTTGACTACAATCATAAACAGCACCTTCAACATCAATAAGTTTTCACCACAACTGGACCTCTCTTATGAGCGATCTAAGCAACATAAATATCTTACACGCTGCAAATCAAAAAGCTGAATGTGTACGGAATGGTACTTTGCGTGGATGGATTCAAAGGAAAATAATGAATATGAGTGTCCCCCTCTCATAGGATAAATTTTGAGGCCTCAGCCCACAGAGTAGGAAATTCTGAGTATTCATGCTAATTTTAGCAGGTGTAGTAAGAAAATTCATGAGGAGATTTATGCATTTAAATATATGAAGTCTAAGAACACCTCTATTTACCGAGACACTAACATCAAGACATTTCAACCTTGAAAATAAAAGAATTTGGAAATACTAATGAATGAAAGCGTGTAGTGGGAGGTCTTTTGAACCTATTGACGCTATTAGTAGATAAATGTATCTAGAGAATGTGTACTTCCTATTTACCGAGACACTAACATCAAGACATTTCAACCTTGAAAATAAAAGAATTTGGAAATATTGATTAATGAAAGCGTGTAGTGGAAGGTCTTTTGAACCTATTGGCACTATTAGTAGATAAATGTACCTAGAGAATGTGTACTATCGTTCATGAAAAATGTAATCTTGAATATCAGGATAGTCATGTTATACCCGTTATGTTAATTTAAGCGGTTACGACAACCATAAATAGTGTCACTTGAATCCAGGTATTTATATGGAATAAGAAAAACTTATGAAAAAGGGAGAATATGGATTCTGAACGGTCCGTCTCAGAGGTAGGTATAAGGATTTAGACCACGGAAAGGATTAGACAAATGTATTGATAAGGATATTGCTATATGTAGAAACGGTGATGACATGCAAATATTTATCAAAAATGCCGTAAATAATTTCCCAACAGCCATCACAAATTTTAAAACAACAATCCTCAACCACAAGAGGTTATTCATCTATCAGCAACCCCCAACCACAACAAGATCACGTAAACCCATCTTCTAAACGTATCGAGATAGATTAAAAATCATAAATGGAAGTTTTATTTTATCTCCTCCGAGATGGGTCGATCAGAAATCCCACGCACATATAAAAATCATGATTGATAAATTTTTAATATAATAATTTAATATCATTTTTCAATATCCAGCTTGTTTTACCATATAGTGTTGAATTTAATTAGTTTGATTTAAGCCCAACAAGCCAATCGCACGCCTGCTTTTTACTGGGAACTGGAGCGGTATTCTGGCGTTAGCAATATATTGCCCTTGCTATTTTATATGACAAGGGCATGTGTTGACAAATATTTTCATGACGTAACATATTGATACGCCTTATTCTGTTGTCATTGTAAAGTATTGCTATAGAAAGGCAGGCGCCATCTATTAAACTAAACGTAAGATAGTTTGTTATTATTTTTGAGCGCGAAAATATGAAAAAATAAAATGAAATTATTACATTTATAACTAATTCAGTTTCACTTAAGGTAAATAAATTAAGTCTATAATTAAATCATTCAGTTTATTTTACAAAATACATATATAATATAAATTCCTCCGAGCAAGACTCAGTCCTAGATATTTCTTCTACGCTCTTCTCTTTCGAATGTCCCAACTACCACAAACTAGCTATAATCTAAAAAAAAAAAAAATATTATTAATTGTAATTATGTATAAATAAATTAAAAAAATATATTATATTCAATACATATAAAATGTTTGGTAATTGCACGATACATTAGCACCATTAAAAATTGTAGTTGCAGGATATTATATTAAACGCTTAAGAAAATATTTAATTTTAAATCAATTATTATGTTGGAAGCCAAATTTATATATCAAACATTTTGTTTGTACTTTTAATATAATAAATTATATAAAATAACCTTAAAAAATATTTTTAAAATATACATATGATATACGCAAATAACATAAATTAATATAAAATAATAAATATATCTTACCTTAATATAAAATTTGCATATAAAATATAAACAAACTGTAGAGTGAAGGCTGCTATAAACACTGAAAACACTCAAGCGCTATTGACAACGACTGGGCAACACCTCCCGAGGTGGTGAAAGGAATAGCAATGCCTTGAACGATCGATGACGTCAACTGCCCTTGCTATACATCGCCAGAATACCGCTATCAATACCTACTCCGTTTTAAGCAACAGCTGTCGCGTGTATCCACGTGGATATGTGCGCCAGAATACCGCTCCTGTATACGTATAACAAACCCTTATTAATTTTAAGCGACTGTAAATACAAGCTACAGAAAAAAAACACTTTTAAGCTAGAGGTCAAGGATGATCCGTCCGCAATCGAGCTCGCATTGAAGGAGTGTGGAAGACACATCCGCGCGCTTAAGTACGTATTTTCCGTGGATGAAAAGCAAGACATCATTGCCTCTGTTGCATTAATGCAGAGATTCGCGCATCGAAGTGAAGAGGTATCGCATCGAAGTGAAGAGGTATCGCATCGAAGTGAAGAGGTATCGCATCGAAGTGAAGAGGTATCGCATCGAAGTGAAGAGGTATCGCATCGAAGTGAAGAGGTAGCGCATCGAAGTGAAGAGGTAGCGCATCGATGTGAAGAGGCATCGCATCCGAGTGAAGAGGCTGGGGCGTCTCATTGGATTTTTTTCAGAAAAGAAATTTATTCATTTTCTATAAGTCTGCACATCATACCCCCACTACTCAACCGCTTTAAACTTAACAAACATCACTATGTCAAAAATTATGGCGAACTCCTATTAAATACATTTTTATATTAAATAATATTAAGGGTGAAAGAGGAAAATAATATTTTTAAGCTTATTCTTTTGCCACCAACAACTGGATAAGATTTATCAAGTATAATTACGCTTTTAAAACTAAATCTAGTTATTGAAGTTAAAGCAAAATCGAAAATAAACATCTCAAAATTATCAGACACACATGACGTATTACTTTTAATATTTTTAAGGGTAAAAAAGGAAAATTATATTAATTAAAAATTATGGCGAACTCCTATTAAATGCATTTTTATATTAAATAATATTAAGGGTGAAAGAGGAAAATAATATTTTTAAGCTTATTCTTTTGCCACCATCAACTGGACAAGATTTATCAAGTATAATTACGCTTTTAAAACTAAATCTAGTTATTGAAGTTAAAGCAAAAATCGAAAATAAACATCTCAAAATTATCAGACACACACATGACTTATTACTTTTAAGTATAAAACCAAGAATAAATATTAATTGTTAAAATTATTAAAAAATTTATAGAAAATGCATTTAATATAAGTTTTTCAAAATTGAGAACTCTTAATAAAATATCAACACACAAGCCAATTATTAAAGTTACGGGCTTGGAATTATCAAAATATAAGCTGTTCGTCGATCAGAGTTAAAATTTTTTCTATATTAAATAATATTTAGGGTGAAAGAGGGAAATATTAATTATTAAAAATTATGGCGAACTCCTATTAAATGCATTTTATATTAAATAATATTAAGGGTGAAAGAAGAAAATAATATTTTTAAGGGTGAAATACAAAAGTGTATGTACCCAACAAAGTTGTGACAAATGTATCAGAATGCCAAACCAAACTCAATTTTTATTTAATATTTTTAAGGGTGAAAGAGGAAAATAATATTTTTAGGGATGAAAGAGGGTAATATTAATTATTGAAACCATTATATTAACCAACGCCGGTATATAATTAGGAAAACTTGTTCGTTGATGGTACCCACATCCAAAGTTATTAGACACACCGAAAAATGTAGTCAATAATTTTCTCAACAGCACATTACTTTACACGCTATAAACTCATATTTTTAAAGCCGAAAGAGAAAAATAATATTTATAAGGATGAAAGAGGGGAATATTAATTATTAAAAATTATGGCAAACTCCTATTAAATACATTTTATATTAAATAATATTAAGGGCGAAAGAGGAAAATAATATTTTAAGGGTGAAATACAAAAGTGTATGTACTCAACCTGTGTGTGCTGAAACAAAGTTGTGACAAATGTATCAGAAAGCCAAACCAAACTCAATTTTTATTTAATATTTTTAAGGGTGAAAGAGGAAAATAATATTTTTAGGGATGAAAGAGGGTAATATTAATTATTGAAACCATTATATTAACCAACGCCGGTATATAATTAGGAAAACCTGTTCGTTGATGGTACCCACATCCAAAGTTATTAGACACACCTAAAAATGTAGTCAATAATTTTCTCAACAGCACATTACTTTACACGCTATAAACTCATATTTTTAAAGCCGAAAGAGAAAATAATATTTATAAGGATGAAAGAGGGGAATATTAATTATTAAAAATTATGGCAAACTCCTATTAAATACATTTTATATTAAATAATATTAAGGGCGAAAGAGGAAAATAATATTTTAAGGGTGAAATACAAAAGTGTATGTACTCAACCTGTGTGTGCTGAAACAAAGTTGTGACAAATGTATCAGAAAGCCAAACCAAACTCAATTTTTATTTAATATTTTTAAGGGTGAAAGAGGAAAATAAAATTTTAGGGACGAAAGAGGGCAATATTAATTATTAAAAATTATGGCGAACTTATATTAAATACATTTTATATTAAATAATATTTAGGGTGAAAGAGGAAAATAATATTTATAAGGATGAAAGAGGGGAATATTAATTATTAAAATTATGGAGAACTCATATTAAATACATTTTATATTAAATAATATTTAGGGTGAAAGAGGAAAATAATATTTATAAGGACGAAAGAGGGCAATATTAATTATTAAAAATTATGGTGAACTTATATTAAATGCATTTTTATATTAAATAATATTAAGGGTGAAAGAGGAAAATAAAATTTTAGGGACGAAAGAGGGCAATATTAATTATTAAAAATTATGGCGAACTTATATTAAATACATTTTATATTAAATAATATTTAGGGTGAAAGAGGAAAATAATATTTATAAGGACGAAAGAGGGGAATATTAATTATTAAAATTATGGAGAACTCATATTAAATACATTTTATATTAAATAATATTTAGGGTGAAAGAGGAAAATAATATTTATAAGGACGAAAGAGGGCAATATTAATTATTAAAAATTATGGTGAACTCCTATTAAATGCATTTTTATATTAAATAATATTTAGGGTGAAAGAGGAAAATAATATTTATAAGGACGAAAGAGGGCAATATTAATTATTAAAAATTATGGCGAACTTATATTAAATGCATTTTTATATTAAATAATATTAAGGGTGAAAGAGGAAAATAAAATTTTAGGGACGAAAGAGGGCAATATTAATTATTAAAAATTATGGCGAACTTATATTAAATACATTTTATATTAAATAATATTTAGGGTGAAAGAGGAAAATAATATTTATAAGGATGAAAGAGGGGAATATTAATTATTAAAATTATGGAGAACTCATATTAAATACATTTTATATTAAATAATATTTAGGGTGAAAGAGGAAAATAATATTTATAAGGACGAAAGAGGGCAATATTAATTATTAAAAATTATGGTGAACTCCTATTAAATGCATTTTTATATTAAATAATATTTAGGGTGAAAGAGGAAAATAATATTTATAAGGACAAAAGAGGGCAATATTAATTATTAAAAATTATGGTAAACTCCTATTAAATGCATTTTTATATTAAATAATATTAAGGGTGAAAGAGGAAAATAATATTTTAGGGACGAAAGAGGGCAATATTAATTATTAAAATTATGGAGAACTCATATTAAATACATTTTATATTAAATAATATTTAGGGTGAAAGAGGAAAATAATATTTATAAGGACGAAAGAGGGCAATATTAATTATTAAAAATTATGGTGAACTCCTATTAAATACATTTTTATATTAAATAATATTTAGGGCGAAAGAGGAAAATAATATTTTTAGAGATGAAAGAGGGCAATACACTTTATAATATTTTTAAGCTTATTCTTTTGCCACCAACAACTGGATAAGATTTATCAAGTATAATTACGCTTTTAAAACTAAATCTAGTTATTGAAGTTAAAGCAAAATCGAAAATAAACATCTCAAAATTATCAGACACACACATGACGTATTACTTTTAAGTATAAAACCAAGAATAAATATTAACAAATTTCTTTAAATAATATGAAAAATCAAAAATAATATAAAAGATATAATTAGGAAAACCTGTTTCGTTGGTGGGCATCCACATCTCCAAATTATCAGGCACACACAGCACAGCACATTACTTTACAAACTATAAACCCATAAATAAAACACAGCAATATATACTACCCCATTATCGGCTTACTAGGATGCAGGCTTCCGTTGATAAAAAACTGGATGCAGACTTCCTTTGAACTGATATCAACATCTATTATAATAAAATTAATAGGTTTTATATAACTAAATAAATTTTATATTTAAGGAAATTTGTTAATATAATTACTTAATTCAAATTTAGATATGTGTATTTTTAAATGATTGAAAATAACTCATGCTTCTACAAGTAAATTATGAATGAGCTGGTATCAACATCCGTTATGATAATAGTAATAGGTTTAATAACTAAATAAATTTTATATTTAAAGAAATTTGTTAATATAATTACTTGGTTCAAATTTAGATATGTTTATTTATAAATGATTGAAATATGAAAATAATTCCCGCTTCTACAAGTTAATTATGTGCGAACTGATAACAACATCCGTTATGATAGTAATAGGTTTATAGCAAAATATTCATTTGAAAATAATATTAATTAAATTATTGAAATGTTGTAAGTTATTGAATTCAATCATTTATGTTATCTATGTATTATAAAAATCTGTAGAATTATTATTGTAATTTGTTAGAAATTAAAATAATATTACAAGCAGTATTTTTAAAATATGAATGTAGAATGTATTATTGATATTTGATAGAAATTAAAATAATGGTGCAAGTTGCATTTTCAGATGAAAATGATAATAAAAATGCTTTTCAAAAATGCTTAATCGATAATTAAAACATTAAATTTAAAACCTCAGCCAGCAGCAATGTGTTCTTTTGTACACCTGACGCAAAACTCACCTATTTTACCAATGAGTTATACCGATTTAAGAACGGAAAAATAATAGATGTTTTTATTATAATATAAAAATATATTTCATATTAATACAAATACTAAATACTTTAATCATACATTATTAATAAAATTAAAGCATATTTAAACTATAAATAATGATTACTAGAAATTATATATAAATAATTATAATTTATTATTGTGGATATAGGCTATAAATAATGATTAGTGTACTTTACCTTACCTAAAAATACATACCACCTTACCTAACCTTGGAAATTATTACTATATAAACAATTTTGTTCAACTAACACAACTCGAAAATTTAGAAGAGTGGTATAACAAGAATTTACGCAACCTGTTTCTTGCAAGAATTTCCGCAGAAGATATCATGAAAAACGTAAAATTGAACATTCAAAATTATAAATTGTGGCAAGGATGCTTATCTGTTGAAGAAATCATGAAATCAGCTGTGTACTGAGATGACTCACGCTACTGGATAAACAATGAGAATTCATTAGCTTGAGGGCATTATCGTATAAATTGTACTGCTGATAATATATAACATTATTAAAATTGTATTTAATAGGAAATATATTTTATTGTTTATATTTTTTGTTTTTAATGCCCTGATAACTATCTCAGAGTTGCATACCCTAAAATCTAAATAAGTGGTAGTGTTGGCAGCTTGGTGATCTGGAACCGCAAGTTAAAATTCATCTATACTTTACCATAAATTATATAAGTTATAATAAACTAATTTGCTATCATTTATTTATTATTAAAATGTATCTATGCTTTAATAAATTAATTGTATTGAGGGAGTATTATTATATGTTTATTTATCTTATTTCCTTTAAAGAATAATATAGGATTTCCGGCTGATCGTTTTGTAAATAATTTAATGTATTTTGGTTAGAGAGTTGTTTGGTATCAAATGAAGGAAAAAAATAATCAAATAAAAATGGCCTCGAAAAGTTATTAAAACGCTTCGTTTGATTTTTTAAATTAAATGAAATTGTGTTGATAAGAGTTTGGAGTGATACACGATAAGAGTTTGCGCGTGCTAATTCGTTTCAATGGAAGACATATAGTTAGTACTGCGCTATCAAGGAATTCCGGATGTTGTTGTGATAAACAAACACGGCGAAAAGTAAATTACTATTATAATTGTTTGTATTAATATTTTTTCCTCAATAACTCCATTATTATTTGATTCTGTTTCATTTTTACTACTTAAAAGCTAATAATTAGCGAAATTAATTTGTTAAATTTTATTTATTACTAAAAGCATCTATGTGTTAATAAATTAATTACATTTAATAAATATTTTTATTACATGTTTATCTTATTTCCTTTTTCTTGATAGCAACATATGGTAAAATTATCACTTACCTGTTTTATATACTATACTAGAAGGGAAAATAAAAGATTGTATTTTTCAAATATTATATATATTTCCTATTGTTACAAAACTGAAAAAATAAAAAATGTAATATTTATGATACAATGTTAATATAATTTTTCATTCCATTATTGAGTAGTGTCCCCAGGGTAGGGTCTCGTGTGATTTCGGAATCAGATACCTCTTGTTGTCATGGGGGCTGAGAGATATCTTTTGTTGTGCTACCGAGTACACTGTATGATTAAATGATCTTATGCTGTTTTGACTATGGCTCATTTCTATTTGATCATTCAAACATTGTAGGTAATCTTCAAACTTGATGGTGGATTTTACAACGTATGACTTGACTCCCTTTGCCTTCTTCGTTACGGGAGTACTTAATGTAGGCACCCTAAACGCATACATTTTTGCTCGTAACCCTACAAACTCTACCATGATTTCTTCTTTGTTTTCGTCTTTCATTAACCCAGGCACTTTTTTATTTTCCAATGGGATCTTATACGCATTGTTTGACGAGTATTCCGATGTATCAAAGCGGTGAATGTCCTGCTTAATGTCGGCGTATACATCATCCACTTCAATTTCATAAATAAGGGAGTCGGTATCGGTGTAACAGAGTCGAGCATTGTTTCCATACTTGTTTTTAATGTAGCTGTAGTGGAACTCGTACAGCAGTGTTTTGGAAATATCGAGGATGGCCATGCCGACATAAACAGGCTTGTCAAACAACGCTTCAGATTTCAATAACTCAATCATTACTAGGTTTTCTTCTATTATTTTGCAATTGTGAAAAGTAGGGCTGGATATGCGGGCTTCCGCTCCATAGCGTCCCTCCCACTTTGTAATTAGTTTGATGTTACGTCTATTTCTCACATTCTCCATAGTTTTCCCGAACACCGCATTGCTCATAAGCTTAAAAAAGTCTTTTTCAAAAACATTCTGAGCTTTTTTGCGGAGCTCAGAGTTTAAATCTATGTATTTTTTAAGCCAGGGAGACTGACTGAACTGGAGGACTCGATGGATTTTAGTTACAATTACTCCTTCTGACACATACTGCTGTAAGTTTCGATAATGAATGACGTATTTTTCTTTATTATAGAGAGTAGCAAGCATCTTTGATTCTTTGGATTTGGGTGGACATCTTTTTTCTGGCGCCATCGGTAAGTCTTTGTGCTTATCGTGTATGGTATCAGGATACGCCAAATCTACTTCGAGAATATATCCTATTGACGCTTCATTTGCTATGTGATAATTAAAGTTGCTAACGTCGCCCTCAACCCATTTCAGATCGCCATGAGGGAGGTATTGCGACATTGCCCATGCGTACATAGCATTAATGTCGTAATACATCAGATATTTTTGAGGTGCGTTTTTATCATAATTGTGTATGTATTTGTTGTTTGCTTTTGCATGTCTCTTTGAACATTGAGTAAGCCCTCCGCGTATTCCTTTTTCGATAAACATGAGAATATCTATATCGTTAATATAATCCAGCTCATGCTTTGTACATTTTAGCATGGCATCCCAACTTAGTCCTGGAGCTGTATAATAATGAGCTGGATCTAACTTATAGTGTTTTAAGCAGACGTCTCTAAAGCTCTCAAACACATCGGCCAGCAGCAAAACATCTGTTTTTAAGTAAAGGTCGCTATACTCTCCAAGAGTTTGAATTTGAAATTTGCGCCATACGTCTTGCGCATGCTCGTAATCTGAACTGCTGATATTACTCTCTGCTAGTTTCGAGTAAAATTGTTTTTGAGTTGGTAAGTGTTTCTCGTTTAAATTCTCCCACGATTGTATGTGATCATATGGGAATATCCCTTTTCTAGTTAATAATTTAAACTGCTCGTCATTAATGTGTGTAAACTGCGATTTTAATATGGGCTTCTCATTCAAGTTTGAGCTTAGTTTGTCAAGAGACGAAGCCATAAAACGCATTGAGTCTATAAATTTAAATTTAACCAAGTTTTCAGAGATGTATTTGGTGATGGCTATAAAATTTTCGTTGTTGTTTGGAATCAGATGTATGTCCCCTTCAATTTTTAATGCAACATCTTTTATTAGTAAGTGTGAATCGTATCCGCTCATGTTATGGAACACTACTGGAATGGTTCTGCAATCTTGATACTTTATGTTACATTTTTTATGAGCGGCCCCTCGATACTTTCCAGTCAAGTGGCAGTGGTCCCTTACACGATCAGAATCCAGCGGTTTTTCACATATGTGACATAAGGATGCCTGTCTAAATTTTTGCTCTTCATTAGGAGTAATTTCCATCGGAATCTCGCATAAGAACACCGTCTCCACATCTTCGGCTAGCTGCTTCAATTGTTCTGCAAACCATTCGGCGCAATTGGGTCCTCTATAACTGCTGTAGAAGGATAGAGTGTCGTCATAGGCACATTTAAAATAATAGCCCACGCTATGTGCTTCGTGCAACTGGTACTTGGTGCTCCTGTCCCCCATTTTAATGTTAATTGGATTTAATATGCTTTCAAAATCCGCGTACACTATAAATGGACATCTTTCTTTGTTTCCAAAATTTTGAAATTTAATTTTTCCTTCCTTTTTAAAAGTCACCTTATATTCATTCATCTGTTTGCAGTCTTCTAGATGTTTTTCCAACTTCTCTTCGCTCTTAAAGTAATGAAGACACCGATCACAAAAGTACTTTTTGCTATTGTGTTTGTCCAATTGATTTGATACCAGTCTTGACAAATCTTTTATCCAGACGTAGTGATAACGAGTTTTGTATCCATCGTCTGTTTGGCTGTCTTCACGATCATATCTATCTTGAATCAGGAGAAGGTTTACATGCTTCACCTGTTTTGCTTTTGTTAGATAGGTAGGTACTACGGTAAACTTTTTCCATTTTGAGACTTCCAAAATATATACATTGATTGAGAGATTGTTTTGCTTCTCAAATCGGGGAATTTGTTTAATAGTCATCGGCAAAGTAATGTTTTTTAAGTTTATCACTGTCGCGTAGTGAGGATATGATGATGTGCGGTCTGGATGGGCACAACTGTTGACAGGATGGAGTGCCGAGGTGACAGCCCAAGCAAAGCACGCATCATCTTGGTTTCTAACATTGACGCAGGCATGCTTTAACTTGATCTGCTTAGGCAGCTCGATATAGGAGGAGCCCAGTTGCGGGGTGAACTTATTGATGTTGAAGCTCACATTAATAATTGCTTTGAGAGCCCAACCGCTATCTTTCTCCTGGAACTCCTCCAACTGCGTAAGTATCTGGGAGCGAAAATTGTTTAGCCATTCGTTGATATCGGTGTCTCGGTAGATTGGGGCAATTTTCGCCCTCAGGTACTTAAATTCGAGAATTTCTTCATCGTTCTTAATCACACCAAACTCTCCGCAGAATGTAGCACCAACTTTTACTGCCATGTTCTTTTTCAGAAGGTTTGATATCTGCCGTTGAAAAAGATTACCAGCGTCGCGGAGGAATTCGGCGGTGTCTTTATGGTGCAGGTTGATTACAGCTGCGGTTTTAATTCGACTGGCAAAAGCTGACTCCATTTCCACCCATTTAACGCGGAGACTTGCGTAGTTTTCACGGTTTGGGTGTGGTGTTTTGTATCCGGAACCGCTGATACTGCGCATAGCCTTCATCATGCATCTAAACCCTTGCATCAGGCTAAGACAGCTTATTATGTGTTGTCGTTGGCCTGTCGATGACGCTTTTTTCAGCGCTACATTCATTGCGCGAATGTGACGTCCGCACTCCTTCACTGACGGCTCAACCAATGACGGATCACTTTTTATCATTAGCAAGCGGGTTTTCATATCGTCTACTAGACTTGAAAATGAGTGATTTTTCTTTATTGGCTCCATTCTGTAACAATAGAGATAGCTCTTAAGGTACAAATTAATTTGTGTGTATGTGAAATATCACTCTAATAGTATCAGTTCACACAGAACTTTCAGATGGATTCAATTGTCAATTGTACTCTGGGCCATACAAGAAACAAAAAGAATACTGTTCTGATTTGTTTGTGCAGTGATTCAGTTAACTAAAGTTTAATACGATAGCAACAAGAATACTATGCTCGCTCGAACGGTAAGACATGAGTCTCGGTTATAGAGGATGATTGACACGCGGGTTACCATTACATGAGCCCGGGGCGGTAATGTGTTATGATGGAATGAGTTAGGTCTTTTGCTGGGTGGTAGTCACGTTATTTTTCGGACTCGGCGTGCAGCGTTAGTGCCCATACCCATGAACGGTGGCGTCAATACACGTGAGTTTTACCTAATTATATTGAATTGTGTTAAGTGTATTAGGCCCCTATTATAACCCACTTTATATTAATATATTCACAAGTAAAATCACACATTTATTTTATTATCTAAGCGCCTAAATAATTTTTATTTTACGAGCTCGTTATCGCACCGCAACTTCCGTTGTAGAGTAATAGTATGATCAATATTATAATTGTGATTTTTCAATATTATAATTGCAATTTTCAATTTAGGTAATGGGCACTACCGAAAATCAAACATACGTAATGAGCTTATAGGGAGCCTCACCCCAAAAATTGAATTTTTAAGTTATCTCTTCCCGTTTAAAAGATGAGTTCGCGTGACCTTGTAGGTAGTAGCACACTCGCATATGAAAATGATAAAAAGCTTCTGGTTATTGTCGGCACGATTCGAATGAAGAATGGTAACGTGTTCATCCGCAGTAAATAAATGTGCTAATGAATGGTAAGGCTACCATCCGAAGCAAAATTCAACTTACCTTTGATTTTGATGAGTTCACAAAACACAAGATAGTAGAAGTCACTAACTAAAACTTTAGATGGTGTAGGCACAAGACACTGACACTGAATGATTTATAATCAATCGTTTCCCGTATTTATAGCTTTTCATAAAAATTAATCAACCAATCAGCGTCGAGATAATTAAATTGATGTCGGAGGGCCCTCAAATACCCGATAAAATAGTCAATTTGTGCTCGTTTTACATAAGAAACAATGTTAATTTGCATGAATCTACAATTAAATCACACTTTCCCATAAGAATACATGTAAATCGAGACACAACCTTGAGCATTACTGTTGCACCTTACAAGTCGATTTTAATAAGGATGTTGTGCGATAGCGATTTTGATGAGTGGGTTGTTGTGCGATAGCGATAATTTACAAAAATCAACGCGGAAAATTTCTACCCCGTCTCAATTACTACCGCAAGTCGATTTTGATGTGATGATTTTTTTCATGTATAACAAAATATGTATGAGCATAATTTCAGATTATTTCGTCCTGTATCGCAAGTTGGTTTTGATATTATTTTTTTCGCGTCAAAATATGTATGAAAATAATTTCGTGTTTTTATGCGCGAAGACGATTGGATGTTGGATTTTGATGAATGGAATGTTGTGCGATAATTTACAAAAATCAACTCGCGATTTTGATGTGATGATTTTTCGTTCTTAACAAAATATGTATGAAAATAATTTACACCGGGGATCCTCCAACTTTGTCTCTGTCTGGATGGCAAAACTCCAGAATTGTTACAATAAACCTCATTTGATTAAACTTTCATCATTTCTATAAATACATCATTAATTTATCATTGAAAAATATCGGCATGACGTCACCTACTCGACGCAGAGAAGCGGGCTGATGACTCACCCACTGGCAGAGAAGCGGGCGGCTGATGACTCACCTACTGGACGGCGACATCCTTGCGCGGTATCTCGGTTAGGGGTGGTCCTACCCCCAAATCTACCATTTTTCCCCCACGTGAGCAATCCACCAATTGACCCCCCTCTACTTATCCCCCAATTGATCATTTACACAGATGAACATCTTACTCTTATCACATGTCGAGTTGAGCTGCTAGACCGGAAGTAAAGTAATTTTAGACCCCCCATGTAAACCTTATGGGATTTTGGCGTAGAACCCGCCTAGCCCTACTACTGTTGTTTATTCTGGTTTCCATTGCCATTAACAATTTGTTGCTCATGTTTCCATTTAACTGGCGCAATTTTGAGAGCATAAAAATAATGGCTTAATCGGCAGTTGTCAGATTTGCATCATCTCTGCTAAGAGCTTCAACAGTTACTTTAATGGGTTTTAATGTATCTTTCAATTCAATTAACAAATCAATGTTAATATTTTCTATTAATTGTGTATTTTCAATATCTTCTAGTGCTTCTTTAACACAATCAAATACTCGTAAAAATATTGTGATCATATCGAGCAGTGAGTTCCAACGAGTTTTTACATCCAAAATTAGCTCGAGTTCATGTCCCAAAACAGTTTTTATTTTTTCTTGTAAAATGCTCTTTCTAACGGATGATTTTTTTAAATAGTTGATAATTGAACGAACACATAACAGAGAATCTGCTAAATTGTAAAAATTTCTTAATACAACTTCATCCTCAATTATTTCTTCTTCAGTGTCAGAATAGTCGTCTTCTTCTGAATCTTCAGTGGCATCAATATCATGTTGATCATTGCCATCGATCATTTCATGTTGCATTGTGCAAGATTTTTTTTTTATACAAAACGTCACAAACTGCCAAGCGGATGGTGTGATTTAAGCATAAGTTATAAATACTGGGAGATTCCTTTCCAAATTTTACCATGACACTTGCACCAACACCTGTTGCTCCAACTATGTGCTTCTTGAAATTTATATTAAATAATTTTAAATGTGTTTGAACTTTTTCATTCAACTGTATAGCTGAACAGGAATTTAAAATGCGCATTAATCCGAGATTCAATACTTCCTTATTAGCTCCGTGGATATTAATATTTAAATATTTTCGCATTTTTATACTCGTCCATTCATCGATGAAAATACTAAATCTTTGCTCCTTTTCCAAATTTATGTGCAATAATTCAATCATCTCTGTCTTTTTTTCTTCAAAAAAGCTATTAACTAAATTCATTACGTTTCAGCTTTAGGAAGCTTATAACCGGCCTTTACGCAACTTTCACGAATGAAGCTCGATTTTGTAATTGCCCTAATGGTTATGTTATCAAGTGCAGCAAGTTTTGCAACAATTTCTTGCAACGTCTTTCTTGTGACAAAATTGTTCATAGTTTTTAAACGTTTAGCAGTTGGAGTTTCCGGTGCTTCTTCTCGTGTTCGTGTTTGTATTGTAAGTCCATGTTTCGTTTTCAAATGCTTAATCATTGTTGATGTATTTCCATCAGTTTTTGATATCTTTGTCGAACACTTCTTGCATTTACAATAGGTTTTATTATGTAAATTATATTCTTCAAAATAGTCCCACACTTTTGATTTCTTTGACATATTTGTAGATGATAATATGTTTATTTATTTTTTAAATAAATTTATAAACACAGTTATTTTCACGTTAATCTCACTTTTATAAGACAAGTTTATGTCTACGTCTATACACAATGCACATTAACTTGTAACTGAAATGGGACTAGAAAAATATTATTAACAAAAAATTCACACACGTGCATGTCAACAAGGTATTGTATTGAAGTATATGTTTTTATGACTGACAAAAAATGGCCTTGACGCACACGAAATATGATGAATCGTGGGAATGAATTGATTTTATTCTAATTGATTTGCTGACTTATTGTAACTTTACACGCATACACTTAAATAATAATTTAAATTAAATTTGCTTGAAATTGAAGATCGGCGGACTCAGACTCGTTTTGTTTTAAACCGAGTATCGAGTCCGATTATTTATAATGAGACTCGGCGAGTCCGAGTTTCTGGACTCGAAAAACCCTACCAGCGACATACTCTCAGGTTATCATTCGTACGTGCTAATCACCTTGTTATGCATTATATAACTTGATTGCACATCTATTATGTAGAACCTGTTGAGAGCGAAAGCGGAAAAAAAATGCATTTCATAATTTTTCTATACTCTATATTTAGAATAAGACTGGAGACATTCGATTGATGTTATGAAAAAATAAACAATAAAAAAATTGCTATTTCAAGAAACATAAAAGATCAATGCGCTTAGACTAATTATAATAAATGCATGTTACCACATAAAAAACAATATTGGGATACAGCATATAATTATAACGTGTTATATTCATATAAAATTAATCCACATTCCGCATGACTAATTTATTATAATGCAATCACAGTTAATAAACAGTTTAATATGTATACAAGAAAATCTGTTAATTATTACATTCATTACTTTTTAAATATGGCGAGATTGCTATATTAGCATCTAATTAATTTTTAGATAATTTAAATAGGTTGTAATAGTTATCTTTTGATATTATTATTATTTTTACAGTTGATGTGTGGGAGAATTACTTCTTACCGCTATCATTTTCCTTTTCCTGTGCATTTAGTATAAATGCAAGCTGATTAAATTATTGCACTCATTTAATAATAAAATATCTCGGAACAATGGTTTGTTGCAATTTTATAATCGCCAAAATTGCGGAATTAATTCCGAAAATGGCTGTAAGTACATTATTTTCTTAAATTATTATTATTATGAATAAATTTTATCTTATTTTATTTATTTATTTATTTTTTATTTTTTTATTATTTTGCTTTTCAAAATTTCAAAACTCCGTTGTGAAGTGTCCTTGCGCGCATAGCTTTGTTTACACCCCCGAGCGGGGTGACATTTTATACGGGGTCCAACAACTTGATGCAGAGCACTTCGTTTGGGTGTTCGCGTTGGCGGCCGCCCAACGCGTAATATATATTTTGCTTGAAAAAGACGCCGGCATTTGTAAGTTTAAATACTTTATTTTTATTTATTTATTTATTTATTTATTTAGTGTGGAACTATCATATATGTATATATTGATAATGTGGATTCTAAAAATATATGTTAAAATTAACAAATTGGAGCAAACCGCAGGTCCAAAGAGCTAAAAATTTTAAAAGAATCTTTTTCTAATTTGCAGGTTGAGCTTCACCTCCATCCCATCTGCCGCTGAATAAATACAAATAAATATAATAAATATGTATGCATTTTTTATTTTAGGCGTTAAATAAAAACAGAGATGAAATATGATTTATATGTGTATAATTAAATATCCAATCACTTTTATTTTTATTAGAAAACTTGTCGAGACAGTGAAGGTCAGGAGCGTTATTCCAGCGTTAGCAATATATTAGCTTGATATTATGGTAAGAGCATGTGTTGATAAATATTTTTATGACGTCACATATTGATAGTCATCCGTGTGCTTATCACGCTAAATTCTAGGATGATCTCATTAATTAGATAAACTATATAAAATATCAAGATCAACTTACAATAATTTCAACATATTTGTTTTGATAAAACCCCATAATTTAAATTATGATTTTGCTCCATATGGTTACTAAAAGGTAAAGAATGATGAATGAAATGATTGTAAATCGTAATTCACACTATGTTATGCACAATATAATCGGTGTGGGAATGATTCCTGATTTCGACGCATAACCGAATTTAATAAAACCACAAGTCGATTTTCTACGGCTTGCACTCATTTTTTTATATTTTGCTAGCTTATATTTTTCCCGTTAAATGTGTTATCAGTTCACATCCTGCTTTTACTTTTTTTATATGCGTATAGTAATATTGTTTTAATATTTATTTAGAATAATCATCAAGTCAAGTTCTATTCAGCTCATACTACCGTTTTGGCACCCTCTAGTTTCTCCGCCTGTTATAAACCCCTTTTGACTTTGACCATACCCTCACCCTAGATGAGCACAGATGTGCAAAAATCAATTAAACTCTCAGTCTTTAGAAAAATCCTGGTATGGAAAAATGCTCCTAATCGCATTCATCTCATTCAAATAAACAAACTTACATTAATGGCCGCCGGGAGCCTGCTACCGGGAGCTTGGAGCCGGCCGCCTGCTACCGGGAGCCTGCAGCCGGCACCCTGCTACCGGGAGCTTGAAGCCGGCGGCCTGCTACCGGGAGCCTGCAGCCGGCACCCTGCTACCGGGAGCCTGCAGCCGGCAGCTTGCTGCTAGGACGTCTTTGAACGCAGAGAAGCGACGGGCGGATGACGTCACCTACTAGGAGGATGGCGGCCGAGCGGTAACTCTCTTATAGTCGGTACACACTTGCAACAATCTGCCGTACCGCAACACCGTCGCGTAACATCCTCGCGCAACATTTCCTCGCAACATGGGACTTTTCTAGCGTCTCACCGCTTGTCGATTTTATACCGTCGGATCAAAGGAACGTTGCGCGACGATGTTGCAGCTCTCTTTACAAGTTAGTACGGCAGGGCGCAACAATACGGCAATGGAACGGCATTGTGTTGCGGGAGTATGTTACGCGACGATGTTGCGGTTCGCAGTTGTGTTGCGGAGTGATGGTACGCGACGATGATACGCGACGGTGTTGCGATACGGCAGATTGTTGCAAGTGTGTACGCAGTATTAAGGTGCATGATAGGGGCGTTCTGACACCAGATTTGGTTTTTCTGCTACCCAATACCCATATATCTCTTCTACCATTATGTCGTAGTGCCGTTTGGCATCACTTTTGCTTCATTTAATACACATACTAGTTTACATATCTCCCGTTCCTCCGTTCTTCCCTTCACCTGTTATAGCTTCCCCCACCCTTAAGTCATAGCGCCGTTTTGGCACCCTCTCGTTCCTCCCTTTACCTTTTATAGCTTCCCCCCACCCTTATGACGTAGCGCCGTTTTGACACCCTCTCGCTCCTCCCTTCACCTTTTATAGCTTCCCCCTACCCTTATGTCATAGCGCCGTTTTGGGCACCCACCCTCACCCGTTATGGCCTTTTGGGGGTGACAAGATAGGGTGGCACAGGTAAACCCCGCAGCTAATTGATTGGGGCACAGGTGAGAGAGTGCCTACCTATGACAAGATAGGATGAGCAATGACAAGATAGAAGGATGAGCACAGGTGTGCAAACCCAATTAAGCCGGCCCCCTAGAAAAATCCAGGTGTGGACTCAGTGATGGGCAGGTGAGAAAAGTGATTTTAGACCCCCATGTAAACCTTATGGGATTTTGCGCCAGAACGCACTTTACTCCTCTACTTAGGTTAGGTTATTGTTTAGGTACTGGCATCAAAGTCTTTTAGAACTTTGTTGTTAGTTGTTATAGTAGGTTCTGTGATATTAGTTTTAAATTTAGTTTTTAATTTTAGCAACTGTGATGTTAGGTTTAGTAGTTGTCGCCGCTATTATAAATTAAGAAAAAAAAAAATATATATATATATATATAAATTACCATAATTAACTAGTTTCATCCACTGCGTATGCGGCAGAAGGACCTGAGGAAATATTTATAATATGTATAGAATTAAATTATTATTTAAATGTTTTATAATGGGTTTGGTAACCACTTGAAATTGGCAAATATAATACAAAAGTATCAACAAGTAATAATATGCCTGACGCCCTGGTGGTTTAGATCCTCGCGTTGTAAACTGGCACCTCGAGATCGATTCCCGGCGGAATGTAAGATGGTTTTTTCAGAAAAATTAATACTGATAATTTAAAACAAAATTATCATCTACCTGCCTTGAAATGATTAACAGTTGTCAATCAAATCTAATTAATAAGTTAAATAAATTACTAAAAAAGGAAAAAAAAAAACGTTACAAATTTATTACAATTTAAACAATTAACTTGCAATATGGATTGTCAGGTATATCATCTTTGTATTTCAAAATGGCGGAAAAGTAATTTTAGACCCCCCCCCTAAAAATAGGGGTTAATAGGCGATTTTTGACGCCGTACCCGCATAGCTTATCTATTCTTCTTAACAAATTTACGTGGTTTGCGTGAATTATTTTAAGATATCTTGGGTTTGTACACTGTACGGAAACCTATAAATGGTTAGCTCAGGCTCATATAAAATTTACCTCATCATCGCCTAACATGTAAACTTTTTGGGCGTCCTTTGGTTGGCACAAGTCAAGTGTAGGTGGAATGCTGTCCACGGCTTCTCTCGGTGTTGAATGATCTACGATGAACAGCATCTAGTCATAGTACCATAGGTTCGGCTTTGAAATCTATTAAAAACAAAAACTTTAAATATTATTTTTTATATTGTAGCTTTGCATTTAAATCGGAGTAAACAAATTGTTGTATGCATTAGTTTGACTATATAGCAAAATTTACTATGAAAATGACCTCAAACAAATTCGTTTCTTTGCTTTAATTTAAATGCAAATTCAAATAAATATTGTCAATAAATAAAAATTAATAATTTATTTATATAATTTACTTGTAGTGTAATTTGAAATTTATTACATACAAATAAATTTTTGAATAAAATAAGAAGAAACTTACCTCGTCTTCACCCATGCCACTGTGTATAGAGCTTCTGTATTTTATATACTGCGTTAAAAAATGTGTTCGAATATTGTTAAATTTGCTTTCGACATCAGCAGGAGTAACACCTGGCTGGTGTTTTGCCAATTCCGAACAAATTTGATTTAACGCCTAATTTCTCGCATGTTTATTTTTATACTGAATATGCTTGCCTGCATATAAGCATGGCCTGTCTTTGTACATCTCAATGAGGAGTTGCACTTATACTTTAGACCATGACATATTTAACAAATTGAACACTTCACAAATTACAAATGAAAACAAATGTAAACAAATCAAAACAAACGAAAACAAACGAAAACAACTTCCAACTCAAATGCAATATCAGCAATGACAGCAATGGTGACGTAATCAAATTCGTAACAGTAGAGTAGCTAGGAGAGTTCTGGACAAACAAAATTCTTTAAGAATTTACATAGGAGTCTAAACGTACTTTTCCGCCATCTTGAATTTTTGAAAGACAAGATTGAACAGCTTTTGAACAGGTTTGAACAGTTTCTAATCAGGTCTGATCAGCTTTTAAATAGGTTTGAACTGTTTTTGATAAGGTCTGATCGGTTCAACCTTGTCTCTCCAAAATCCAAGATGGCGGAAAAGTACTTTTAGAAACCTAAAAAAATTCTTATGGGATTTTGGTTCAAAACTCTCCTAGCTACTCTACTGTCAAAGACACTGATAAAATTGTTTATGATCGCTTTTCGGTAACAGGAATTAATTATGATATTGATACCAGCAAGATAATCGATGGAAACACAGAGCTAATGATTGATGGAATTGGAGATTTTTATGTGAGAGGGAAAAAAATTATAGGTACCGATGGATAGTATGAATTACTATTCAAGAAAACTCCTCTAAAATATACTGAAGAAGACAAAAAAAAATTATTTTGAAGTTTTGTGGCTACTAAAGCTTTATTTAAAAATCATAATCCTGCAGAGCAACATCAGGGAATTGGTACAACAAAATATAAAATGTCTGTTAAACCTATGTTAGATGAACGTAAAAAAGCGAAAGCAATGAGAGTGAACAAGAAAACTGTGGATGAAGAGATAATGGAAGCCTTTGCTAATACTACCACACACCGTGTACAAGCTTCACGTAGAGTCGGAAACTCATCTCACGCTAACGAGATTGCTTCCATCGAAGAAGAGCTGAGGGAAGCAAATATAATCTATTAATTTTTATTTCAAGTGTCAATATCGCTATGAGTGTAGACAAGTTTGGACGTCATTCGTCGCAAAATAAATCATTTGCTAGTGTAAGAGGCCCGCCAGGCAACGGTTTTAAGCGCGAGGCTGATGGGAATTTCGACATTTTTTACAAGCGTTTAAAAAATGTAAATGCTCCAATCGATGATACTGATGTCACGACTAAGCTGTACGTTCACAACATTTCCGATTACCTTGACTCTAGAATTACAAATCTTCTCAAGAATTCTGATGTTTATAAGAACGCTAACAATACTCTCTTGGAAAATTTAAAAGCTAAAAATAAATCCGATTTTGATCATCATCATCAGCAAGTGGATAAAGGGTTCATGTCGCATAGACTTTATTTGGAGATATTGCCGTTTAACGTTTTTTTATCCGCAGTGTTTTGGGGTTAGATTTACTAAAACAACTTTGATGGAGTTAAATAAACATTTTTTGTAGAATTATATATTATATATACATATTATACATAAAATAGGAAACAAATTTATGCATTTAAAAAAAACAATTATTTTATCTTATGCATTAAGAGAAAACCTTTTAGCAACTGCTAACTTCTATATTTCTTACAATAGACGAACGAAACATAGCCCAAAAAAATTCCAGTGACTTAAAACCTTTATCTATTGAACAATCTTATTTTTTAAGAAATTGTTACATGAACCCTTCATCCACTTGCGTCTTCAATTATGAGTGAATTGCATAAAATTGAAGGAGATGAAGTTGGTCAGAAATGCACATACAAACTTCAAACGGAGTGTTAATGATTGTATTGAAGCTATTAGTGATTACCTAACAGCAACATACAACACTGTAAAGGTTCAAATTAACAGCATTAATGATCGAATTCACGGTATTAGCGAGCGAATAGACAAATGAACTAATTCGAAGCGACATGACATTCAAATAAAATGGGAGGAGTTTGTTATTAAAAATGAATTTGTTATTGGGAGCTCAAGCAGAGAGCATCAAAAATTGATTTCTTCGATCAAGAATGAGTAAAGTAAAACAAGATATCGTTACTGAAATCCACAAGCCCGTGCGAATAAATTTCTCTAGAAAACGAAGCATTTTGAAAGGTTTAGATGATCTGTGGCAGGCCGATTTCGCTGATTTTATACTGTATTCCCGCGAAAATAGGGGGTATAAACACTTTCTAATTGTAATCGATTGTTTCTCCAAATATTTGTGGGCAGAACCTCTAAAAGATAAAAGCGGACCGTCAGTGAAGAGTGCATTTGACAAAATATTTAATGGCAGTATGATCCCGAAAAACTTGCAGACCGATCAGGGTAAAGAGTTTTACAATAAGTATGTTGAAAATTTGTTATTAAAAAGGCTGCAATGCCCGAGCGAGTGATACGTACTGTTAAAGAAATATTATATAGAGAGTTTAGTTTACGAGGCAAATATAAATGGATCGATGTATTACCTGATATCACAAAAGATTACAACAATTGTAAACATAAAACCATCGGTATGAAACCAAATGAAGTCACTAAAGATAAAGAACAGATGTTGTTGAAAACCGTTTATTCACATCATCAAGATTGCCGGACCGCGAAAATTTAAAATTGGAGACTTTGTGCGAAGTTTTGCAAAGGGATACACACCTAATTGGTCTACCGAAATATTTAAAGTGATTTCAATTAAAATTACAAGTCCTACTGTGTACCTGTTGGAAGATTCAAAGGGGAGTCCAATCAAAAGAGGATTTTACGCTGAGGAAATTCAACTATTTAAGCATAATGATGCATATCTAGTGGAAAAATTATAAAGAAAAAAGGAACTAAAGTTTACGTGAAGTGGCTGGGACTCGATAAGACTCATAATAATTGGATTGATAAAAATAATGTTTTATAATAATTTAATCGTATACTTGTTTAGTTTTAATAAAAATAATAATAAATATATATTGTAACCCACACACACACATTGTTTTATTTATGTGAAGGAGTAAATAATAAGATTGATTTTTTTTTTAATACGTTTATATCATCAAGAGTTTATATTCATACATTCATAGTCATAATACATTTTACCGAAAAACATATTCAGAGTTTCCATCATAAGATACTCGAACTTTCCTTTTGTATCGTTCTCACTCAATATGCCGATAACTTTACCATACAAATCGTTATCTTTGTGAGCTAATTTGAAACATTTAGCCATAATTACATTATAATATAAATCAAATTCATAGGATTTTAATAATGTTAATTTAAAGTTTATAAGATTCTTAAAATTAATCAAGTTGTTGAACGTCATTGGAGATATTAATATTTCAAAATTCCGACACTTAAGGGTGGGGTGACTTTTTAGTAAAGTTTTATTTTGCCGTAGGTAGCGGTAGTTCCACGTTCCACTTCCATGCGTTTCAATGTATTCCCCTACTCCCCTCATTTAGACAAAACAGCCAATCTTAGATGAGCGGGGTAGCACGTGCATTGTGTTATAGTCGAAAGGCATAGATATTATAAAAATATGCGTGGTGGGGAGTACTATAGCGAGCGTGCGGATGAAATAGGAAGGCGGAGTGGGGACTTAGAAAATATATTTTTATCAATCTTGGGGCATGTTCATCTTCATTATTAATGAAAATTTAAAAATTCAAAAAATATATTCGTTATCCTGATTTTTTTTTCTATACAGGGTGTAGATTAATTGGCGGATAAACGCCAGGTAACTTTATAGATTGTGCCAAAAGAAAACAAAAATCTTAATTCCAAAATGCTGAAAAACTTTTCGTTTGGCCTCACGAGGTCCTCAAAGTTTTGTTACTCTTTGCAACGTTGCAAACTTTCTAAATTCAAACCTATATTGTAGGCAACTTAATACACATAAAATAGGCAATTTAATACACACATCAAATTTTATTTTTTATTATAAACTACAAATGTTCAAATTGGCCACCGTTTACTTCTAAACACTTTACAGCACGTATCGATATCGAATTTATGGCGTTCTCAAGCATCGCCGGCGTAATTTGCTCAACGGCTGTATTATTTTTTTCAATTAATTCTTCATAATTGCGCACCGGTGTTTTGTATACTAAATCTTTTACAAATCCCCATATAAAAAAGTCCATTGGATTTAAGTCCGGGGACCTTGGTGGCCATGATTGTGGTCCAAATCTCCCAATCCAGTTGTTGTTAAAATTAATATTTAACCATTCCGTAACAGCACGACCTGCATGTGCATGCGCTTTTATGCACGATGCATAAAAGATAAATTTTGTATGATATTTAAAGGCAAATTTTCATACATATCATTTAGGAATTCCAAATAGTTCTGGCTATTTAACCGATCAGGTAAAATAGTTGGTCCAATTAATCGGTGTCCAACGATAACAATCCACACATTTGCCGAAAAGCGAGTTTAATGTCCATATTCTCGAGCAACATGGGGATTTTCATAATTGTAATAATGCAAGTTGTGCAAATTCAACACACCATCTCGCGAAAAATTACATTCATCTGTCCACATAATATTGTGATTAAATTGTGGATTTATTTGAACTTTTTCAAGCAACCAATTACAAAAATTAATCCTAAAATTTGGGTCAATAGCATTTAAAGGTTAAATTTTGGTAAAATGATAAGGGTGAATGCCTTTCTCTTTAAGCACTAAATGTACAGTTTTGTTGTTTGAAATATTTAATTGCCGTGCAAGTTGTCTTGTGCTTATGCATGGGTCATTTGCCACAGTAGCTAAAATATTCTCTTCTAATGCAATGGCACGCCGTCTGTGTGGCCTACCTGCATTTGCATTTAGAGGAATTAACTGCCCAGTCTCCCGCAGTCTTTGATCAAGACGACGAAGTACATTTATTGCAGGTTGACGACGATCAGGAAATCTGTTTTGATATTCATTTTTGGCTACATTTGCATTGCCATTGCTATAACCATATGCCATATACATATCTGCATATTCATTCAACGTAAAAGCCATAATTAAACAATAAAATAGAAATATCAACTGAGGGTCGATTCTGATCTTTGTGAGAATTGTGAGTTTTGTCAACGATGGTTTTTGTCAATGGAAATACATGGCAACCTAGTAATTTTGTTAAATCTGTCAGAGTTGCTATATTCATGTCAATTATTTTAAATATATTTTCAAACAATCAATTGTGCATTTTTTATTTATGACAGAATCTAATAATTTATAATAGTTGTATCAGCTGCAATGTACAAATTGTTGTAGAATTCAATAATAATTATAGTACCTATTTGCTGGATTCACACATTTATTTTGAAAACGCATTTTAGCCGCATGGTAAAACGACAAAAGTCACCGATGGTTTTTGTCAAGGGTGGTCACGGGATTGACATGACAACGTAATAGTTGTTAATCCGAGACAGACATAAGGCAGACCGCCGCATACTAGACGAACGCAACATAATATATTTCGCAAATGCATCAAAACACCATTCATAATTTAATAATGCGGAATGTGTCGTCAATGTGCAACCTCACACAATTTTAAATTTATGATTATCAAAAGAATAAAGTATATCATAATATTTAAATTGAATTTTATTTGAATTTAAAAGTCACTGACGACAAAAGTCACCGGAGATCAGAATTGACCCCCTGACATTTATTGCATTGCCTACTGTATAATTTGAATTTTATTAAAAATTTTGCTACGTTGCCAAGCGTATTTTTAATTTAAATTTGATTTATTCTTCAAAAATAATTTGCACATTTTTCAATGTTCTTTATTATTAAGTTTCAATAAACCTCGTAATTTTTATTATACTAAAAAAGAAAGCAAATTGGTACATAATATACGCAATTAAAACAATATTTGTATTGACAAAATTGAAACTTTGAGGACCTCGTGAGGCCAAACGAAGAGTTTTTCAGCATTTTGGAATTAAGATTTTCGTTTTCTTTTGGCACGATCTATAAAGTTACCTGGCGTTTATCCGCCAATTAATCTACACCCTGTATAATGACATAAATTTAAAATCGGTAAAAAAATAATTTACATTTATTTCGTAAAATATTGCGTAAAAAAATAAACAAAATATGTCAAGTTATAAACAATTATATCATTAACAATTTCTGAAAATTTCACATTTCTGCGTTCAGTAGTTTTCCTAATGAACATGCCCCCAGTTTATAGCAGAAATTTGCCAGCCTTAAGGGGTATAACATCCAGTTATTTGTATGAGGTATATGAAATGCGGTGATCGCAATACTTCCAAGCGCCCCCATCTATAATTTCGGTTATATTCATTTTGGTAAATGCATTCCATTCTTCTGCGGTGAAGAAAACTCCATTGCGTCCAAAAGTACCATTATGCCCACTGTGGATTTTGATAATTGGTATAAATCCTAGTGCTGGACTTAGACCAATGGACAAAAATTTTGTTCTAGAGTAATTGATTGCATAAAAGCTCTCTCCATTCAGCTGCATCTCCCGCTTGACGTCATCATCGTACCTACGAATGCCTTTCTCCACTATATCTTTGAACTTTAGGGGATCTGGAAAGAATGATTAGATGTAGAAATAAATTTTACTTGAGAAAAATATATTTAAAACTTTCGTTCATTAACATCTTGTTACTCTAGACTTTTTAGGTTAATCTGTTACACGCACACATCATCTAAATTGTACCCCACGTTGTGGAATTTTTCTGCATCTTTGCATGTTAAACCGTAAGTACCCTCGGGGTTGATTTACTCGTATAATAATTCAGGTTGTAGATCTCTTGGTCGACTCTCCATATCCTCAACGAAAGGTCTCGATTAGATTTACATGTGGTTTTTTAACATCGTACTCTTGTTTTAAGGGTGTAGAATAACTTATTTTAAGGTTAGACATTATGAACTCTATTGCAAATGTAGCTAAACTATCGTGAACTGAACTGCGCAAACACTGAATCAACTGTGAAGTTTTTGCATCACGATCGCCATGTTATTACTAATTTAAGAATCAAATTTCTTTTTTTATTTCAACCAATCACAGCGCTGATAAAGATTTAATGATTCATATTTATAGTCAATCAGAAGGCCGGTATGATGATGATTTCTTGTTGATTCTCGTATTATGATGCAATTTTTCTGTTAAAACCGGATGTTACATCCTGTTACTTTTGATTATGTTATAATTTCATGTTGAAAGCTGGTGATATGTAATCATGCATGTTGTTATGAAATGATGAAATAAAATACAGTTATAACATATATTTAAATTTCTTTTATTTAATGTTTGTTAATATATCTTTTATATAATTTATAAAATATATATGAAATTATAGTTACACATTTACGACCATACCGACAGCTACCTTGATTTGTAGTATTGTAACAAAAACGGCAACTTTGGCTTTATCGCTGCTTCTACAAATAATTTGATAATTGATTAATTTTTTACCAGTACCTTTAGAAAGGATTAAAGTAAGATATGTCGAAGTCTTTTTTGTGGAATTATATTTGCAAATAGCAACTAAATGCATTCAAAAATACAGAAGAACGCATTTATTTCTACATTTGATGGATTTTTTTGGTTATTTCCTAACTATTATTTGACTGAAACACTTCGACATATTTGTTAAATGTTTATCTAGAGTAACGGCTGGATTTACAGTCGCGGGCATACTGACTTGCTTATGGTATGTGTTACCGGACTCCTCCTCGTAGTGTAGGCAGGTAGTGCCGGTTGATGTAGGTGGCACATGGTGAAAGCCATCTACATCGGTGGGATGATAGAGTTGGGTCGGTAGTGCCAGCTCTTCATCTTTATTTGTGTAATATTTATAATTTCCCCCAGGGGTCGGGGAGGCTCTACGGGGGTTCGTAGAATCGAACATCCGTCCTCTTGGTCCGTCCCGTGCTGGTAATGTTCCAGCACGGCGGTCAAGAGTGGTGTCTAGCGACTGAAGGCCGCTTCTCTCAGAGTAGTAATTAAAGAGGGCTGAGTGCGTGGGTGTAGCACTCGGTGTCGTCATGTGAGTAGTAATAATTGTGTTGGCCGGGATCGGTGCGTAGGTCGTCGTATGGGCCGAGTGCGGGGGTGGTGCACTCGGTGTCGGCGGTGCGTGCCAGTATCCGGTTCTCGAGGCCGTGTCCGTAGCGGTGGTCGGCATATATGCCGAGTGCCGGGGTGGTGCACTCGGTGTCGATGGTGTGTGCCAGTATCCAGCTCTCAAAGCCGTGTCGGTTGCGGGGGTCGTCGTATATGCCGAGTGCGGGGGTGTTGCACTCGGTGTCGTCGTTGTTAAATCGTAAAATATTCTCGAAGTCAATTTCATAGCCGGGGCCGTCGATGGTAGATATTGCTTAGTCGGGTTCGGTTCGGACAAGGTGTCAAGGTTCCGGAGTGACTGCCAGAATCTCTCGTCTGCGCTGGTTTTGATCCCAGCGCTGCTTCGTCATTGGCTGACGCGTTCTTAAAGGGGGCGGGAACGTTGCTTTTGGTTGGGGTTAGCAGCGCCGCCTGGTGGCCGTAACATATGAGCTGTCTTTATATACAACTCGTCCCCGCTTGTTACGGCCACCAGGCGGCGCTGCTAACCCTAGCCAAGAGCAACGTTCCCGCCCCCTTTGAGAACGCGTCAGCCAATGACAGAGCAGCGCTGGGATCAAAACCAGCGCAGACGAGAGATTCTGGCAGTCACTCCGGAACCTTGACAGCGAGCACTTCGAAGACTGGAAATCCGTCCAAGAATAATCATGTCCAAACCGAACCCGACTAACCAGCATCTACCAGCGACGACCCCGGCTATGAAATTGACAGAGAGAAGATTTTATGATTTGACAACGACGACACCGAGTGCAACACCCCCGCACTCGGCATATACAACGACCCCCGCAACCGACACGGCTTTGAAAGCTGGATATTGGAACACACCAGCGACACCGAGTGCTACACCCACGCACTCGGCCCTCTTTAACTATCACCTTGAGAGAAGCGACCTTCAGTCGCTAGACTCCACTCTTGACCGCCGTGCTGGAACATTACCAGCACGGGACGGACCAAGAGGACGCATCACCGTCGTGCTACCGTCTACTGGACACAACCACCTGGCAGAATAACAGCATCACCAATGGAAGTGCCAGCGGTATCACACGCGTTCCCAAACTACGAACAATTAGAACAATTATTGCGCGAATTCAACACAGTGTTTGCAGAAGACCCTACACCCTCGACCACGCGAACAGTGACTCACAAAATCGTGCTAAGTGACGTAACCGCTGCGCGCGCGCCGCGTTACTCTTACAACGCTAGTAGAAAGAGCGCGATTTACCAACAAGTTGAAGAACTACTTGCGTCCGGGATAATCGAACCTAGCACGAGCGACTACTGTGCGTCGGTTGTGATAGTGAAGAAAAAAAACGGTATGCCACGATTCTGTATCGATTACAGACGGCTCAACGCGGTGACAAAGGACGAGGCGGCGCCGCTGCCAAAGATACACGAAACATTGAAAGATTTCGGTACCGCGCGTGTGTTTACGAAGCTGGATTTAAAGTCAGGATATTGGCAAATCCCTATGGACGAAGCGCACAAACACTACACCACGTTCGCGACACCCGACGGAGGAACGTACCAATTCCGCGTCATGCCGTTCGGACTCAAAAACGCCCCCGCAACATTCCATAAGTTGATGTCACGTGTACTAGCCGGCATACTCGGAAAATTTGTGCTAGTGTACTTGGACGATTTGTTAATTTATTCGGAGAACCACGAGGAACATTTGGACCACATTCGGCGGGTTTTCGAGAGATTACAGGAAAACGGTTTACAGTGCGGACTTAGTAAATGCGAATTTGGAAAGTCCACGATGGAATACTTAGGCCATCAAGTGAGCGCGGAAGGAAATTTACCCCTCGAGCACCATCTGACCTTAGTCAGGGATTTCGAACGTCCGAAAACACGGAAACAGTTACGAAGCTTCCTGGGCACGTGCAATTGGCTACGCGAATACGTACCCAACTTCTCAGCAGCAGCAGGACCACTCATGGATCTGCAAGGTCCCAAGAAACCGTTCCGCTGGGACGCCACGGCGGAGAAGGCGTTCGAAGACGTGAAAACCCTGTTGGACCAACCACTAATATTGTCACGGCCGAAACCAGGGCTACGATTTATCCTACAGACGGACGCCTGTAACACAGGAACGGGAGCCGTACTGTATCAAGAAGAAGGAGGAAAACGGCGCATCATCTCATATCACAGCGCGCGTTTAAACGAAAGCCAACGAAGGTTACACTCGAACGAGCTTGAATGTATGGCTATATTATGGGCCGTAAAGAAGTATCGCCCTTATCTGGAAGACGCTCCGTTTACGCTACGCACAGATAACAAACCGTTACTATGGTTAGAAAGGTCAACCGATCTGAACGCAAAATTTACGAGATGGTCGCTCATTCTCCAGGAATTCTCGTTTACAATTGAGCATACACCAGGTGCTATCAACCATCTACCTGACGCTCTATCGAGAAATCCAGGCCCAGAATTTATCGGAGAAGACATTGATGATGTAGAACGCCTACTACCACCTGGACCAGTAACCCAGAATCAAAGACCAGACCGCCTACAACAAGCATACTCTTTGTTAAACCGTAAATACCGAAACAAAGAAATGCAACTAAACGTTCTGGGAGACGAGACCCTGGCAGCCATGGTGCGACGTTGCCAGACCACTTGCCCACAAACACAAGAGGTCATGAGACAACATCAGGAAATGCTCTTAGACCCGGAATTATCACCCGAAGACATTGGATACAAGGTGGGCGAAAGTGGAGAATTTCTACGCACGCTAGACGGACACGATCAACTGGTAGTACCTCCCGACGCCCAACAAGAGGTTTTAAAATACCACCACTCAAACGACACGGCAGGCCACCCAGGCAGAGATGAAACTCTTGCTGAAATACTTAAGGCATTCCACTGGCCCCGAGTCAAGAAAGACGTTCGAACATTTGTACGAGGTTGTTTAGTATGTGCTCGAACAAAAGCAGGACACGCGGGAGCAGGAAACCCGCTACGATCACACCCAAACAGTAAACCTTGGGAAAAGATCGCAATAGACTACGTTGGTCCTTTGGATGTCACGCGAAAAGGAAACAAATATGCTTTCACGATAATGGACATGAGCACCAGATGGGTTGAAGCTATACCCGTTCCGACCGCGACGAGTGACGTAACCACAAAGACACTGGAGGAGAACATCTTTCATCGATATGGCTACCCCAAAGTTATATTATCCGACAATGGGACACAGTTTACGAGCCGTCACTTCGAAAACGCCGTGAAAAGATGGAAATGCCTGCACCAGACGACAGCCACATACCACCCCCAGGCAAATCCGGTCGAACGCCGCCATGCCGAACTCAAAAAAAGTCTCAGGGGCTTGCTGGAACAAAACCCGCAAAAACAATGGGACGAACTTATGAGCTTGGCGGTGTTCCACAACAACAGACGCAACAACGCGGCCACAGGCCAAAGCCCAAGCGAGTTGCTACTGGGACGAACTATACAACAGCCCGGAGGATGGGACAACCCAGAAAGGGAAGAAGACAAAGAAGATCCAGAGAGAAGATTGCAGAGAGCCAGACAACGGCAAGCCACTTATCGACAACGCCGCTACCCGCGCCAAGAAAATGTGGCAAAGGTGTACCAACCAGGAGACATGGTGATGGTTAGAAGTCGAGCTAAAGGTTTAGCAAACAAATGGTTAACCCCGAAGAAACTGATAACGTCCGCAGGCGGGCATTGTTACTGGATCGAAGACTCAAATTACCGACCACCAGCTAAACTACACTTGGACGACATAAGACCCGCTCCAACAGTCAACAACGTCCACAGCCTCCATGACGAAGAGCGAACTTCTGTCGAAGAAAACGGTGGGGAATTGTTACGGCCACCAGGCGGCGCTGCTAACCCTAGCCAAGAGCAACGTTCCCGCCCCCTTTGAGAACGCGTCAGCCAATGACAGAGCAGCGCTGGGATCAAAACCAGCGCAGACGAGAGATTCTGGCAGTCACTCCGGAACCTTGACAGCGAGCACTTCGAAGACTGGAAATCCGTCCAAGAATAATCATGTCCAAACCGAACCCGACTAACCAGCATCTACCAGCGACGACCCCGGCTATGAAATTGACAGAGAGAAGATTTTATGATTTGACAACGACGACACCGAGTGCAACACCCCCGCACTCGGCATATACAACGACCCCCGCAACCGACACGGCTTTGAGAGCTGGATATTGGAACACACCAGCGACACCGAGTGCACCACCCCGGCACTCGGCATATATGACAACCACCGCTACGGACACGGTCTCGAGAACTGGATACTGGCACACACCGCTGACACCGAGTGCACCACCCTCGCACTCGGCCCATACGACGACCTACGCACCGATCCCGGCCAACCCCATAATTACTACCAACACGACGACACCGAGTGCTACACCCACGCACTCGGCCCTCTTTAACTATCACCTTGAGAGAAGCGACCTTCAGTCGCTAGACTCCACTCTTGACCGCCGTGCTGGAACATTACCAGCACGGGACGGACCAAGAGGACGGATGTTCGACCCTACGAACCCCCGTAGAGCCTCCCCGACCCCTGGGGGAAATTATAATTATTATGCATTTAAAGATGAAGAGCTGGCACTACCGACCCAGTTCTATCATCCCACCGACGTAGATGGCTTCCACCATGTGCCACCTACGTCAACCGGCACTACCTGCCTACACTACGAGGAGGAGTCCGGTAACACGCTCTTATTAGAAAGTCTCTTGTAACAAATTTATTAAAATTAGCTATGTATCCAACGCTTAGACAAAAATGAAGAACGTCATAAAAAAAAATATTTTTCCCGCGCTTGGTTCGGAAATGCAAACTAATGTATTTTGTTTGCCATTGGCCCTATTAACAATTTTACTTAAAACAATTAAAAAAATTGCAACGCGTGCACTATTATTAATATAATTTATCCACCACAGTTAACGATGTTGCAACATCGTAATAATGTTACATTACTCATAGGAGCATTATATATGCAGACAGCAGCTGCTTACACATATTTTTCTAACTCAGCAATAGACATATCTTGGATTTTAGCATTTATAGTTTTAAATGGTATTTGAATTTTGTTACGGTTAATTAACCAATACTTGTAATTAGACTCCAAAAATTGAGTGGTTTGAAAGATATAAGTTAGAGGAGTCCGTTTCTTCCTTCTGCTTGTCCTCCTTCTCCATCATTCGGCGATTCAGGATTTTCATTATGGCTTTCAAATGTTGCTGAAGTGGATTTGCAGTTGATAAAGTGACGAACTGAAGTCGGTGTGTTGCTTGGCGCCACCAATCTCGTTTGTTGATTACTGCGCAAATTTTGAATGAATGCACATCTAACTTGACCACCTTGAAACCAACATTCTCCTTCGCACTACATATAATCGATTTTCTTCTTTTTCTGCATACGAAATGATATTTTCGATGTGCTCTTTATTGAAGTCCCTTCCCCAAATAACTCTTCTTTGTCCGACGAATTTTGTGGCGAGGACTTCTCGCAAACGGGCACTTCTGCAGCGGTCTGTTGAATAGGAACAGTCGTGGACGATGTGGTAATGGTCTTTGCCGTGCCGGAAGATAATGCAGAAATTAAACCGAGAACTTTTTGATTGTGGATTAAATATAGATATTTCTCGAAGTCCGCCACAATTTGGTCCTCGAACAATGTCGTGTATGACACGTCTTTTGAGAGGAACTCTAATAGCTTTTCTACTGGCATATTGTGCAAACGTTCCTTGTTCGTAGAGTCTTGGCATAATTCCTTCATTGCCCTTCTGATACATCCATTCACTACTTGAACTTGCCGTTTGACTACGAACAAATTCTCCACCGTTAGTGCTATCAGAATTTTCCCCAAGATTGGTAAAATTGATTTCAACGTTTTCTGATATACCCACTGATTCACCAAGTGGAACAAAAACGAATTCTCCTGAATTGTTAGGTTGGTCGTTTCTTCGTCGTCGCTTTCGACTAGATGATGTACCTCCAGGATATCCTGGGTGAAGAATGATACCGGTTTTCTTGGCCGGTGGTGGTGCTGTCCGTTCCATGTTGGATTAATTCAAAAGAATCTAATAAGTCACTAGTCAACTCGAAGTAGTCAGACATACTGTACTCCTTCTCACATTCTACTTATATATATATATATATATTACTTGCCTCTCTCCTATTAGAATGTATTTGTAAAGTTTCTTGCCTTTGTCCTAGCGGCCGGCAACATAGATAAGCATTTAACAAATGGATTTAATGAAGGTATTAGTAAAAAAAAAACATTCAAAAAGAACAAAGCAAGTAGTTGGTAGAAAAGGATTTACATTGCCAGGTTATAATTATTTGGGTCCCGGTAATAGTATTGTTAATGGTCTACCAGTAAACAATACTGATGCTATTCCACAAATTCATGATATAGCTTATTATCGGGCTACAACAAGTGATGATATAAGAAAAGCTGATAAAGTTGCTATTAAAGCATTTGCACTACAGTATCTGGAAGAAGCTGCGTTTCTCGGTGCTGAAGGACTTGTAGATAAATATGCTGTAGAAAATATTACGGGTGTATTATACCCTCGTACCTTTGATGGAGGTGACCCTCGAGCAATGTTTTATGCAGCCAGACAAAAAGCAATAAGTGAAGTATGGCATAGAATCAAAGTTAATTGGAAAAAAGAAAAAAAACTTACAATGAATTTTTAACATCCGGAAGTACGTGCTATTTACAAAAGTTATTCAAAAGAAGGAGCAGGTTATAAACAACTTGTACAAGAAGCAGCAGCTGCTAAAGCAAATACTGAAGCCGCCGGTGCCGATAACCAACCCGCCGGACCTTTCACAGCCGCCTCAGCTCCAGCAGTCCCACCTCACGGTCTTGATTTAGATGATATTGATTTTGACGATATATTTGATGAGATTGATTTTAATACTATTGCGACAGGCGGTTTCTTCTGTAAAAGAATATACAATTACATTAAAAAAAAAAAACTGTTATTCCAATCAAATTATTAGCACTCATAAAGTCGGCACAGCAACTAGTGCTACTACTGACTACTTCACTATTCCTTTATCACTAATCCCTGTCGATTGGTTACCTTTTTATCTAACACCAGGTGAATATTGTAATTTGCACAGCAATGCAAAAGCTGTATCGTGTTCATATAAACTATACTGCTTAGGTACACGAGTAGAGTTCGATCACGGAACTACCCAAACTGGTACACAACTTCCAAATACATACCAATAGGGATAAAAACTATAGGAATGAATATTAAATCTTACCGACGAAATGTGAAGTATGTTACAGATGCCGCAGATCCTATAAAAGTTACAGGTTTTGTAGATATGGATTTAAGCGATATGAGTGATAAATTTTATAAGCATTTGACATCGAACGTAATGGGCATTCCACGTAGTAACTCACATTTCTGGGTTCACGAATCGAATAAAAGTAAGAAACCTGATACAACTACATACGCAGATTATGTTGTCTTCTTAATTATTAATTGTTCAGGAGATACAATAGTCGATTACCACTACAATATAAAAGCAGTTATGCTAAAATCACCTAAGCAACATTGGATACTTTGGACATGTAAAGATGCGGATGTTTATTTAGGGAAACCATGTGCAAAAACTGCTAAAATTCAATACTTTAAGGATAGTGGTGAAAAGAAACAAATTTCACCAGGACGACTTGGGATTGCTTCGGAAAATATTGTGGGTCCCAACATTAACAGAATAACAGCTACATATCAGCAACAATTAGAATGTTATAGATCGCAACTTCCTTTGGGGGGACCTTTAGTTACAACTCCGCAGCCTCAAGTTCATGTCGGTTTAATAGACATTCCTCAATTAAATCCTTTGACTGATAATACTACATTTTTGAATTCAGCTTGTTATTGGCACATCGAATTTGAATTAAATGTTGTTGTAAATCACAGCAGTGCATTTACTGAAGGTGAATTGGCATCATATCCCATTGAAGTAAATTTTTATCCAAATCAAAATAAGAAATATACAACTGGTGAAACTTTATTTGGAGTCAACGATACCGACAGTGGCAACATAAGTATTTTGGATGAACTACAACTTCCAATCTCTTCTTCTAGTGGCTCAACTGTCAGTAGTATATGTAGTATTCCTGAAAGGGAACAAATGTCTAGATCTTTATCGAATCTAAAACTAACATATAAGAAAGGATTTAAATAAAAAAATGTTAAGTTATGTAATTTCATTTATTGTATTCAATTAATAAAAGTATAAACTAAAAACTATCTTTTGAATTATAAAACTCATCATATCTCAATTCTGCGGTATTAATTATAGGAATTTTATCAGGTAAACACTTATATTTACGTAATAGTAATGGAATGCAGAGCGGATGAGACTTCTTAGTGTAAGATTGTAATGCAGCACACGGACTCTATTGTACTTTATAGATACGACAATTAAAGGCGTTGCTTTTAGGAAAAATATTGTAAAGCTACCAAAACGGCTACCCTTAACTTGGTTACCTATGCCCCTTTGTGAGGGTAAGAGGTGGACAAGGTTTCACTTACCGTCGTAGCTCAGTAGAGACGGGGGTGGTAAGTTGTGAGCGACACGGGATCTTTCTATGAAGTCAACCTTGTAATTGGCCACACCTCCTAAAGGTAGAACCCGATACCAAAAAGTTAGACAAAAAGGCTTACGCGGATAACACGTGCAAAGGAAGCTAAAATTAAGTTGGGACAAATACCAGAATTTGCAAATTATATAAACTTTAATTATATTCGGCATATTATTAAAACAAAACAAGCTCGTTGTAAACCAAAACAAATATTACTGGGATTAAATGCTCGAAATAGGAACATTCAATAAAGGTACCAAAATTAAATGCAGCTGATTCAAATGCAAACATACAAATACAAATACAAATACATCCAAATATTATTGGATTGGTCCCACAAAACAAATATAATTATTAAGTATTGGCAATAGGTCATGCCAATCTACCATATGCAATTAAAATAAATGTAAAGTTCAACAGTTGAACCACTTAATAATAAACGAATAACTGTGATTCCGACAAATTAGCCATATGCCGTTAATATCTAAGAGCAATGACTATATAAAAAAAAGTGATACAAAAATAAACCGTGAAATTTTAAATCCATATATCGGTACAGATAAAAAAAGGAGTACTCACGGTTTGGGTCCCTGTCAGGGCATAGCGCTACTCCCGTCCAAAGATCCTGTAAGGCAAATTATTAGAACACCCGAAAAAAAAAACAATAAAATTTCACAGCCAACAGCTATCACGGTGCCTTACACCAAGTGGTAGAAGGCACAAAACAAATATTGCATTGCTAAAAACAAATTAAAAAGGCTGGTCATATAGGTTTTTAAAAACACATGGTTGTCTTTTTCCGGTTTAAACACTTTTCTGGATTCTTAACTTCAAACCAATCGCTTCAATGGGGAGCAGGAGTCGAACAGTAGGTATTGGGATACCCTGGCCTGGGAATTTTTTCATACTTTTGATAAATGCCGTCAATCCATATCGCACACAAACCGAAAGTAAACCACGTGAGAAACCGGAAGTACAACACCTGTCAATTATCTCATTTAAACAACTGTTAATAAACACTAAATTTGACTATGCTGAAGTTAGTTATTTAAATTACATATTTATTGATACAATTTTAATTATGTTATATATCATAACATCTGTCGGCCCACACTCAATCTCCGATTTGATAACTCTGCAACTCTGCAGGTAGTTTTCCTCGAAGCACACCTGCAAGGTCAATCGTCATTGTCGTAATAAACAGCTTAATAAGCATTTTATTACTATAAAACAGATTGTAAAAACCTAGTTTAGTTTAGTCTTAAATTATCCATCATGTAATTAAAAGTTTCGGTAATAAACGACAAATCAAAATTCATGTTACTGTTATGTTTTAACTAATAAAAAATATATTGAGTCCTACTGGCATATTTTGTTTTATACAAAATTAATTATCTTTATATCCATTTTTTATTATTGTTTTTTTTTAATTTTCTAAATCCCTATATTTCTTAGAACTCATTAGTGAGTTTACGCAAGTTTTTCCTTACATTTATAACGTTATAAATAGTGTAAGGGAAATCATTTTAAAAGTGTTTGCGCATGTTACAACGTTAAAAATGATGAAGTAAACAAACTAAAAACATAACCTCAACATATGGGCAATCAAATTACTTATATATTAATATCTAATTTTAAAAATAAATCGATTAAAAAATCTTTCAATATTTGGCAAACCGGTATGGATTGCAATTTATACAATACAGAAATAGAAACTCACATTCATTACGTTTAATGCACATCAAGTAGGCGATGCTGAATGCGACCCTGTCTCTGTAGGCGTGTTCGAGCTGTGCACGGATTTGATTTTAGTATAATATATGTGATTGTTACATTATACAATATATGTACGTGATCACAAAGAGATAAGTTAATGTTATTAGGAAAAAGCTTAAAAACTATAATAATATAATTATATGAACTAGATTGTCACAACGTTTTGACCTATTTAATAAAAGCAAATTATTAAATTAGTTTTAAAAAGAAAAAAAAAATATTTACAAATATCCAGAAATAAATTATAAAATATTTATCTTAAATATGGTCATACTTATTACGTGACTGTACTTCTATCTAAAACATACCAACTGTTCTTTTACATAATATTCGTATGCACTCGAATGAATAGACAGTTGCAATGTTTGCAACACTGTTGTAGTAACGCTAATCGTAGAAGCGAAGGCGCCAAAGGCTCTTGCTTTCATTTGTCGTTGCTTCCGTGTCATGTTAACAGTTCTAGTAGATTTTAACAATATAATTGAAATTAAAGGAATAAACAAAAATAGTGTATAAATATAAATGATAAATAATGTGAAGAAAATTAATATGAAGAACAACATGGACAGATAATAAAAATGTACAGATGGACTATACGTATAATTAAATTGTAACATCACCAATTTACAATCCCGTCTGAAAATTAAAGAAGAATATGGAGAAAACAAGAAGAATTTTAAAATGAAATTGGAATTCAACAACTAAGAACATTATCAAGCAAAATATCAACATAAAATGGCCAACCCCTGTGAATGAGGACGAAAAAGTAATAATAATGCATTTTTATTCATCAATTCAAAGAATGGATTATAAAAGTAAATAAATTGAAACTTAAATTGCCATCTTAAAATGAACGAAAATTGTACACAAACAGATATTGAAATTAAATTGCAACAATAATTTAATAATGATCCATCAACTCAATGATTATGAAATAAATAAATAATTTATTCAAACTAGCTGGAACCACAGTCGTATATAGTAAATATTATAGAATATGATCAATGGACTATAATAGAACTTATTAATAGTTGATTAGAAAATCAATAATTTGAACAAAAGAAATTAATTTGGATAAATTTCTGCAACATACAACTGCAACTGGCATTCAATATTGATAAATGCTGCGATGCCGCATCAATGTTAATTTGTTAACGTTCTTTCTTTATTGATTTGAAATGGAAGGTTTTTTGTTGTTTGGGTTGACGTAATTTGAAATAAAATTCCAACCTGTCATCTATTATAAATGAAGACAATTTATTATCAACGAGAAGTTTGAATTAAAAAATCTTTATTATTTTTGTTTTAATTGGGTTGATGTAATTTGAAATAAAATTTCAATCCTAATTAATTAATAACAATAAGAAATTTATATAAATTAAATCATTTTGTTATATTTGGTTCAAGTTATTCTGCAATTTCATTTCCTCATTATGAAATTTTAATTTCTGTATTTTTTTATTATAAATCTTCAAACATTAGATATTTCTAAGCAGTGGGATCCTTGAATTGAAAGATTCAATATATTTCTCGACTATTTTACCATCGATTAACTTGTTTCTAGTACGTCCTTTATCTAACCGAGGTTTTTAAAATATACCATGCATAATTTCCTTTTTTGTTTTCTCAAATCCAAAAATAGTAAAAAATATGTATTGCATGTGAATTTTTTTGATTATGGGTCATAAAAATTACTTTAATTCTTCTCTTTTTTGTTTAAATACTCGGAATTGCAGTAGTTATCCGAGCATACTTTTTGCTGCATGGCGAGTTATGAGGTAGCGGCTAGTGGTTTCAAGTGAAGATAACGGCATAGCAGCAAGGATGCAAGTTGCCAAAAAGGCACTTACGGCGTATTTTGTCACAGATTGTTACGACGGAATGGAGGGGTGGTCAAACACTTTTGAATTGTTTTTCGGGTTTTAAACAATTTTTAATCCTCAATTAATGATGAAATAATTAAATAAATTATTCAAACTCCAAATAGCAATCAAGGTCCGATTTGATCATAAATAACATAAAACAAATTAATGGGATAAACTATAAACTAATTATTAACATAAATCATTTATTTTAATCATTTTTATGGCATAAAAGGACAAACTTCTTTAATTCAGAGTTATATTTATTTTTAACATTCTACCAACTGGTTTCAATTCACATAACATAAACGGAATCTTTATCGGGGTCTACAAAAGAAAAAAAAAACATTTAAAAACAACATACAATAGAAAACGGACCTGACCTGGGGGGGGGGGTGCATTGAGCATTGAGAAACTTGTTTATGTATTTTTTTTTTAGTTTCTATAACTTATTAGTAGTTCTTTGATCGGTATATGAGGGTATGAAACCCATAAAAAAAAATCATCAATTTTTTTTAGTTTTTTTGTCGTTTTTTAACTTAATCGCATTTATTGTTTAAAAACCGCAATTTTAACTCAAAAGAAAAAAATTTACTAATAAAATAAACCACAAATTTTCCGTAGAATCCAAATCTGGCGCCATTTCAAGTCTATACCCTGTTTTTATTCTCAGTGGGCTGGGCAAAAATTAGCATTTATTAAAATTTTTTTAACCACCAAAGTTGACGTATTTTGATGTAAATTAATTGGAAAATATAAATTTGTTCGGTGTATTTGGGTTTTAAGCGTCTAAAACTCAAAAAATCTTCAAAGTAGGCCTATTCTTCAATATAAACTCTTACAAATGCACGTTTAGCCGCGCTTAGAGAAACAATACACCAAATATTAAAAATTTGAACTCTGGGGACAATTTTACATGAAAAATAGTCAGTGTTGTACTCATCGTCTATAGAAAAGTCCATTTAGAAAGAAATGTTTACAACATTTTCAAGCAAAAAATGCGTTAAAAATTAATTCTTTTTTTTATATTTACAAAAAACATTATAAACACACTAGGGTTTGGCTTAAAACTTTTTTTTAATAAATTATGACAAGCGCCAGGCGGATTTATGTTTGAATTCCAAATATTTTCAAATTTTGGCGCCGACAGATTGAGTCTAAGTTTGTGCCGCAAACGCAAAAACTATCAAACAAAAAGTAAACTGGCCCAAAATTGGTTCAAGCGACAAAAGATGTTTTTGTTAAACTTTTGAAATAAGCTTAAAAAAATATAATCCAAATAATCTTTAAGAAAAATTAAAAAAAAATAATTTTTAAGTAAATGTTGAACAATTTTTTTTTCTAGATGGGTTTCTTTGCCAGATAAGCACAACATTGACTATTTTCTATGTAGAATTGCAAAATTTATTTTTGCAGTTTTTTTGAGTTTTAGACCTATTAAACCCAAATACACAAAACAAATTTATATTTTCCAATTAATTTACATCAAAACACGTCAACTTTGGCGGTTAAATTTTTTTTTAAAAAAGCTCCTTTTTGCCCAGCCCGCTAGAACAAACACATGGTTTTATGGCTTTTGCGGCCTATAGACAGATATAGACTTGAAAATTTTTGATTGATTTCATTAGTAAATTTATTTTTTTGAGTTAAAAAAAAAATCGATTAAGTTAAAAAACGACCAAACAACTAAAAAAAATCGTAGCATTTTTTTAATGAGTTTTTTACCTTTATATACTGATCAAAGGACTACTAATAAGTTATAAAAACTAAAAAAAAATACATAAGCAAGTTTCTCAGTGCACCCCCCAGCTCTGCTCCGTTTGAAATGGAATTGCCCATATAAAACAATAGAAACTGATTGATAACAATAAACACATTTTTACTAAATTTTACACTTACTTAGTTCAAATTATTAACAACTCTACGATCAGATATATAAAATTTAAAATCTATCATCACAACGGTCATGGGTAACAAATTATTTTTGAAATGTAACACGTCACATTTACTTGTCAACTTTGATAGGGCAGTATATAATAAATGTCACAATTATTATAGTTCAAACGGAAGCTGGACATGTCATTGTCAACTTAGGAAGCACTGCATACGTTTCATCTTTCTGTTTTTTTTTGCATTGTGCAGTGGTTCCGAGGCAAAATTTACAACTCTCCTCCTATAATTGCTATCTCCTCTTTTAAATGTTTACCATCTGCAAGGTTTTTTATAGGTTCTTTTCGGTTTGTTCAATTAGTTCCACAAGCTAATGTATTTTCCACCATTAATTTTTTTAGAATTGACTTAAAAAATATCAAAAGAAATGATTCTGTTTCCCATATTTTTTGTCAAATGAAGACGGTTGACTTTTTCTGCCTTGATAAATATTGAATCGTAAAATGTACCCTTTCTGGTCTGCAACGCAACATATCTTGTAACCCTTTTTAATTGGTTTCATTGTATTGTACTGCTTGATTGAACTTCGGCTTTTGAAAGGAATAATAGATTTGTCTAGTTCTCTAGTTTGTTGATAATTCAGTTCATCTATCATTGAACATATCTTATATAGTTTATCTATGTTTTTCTCAGCAATTTTTGCATTATCAGCAAAATGTAAGTTTGATAAAATGAGATCTTATTGCGTGACATTGTATTAGAAACCAAAAGTACGCCCAAATCTGGAGAGGTGAACCAGTAATGTCTCCAAGAGGGTAGTCTGTGGTATCGCATCAATAGAGTCATGCCAATAAATTATAGCAGTTCCTCTATTCACTTAAGTCCGGGTAGATATTGTCTTTTACTATTGTTTTTTATTTAATCAGATAATTACGTGCTTGGAGTAAACTGGCAATAAAATATTTTTTAAAGTTGCCATTTTCTTTTAGGCAATTCTTTCTTATAGAGAAGTAGTTGGTAACTACCGACCCGACATAACTCACAACTTCTACAATAGTATATAAAAGTGTAAATATACTAAAGTAGTTACCCATTCTTGAAAGAAATTCAATTTTTCTACAGCATAATGTGTCAACTCATTAAATTTGTCAGCGGTAAAGATATTGGGTGTGAGGAATTCACCATTCGTATAGAATCCGGTTACTCTTCTTGGTTGGTGACAGCTTTAATTTCATGCGGAAACATTAGAGTTTTTTGGAATACTTGCATATCTTTGGTGGAATAAACGCCATTGGCAAAATTTCTTAAAGAATTAACTCGTCACTTTCTTCATTGGGATCAATAGCTGGATGGTTTTTTTTTAACTTTAGGTATCATGAGGGTTATTTTTCCTCTGTGGCGTATAAGATTACTAAGCAGTAACTGAAAAAATGAAAAGGTAAACGCAGTAGATTTTAACGCATACAAAGGGAGTGTGCCTTGCCAGCTCAGCAGAGAAGGGCTGGTTATAATAATGAGCGCCACGAGCTTTGTTTTTAACTCTCCTTGCTGGCGTAATCTGTTCAGGAAAAGCTAAGAATTGCTAAGTAGATGACAATAAATTAAACAACCGTTACATATCCCAAAAAAATATTTGTTTCAGGATTAACATACAAACATTTTACCATTAGTTATAAATATTAAATAAAATCTTTCAATTAAAATGTCTACAATTATCTAATATAATATCAGTAATAAATCAGTGAATATGTGGGCAACTTATTTAAATAAATATTATGATAACTAACTTACCTTTTAATATCAATTTGATGAAATCTTTCTTTCTCTTTCTATATTTATTATTTATAAATTAACGATCACTCACATTTTATTATATTAAAATAAAAAAGTAAATTAGTTTTTATGTTTTTTATTATGTCTTTTGTTGTACATTGTTTTTGCTTTATTGCAAAGTACATTAAAAATGTAAAATATTTTGGTCGAATTATCAATTTGGATAGGATTGATATTGTCAACATCCACCACAGTAGCTAAATCGATAAAATTTTTGATTTGTGTTAAGGATATATTACTGTCTGGCTCACAATTTGAACCCATTGAATGGGGAGACAGTAACGTATTAACAAGAAATGTTTTAAAACTATTTTTAAATTAAAAACATGTTGGGTTGATGTTTTGACAACCCTGTTGTCGGATTTGGCCAAACATGTTTTTAAGAGGATCTTGATTTAGAGCACGGGGAAATAAATATTTAATATTATGTTTTTGTAACTCACGCCATATGCTTACAAAGCCTTCAATAGTTCTCGTAAAATTAATGAGAGTAGGTAGCCTAAATTTGTTTTCAGTTCCTTCCTCTTATAAATACATCTGATTCAAGGCATTAATGGGTTTTTGCCAAAACTCAAGATGCCCACTATTGAGACTAACGCCACATCTCAAAGATTTCCCAGTCATCTTATAATGTTCGGCCATTGACACTGTCAAATAATTGGTTAAAAAATCTATAATTTTTCCAGTTTCTATTTCACAGTTTCATCTACACTTTTGGCATCTGTAAACATATAATTAAATTAACTATTTTTGTTTTGTATGTATCATACAAGCAAAAAAAATCAATTCATTTACAAAAACACAATTATTTATTATTTATTTATTTACAAACAAGTGAATATGAAGGCAAATATTGTTAGTAAATTTAGCAGAGAAAAGTAGCTTTTTATTTTTTAAATTAATTTAATGTTTTGCATTTTACAAACATCATTATATATAGACTAATAATAATAATACTTACGGTAGTTGGCCATACGTGTTCCGAGACATAGAGAAAGAAACTCAACACTTTGGGTGCAGCAGGAGACTCATCTTTTTTATTACTTTTTTATTTATATGATGGTCAGTAATTTTCGGTATTGCCTTAAGTTGTTCCCTCGAGGAATTTATTTTGTAAGCTGCTTAAAATTTACCAGTTAGCTCTTTATCTTCATGCTCTCATATTAAATTTCTTTTTTTACTTGTTCTTAATTCCTCATCAAATGGGGTGAATCATATAAAGGAATAATTTTATCACTATCTAATAAAATTTCCGTGTCTTTTATTAAGTTGAAAGGTATAAAATGCGATGATTTGGAAGTCAATGTGGAGAATAAAAACCTTCATCCAAAAATTATAAAAAGCATCATCTTCAGGCTAAAAGTTACATATAGAACATTAGTATCATATTAAGTTAGACAAAGATAATTGAAAATGTATCACATTAACTGTGACAATATAAATTTAATACTATACAAACATACAAAGTAGAATTAATAATAATATAGAACGGGGCAATTTATGTTAAAAAGGACCACGTTTGAAACATATATATGTAAGGTTAAGGAGTGTGTAAATCATAATTACCTTTTTTTATATAAAAATAGCAATAATTGTTTGTTAATTAAAATTTGTGTTAATAAACCAACACGATGTTGTAAAAATACAATCCAGCAAATTATACTTTGAAGAACTGGTATTGTTAACACAGATGGTTGAGGATGAATATTCTCAACTGATTTAAGTAGCCATCTTGTGTTGGTATAGATACGTGAAAATAGGCAACTTTCACCACTTTCACCAATTTATTCGTATATATGAATATGTAAGGTTATGCAACTATTGTAACACCCTAGTGTTACAATAGTTGCATAACCTTACATATGTACTTTTCATATATACGAATAAATTAGTAGGTGTAAGTGGGATAGACTAAGACAAAATGTTTAAAACTTTACTATAAAAAGGTTTGTTAATAAAATCGAGTTTGATATTTAGTACAGTTGAATTGGAATTTCTCAGTGATCTCAATATAATAATTCTCTTTCTCTAAACGAAGGTTATTTTTTGTGTCAAATGAAGTAATTTAATATTATTGTCAGGAAAAAAGTTGTGGTTAGTGTTTAAAATATGTTCTGCAAAATGAGATTGATTTGATCTATTCAATCTAATACAAGAGTAATGCTCTTTGAATCTATCAGGAAATTTTTGAGTTGTTTGACCTATGTAAACTGCGTTACAGTCATTACAAGCTAAAGAATACACACCACTTCTGTTAATGGGCAACAGTTTGTCTTTGTTGTTTTTATATTTATTAAGAAAAGGTGAAGATTTGAAAGAAATTGAAATATTTAATTTTGCAAAAATTCTAACAAAACCCATACATTGTTCATTTAAGAAAGTCAATGAAGAATATACTGGTTTAGATAATTCAGGAATAGGAGGTATTGATAAGTTAATATGTTGAAGTTTAATTTGTTTTTTGGTGAGTAATTTGTAAATTACTGACTTAGGATAACCATTAAAACAAGCTAAGGTAACAATATACTTGAGTTCTTCACAAAAATGATCAAAATTAAGTGGAATTAAAAACAATCTGGCCATCAGTGAATGAAAAATGGAAATTTTCTGAGAAAAAGAATGATTTGAATTAAAATGAATTGTGCTAGTAGGTTTATGGTAAATGAAAAACTCCAGCTTATCAGTGGAAATATCAGTATGGATAAATAAGTCTAGAAAAGGAATGCCATTAGGGTTGGCAAGTTCCATGGTGAAATTAATGTTTAAATGAACGAATTGATAAAGTTTTTTAAGTTATTCAAATCATCCGCACTACCATCCATAATAATCAGAATGTCATCCACATACTTTTTCCAAGACATAATTTTGTGTATTAAATGAAAAGGGAAACTGAATATTTTGAGTTCTAAATCACTCATGAAATTTTCCGCCATTAACGGGCTAAGAGGGGAACCCATGGCTAAACCGTCTGATTGGATAAAAAAGGAGTTATTAAAAAGGAAAAACCAGATAAAAATTCTGTTTTAAGATCTGAGAGATCAGAATTAATTAGAAGGTTCTTGGTAATTTGGATGGTTTCATTTATAGGTACAGAAGTAAATAAGTTTGATACGTCAAACGAAGCTACTAAGTAATTTTTATCAAACTTAAATGTATTAAGGGATTTTATTAGTTCAAAAGAATTTTTAAGACCATGTTGACTTTTAAACTGAGTGCTAGTTTTTATAGTATAATTTAGCCATGAAGTTATTTTGCTGGTATGTGAATCTGTGAAGGAGATTACTGGTCTCATAGGTAATGACATAGATTGAAGATCGAAGGAGCTGGTATTAATTTTGTGTATCTTAGGAAGACAGTAGAGCCTAGGCATTATGGAGTTGGGTACGAATAATTTATATTTTGGAATCATAACATTTTTATAAGAGTCCAGATAAGCATGAAGTTTTTTATTAAACATAGGGGAGGGATCAATGTCTGAGATTGTGAAATTGTTTGAATATAAGAAATTTAAGAAAATCTCATCTGCTTTGGAAAAAACCATGATTAGATCCGTAAAGACAGTCGTTCTATCTAGAGAAGGAGGTAGCATATCTAGAGTTTCCCCTAGTTCTGTTGCAAGGTTTTCTAAATTACTAGGTCGGGTTCTTTGTCTTTTAAGGTTGGTAAGGCCTATTTCAAGAGTAGACAATTCTTGAGCAGAAAAAGCAATATTTGACAAGTTTATAATTCGTTTGTGGAAATGAAAATTCGATAAAGGAAAGTCATGTTTCAAAATGTGCTTAAAGTTAAAGAAAGAAAGGTAAAACAGGTAAACTATGATTAATAGGATTAATAACAATTTGATCAGTTCGTAAAGAACCAGATAAGTTAGGTGAAATGACTGTATGTGATACGTTAGGTGAAGTTAGCTGGTCATAACGGTTAGAAGGATTAATCGATGTTAAAAAGTCATTGTTATTATATGACAAAAGACCACTGTTGCTTGCACTAATGTTGAGTTGTGTATTGGCTAATTTAATGAGGCTTTAATTTTTTCACCTGTGTGAAAAACAAATTCCCTTACATTTGAATCAAACAATGACCAAGTTATAAAATTATAAAATTTAGCTAGAGTTAAGTGAATATATAGTAGATTACTGTTTATAGAATTTAATTTAGAATGAGCAACACATATTTCATGTCTAAGCCACTTACGCTTTAAGTCCGTCAATAATCCTTGTACAAAAGATGAGTCGTTCTTTGTAAATATGTTTATAAAGTTGGGGAAAATATTCTTCTTTCGGCATGATGTGAGGAACCATATCCTAAGTTCAGTTTTGATCCTTTTTAGCATCAATGTTCTATATGTTGCAGGAGTAAGCACCAGGTTCGTGTCCATAATTGAAAGATAACTGTCACTGAAAGTGATTTGGAAGTCAATGTGGGGAATAAAAACCTTCATTTAAAAATTATAAAAAGAAAAGTTTACATTAACGGTGACAATATAAAATTAATATTAAACAAACATACGAAGTAGAATTAATAATAATATAGAAAGGGGCAATTTATGTTAAAAAGGACCACATGTTTGAAACATATATATGTAAAATTTATTAAGTTATTAATGGCCACACAATTTGTACTGCTTTGGACGCAGACTGTGGCAATTATTTTTAATCTTGTAGCTTGTACAGCACGAATAAGTTTTTTTAAAAACCTAGTCATATCTGGCATTTTGATTGTATTTTGGCAAAATGGGTACGTAGAATATTCATAATTTTTTTCAATTTTTTAACTGATCGGGTAAAGTTTATAGAATGAAGGATGAATGTCTGAATACTTATAAAAGATTACAGATTTGAATATATTTAATCCTACAATATAAATATCTAAAACTGTATATTTTTAAAGATAAAAACTTTTTTCTGCTCTAAAGTTGATCCACCAGCTGGTAAAATCATTTTGCACTGATAAACCAGTATCAATACTGCTATTTTCTTCTTTAGTTAGTGCTTCGGTATTAGTGGAAAAAACAGAAGCTGGTGTACTCTTTACAATGCTAAATATCACTAAAACATAACCACAAATTAGGCATATAAAACATTCGATGATATATAATTCATTAACAGACTTTAATATTTATATTATTTGAATGAACAAAAGGGGAATCATACAAAAAGTATAAATACTAAATACTTAAAACAAATGTAATAAATAAGCTATTATGATTATTAGAAACCATGGCATAGTTCCGATAACTGTGTATAACTAAATTTAATGTACACGTACGTTATTGTATCAATAAAAATTAAATTTTAACATTGCAAGGCATTTTACCAAAAGGAACTTTTAAATTGTACATATTATTGTAATGTTTAATTCTGCAACAAAAATACATAAAAATTGAGTGAAGAATAATATAAGTACATATGTATAAATACCTAAAATATTTTATATGTAAATATATAACATTTTTTTAACTATTTTTCAATAAATAATAAAAATCACAGAAGAAAAATAAAATAAATTAACTTACTCAGAGTATCAGAATCAGTTAAATTTAATGTGGGAACAGCAAAGCAATCTTTTTCAAACGCATATTTGTACTCCTATTTTCTGGTCCAAAATGTAGGTGACAAATAACACAATCATTGTGCACTCGAATAGGATTCATCGTTTCAAGTCTTGGATTGTCACAAGGTGCAATTCATTGGGCAAATTGGTCCGGATACTTTGTAGGATTAGGAAACCGATGCCTCGATGTATACTTATCTCAAGTTTTTACCGAACAATTTTTATAGGTCGACATATTTCAAGCTAAAAATAAATATTATTTTAAGACTATGTAACTCACAAACATAGAAAATTTATTTTTATTTATTTTTCTATATTTAATTAATAACTTATGCTGACATTATGCAAAAAATGTTTGGAGTGAACACATTACACAAACATTCTACTATTTTTATTTATTTATTAATGAATTTAAAAATAGTAATTCAGCTCATGAAAAATTGTATAAAATAGAGGTTAGATATTTGATTTATTTCTAATAAACTTTTTAATTTTACACAAACGATTAGCGATAGATTGAATCAACACTAATGTTATAGATTCATCTCTATCTAATAACAGTGAACAGTCCATGGACTGGACGCATGGCTGTATCAGTACCACGATTCTTCTTCTCTCTTGGATGTTTACTTCTCTCATCGTTATTTTGGATAAATTTATGTTTACGATTTTTATTTTATATATATATATATACACAATATTTTAATTTTCACGTTTGTTTATTATAAAAAACTTATGTGAATTATGATAGGTTAATTCACGATTATTATCGGTACCTCCAAAATTTATGTTGTAAACTTCTTTATTAATCTTTTAAATAATATTGGAGGAAGGGTTGTTGTTGTACATTCTGTCTGTTGAACAACTGCCTTAAACAATGGTCCGCAGTTGGTTTTATAATGTTGTTTTATATAATATCAATTAATATACTGACGTTTCCTATACAATTTCATACACTTATTAATATATCGTATCAATACTTAACTCTTAACAAAAATGCTTAATTAACTAAAACTAAAATAAACGTCTTGTTCTGTCAAGTGTGTTTGTTATCTTTACGTGCTAATTTGTCTGGGAACGCTTGGATAGTTGGGATACAGTAATAATGTTACAAAGTATTTGCTACAATGTAAGAGTATAATATGTTGGATTATAACATCAGGAATTTTCGTCCAAAACGTTTAAAAGAAATGCTAGCTTTTTTCTTCTTTATTCACGTCATTTACAATGAAGTAGTTATCCAATCTCGATTTGAAAATTGCATTTATGCACATGTCCTTATGCTCCTGTAAGTTTCTCGGCCATCCTCACTGTTTTTAATGACCCCATTCTGTCTAGACGTTGTTGTGGCTCTGGTCGAGCGGAGGGCGGCTTCAAATCTTCTTCATAAATCTTTTCTTTAGGACAACAAACACTCACTCACGATTCACGTTTAAAATTTTTTTATTTCATACTTATATTTGTTATATATATATTTGCTTATCGTCGCGGAGGGTGGTGGTGTGTGGTAATAAAAATATGGCGCAATGGTTTATTTTTATTAGGGATAAAATTCAAAAGGGCTGTTGTTCAAAAATTCATATGTCGTGCAGATTGTAGGAATGTATTAGAAAGATTGTGTGTGAGTAATCAAAATAGGTCGAAGGTTTAGTTTTGTTTCGTCTGGACTTTTTAATTAGTGAAGAAAAGGAATTCATATGGGAAATAAGATATTATAATATAAAGATGTGGGGATGTTATGTATACAGTCATAACACATGTCGCCGGTCTTACAGAGGATCAAATTGATGAAATTAAATTTTAAATATTGAGATTGGATAGTTTAAACAAGCATCTGTCATTCTATCTGTAAAACATACATCAATTGTAAGTAACTAGGCAGATATCAATCGGTCAAAAGCAGTAATTAAATACAGGGTGGGACATAATGGAGGAGCGTTTTTAAAATAACAATAACTCCGCTGTTTTTAAATTAAAAAAAAAATGTATTTAAAAAAAAATTGAAGTTTACATATTACCATTTAACAACTAAAATGTGAAATTATGTTTTGAAAATAATGTCAGGCAGATGACGACCGTTTTCGGCAATGCACTGCTGTAGTCGATGTCAATTGCCCTAATTTGTGCTGTGATTGCTTCTTTCAACTCTTGCAGATTTCCAGGCTTATCGGCATAAACTTTTGCTTTTAGATATCCCCATAAAAAATAATAAGCAGAGTAGTTTTAATTTGTCTTTACAATACAAATTTAACCCTGTTATGTAATTGTGGATTAAATGTCTTTTAATTATGTAATTAATCTCGTATTACAAAACAAAAAAATTAAACGAGGTAATAGATATGAAGAACTTAAAAGTTGGATTTTGTCGCTCAATCCACAATTACACAACAGGGTCCAATTAAACAGGCTGCATTGGAAAACAGCACATGCTCAGTAGTTGATACATAAAAAATAAAAACTCACTTACCGTAAACACCTATAAATATATACACTAAGATTTAGTAAATAAAAGTAATTTTTAAACAAAAATAAAATTTTCATTTTTAAATCATGTTTCATATAATGTTTATGTATAAGTTGTTAAATCATTAACAACTTATACTTGAAAATGTTAATCATTAAACGAAACTAGTTGTAAATAATAAATGAATAAACATTATATGAGACATATATAATTTAAAAATGAAAATAAATGAGTTTCATAGAATAACTAAAGAAAATATTGAAAAATAAAATTTGTTTTATAAATATATAAAAAACAAAAAACTAAAAACATTCTATACAAAAATAAACAATAATTCTATGAGTGGTAATAGTATATAACCATTAATATTGTATAACATTACCGGTAATAATAACTGAGCTGGCAACGGTATCCAGTTTGCATTCTGGTCTTGTGACTCAACTCTTCTCGCTGTTACGTACGGCGACACATAACATTCGTAAACATTATGCGTGTCCGCTGTTACATGACCGAATGTACCTGGTCCTATAACTACAGGCGGATCATTTGGATTTTCAGGATCCGGTATATTGATAGCCTGCTGTGGAACAGCTATATCAGGTAGATTAAATAAAACCTCTTCACCGTAAGTAGTAGTAGTTTTGCATACATTAACTAGGTACTCACCAATTGGCCCAGCAACCAATAAATCTTCTGGTAGGTGGTCCTGTGCATGCGCGGAGCCTGTTTTGTACTCTCCGTTCTCCCGTACTGCATTAATTAACACTGCGTTCAAAACACTAGTGTGGTGGTGCAAAATTAAATCATCATATGTACGCTCTGTTATGTCGATAAAACCTCTAAAATCAAAATTTTGTGAATATATCTCCTGCTCGGCGATGCCGGTGGAGTGTGGGCCTATATCGTACAGTGGTTCATCTTTTGGCGCACTTTCCGTTTTTGAGGTAAAGTTGGGTACTGTGGGTACTTCATCATCTCGTGGTTGTATACTATTACCGTTCCACCTGAACTCCCACCTCGACCTCTACCTTGACCACCACCACCATTACCCCTACCCTTACCGCCTCGACCAATTTGTCCTTCTTTGTCATAGTATTTCTGAAAAATTAAAATTGAAAATTAAACGTGTAACTATATCTTAATAACTTATTATTAATTACCTTATCAAGTTGTTTTTTTAACATTTTTAATTTTAAAAACACCAATGTTCTTTTTTGTTTTTTAGACAGCTCAAGATCATCCTCCATTGTTGTGTTGTTCTGTTTTTTAAGGTTTTCTTTTAAAGCAGTGAGGGCTTCCAGCTCTAGCTGGACCTTCTTAATTTTTGCGTCAGTTCTGCTAAAACAAAAACCCATTACTTTTAAAATAAAATCAAAGTTGAAATACCAAAAACAACCACACGCGCACGTGTTATAAAAAATAATAGCGTAATATTATTCACTATCGACCAGTTTCGAGGTTTTATGTTATCATCGAGACACAGGACATAAATTGATGATGTTATAAAATTACATTATTACTTACATTATATATTATTGTATAAGATAGAATCCGTTACATATTTTTACTTAGTTATTACTACATAGTAATATATGTATCGTATTCTATCTAATCATAAAATGTAATGCAAATCTGTCAACAACACCATAATTTACTTCTCCCGACGATGAGGTAAAACCTCAAATATACACTATTTGGTTGCTTTTTTTAAATTATTTAAATTACATAAGTATAAGAATTTATTTAACTTATTTTTACCTTGTTGGTTATGGGCTGGTTGGCCAGACTAGCTGGAGCCGGGGACGAGGCCGGAGCTGAAGCCTTTGGAAGTGCTGGCTTTTTGATAAATAGAGGATTCTTCCACCTCCTCCATGTCTATCAACAACAATTCTTTGCTTTCATTTAACGACATTGAATTTGACGTGTCGGTGTAGCCTGTACTGCCATACATACTGGGTCTGGAACTGGTGGCCGTTGTGTGGATGTCTATAAGTTGGTCACCTGTAATTGTTGTCATTCGTGAAAATATTATACAGTGTGTCTCCGGATAGACTTAACTATACAGGGTGAGTCGGGAGGAAACGACCAAAATCCAGTAGTGTATTCTACACGTGAAAATAATGTAAAAAAACTCAAATGTTGTTATTCAATTTTTATTTGTTTTCAAGTTATAGCATAATTAATTTTTTTATCTAAAATACTATGTTCGACGTTCTAAAACATTTGATAGCTTTTTTGTTCTGATAATGTGTCAGTGTGACGGTAAATTAACGTTTATTTTGTTTGTACGATTAAAGTGTTACCAAATGCCACACACTTACTCAAATTTAGAATATGCAAATATGGTGTTTGTTTATGGTTTTTGTAATGGGAATGCTACAGCTGCTGTTGAGGAATATTGTCAACAGTTTCCACATCAGAGACATCTTAATAAAAATGTATTTATCACAGTTTTCAACAAACTGTGGGAGACCGGAAAGCTTCTTAGTGTTAACATAACATCTGAACGAGCTACTCGACAAGATTTAGAAGAGGTAGAAGATATTCTGGATGTAGTAGCAAAAGATGCAACGACCAGCTCACGAAGAATTAGTATTTAATTGGGTATTCTACATACAAGAGTAATAAACACACTCCACGAGCAAGGTTTACATTCATACCATGTACAGAGAGTACAGCACCTACAACCGGAAGATTCTCCTAAACTTATGGAATTTTGTCGGTTGATAAATAATAATCCTCGTGTTGTACCGTGCATACTTTTTACAGATGAAGCAACATTCACCCGTGACGGCATTAATAATACTCACAACTGTCAGGGCCACCGTAAGCGGGTGTGCAAGGCGTGCGTTGCACGACGGCGCTATGGCGGGGGGGCGCAAATTTATCTATAAACATTTAAAATTTAGAACTTAATTCCCGTGCATTTTTCGCTTATAGCTTGAATTTGGTCGTTAATGACGCCGCCAATATCAGCCATGAAACAGCCAATTTTTTTAATATGGTTTAGGAAGTTTATATTTATTTTCAGGATCTACCAAAAAATGAACTTGTTTTAAAAAACATGTACCTAATCTTAATTTAAAGCCTTTAAGGTCTGGTCTAACTGGTCTAGCAGAGTTGATGCTGTAAAAAAATATAATATGAACAAAATCTTTGATGCCTTTCTAGAAATTGCTAATGATTCTTTAATTTCAAATATAACAAACAACTCGCAAAGTTAATTCATTGGCATTAATCTGCTACGTACTTCCGATGATAAGGGGAATATAACCTTGTCACCGTAGCGGTTACTGATGACAATGCTGTCAACAGGCCAGCTTGGCTCAATGGAGATGGGCAGAGTTCAACAAAAAAAAATATAAATATATATGGCACCATAAACAAAAGGGCAAACAAAAGAAAAGAATTGGCAGACTTACTAAAATCCGTTCAATCACCGTTGGGTCCTGGGCTCCAATTGATTTTTTTTTTTTTTTTTAATTCTACTGTAAAATATGCTAAAAAAAAAACAATAAAAAAAAACGATTTCAAGTTAATAAAGAAAATATATTGTCTTTTAATGAATTCTCCACCTTGAGAAATTAAAACATTAAATTAATTAATAACAACATTCAGCTATTATCTTTATAAGTAATTTTATAAGTAAGTACTTTTATAAGTAAATTTATAAGTAACCTCAATAAAAGTTACTCCATAGTTCGCTATTCAACAAATTCAGAGATTTAACAGGTAAAGGTTTAACCTCAAAGTTACCCGATTATAAGCTTATAGTCAGGTGTACATTTATAGTACACTGTATAATGTTTAGTGACAAGAATAAAATTTACCATAAAAAAAATTACTATTATTGAACACACATGGCTAAACGCCAAAAGATATAAATAAACTATTTAATTAATAGCCGTGGCTGAACGCATCAAAAGATTAAACGTTATACTAAATTGAGTATAAATATAACTAGTCGTTATAATATTAAGTAGTCATACCATTAAACAGTTATAACTTCCATATGCAAGGTAAAAGAAAAGAAATAAATTTTAAGTTAGTTATAGGACGTATCTTGAACATCTACAAACATCAATGTTTATAATTTAATTAAACATACAATTAAACCAGTTATAGGTCGTAGCTTGACGCCTACAAGATGCCAACATACGTTAACTAACTACCGCACTAATATTTCATATACAATTAATTAGTTATTACATTTATACGATAATTCATTATAGGACGAATATATATAAAGAAATTTAGTTATAGACTGTAGCTTGAACGCCTATTAAATATTAACATATTACGTTAATTAATTAATCGTAGAACTAATATCACTAACAGAGTAGTTATAGGCCGTAGCTTGGACGCCTATAAAATAAAACATATAAAGTTAGGAATCCGATAAGACAAAAAAAATATAGTGTAAAACTTTTAAATAAAAAAAAGAGATGTACCTTTCCGATGAAGAAAGGCATCAACCACGATGGTGAGAATTAGGAGATCTGGGCAACAAAAACATCAGGCTCTGGCATTTATTTCAAAAATCCTTCCATTTATGGAGTCAAAATGGAGGAGCACATGGCCACAAGAATTTCGGCAAACTTATAATAAAACAAGAATTTAGTTAATTAATCGCGAATTTAATAATAATAACAAATTTTAATGATTACCTTATAATAACTCAATCCTCACAGCAAACATGGTGCGTGATTAAAAGGAATCACCAAAACTGACGCGAATTCGTTATACGAATTCTATTGCGTCGTCACCACAATCGACACACAAAAGGCCGTGTATCCGCACGGATTCAGTTTTAATTCAACGAAATGAACAAAAAAAAACTTTTGAATTTGCGCATTAACTTTTCAATCGACGTTGCCAGATTCCCCATTCTTCAGTGAATTACTCAGACATGCAATCCCCACTCAGTAACAAGTAATCCCCATCAAACACTCTTTAATTATGAATTAACAAATTAATTCAATAAATTTTAATCAACAAAAACCCACTCAATAATTGGAAATTAATTAATATTAATTTCCCAAAGTAGACGCGGCAACTCCGCATGAACAAGTTCACAGCATGTTGGTAACATATAGGGAATTTAATTCCACAATGTTAGCAACACTGCTCTCACAGACCTCTGTCTGTCAAAATAATATTTTTGACATTTATAAACACGTTATAAATGTCAACAAACAACACAACCCCAAACTTCCATTTGTTTAGTTGATTATAGTGCAGTGTTTGTGTACACCCGTTGGATTACAGCTGCAAAGACCACATATTACCGGTAAGGTTATTCACATTCCAAGTACATTCACTTAATTTATTTTATTTTAATATTGACATCAAATATTAAATTAATAATTTAAATTGACCATAACAATATATTTTTTTTTTAGATTCCCAACAATATATTATCCCAAATAAAATTTACTAGAAATATCCCAACGCCGAACGACAATGATACAGAAGGACTGTAACAATGAACGGAGACAAACTTAATTTAAATGTGAATTGGAAACCAAATTTGTTAACAAGCTAAGTATTACAATTATCATTTTATAATTACTAATCCCTGTAAATATAACAAAATAAATCTACCAAATTAATCTCTATTTGTCCTTTTCAGTGCCACAATCAACAAACCGAACACTATACATCGTCAACCCCCATCTTCACTTATGCTGCGAAGGAAGGAATACTGCCAGATTGTGCAACTCCAAACTGGGACGTAACAACTCCCCCTTTACTTCCACAAAAAAAAAAACAAAGCTTTTTTTTTTTTTTTTAAATAATAATAACTTAAAACATAAAAGAAAAAGGAAAAGGTATTATAGTAACCTAGTCAAGTATCTCTATTTTCTTTAATCAAACTACTTGCTCTAACCTACTCTTACTAAAAAAGAAACATCCAAATATGACTAATTATTTTAGCCATACAAGTTAACAGAAATAATAACTCGTGTCTTTTAGGGTTGGAATTCTAAACCAAGGATAAAAGACAAAGAAAAAAAATATAACTAAGTTAATCCAAAATTAAACAATTACTCAGTTGTAATCAACTGTACCCGAGTAACACACAAAAAAAAAATAACTAGGTGGTCCAATACAACCTAAACATTCACCTGATAAATCCATAAGACACGGATCAAAAGAAAACCAAAACATTTATTCTGGAGAATGCAAGTATTAAATTTAATTATATCTCACAAACAAACCCATACAAAAACATACAAAAAAAACAAACATAAAAACACACTAACATGTATCGCAGGTGGTGTCATAAAAGAGAAGAGTTGACCACAGACAGTCCAAGAAAGAGTACCTAAAATGATGTCATGCCTTAAACCTGGCACAACATACACGTGAAAAATATGGGTTCTATTTTCCAATGTGATCGGGATTCTAATTTTACCTTGACAGGGAACAGCTTGATTATTTGCTACTGTGCAATTAAAACTACCAGTTTCCACTTGTAACCCTAAAGTTTTTAATTTATCCCAACCATTCGATCCAACAAAAATTCCATTTGCTCCTGAATCTAACAGTCCTTTCATTTCACATTCATAAATTTTCACTTTCACAAACGGACAATCACTCTCACTAAGACCTTCAAACACAAAATCTAACTTCTTGGTCTCGGAATTGATTTGGGGTTCAGGTCGACCAACTAACGCCTTCCCCCGGATTCGTTTCCCGAACATGCTGGACAGTTAGACTTAATGTAGCCCACTTTACCGCAATCAAAACACTTAATTATTTTATCAGGACATTCTCTGGCCCTATGACCCATTTTACTGCACTTGAAACACTTTATTGGGGCAGTTAAATTATTTGTTTCATTTGACTGAGAATTTGTTACCTTTTTATTAGTCTGTACCCTCTGGTTGTATCCATTGGGACCGACTGGTGACACATTATTAGTATTTTGATTGGTAAAGCTGGTGCTTCTGGATCGAGGTTCTGCATTGTTACCACCAATGCCACGATTGTCATTCCACTGACCTGAACCTCTTCCAGACCTAGCATCCAAACTGTTTACCGCTTTAGATTGCGGACTATCCGCAGTCCTATCCCTCAGGCTCTCCCTATACCTATCTTGGGATCTATCCCCAAAATAACCTAAATCTAATCCATCCTGTGACTCATAGCATTCATGTACCCGCAACGCTTTAGGTCTGCCTCTATAGGCCAAATCCGTTTCCAATACGGGACCTTTCTCTGGGGAAACATAATCATGCATGGTCCAACGTGCATCTTCTATCTTACGACACACCTCTATCAATTTTGCCTCAGAATCAATTTCAGCGAATAGTAATCGGGTTTGGTAGTATGGGTGGAGGTTTTTCTGAATGAGTCTTAGTTTTACAGCTTCGCTTACTTTACATGTTAACCTTTCAAACAAGTTTGTCATATAAGCTAAATATATCCCAATACTTTCTTCGGGTCCTTGAGTTCGAAACTTTATTTGCTCCCATAGCCTTTCATTATAATCTCGGGGTAAAAATTCATACCTCATCTGGTCACACAAATGATCCCAATCTCTAACAGTTTTGCGATTGGCCCGGTACCAGATTAAAGCTTTACCGTCCATCAGTTTGGCAGCACATAAAAACAAGGTCCTTTTACTAACTCCCCAAGATATACTTAACTCGTCAACCCTTTCCAAAAACCCATTCAAACTCAAGGAATCCCTCTCTCCGGTGAATTTAATTCTCCACTTACTAACAGACCCACGGTGATTGTCTGTAAAGCTCGCTTGTGGTAACTCGGTGACGTCATGTCCCGTAAGATTTATTCCATCTTGGGGATTACGCGTAGGAGTTGAGGTTGAGGACGTTCCTAGTATTGTCGAAGATAATACGGCATCTACCGGTAGTTCCGATGCAATGATTTGAGCCGACTTAAATTTTTCAACATTGACACTAAAGGTGCTATAACATGATAATGCAAGTTTCAACAAAGTTGATTTTGTTTTCTGAAAATCAGGGTCCTCTGGTGAGAGTCGTTCAAGCCGGTGAAGCACATGACATAATTTGGTTTCACATTTCCTAACTTCGTTGTTACTTTCGAAATCGTATTTTAACGTGTCACTCAAACTGGTTAATTTAACTTCACAAGCTTTTAAATTATCTTCAATATTCATGTCCGCAATACTGGTAAATTTGTGACCTTCACGTTCCAACTTCAATGCACCCCTCAAGCTTTTTACCATTTCTTTGTTGGTACTATCACCACCCGTCATACCCCTAACGTTCAGCTCATACTCCAACTCCTCCTTCACCAAACGATCTATGTCCATCTTCAACATTTTTCTGCTGTAATCGATTCCGACACACAAAAATAAAACAAAACTAACCTAACCTAACGACCTGTAACCTGTGTAACTTAAAAAAAATGTCCAATACTAACCACTAAACCGGACCCACGATAATAACAATTAAAAAAATGTGATTTTTGGTGTCTAGTACAAAACCAATTTTTGTTTATAGCTAGCCAGCCCCACGTTGGGCTCCAAAATTGCTACGTACTTCCGATGATAAGAGGAATATAACCTTGTCACCGTAGCGGTTACTGATGACAATGCTGTCAACAGGCCAGCTTGGCTCAATGGAGATGGGCAGAGTTCAACAAAAAAAAATATAAATATATATGGCACCATAAACAAAAGGGCAAACAAAAGAAAAGAATTGGCAGACTTACTAAAATCCGTTCAATCACCGTTGGGTCCTGGGCTCCAATTGATTTTTTTTTTTTTTTTTTAATTCTACTGTAAAATATGCTAAAAAAAAAACAATAAAAAAAAACGATTTCAAGTTAATAAAGAAAATATATTGTCTTTTAATGAATTCTCCACCTTGAGAAATTAAAACATTAAATTAATTAATAACAACATTCAGCTATTATCTTTATAAGTAATTTTATAAGTAAGTACTTTTATAAGTAAATTTATAAGTAACCTCAATAAAAGTTACTCCATAGTTCGCTATTCAACAAATTCAGAGATTTAACAGGTAAAGGTTTAACCTCAAAGTTACCCGATTATAAGCTTATAGTCAGGTGTACATTTATAGTACACTGTATAATGTTTAGTGACAAGAATAAAATTTACCATAAAAAAAATTACTATTATTGAACACACATGGCTAAACGCCAAAAGATATAAATAAACTATTTAATTAATAGCCGTGGCTGAACGCATCAAAAGATTAAACGTTATACTAAATTGAGTATAAATATAACTAGTCGTTATAATATTAAGTAGTCATACCATTAAACAGTTATAACTTCCATATGCAAGGTAAAAGAAAAGAAATAAATTTTAAGTTAGTTATAGGACGTATCTTGAACATCTACAAACATCAATGTTTATAATTTAATTAAACATACAATTAAACCAGTTATAGGTCGTAGCTTGACGCCTACAAGATGCCAACATACGTTAACTAACTACCGCACTAATATTTCATATACAATTAATTAGTTATTACATTTATACGATAATTCATTATAGGACGAATATATATAAAGAAATTTAGTTATAGACTGTAGCTTGAACGCCTATTAAATATTAACATATTACGTTAATTAATTAATCGTAGAACTAATATCACTAACAGAGTAGTTATAGGCCGTAGCTTGGACGCCTATAAAATAAAACATATAAAGTTAGGAATCCGATAAGACAAAAAAAATATAGTGTAAAACTTTTAAATAAAAAAAAGAGATGTACCTTTCCGATGAAGAAAGGCATCAACCACGATGGTGAGAATTAGGAGATCTGGGCAACAAAAACATCAGGCTCTGGCATTTATTTCAAAAATCCTTCCATTTATGGAGTCAAAATGGAGGAGCACATGGCCACAAGAATTTCGGCAAACTTATAATAAAACAAGAATTTAGTTAATTAATCGCGAATTTAATAATAATAACAAATTTTAATGATTACCTTATAATAACTCAATCCTCACAGCAAACATGGTGCGTGATTAAAAGGAATCACCAAAACTGACGCGAATTCGTTATACGAATTCTATTGCGTCGTCACCACAATCGACACACAAAAGGCCGTGTATCCGCACGGATTCAGTTTTAATTCAACGAAATGAACAAAAAAAAACTTTTGAATTTGCGCATTAACTTTTCAATCGACGTTGCCAGATTCCCCATTCTTCAGTGAATTACTCAGACATGCAATCCCCACTCAGTAACAAGTAATCCCCATCAAACACTCTTTAATTATGAATTAACAAATTAATTCAATAAATTTTAATCAACAAAAACCCACTCAATAATTGGAAATTAATTAATATTAATTTCCCAAAGTAGACGCGGCAACTCCGCATGAACAAGTTCACACCATGTTGGTAACATATAGGGAATTTAATTCCACAATGTTAGCAACACTGCTCTCACAGACCTCTGTCTGTCAAAATAATATTTTTGACATTTATAAACACGTTATAAATGTCAACAAACAACACAACCCCAAACTTCCATTTGTTTAGTTGATTATAGTGCAGTGTTTGTGTACACCCGCTGGATTACAGCTGCAAAGACCACATATTACCGGTAAGGTTATTCACATTCCAAGTACATTCACTTAATTTATTTTATTTTAATATTGACATCAAATATTAAATTAATAATTTAAATTGACCATAACAATATATTTTTTTTTTTAGATTCCCAACAATATATTATCCCAAATAAAATTTACTAGAAATATCCCAACGCCCAACGACAATGATACAGAAGGACTGTAACAATGAACGGAGACAAACTTAATTTAAATGTGAATTGGAAACCAAATTTGTTAACAAGCTAAGTATTACAATTATCATTTTATAATTACTAATCCCTGTAAATATAACAAAATAAATCTACCAAATTAATCTCTATTTGTCCTTTTCAGTGCCACAATCAACAAACCGAACACTATACATCGTCAACCCCCATCTTCACTTATGCTGCGAAGGAAGGAATACTGCCAGATTGTGCAACTCCAAACTGGGACGTAACAAATCATTCAAAATTATAAATTTATTTGCTCTACTATTTTTCGGTTTGAAATTTTAAACAAAATGAACACATTAAGTAAAATTATGCAAAATCCACCTACGTATTAACATTAAGTTTTGTGTAAATAATCTTAAAAATTTAATTACCGAGTTTCAAAATTACCGCTACGATAAATATTTTAAAGAATGTTAGAACAAGCAAAACAAATTGCTAATGATGTTAATGTTGATTGTGGTTTTTTACCAATTCAGTCAATTCGCCCACAAAAAAACTTTGCATATGAACATAGTGATGAATATACATATATATATATATATATATATATATATATATATATATATTATATATATATAACAGTACTAATTATTACCTGGTAAGTCGATGTAGCTAGATCCACGGATTGGTGCGTATTTGGCAACTTCTATCGATAGATGCGACACCGACTCCAATGCCCAGCCGCTACCTGTTGCCTATAATACAAAAAAACATATAAATTAGTAAATTATCACTTAATTATATAGAAAAAATATTATTACCTGAAATTCCTCGCTTTTTGTTTTAATGGTTGCGGATATCCCATCATAAGCGGCATTAATATCGGTAATTAAATCAACCGTTACATACTTGGAGTTAAATGATTTTAACTCTCTAGTATCATCATCGGTGTCCGTCTTCACATAGTGAGCAAATAATTCACAAGTAAATTTAATACTTGTGAACATTTCCAACTTATTACGGACAAGGCGGACAACTCGATTTTTACAGTTGTTTAAAAATGATGGGATATCCGCGCCGACATTGGATTCAGCATTTATCTTAAAGCTTCCGATTCGATTCTTGAAGCAGCTGGAGACTTCAAGAATGCCATCTCCAATAGGTCGCCCCAATTTCGCTTTATGGGCTTGTGATCTTATATGCCCAGCGAATTTCAACGATGTATCAAATGTGATATTGCATAGATCACATGACCGTATGAGGTTAGCATCTTCTTCTACCCCATCATCATTATCATCATTACATGTCTTCTTAGATGTGCTTGGGGGTGAATCGATTTGATGTTGTCGCTTCCTTGTTCCGCCCCCCATAGGTAATGCGGCTGACACTTGCTCACCATTAAATCCATGCATGGATTTTAGATGCCGTGTAATGGTATCCCTTCGAGGTGTGTTATATTCACATTTGGGGCACTTAAAAATGTTAACTCCACCATTGCAACAATCATTATGTCGTTTGAGAGCATCCTTCCTCGTGAATGACATACTACAATTATTGCAGTTGAACATCTGCAATTAATAATAGTGATAATGATAGTTTCAATTTAAAAAATAGAAAAACATAAAAAAAAACTTCAATGTATTTATTAATTTTGAAATAATTTAATATTATGACTGATTCTAATATTATATTTTCATATTCATATTCTTATAGTTATTTTATTATTATATTTTAAATTATTTATGTAAATTAAACCATAATAAGTATATTATGGTTTAAACAATCAAAAAATTATTTAAAATGTGGAGTAAATGTTGAACGTTGAATGTGATAAATAATGTATAACTATAAATAATATTAGTATGATAAAGTGAATATTAAATTATGTATTGTTTAATAATAAAATAAAAATATTTTACTAAATGAAAAAAAAGAAATAAATAAATAATGGAAATATCAAAATTTACTAACCTTGATTATTGATGATACTTAAACAATTATTAACTTCACTTAAAACACTATCACACACGTATGCAATTAAAACACATAAAACACACGCAAAACTAAAATTCACTGTTTTTAAATGTAAGGGTAAGATAGGTGAAAATACTCGTGCTACTCTTATAAGACTCTCACTGTTTCAGAGTTGAAGAATGAGTGAGCGTTATGGGGTAAAGCACACTTTCACTTTTTTTTCTATGGTTTTAGTACTAATTGAGGTGGCAATTTGTGAGTGTATGATTGGATTACTATCAATTGTGGTGAAATCTTTTGTATTTGTATGACTGGCTGCAAACATTATTCAAAATTGTTGTGTGTGAGTAAATAGTTGACTCATTGTCTAAAAGATGTCATATAAAAACAAAATATACAGGGTGTTCTATTAATTTTTTTTGAAAAATGGCGGGAAAATTATACTGGGTGATTTAAAATGGTGGTCAAGATGGCGGAAAACAAAATGGCGGCCAAGATGGCGTCCAAGATGGCGGAAAACAAAATGGCGTCCAAGATGGCGGAAAACAAAATGGCGGCCAAGATGGCGTCCAAGATGGCGGCCAAGATGGCGGAAAACAAAATGGCGTCCAAGATGGCGGAAAACAAAATGGCGGCCAAGATGGCGGAGCTCCGCCCCCTTTTACCCCCACCCTTGGGTTACCCCGCCCCTTTTACCCCCACCCTTGGGTTACCCCGCCCCCTTTTACCCCCACCCCTTGGATTACCCCCACTCCGCCACCCCCCCACTCCTATCCCCACCCCGTGCGGTGGATCCAGAACCGGCTAAAACCCTCTACTCATAAACTTTTAATTTTTTACTTATTTGAAACACATTATTTTATCTCGAACTAAACTACAACTAATTAATTTATATCTAGCTTTGATTATTACATTTTCACCAACATCAAGACCTAGCCATCAAGATGTATTAAACTGGATCATATTGAATATGAAAAAATGAAAAAGTGGATTACCCGTTGGTTGGAGAAGTGGTCCAGATACTGGTGTGTGGCCATCAGAAAATCTAGATGATTATTAAGAAACTTATAATTTAATTAAAAATATGATATAACTATTAATGTGTTTGTGTGTTTATATCTGTAAATATGTAGGTTGTCATAATAAATAATCATTTATAAAGTATATATATTTCTTTTATTTACAACAATTATAACATTACATACATAATAAAAAACACTAATAAGCTTCTGATTCTGCAGTATCATAACCTGAATCAACCTCATCCATATCAAAATCATCGATATCAAATTCTTTATCGATTTCAAATTCTTCATCAATTTCAAATATTTCATATAATTCATCATCAACATTAAAATCCAAATCTTCAAGATCTTCGAGATTGTTATGTATTTCCTCGTTTATAATCTCAACGATTTCTTCCATTTAAATTGCTTTGTAACCTTCTTTTGCTACATTTTATTTAAGCAAAGGCTTAGACTGCCGAAACCATGATGGCAGGCGCGGCTAGCGATTGCGGCTGTGGGTCGAGGTTCAAAACAAACTTTATAGCAAGTATAGATATAATAAATATGCACATGACAAACTAACTCACCTGCGAATATTTCAAAAAAGGCTCCAATTGTTTTATATATTTTTGTTTGTTTTGAGTATGATTACCGTTCCTACCGGTCCCAGTTGCTGATCACTACTTCTCTTGATGCCAAAACAATAAATGCTGCAAGAGAAACGTTAAGAGGCAGAAAACAAACTTTAGGATTATATTCCCATTTTAATGTATATTAAAGAAAAAAATATAAGTCTTGATAAAGAGAATGTACCATACGGTAATCTCAAAATTGATTAATGTTGTCTAAATGGTCCAGAACAACCCCAAACATATTGTTAAAAATTAACTTATCTACTAATGGCTGTTCACCTGGCGTCGCTAGTCTTTTCTTGGCTGTATCCATCTTTTTTCTTATACTGCTTTCTATTTTCTCGGATTCATCATAACTATTTGAATTACACTTTTATTTCTTCTTTAATATTATATTTCATAAAAATAGGGGTGGCATTCCTGGTCCTGTTCCAAATGAACAGATGGATGGCATTAATTGCCCCCTCAGAGTCAATGATTAATTGATGACTAACAAAACAGCCTACAATATATATATATATATATATATATCAGGAAATAAAGTTACAAACAAATATTACAATATTACAATAAAATTATCTTTAATGTTAGCCATTTTTTATATAATTCATTATTTTTATAACATATATATATATATATATATATATATATATATATATATATATATAGTCTGATGTTAGTCGGGTATTGAGAACAAATTTATATGGTACGAACGATTTTGAGCACATTTTTGTTTTTGAGGACTGTTCTCAAAATCGTAAAATAAAACAGTGCATTACAACAAAACAAATGTTTTAATGTTATTAATTTTACGCATAATGCATTCTAATGCAGTTAATATGTTGATGTGTAAAAAGATTTTGCTATATTTATTTCCAGAAATTGAGTTAATTGATTTCTAATATATGTTCTCAATATGCGGCAAACTATAGAAAAATGGCAGCACTAGCTATTTGGAACTAAAATGTAAATTATAAAAAAATTTAAAACAACTACAGGATTGTAGATGTCGACTGAGATATTTTATGATAATGTTCTCAAAAACAAAAATGTTCTCAAAATCGGATGTACCGTTTAAATTTGACCAACATCAGACTTTATTAGTTTATAAGTTGTTTTCAAAAACAAAATTGTTTTAAGTTTATCAAAAAAATCAAAATGTTCTTAAGCTTGTAGGTACCATATAAATCTGTTTGCAAAATCCAGCCAAAGTTAATAATTTTTTAATTATATGCATATACGTATTGAAACAATACATCTCACAAATTTAATTATTTTAATAAAAATTATAGTTTTTGTATTCAAATATTTAATATTTTATTATTATAATAAGAATTTCAAAAAATGTTCTCAAAATCAAAATGTTCTCAAATTCGTAGATATCATATAAATCTGTTCGCAAAACTCGGCGTAATTTATTAAATTTTTAACTATACGCAAATGCCTATATGACATAACATTTGACAAATTCAATTATTCTAATAAAAACTATAGTTTTTAGATGCAACTGTATCATATTTTATTATACTAAAAACAATTTTTCAAGAAATGTTCTCAAAACCAAAATGTTCTCAAATTCGTAAGTACCATTTAAATCTGTTCGCAAAACCCAGTTAAAGTTATTAAGTTTTTAATTATATGCATATACGTATTGAAACATTGCATCTGACAAATTTAATTATTTTAATAAAAATTATAGTTTTTGTATTCATATATTTAATATTTTATTATTCAAATAACAATTTCAAGAAATGTTCTCAAAATCAAAATGTTCTCAAATTCGTAGATATAATATAAATCTGTATGCAAAACTCGGCCAAATTTATTAAACTTTTAACTACACATATGCAAATGCTTATATGACATAACATTTGACAAATTTAATTATTCCAATAAAAAAAAAAAAAATTTCTTAATATCAAATTATGTTCTCAAATTCGTAGATACCATATAAATCTGTTCGCAAAACTTATCAATTTTTTTAACTATATACGAATGCCTATATGACATAACATTTGACAAATTTAATTATTCTAATAAAAACGATAGATTTTAGATGCAACTATATCATATTTTATTATACTAAAAACAATTTCAAGAAATGTTCTCAAAATCAAAATGTTCTCAAATTCGTAGGTACCATATAAATCTGTTCGCAAAACCCAGCCAAAATTATTATTTTTTAAATTATATGCATATACGTATTGACACGTTACATCTGACAACTTATAATTATTTTAATAAAAATGATAGTTGTTGCATTCAAATATTTAATTTTTTTATTATTCTAATAACAATTTTAAAAAATGTTCTCAAAAGCAAATTATGTTCTCAAATTCGTGCATACCATATAAATCCGTTCGCAAAACTCGGCCAATGTTATTAAATTTTGAACTATATGCAAATGCCTATATGACTAAACATTTGACAAATTTAATTATTCTAATAAAAATGATAATTTTTATATGCAACTATATCATATTTTATTATACTAAAAACAATTTCATGAAATGTTCTCAAAAACAAATTGTTCTCAAATTCACAGGTACCATATAAATCTGTTCGCAAAACCCAGTAAACGTTATTAACTTTTTAATTATAGGCATATGCGATTATAAACATAATATCTAACAAAATTAATTAATGTTATAAAAATACTAGTTTTTAGATACAACTATTTCATATTTTATTATACTACATAATAACAAGTTCAAGAAATGTTCTTAAAAACAAAATGTTCTCAAATTCACAGGTACTATATAAATCTGTTTGCAAACCCCAGTAAAAGTTATATTTTTTTTAGTTATATGCTTATTTGAATATAAACATAATATCTGACAAATTTAATTATTCTAATAAAAATGATAGTTTTTGAAACCAAGTATTTCATATTTTACCAAGTTATAATTTTTTTAAATATACGTAATGCGTCTAATACAAGTATGCATTACCATTGACTAATTTAATATGTCAGAAGTTATGTTTAAATATTGTATTATAAATTGAATATTTTCTCGGATTATTTAGTTGTTAGTTTAAAATAGTAAGCATTGAAATTAATAATAGTATATGGGCAATTCCATTTCAAACGGACCAGAGCGGGGGGGGGGGGGGGGCTGCATTGAGAATTTTGTTTTATTATTTTTTTTCAGTTTCTATAACTTATTAGTAGTCTTTTATCGGATCATGAGGGTATGAAACTCTTAAAAAAAAAATTACAATTTTTTTTAGTTTTTTTGTCGTTTTTTAACTTATTCGCATTTTATGTTTAAAAATTGCAAATTTAACTCAAAAACATAAATTTACTAGTGAAATCGATCAGAAATTTTAAGTAGAATCTAAATCTGGCGCCATTTCAAGTCTATGCCCTGCCTATACGCCGCAAAAGCCATAAAACCATGTTTTTTTCTCAGTGGGCTAAGCAAAAAGAGCATTTTTTAATATTTTTTTTTCCGTCTATATTGACGTAATTTGATGTAAATTGATTGGAAAATATAAAAATATATAAGTTTTTTTGTGTATTTGGGTTTTAAGAGTATAAAATTCAAAATAATAACAAAATGTAAAAAAAGTATATTTATACAAAAAATCAAAATAAAATACATTTTATTTATAAAGTAAAATATAAATAAAAACTTAAAAGGTATTTAATATTTAAAACAAAACAATTTTATTTTTTATTTTTGTATTTTCTTTTGTGTTCTGCTTGAATCCAAGCTTTCATCGATTTTACAGTTCTATTATTGGCTTCAAATAATGGATTATTTTTTATTAATTCTTCTAATATTTTTGAAGAAGGAAGTGTACTTTTACAAATATTTTTTTAAAAAGTTGTTCGCATTATATGTTTCTCTGGTGACTTCCACAATATTTTTTTAATTGGTGCTCTAACTGAAAACAATAAAAACATAATTAATATATTATGTCATTTACACCAATTTTGTTATGGATACACTTACATTGATATTTTTGAAAGCCCGCTGTGCTAGAACCGCTTGGCTGGTCAGACTCTGAGATTAAAAAATAAATAAGACAAAAATGCTTTCAATAATTATAACAAACAATTTTGCTTATATATTAGTTATTATAAAATATATTTTAATTTTAATAATTTAAGATAATTACCTGATAGAAATTTATCACACATTGTTGGAGCATCTTCTATTTCATGTATGGTACTCTCAACAGTTGCATCTATTTCCTCATCTCTACCTTCTTTTTCATTTTCAATAGTAGCATCTATTTGTTCATCTTTTTGCACATCCAAATTGTCCAGATTTCTTCTTCGGTATTTATTATATTGCCCAGATTCTAAAGCCAATAATACTTTTGACATTCTTGCTATTTGAATTGCTTCTGTGGGTAAGCGATAGTGAGCTTTATGTATGAGAATATCATGCCCCATAAACTGAACCAAATGTCCCAAATCATCCTCCGTCAGTGCCATAACTTGGATCATTGTTGCTATGTGCTTTCTCAAATTTGTGCCACGTATTAACTCGGGTTGTTTTGCACCACATACTCGTGCGACATTTCTTAAATACTCATTGCACTTAAAATAATTAAATTCGTTATTTCCAAATACGTACGGATTTTTTGAAGAAACGGACGCCCTATTTCTTAACTTTAAAATTTTATTTAACAAATTTTCTTGTCTTTTGCTTATTAAAATTGCAACGCCTCTCCCCTTTTTACCTCTTATATTTACTCTAAGGTATGTTTTTGCATGCAATTTTTCGATTTGAGTAAGAGTTTGATACCAGTCCGAACCGGTTTGTACTGTGTGTCGTTTATTAAAATCACTAATTTCCATTCTTTCTAATTCAACAGTGCGTTTTCTATTAAATAGTAATAACTGCAAAAGCAAGCTTTTGCAAAGTGCTGCCCATTGACCGTAATTGAATTTATCTTCTTCTTCCAAATCTTTATCACATTGGTTTATTACATTGTTTACATACTTATTTAATTTTGTAATGTCTTCCGTTAATGGTAATAATTTTATTTTATTCCATTTAGCTTTATAAGTGTCTTCTAAAGTGGATCTGTACACTCTTGTTGTAAAAGTGTTATCGTATATGTATTCCCATCTGGAACAATAAGTAATCAAACTTTCATAAGTAATTGTACATTGCTCTAATTTTTAAAAAAGATGCGCATTTTTGCACCAATGCGCCCATCGCCATTGCAACCGTTGGTGCCCCGTATACTGTACTAGTTTTATCAAATCTATTGATTTTTTTTTATTGCATCAATGAACAGATCAAAATAATTAGGATGTATCAACTATTTTCAATTTTGAATTTTTGGATTCATTTTTTTCATTTCATCTAAAATCTTTACTATATGTCGTAAATGTTGCCTTATTGGATTTATCATATGGTTCATATTTTTGGCATGTTTTTCACACAAATTACTACCGTAAGATAATATGAAATCATCGTTTAAAGTAGCTTTGAAAATTTCGGAATTTCTTATTCCTGGGATAACTCTGCTTTTGAGTAAATAATGATGTTTTTTTGAAATATTACACATTATCGCACTTGATTGCTGTTGCAAGATTTTTGTGGCGGATTTTGCACCTGTACAAAATTTATAATGTGCGTATAAAGTTTTGTTTTTACATAGTCCAAAACATTTACTGCATGGAGTATACTGAGAAATTTCTCCATTTTTTGTACGACGAACAACAATTGCGTCACCCTTATTAATATTATTATCGGTGTTATAAATAAAACTTCCCTTGTTTCTTAATTTTGAAATCAATTTCAATCTTTCGAAATTGTTGTTTTTTATATTCATAAATTCTTTAACATCATTTTCTTAATTATGCTTTAATATCAAGTGTCTTGCAAACTTTTGTATTAAAACTTTGCAAAAAGGACATAAATACTTTTTTGGTTTTTTACTATTTGAAAGGTTTGCCGTTATTTTATTAGAAAAAAAAATCCTGTATTGGAAGAAGAGTTTGCAGTATCACTTGATATATTTATTGATGAGCTTTCCGAATCTGTTGATTTATTTGATAATTTGCTGTCGAGTTTATCCGATGAATTAGATTCAATACTAGTAGAGTCGGAACTAGAATTACTAGATAAAATATAATCATCATCTGCATCTTTTCTTTAAAATAAATTTGTTGACATATTTGATGAAGGTCCAGCTACATCGGATGGCAAATCTGAAGTGGAACTATTAGATGAGTAATTTTGGAAATCAGGTGGTCCACTTGAACATGGCCCGGCTACAATTGATGGCATATTTATTGTTTTGCTGTTGCTTTTATTACATAGTTCATTATCAGTATTATAACAATCAGTCCAAATTAGATCCTTGGTTAAAATATTTTTGTTAACTTCTAAATTTTGCAATATAGTCATAGAAGGCCTAACTACATTTTTATCACTATTATGTTGTCTATCCAAAATGTTGAAATGTGAATTAGATTTTTGAAATTTTTTCTGCAATATTTTTCTTTCTTTGATCTTGTTTTTCTATCTGCTGGATAACTCTAACACTATAAAAATATAAATAATAAAAATTTTAAATCAATACAACAATTTTAGAATTTTAACAAAACAAGAAATTTGGAACCATACAATCGCACTCAAATAATGCATGTAACCAACATTGTAAGAAACTAAGTTAAATTAAACAATTCAAAATTATTTCATTTATTACATTATTTTACTTATTTAAATTATATTATGTATGCAATTATTTTAGTACAATCAAAATATTAATGTAAATATGCAATGAATTACAAAAAAGAATAATATATAATATTATTGGATAATTACCATTTTTTGGTATTAGTGGTGTCAACGGATCATTACAACTGGCTTTTTCTGGAGTTGATAGTTTTTTTAATTTTTTTAATTTTACTTGAATTGCTATCATGTCACTTTTTCCTAAAATACAAAAGTATTTGTATTTGTATTAAATTTTATTGCAGTGTATTCCAAATGTTTCCAACTTATTATATTTTTAACAATAAAACTGTTTAAAACTAAATGATTTGTTATTATTTTTTTTAATAAACAACAAATCAGTAAGCGCCACACTTTAAAAAATAAATAAAATTTAAATAAAAAATATGTTATTAGTAACATATGTATTACTATAATAATAACTTACTTTCTGTTTTTAGTATCCTGGCATGATAAAATCTATTGTTTATATATTTTACAAGTTTTACTTGTGTGTCTTTTGTACATTTTACGTTAGCTTTGTTATTAGGACAAATATGTAGCACGTTGTCGTCTAAAAAACGAACTAGGTAGTAGTTTGACATCTGAAAAATATATATATGGTTAATTCTTGAATCTAATATGTTAATGTTGGATCATATAATAAATAATTAATTAAGAATATTAAATTACTAAAGTTTTTTTTTTCTAAATTATGATTAATATAAAATTATTTATATTTTGGTTATTTATTTTACTAAACTTATTTAGTAGCAGAATAGAGTATTACATTTTTTTTTGTTAAAGCTTAAGCAATAATGAATTTAAAATAAATTGAATATGATTTTTTTTAAATATATGACAATATCAGCTGATTAGTATAATCAAATAGGAAATAAAAGAATAATACATAAGTATATAAGGCATATTTACAATATTAATAATTCAAATAATAATATTGCTAATTTGAATCGTTTTTTATACAAGATATTAGATAAAAAACGTACATTTGAATAACTTTTGTTTTTCAATCAAATTGAAAAATTCTCTTTATATTACTAAAAAAATTAAAATAGTTTTAATATCATTCAGTTTGATTGAAAAACAACAGTTACTTCCGAATAACAAATAGCAACATATTTTTTGTTATTGTAAAACTAAATCTCTATGAAATTTTGAATCTAAAAATATATAATACCTACATACTTTTATAACAATATTCTGCTATAAACCTAATAAATAAAATGTTATTTGTTTTTTTCATTTAAAGTTATTGTAATTAACTGAGAGGTTATAACTAATTTTTAATTTATGGGGCTTTTTTGATAATAGGCATAATCTATAAAAAAATGAAAAAAATGATCATATACCTAATTACGGCTGTTTTAAGTATAAACAAACAACATTGTTATTAATTTTATGGCAACATATTGCTTACATGGATTCAGAATATCATGAACGTTATAATAAATAACAAGAAATAGCAGCATTCATGCATTTACATGCTTTTGTAGGACTCAAAAACTATTTAAAATGGTTTTAAAATTATTTAAATTAATTTAAAAATATCTATGTTATTCAACAAATATTTAGTACTTTTTATATTCAAAAGAAATTAAAAAAACGGTTTGCATAAATAACAAATAGATCAACGTAAATACAAAAAAATTATATAAATGGAAAATGAAAAAGAATAAGAAAAGAGTTGAACGGATGGATCTGTAACGAATTATGAATCTTAGATATTAATTTTAAAAAAAGAACTGTATATTAAAATTAAAGTTGATATTGAATAATGTAGTAAAATAAATAATTTTTAAATTAAAAAAAAAAACAAATTAATCAAATCAATAAGAAGATGTAAATATTTATAAAAAACAAAAGAAGTAAGAATATAATACAATAATACTTGAAAAAGTATAGAGGACTAATTTTGCAAGCAAACATATAAGCTGATCGGAAAAATAATCAACTTCAAGGTTTGTAAATGCCCCGGAAATCGTTAAATGCTTTAGAATAAAAAGCTTGTTATTTTGATGCTACATTTAAAATGAATTGAAATGGATTGAAAAAGAAAATGATTAGGTTTTAGTAAATATATTAAAAAGAAAATCACCACAGAAAATGTGATGTTAGACTAAATAGCAAAAAACAATTATTACTTTGAAACAAAATAGATAAATTTATACCATATGCAATTATTTGTGATTTGCTTCTACTAAAGTTATTTTAGCTAAAATAAAAAAAATCTATTACTAAAATAATTATATTCAAAGATACATTTTACAAGTAATAATAATAAGATAATCAAATTTGGTTTATTCTAGTAAAAGATCAAAAATAAGAAAGTATTACACATTTTCAAATGCAAACATCAGCAAAAAAATTATAACAAAGCTAAATATTTATGTCAAATGAATTTAATTTTAAAACGTAACTTCAAAATATTGCTGATGCACATTTGTATTATTTATTGAAAATTATTAAATGCAAATTAAGTATTATTACTCGTAAATACTGTGGTTAATTATACTAATGTGCTTATACATAATTTTTATTAAAATATAAAAAGTAATTAAATTATATTTGAAATTTTATTTACTGAATTTATATCATAAAGAACATTATGGTATTATAGAAGCAAATTAGCACTAAGCTTATTACAATTTAAAAGTAAATTTAAATTAATTAAAGAAATTTGGATATTTTGAATGTACAGGTATACTTAAGTTGCCGGATATTGGTAGTAAGTTAATATAGTCATGTTAAGAAAGTAAATAAATTTAATTAATATTTTATATTATTTGTTAATGTGCTTATTAAGAACAACAAATGAGACTGAAACAATAATAATAATTATCAAAATCAAATCAAAATGAATCTATTTTAAATATTACACCGTCAAAGTTTAATTATCAGTAATTAAGAAAAAAAAATTAATGTTTCACTATTAATTATTACTCGTAGATAACAGTAATAAAATAAAAACACCTAAACTAGAACTGAATTTTGAGAAAAATTGTTAAAACTGTTTAAAGATATTTTTCAGATTTGTTAGAAATATAAACTTACCTTTGTTTTTAATAAATATTCCATAAAGCACTAACAACCACTTATCACAAACGTTCTGCATTAAATACTGACTAAGCTAAAGCACCATTCCTTCATTATATACTCAAATTTGACTAAAAAAAATGTATAGGGCAAGCACCTTGCACAATAAACATTTTGTGCAAGGGGAATCACAGGATAAAGTAAGAAAGGCATGCGTGTTATGAACATAAATATGGGTTCATTCCTCCAATATAAAATAGTGTTACTTTGTTCATCTTTTCAGAGTAACAAAAAAATACTATAGCTTAACATAACTTATGAGTTCATTCCTCTTCGTTATACGATGGTGTTACTACTTTTCACAATTAACAACAATACACAAAAATGACCCCTTATTATATTTGATCTTTTAATTATATTAAGTAAAACGACATTTGCAAAACTAACTTCAATCTTATTTCGATTCTTATTCATAAAAAAGTGAATTAAAATAGTGCATTAATTAAATACGTAATATGAACATATGCATACTAAAGCAAATGTACTTTCAATAAATTTTTATATATTTAAAAATTTAATACTCAAAACACTATTAAAATAATAAACTATCCCTCTTTTTCTATGTTCTATTAAATATATTATGTTAATTAAGCGGATAAAATTACGTCAAAAATATTTAGTTTTTCTAATAATCCCGAAAAAATAATATGATTATTGGGTTGATATGATTATCTCATACACTCTCCGACGGAAGGAGATATATTTTTTTAATCAAAGACCAAATTCAACGATTGCAAAGAACAACTCTGTCTCATATTTACCTAGAAATTATATATTACTTTTAACTTATAGTAGTAGCTTAAAATTTAAAATTTTTGTGTAATATTTTGTAGGTATAATAATATTAAACATTGTTCAAACTAACATTTAAATCAAACTGTTGATATTGTTTTATTCAATATTTTCTAATAGTTAATATAATAATAAATTAACCGTATCAGCTCGCCACTATTTTACAATCGTATTTACTTACTAATTTGACTTTATTTTATTTTGAGAGTAATATTTACGACTTCCTTTAATATCCCTCGACCCTCATTCAAGCAAAAAAAATTACATGCCGTCGATTTGTAAAATAATTTTACTTGTTGTCTATCCGGTTTATATTATTTTATACCTTAATAATGAAACTGTACTGTTATATTATAATATAAATCTTATTATCATGTTAGAATACAGTAACAGTAAAACCACCACAATAAAGTGTTAATATAAATCGAATAATTATTGCAATAACTGAACAATTTTATAATAACAAATATGATAAACTATACAACCAACTTCGAGATTTTGTACATATTGATAGCGCTACTTTAAATACGTATAATTTGACATCACTGTATACTTTAAAATCCAAGTTTGCTAAATTTTAATAAAACACAAAATTTTTAAATTAATTTGTCCATTCATTTTTTAACATTACCAATTTAATCTGCATACATTAAAAGTTCACCTAGTATCAGTCAAACTTATGTTTTTAACATAAATGAATTATATTGATAATATACACTGACAATATTATTATAAGCATAATTCAAAACTGTTTACTAAATTTGATATATCTAGCACCACCATGGAGAACGCAGATTACTGCAAACAATTCATCTACAGCTACCTCATATCTTAACATTTACTGTAGGATATTTAAATGAAAATAAATAGATTTAATGATCCTCCGCCTGTTAAATAGCAATAAAATCAAATATCAAAAAGTACAAAAAAATTTGATATTAAATGAGTTTATAAACTAGATAAATCAATAAATATCCACAATTACTCAATTTGAAAAATAGTGATTTATTGATGGTGTACAGAATATTGAGTTTTATTTATATTACAATTCAAAAGTTGTTTTATAATTAAAAGATATGTTTTTTTTCTATCACAGGAATTTTACTCAGTTTTCTGTTTCTAAATTTAAAGCATGTATCGTTCCAATCTAATAGCTTTAAAACAATTTAGCTCTTGTATTGACATCTATGTTTGGTTAGTCAAAACAATTTTAAAACGATGATTTGCAACTAAACTTACTCTAAATGTACTCAAAACCATGCAAAAACTAGAAGATTACATACAGAATATTTCCGTTGTTATTTTAAAAATTATTAAAATAGTAGTAATATTCAACTCAGGGTATTATACTTCCCAGACATAAAAACTTAATTGTCTCATAATAAAAGTATTAAGGAATGTTCTCAATTCATGACCAAGATCTAATGTTCTTAAAATCCTTTATACATGCGTATGGATATATATATATATATATATATATATATACATGATAACGATTTATAATATTTATTTTCTAATTGGATGACGGGATGATAAGTCACTTCAAGTATGGAGTATTAAAAAACATACATAGCTAAACTGTTTTTTAATAAAGTGCGACGTTTCGCCAATGTTTATTGGCATCCTCAGGCCTACAAAATTACAATTTTATAATAAATAATTAATAAACAGACAAACAATACAATTAAAAAAACGCAACTTACAGTTATTGTAGAAAAGCTACAGAGGGTGTGGTGAGCTTAATGCTCATCGTCCACATGGTTAAAACAAATTATTTTATAAAAAGGATATATCCTGTAAATGTAATTCTATCACACCCATCAAGAACCGGTTATATTATTATTAATTCAGGTAGTGTCAGCCAGATTTGGAAATTTAAATATAATAATAGCAATGAGAATAAAAAGTAACAATATTGGATACATAAAACATACATAGATAAACAGACATTATTCGGGGGGTATGGAATAATGACCCTACGGTATCGAATTTATGTGATCTATTTGCTTTCTTTTATCATCGTAATTCCTTAGTGCAACTTTATTGACTTCAAGAGAGTGCACTTTGTGATTTAGGGATCTGATTGTGTGAAACGTGCTCATTGTTTTGGAGTTATCTTGAAAAATTGCATTTTTGTAATCAGTAAATGTTAATTTTTTCACAGCTGATTTCCCGATACCTTTGTGTCTTTTCAGCTCGCATCCGCTGTTTTCTGTCAAAATAGCATACACTTTGGCCCGTATACCCACGTACTCTAGTACAATTTGTCCGCATAATTCATCTTTAAATTTTCCGATAATTTTCTTATTTACTAAAGGTATCCCGAATTGATTATTTTGAATGTAGTCTGATGTATCAAACATTAATTGTGCATCCCTTCGGATTAAATTGTAAATACTATTAAAATCAGCGTTCTCAGTAGGAGAAAATTTTGCAATAATACTATCGGTGTCGCTATAACATATCACCGTTTTAAAATGTGGTTCAACATGACATCTGATGTAGTCATATACAAAACTGTACATAACCGTTTTTGATAGATCTAGTATGCATGCACCGACATAAAGAGCTTTGTCATATTTAATAGAAATTTTATTCATCTCTACGGCAACAAAATTTTCATTAAAAATGGTGGTCGATTTAAAATTGGGTTTTGCAATCAGTTTTTTCGCACGTTCCCAATTATTAACAATATATATTTCCCTATATTTGCGAACGGACTCCATCATTTTTCCAAAAGACATATTGGAGACGTCTTTTAATTGTTGTTTGTCGAACGCATTTGTGGCTTTAGCCCTAAGACTCGCGTTAAGATCAATAAATGGTTTTAACCATTTTCTATGAGAGAATTCTATTGCGCGATAAATTTTTTTCAATATTAGTCCGTGCTTTAAACATTGCAATAGAACGTTTAAATGTAGAATGTATTTTGATTTATTATTTAAAGTTAACATTAATTTTCTATCACACTTTTTATTGGAATGTGACAGGTGTTCCGGGCAAAATGGGAAATATATATGTTTGTCATGTATTTCTTTCGGGTAATCTATATCGTATTCTAATATGCATGACTTTTCCAAATCATCACCATAGTACTGGAGTATTGACAAATTAATTATATTCGATTGCAAATCATCCAATTCATGTATTCATTTAAAATTACCGAATGGTAGACTGAAGGTTATGGCATATGAATAAAGAGCATTTGCATCCTCATATAAAATTTTGCACGTCTCCTTGTTTGCATCGTATGTTTTACTATAAGGTGAATTTGAGCGGGCGTACTTACAACTTACTTGACAGATTCCACCGCGTAACATAATATCTGATATTAATTCCAATTTAACTTTTGATATTATTAAAGCCGCAGAAAAGGCAAGCCCCGGGGCTGTATAAATAGCGCATGCATCCAAACCATAAGTTTTAAATGTTAAAATACGGTAGTTTTCAAAAATATCCGCTAATAAACAAACATCGGTTTTTAGGTATAAATCGGCGTAATCGCCTAATGTTTTGCATTGAAATGAGTCCCAAACGTTGCATGCATGTGAATAATCTTTATCACTTATATTATAATCGTTTAATCGACTGTAAAATAAGTCTTTGTTGGGTAATCTGTTCTCTTCTAAAATAGCTAAACTATCCACATAATCATAGGGAAATACCCCTTTCCGTTTAACTAAATTAAAATGGTTAACACTTTTGAAGCTGACTTAGTGTGCACCATTTGATCATTTGTCAAATTACCTGCCAGCTTTTCCAATGACATTGGCATAAATCTAAACGAGTCCAAAAATCTAATTTCTACATTTTTACTTTTTTTGCTGAATGCAATAAGTATATATTTCCTTTGTGGTTGGTATTATATGAATAGGTTCTCCGTTTAGATTTGATAATTCCTCAATTATGAAGTGTGAATCATATCGTGATAAATTATGAAATAAAACCGGTAAAATAATTTTGTTATATTTACATTGCAAATTACAATTATTGCAGAGTGTACCCAGAAAGTCACCCGTAAAATGACAGTGGTGTGCTACTTTCGGATTTATTTGATTAAACTTGCAATCACAAAGAGTGCATTTACTGCAAGTGTCATGTAGAACTTTTTGCGCGATCGTTAATCATTTCATTGGCACAATCGGATGTTGTTTAATATTATCGGATATGATTTCAGCTTTCTTTAATAATTGTTTTACAAACCACTTTTCAGGGTTTACCCCGCGATATGAATCGAAAAAAATTAAAGATGAGTTTATACGAGCAAACTCTCAAGTATGCCACACTGAATGGGATGTGCTTTTGATACGCATTTGTAAATGAGAGATTTGGGTCATTTGAACATGACGATATAGGACTCGTAAGGGCCTCAAAATCTGCATAAATTGTATACGGTAATTTCAATGTGGCACTAAAATATTTAAATTTGACGTATGAACCTTCTTCGGGCATTTTTACCTTAAGAGCACTAACTTTTGAACAGTCGTTTGCATGTTGATTTAATCTATCAGCCGAATTGAAAAAATGTAAGCAACGATTGCAGATGTATTTTCTGTGTTGATATTTTGACATTTGTTTATAACACAGTTTATTTAAATCGGTAATTAAACAAAAATGACCGTCAGTTGTATTATTACGTATGTTGAATATGTAAAGCAAATTAATCACAACACCGTTGTTATTTTTTGAGATATATACGGGGTAGATTTCTAATTTAATTTCATCAAAAGAATATACATTTATCATTAATCGTGAATTTTGTTTTTTGAATTTTCAATTCGGGGTCATTATTACCTATACATGGATGTAGCGCTGCAACAATACACCAGCCGAAACAACGTCTGTTTGGATTTTTGATATTTAACAAAGATGATTTCTTTTTTCGTAAAAAATCCGGCAATGGTACATAGGTTGATGAACTTCCATTTAGGGGGCAGTATTTTACAAATGAGACGAGTAGATTCAGAATTGAAAAAAGAGCCCATCCACTTTTCCTCTCCTGGAATTTATTTGGTCTGATTGGCTTCTTCGTAGTTGCCACGTGAACTAGACGGGGGACCTTAATCGTCCATCATCTCGCCCATCCGGTCGATGTCATGCAGCAAAAATTACTCAGTGTACGCAAGGAGCCTGAACGAATTAAAATCAATAAATATTTGGGGGATTAACTAACAAAACGAAACACTTACCAACAGATGGAGAGTTGGCTCGAATAGCTACGAAGTATATTACTTTTTTTTGCAACGTGAAGGAATCAGAGACCAAGTTCAGTTGTAAATCATAATCCTACAATTTTAGGTGGTTGATGTGCTGTAACGTTTCCTCGATTAGTGAGGGAACGGCCACGTTTAGCCCAATTGGGATCGACAGGGTTCATTTTTACCGAGTTGAATGCCTTGGGCGTCACCACATTTATCATATGGACAGGACTCCTACAAGGGAGCAATAAAACATTATTTAAAGTTAAACCAAATTTATTTACAACGGGACAAAAGAAAAAAATAAACTTCAAAACAACTATATACAATATTTACATCATCATTTACAAAGGGGCCTAGGAAACGCATTCAGGAAGTGGAAAGAACGGAGACGGGTTTTACTCTCTGGGCGGCGGGAAGGAAGACATAAGATGCGAACTAGAGTCCTACACCTTGACTGCCTGCCTAGCGGGAAAGGAAGAACCAGAAGATGCGAACTAGGAGTCCTACACCTTGACTGGTCCACGGGAGAAAAAAGGTTTATAGGAAAGACGGGAATTTCGACACTTACTCAGGATATCAATGTTGGTTGTGGCTCGGTTTACGACCTGGACTGGAGCGAGCTTCGGATTCCGGCTGGTTTCCAACTGTCGATTTAGGAACGGACGGCGGGTTATATAGGGGTAAGAATAAAGAGGAGGAAATAGCAGTCACGGGATTGGCCAACGTGACCAGGGAGACAGGAATAAATGACATGACTGACAACTGAAGAAAATATAAATAAATGAACAATATAAAATTAAAATAAAGATTCTAAACCGCTAAATTATACTAATTACTAAAACCTATAATTAATAAACAGTCTGGGTTAAAACCCCATTCAAATCCGGGAACAAATGCCAAAGTTATTCGTGAATTATAAGACGTGTATATTGGGTTGCTTATATTGCTGAAGGAAAATATAATTGAAACTAATATATGCTAATTAACGTTTAAATGGACTAAAGAATTAATATAATAAGAGTGCAAATTAATATTAAAATTATTCGTGTTACGCCACTGCCTCGTATGTAGCAGCAGCTGTTCGAATTATATCCGAAACAGCATGGCCATGTCGGAAATCGTGGGTAGTGTTTGTAAAACGGCTGTTGTTAACTGGGTGAGAAGCGAGTGTCTTCCGGGATTATTTTATGCATTTAAGTGTTTCATTATTAATTCCGGGCGTGGTCATTAATAACCGGCCGTAGTTGGACGAAGAGGTTATCTCCACGTGCCGACTTGCAATTTCTATGACATCGGGTGATTCGCCTACATTTAGATACCGGGTGTTTTGCACAACGAACTTGAAAGGCGGGTTCGTTTTAGTGCGGCTTGCGTTCTTCTACGATATCAAACTTAGCACAATAATTTTATACACCGGCTAAACCGTGTCCCTTTTGCAGGACTTAAAATTGTTGCGCCTCTACAACCGAATGGCGGTCCAATATATTTACACCTGAATTGCTTAAGGAGAAGTATCTACGTCATAGGACTCGTGACATGAATCCGCGGGGTAAAAAAAATAACGCGAGATTAGAATTGATTAATTTAAGATCAATACGAGATTTCTAAATAGGAGATTAAATGTAAAATGCTAATTTGAAAAACAACAATATTAAATAGTTATGAGGAGATAGTATATGTTAGTGATAAAACCCTAATTAATTAAATTTAAAAATTCGAAAGTTGATGTTGGAAACCCTGCCGCAGAGCAGAAGGAATGCTCGAGCATAAGTCACGGCTGCGCGGTCACGCGCTTTGATAGATTCGGGAATTAAGACAAATACCGGGTGTCCGCCTTAAATGTAACAACTATATACATATATCATGATGTTTATATGACTACAAATGCACTTAGAATTAATTAATTAGACTATAAAAAGTTAAACAAAATTGTTCCCCTAGATAAGATCCTCGATAATTAACGACCTTCAAGAAAACACAAAAACTAACGAATATCATTTTTTTTGTTAATAAAAAATACTGTTACACACTTATGCGACCATTTATACCGATATTTTTATATGTAAATTGGTACTTTGCATTAGCAAGTCCTAATAAAACTATTGAATGATAACTCACTCCTCAGTAGTATTTGGTGTCTAAAATATATAATAATTAGATTTCAATCTAAATATCAATAGAAGTTTACTTACCTGAAGATGGTTATTTTTAAATTATCAAATACAGCCTGACATATTTTTGGAACAAATTTGCTTATTGTTGACTCATAGATTCTAGTAGCCTACATCAAAGAACGATAACTTTCACCAGTTGTCAAAAACCTAACAGTCACTTCCAATCTAACAATATAAATTTAATTTGCTGTATGTAAATCGGTGAAAAGAGTTCTGTATAAAGCTTTATTATAATAAAATTAATATTTTTGATATTTAATATAGCACTACTGTGATCAAGTTATGATTAAATAAATAAATATTTAAAAACAAAACACTGGCCAGGTTATCAGTAAACAAATTGGCCTGGATATCGTAGATTTGCTGTATTTATTAAAACTCACCTGCTGCCAGCAGAAATTTATTCGCGAAGATGAGTGTCCTCTCCCTTAATTGAACTTTCCACTAAATTTATTCATTCATTTTTGCTACAGTAAACTCCATTATATAGAAACTACTCAGGGTCAATTTATACAATCGACTATAGAGGGTGTAGATTAATTGGCGGACAAACGCGATGTAACTTTCTAAATTTTAATTCCAAAATGCTGAAAAACTCTTCGTTTGGCCTCACGAGGTCTTCAAAGTTTCAATTTTGTCAATACAAATATTGTTTTAGTTGCGTATTTTATGTACCAATTTGCTTTATATTTTAGTATAATAAAAGTTACGAGGTTTATTAAAAATTAATAATTAAAAAAATTGAAAAATGTGCAAATTACTTTCTAAGAATAAATCAAATTTAAATTAAAAATACCCTTGGCAACGTAGCAAAATGAATGTCAGTTGATATTTCTATTTTATTATGTCTTTTACTTTGAATGAATATGATGCTTGAGAATGTCATGAATTCGATACCGATACGTGCCGTAAAGTGTTTAGAAGTAAATGGTGAACAATTTGAACATTTGTAATTTATAATAAATAATAACATTTGATGTGTGTATTAAGTTGCCTACATTATAGGTTTGACTTGAGAAATAGAAATTTTGCTACATTGCCAAACGTAACGAAACTTGAGATGCAAACGAAGAATTTCTCAGCATTTTGAAATTAAGATTTTCGTTTTTATTTGGCACGGTCTATAAAGTTACCCTGCGTTTGTCCACCACTTAATCTACAGCCTGTATAGAAAGTTATACAGAAAAATACAGTGTCAGACTGGCACAATTTTTGTTGGTTACCAATTGCATCTTGAAAGTACTAGTTATTTGGATAACATTTGAACTGCAGTAGTTATTCTGCAACAAACAGAATTTTGTTCTTTGGTACGGGCAGTTAATTTCGCATATGCAACATGACTTGAGATGGATGGTTGTTCAGATTCTATTAACTGAGGTGTTTTGTCAGTACGACCTTTATTTGCGTTTTGCAAAATGTGCTTTGCACGTTATTTAGATTTGTTGTAAACATGATCAATAAAAGGAAGTATTTAATTTTTTTTGATTTTTATTATACTGTTTCTACAACATTAAGTTCTTATCAATGTTTATCCCATGAGCGTACGAGTTGTAAAGCAAAGCCGGTTCTGGGCCACTTTCTTTATGGAGAAATACATTGGGCCAGAAATCGCAACTTTTCCGCCATCTTGGATTTGGGTGTGGTCATTTGGGTGTTGTCACCTGATTACCTGTTACTTATTTACCTATGGATTTTTATTACCTACTACCTCTTACCTATAGTTTTTTATTACCTGGATATTTTAATTTTCCTTAAAATAATTCCTGGCTGGGTTCGGTCTCGAACCAAAGCTGAAAAGTGAATCTCAGTTAGAAGTCTGAAAGGCTACCGATCAGCTATCAAAACCATTTGATAGTGGAGAGTTGGATGTGCTAAATATATAATTAAGTAATGAATTAAATTGCTAAAAAGTCAGCGGCGAGATTCGATCCCGAGCATAAATCTAAAATAGATGTATACGGCGAGAACGCTAGCCACTCGGCCACCGTGGATAACTTATCTTCGAGCGTTGAATATGTGTAATACAGAATGCTAGTGTGACGTAGGTGTGTTGTATTCATGTTTAATAATATCTATTATATATATATATATATATACATATATAATTACATCAATTTTTTCCGCTCATTATTAGTGAAATTTTAGTATGGTGAAAGTATAAAAGCGCAAATATAGAATATAATCAAGCATAAATAAGCAATATTTTCACCTGATGGCATCTGAAAATAAATGTATGTATCTAAATATATTATATTCCATTAATACATATATAATTCATCAGTTGAAAATTCAATGGCTTTTATTGATGGAGCTATTGAAAAATATGACGCTAAACTGAAGACATAAAAGTATCTTATTGGGATTGCTACGTACGGGATCAATAAATCGTCGACAAAATCTGTGTCAATTGGGCTAAGTCCGACAATAGATTTTCTCCCGATCGTGAAGGTATGGGGGGAGAGAAACTGTATAATTTTTACACAGGAAGAATGGGAGGAATTTTTAGCTATCGATGTTACAGGATTGGAAAGAAATATAGCATTTACCTTTGCTATTGAACACAAACTAACCATAAATAGATATAAAAATTAAGAAGTCGTAATAATTGAATGTAGACGTTTTTCTATAATTATATCTGTTGAAACTCTGTAGAATCTATATAATTTAAGTTACATTATAAATTACAAACTTGCATTGTTAAAAACGCTAAATTTTATTAGCTATTATCTATATTCTAATATTAATAAAATACTCCCATTATTAGGATTGTCTGTTCAATACTATACATGCATGAGCAATTTTTTACTCAACAAAATTGTTGAAGATTTTGAATTAATGAAATAAATAATCATAATAAAAAAATTGTTTTACTTGATATACCTGCCTATAAGATAACATATAACCAATAAAAAAATAATATTTTTGTAATCTAAATATGATGCACGCGGAATTGATATTAGCATTGGCCTTTAGCCAGTTTACGATATAAATAAATTATAATCTAGACGGGAAATATTGAGCAATGCGGAATTTGCATATTGCCTATTTAGACTGCAAAAACGCATAGAAATTTAGTATATAAGGAAGAGGTATTTGATGTATAAGCATCACTATCAACAGCACCACCCGAGAAAGATGGATTTCGCGGCAATGAATGCTTACTAGGAAGGAGATACATGGGAACAAAACATCGGTTTTTGAAATAGTTGGTGACTTTAAAACTATTAGCCTGATGAGCCAAACTTTGAAAGTGTTCTTAAAAGTTATTTATAGTCGCATGTCCAAGAAGCGGATATCAGCGAAACACAGTTTGGATTTCGTAAGAACTTAGGTACAAGAGAGGCGTTATTTAGCATGAATGTCATAATACAACGATGTCTCGATATGAACGTCGACCTATACATCGGATTTATCGACTACGAGAAAGCCTTCGATAAAGTTAAGCACGAGCACATAATGGAAATAGCACAACAGAAAGGTCTTGACTACAATGAACTCAAAATAATAAAAAACTTGTACTGGAATCAGAAAGCCGAAATACCTGTTGAAGGACATGGGGAATTAGAAATCCGCCGAGGTGTTCGACAAGGCTAAATACTATCGCCAGTCCTATTTAATATGTACTTAGAGGTCATATTTAAAGAAGCCATTAACGAAGACTCCAGGGGAATAGTTATAAACAGGCAAATTATCAATAACATTCAATATGCAGACGATACCGCGATAATAGCAACAAACATCCAAGATTTTCAGAAAATGCTAGTAGACATAAATACTGTTAGCCAATCCTATGAACTAAAAATGAATTTAAATAAAACTAAAATTATGGTATTTAAAAAGAATGACTCTAATAATATCCCAGCCGTCGCAATAGATAATACCATAATAGAAAGAGTGAGAAGCTATCAGTACTTGGGAACACGAATAGGGGAGAACAACGACCAGACCAGCGAAATCAATAAACGTATAGAGATAGCAAGAGCAACGTTTGTTAAAATTAAAAAAAAAAATCGTAGATAGAAACCTCGATATAGCCCTGCGAATACGAATGGTGCGATGTTATATCTTCTTGACTTTATTGTATGGTATGGAAGCATGGACACTAAATAAAAACAACATAAAAAAGATCGAGTCATTCGAAATGTGGCTCTACCGTCGTATGCTAAAAATACCCTGGACGGACCTTGTAAGCAATGAAGAAGTATTACGAAGAACGCACAAGGAAAGAGAACTTTTACTTACAATAAAAAAAAGAAAGCTCGAGTATTTGGGGCACATTTCCCGAAGAGAAAGGTACTCAACTCTCCATCTAATTTTGCAGGGAAAGATACAGGGAAATAGATCCGTAGGACGTCGCAGAATCCGGGAATGGTATGGAAAAACTTCGTTGGAACTATTTAGAGCTGCAGTTTCCAAAATATATATCGCTATGATGATTGCTAACCTCCGTTAGGAAAATGCACCATAAGAAGAAGAAGTAATATAATGATTTGCTGTATTATAAATAATTTTTTTTTTTTTTCTTTATCACAGACAACAGCATCAACAGTCAGTTTCTGCTCTAAGAGATTCAATGGGAGATTCTAGATAAATATATATAATATAAAATGTACGTTTTTCTGAAATCAAATAACTATAAATAAATCTATTTAAATCTTATATGTGTGTTAGTAGAGTAAATAAGCGGGTTCTGGAACTCCACGATCCTCATTTGCCGTCTCATGTGTGTGAGAGAGACAATTGTGACTGGTGCGCGCGGTTGCGGTGGCTGGCGCTAGATGGCGTAAGGTTATTGTTGGGAGCCGGTAGCTGCTATAAAGTAGCAAAAGGGGGCGCGGGCGCTTTAACTCGGCGTTTGGTTCATCCCACAGCGCCAGAGCCGGCGGCGGCAAGGGGGTGGCAGCATGCTGCTAGCGGCCGGCGGCAAGGGGCCGGCAGCAGGAGGAAGCGGCCAGGGCCATGAAGCCGGCTGCAGGTGGTGGGTTTAAGAGGAGCGGTTAGTCATATGAATGGTATGGTATCTATCTATCTAGTAATTAAATGTTTACAATAAATTTAGATACCTATATGATTTTAAATATTTGATTCTGATTATGAAATTGTTTATTAAATTAATACTGCTTTTTATCAAAATTAATATAAGCAATGATAGCGTTTAGCCAGGAAATGAAATGACTAATATTTAATATCATTTCACGTTTACTATAAAACTAGTTATATCTACTACCATTTACCTTTTGTACTTTTAATCTATTAACCTTTACATTTTAATTTATAAGTTAAATTAAAAACATGATAATATTATTAATATATTTATTTTAAATAATCACTTTACAATTACAAAACAATATTTTTTTATATATTTTTATTATCTGAGATTAATAATAATAATAATAATAATTAACATTTAACAGGAAACGAAATGACTCATATTTGATATTATTTTACGTTTACTATAAAACTAGTCATATCTACTACTACTATTCACCTTTTGTATTCTTAATCTATTTACCTTTTTATTTTTATTTATAGGTTAAATAAAACATGATAATCTCATATAATATTATTAATATAGTATTTATTTTAAAATAATCACATACTACTCTAGATATTTAATGTTTTTTTGATTCCTACACTTTGAATTAAAAAAATTAACAAAAATATAAGAACACATTAGTTTTAATTAAAGAAATTTAAAATACATAATATTATTAATAAATATAAATAATTTATTTTGATAGGAATGCTCAAGGAAATATCAATGATTAAGAGACACCACCATATGCGCTTATCATTTGTTGAAGGTTGTATTGTGGCGATGAATAATTGATTAAAATAAAACTGTTTAATTAGTTCGAAAAACTTTGTTAGCGACCGTATAGCGACTTCCGGTGCTGCAGATAGGGCCTTCATTGTACTCAAATGAAAGCGCTTGTCGTGTAGGTTGCGAATCTGAAATAAAAATTGACACTTGACCTGCTCCCAAGCACACCAAATGCGAAATATAGGGAGAGAGAATAATAATATATGAAACGGAAACAAAATGGGAAGGAGTACAAATAGCAAATGTGTAGATTTAGTTGTCTATGAATAACCAAATCTTTAGTTTATTACTGGCAATAGAGTAGTATACATCATGTCTGTGGACTCAAATTTTTTCGAAGAAATTCTCGAAGATTTTGAAAGTTTTTTACACCAAGAATCGCGTTTAATTAATGAAGTAAAATATGCTCTCAATAAAAATAAAACTGTTAATGTGTCGGTTGGGTTAAGCCCTAACAGAGGGTTTTATCACTGTGTAAAATTATCAATGCAACAGAAAAACATTTCGTTTATACAAGACGAATGGAATAAAGTTATTCAATTTAAGGAAGAAATTGGTGATTATCTCAGGTTAAAGAGAAAACCACAACTCGGTGGACAAAAGCGAAAACGAGTTTGTGAAACTTGCAATCAAAAGATAAAGAACAACGATGTTGATGAAGTGAAAGAACCATGTAAAACTATAGAGGTAAAATAGTTGTGATTTTTTAATTTAATTAGTAATTAATTTAAATATAATTATTTACAGGTGTTCGAAAATTGTAAATTGTATTTTGAAGATGTGTGTAAAAGGCAAAAGGTTGTTGTTGTTGAAAAAAATGACATAAAAATTTCTTTAGATCGACATTGTTTTGATACATTATGTAAATTGATTGAATTGATAGATTTACGAATGAACAGATTAAGTCAATTACGTTTTTTTTATTTTTTTAATCAGTGTTTGTCGGAAGTTAATATGCTCATTACTTCAGATACTACCGATATAGAAAAAGAAAATTTAATCAAGCAAGTGGCATTGCAGAACGAATCGTCGTATTACGAAAACAGAGAGAGTCTTTTTGAAGTGTTAGTGTTCAATTTTTCGGATGTGTTAAAGCATTTAGCTTCTTTTAATTAAAATGAAATCAGTTCCATTTAAGATTTCAAAAAGCAAACAGCAATGGTGGTGTCAAGAACGTCCTCCATTAAACGACCCCATTTAAGAAATCGTCAACAACTAAACTATCAATTGGATCGTCTACTGCAGCAAATTATAAATGTTAAAAAAATTATTTGTGATTATGAATTGCAAAACTCGACGGGATGCAGCTCCGATGAAATTAGCAAAGTCGAAATAAGATTATTTGAAAATATAAATAAAGCCATTGAATTGTATGATGAATACAAGTTAACTGGTGAATACGTAAAATATCTACCGGAAAAATATTTACGATCGCTATATGGACTAAATTTGGAAAGATTGTGGGACTTCCTGCCTGAAAAATGTAAGAGTGATTTATATTTCCAAATAAGACTTCCCTGTCATAAGCATTACAACCTTCCAACCGATGAGGACCACATAGACGGACCACCTCCACCCATAAAAAACTGTTTTAGATGCATCGCAGAAAAGTGTATCTGCAAAAAGTGTCAAGATTACCGATCAACTAGAGAAATTGCCAAAAGTATCGAAAAATGAATAGCACCGCATTCATACTATTATCAACTTTGCTTAATGGAACTTTGTTTATCACAAAACCCAAAGATGCCAGACAATGCTACATAACCGCCAGCGATAGAGAAATCAATGATAGTTGGCCCCTTCGGAATGGAAAATGATGTGCCTTGATAATAACACTAACCCAAGAACATTTAAAATTAACGTCAGCACGATCCCGGGAGTGTCAAATGCGATGAATGCAACTTTTATGTTCCTCGATCAAAACCGCAGTGTAATAAATGTTTCAAATCAATTAATAATGGACAATGTTGTAAATAATGATAAAAATGTAATTTTGATTTTAGAAATTATACTGATGCTTACTAATGTTATTATATTTTCTTATGTGCTTTATAAATTATATAAAAAGTATGTTTACAAAAACTAAATAAAAAACAATATTATAATAAACAGCATTTTATTTCTTTATTTCATACATACATTTTACAGGTTATAATTGAATTACATCATAAAGGTAAGTCATTCCAAATTTGTTAGCTTTATCAAAAGTGATTTGAGTTGTTGTTATTTAAATATCCTCTTCGTAATTATCAGAGTTACTGAAATCAAATTTATCGGATACTAATGTTTGCAAAAGTTTTTGAAGTTGCAGTAGCAGTCCCTCATTTGGACATTGTATTCCAAATATTGTAAGTTCAATATTACCAACGCGAGTTATTGTATTAGAAAACTCGTTATATTCATAAAACATATTTTTTTTGAAAAAATACAAACGGCCGTTGGAAAATCGAAAAACTGAATCTATTTTTGAGGGAATTTCCCCAAAATCATCGATTATGGTACCAACGGCTTTTCTGTGATAACTACACTCATCAACTTGTAAATAATATCCATCATCGTAAAATACAAATGTTTTACCGCTATTTGAATTTACAATTCCAGTAATATTAGCTTCCGTATCAGGTCTCCAAATGGCTGTACTTTTTGTATGACTTAATTGAAATGCGGGGAAATTAATAAAATACATTTTTTTATCAACAATTATAACAATTTGATCGTTAAGACTTTGATAAATGTCAGTAATTTTAGTAAAATTATGAGGTAAAAACGGAAACCATTTTGTGATCAGTTCAGGACGTTTATATGTATGTTCATTTAAATGTTTACTCCATACCCATAATTTGTGAAATACATATAAACGATTTTTAATAATTATGAATGTATTAACCTTTTTCAAAACACATAAATTTGCATAAGCTCAGTATCAGTTTTAGAATTTGATTTTTCTGTAAATATTTCATTTTGAGTAATAGTTGTTCTTGTTGTGTTTGGTGTATTTGTTGTTGTTGTTGTTGTTGTTGTTGTTGTTGTTGTTCTGGAATCATTTGAATTCAAGGTTTTTTCTATTGGTTTACCGTAAATACTCTGTACAGCCAATATATCATCTTCAGTAAGAATGATATCGTTATTTAAAGAAAAATTTGTATAAAATGAATTCATGATTGCAGTATGATTAGAACTGTGATCAATACCCAAACGTTCTATTAGTCAAATAGAAATGCCATTTTATAGGGTTTACGTTTTCCCATTTAGTATTGACAAGATTGTACGGTATAGGATTGTCACGTACTCCACATCTCGGTCGTTTTATTAATTCCAAGGTTTGATTATTTAATGTTCCATCTACTGGTAGCTTATAATACTCTTGAAAAAGTGCAAGACTTTCCGCCACGTCATTATCCGAGACAATCTTTAATCCCGAAATATTTTCAGGTAAATCTAAATATCCAAATCGATTTAAATAATTTATAGCAAAATTATCACTTTTAACAAAAGATATTATTATCAAAACGTAAAAAAAATAAAACATTTTATACGTGTTTACGGTGGAACTGCAAATGAAACACTGGAATGTTTTTAAAGATATTATTATTAATATTTATAAAATTATAATACATTTTGTTTGTTAATCCAACTGTTGTGCGAAGCATCAAAACCTAACCATTTTACAAATCATTTATTTCCCTTCTTTTGCAATATTTTTTCCACTAAATATATCTTAGGATTTGATGTTTTCTGCAATTCCTCAGCGTAAAAAGCTCCTAGTATAGGATCTCCTTTTTCATCTTCCAATAAATACGTCACAGGGTTGGTAATTTTAATTTTAATAATTTTAAATAATTCAGTTGTCCAATTGGGTGTGTATCCTTTTGCGAAGAGCGTTTTTTGTTTACTCAGACGCACCATATCACCCACTCGGAAATTCCCATTTCCTGCAATTTTTATATGCGAGTAGACAGTTTTCAAGAGCGCGGTTTCCTTATCTCCGCCCGGGAGTACATCAGCTGGTCGCATTCCTATCGTACGATGACGTTGATTGTTGTATTCTAGCGTAACCTTGTTCAAAATATCATACCAGCTGTAACGCCCACGCAAACTAAATTGTCTGTATAGTTTATCTTTTAGCGTACGGATTAGACGCTCGACAATGGCGGTTTTCATTATCGTATATGTTGAGTAATGATTAATATTATATTTTTTATTAATGCAGAAAATTGACTGTTATAAAATTCCTTGCCATGATCACTTTGAATATTTTTCGGGGTCCGTCCGTCGACATTTTTCAATATTTTCTTCATGGTTTCTGCTACAATCACACCGGTTTTATTTTTTATGGGTGCAGTCCAGGCGTATTTTGAGAAACAATCAATCACTACAAGTATATATTTATATCCTTTATTTTCACGAGAGAATAATTGAAACTCGGCAAGATCTATTTGCCACAGATCGTCAACACCTTTAAGTATCGTTCGTCTTCGAGCAAAATTCTTTCTTGCCGGTTTGTGTAACTCTCGCACTACATCCTCTTTACTCATTTTGACTTGAAGGGCTCTTTAATGGAGCAATCAACAGTTTGATGCTGTTTGTTTGACTTAATAATAGCGTATTTAAATTATTTTTAAACTGTTCCCATTTTATATCCATATTATTTTTAAGCTGTTCTATTTCATGATTTGATGTATTTTTATACGCTTCGAAATCTCTGGATAAACTTTTAATTTTCTCCGCCAGATCCTCTTTTACTGGTAAAATTTTTGAGTTTATAATTTGCGGAATACTTTCAATAACTAAATTAACTTTTGAATTAATATTTTTAAATGTGTTCAAATCCTGCAGCTGAACGACATTTACATTATCCACATATTTTTTGTTTGCGGCATCGTTTTCATTAATTGGTAATTGCAAATATTTTATTCTTTTGCCATCAAGGTTGAAATGTCCATCAGCATCACGTTTAAATCCAACGCCTGGTGGCCCTCTAACGGTCGTCAATGGTTTATTTATTTTAATCTGTGATGAATGACGCCCGAACTTATCGATGCTCATGATGCGTATGATGTGTAAAGAGAGCGTGCTTTGTATTTATTAGAAAATTACATCTTCTTCACGCAATTCCTCCTCGATTCAAGCAATCTCATTATTGTGCGAATTAATTGCATTCTTCGATGCGTGCAATAAACACAACCTATCAACAAGTTCGCTTAAATTATTCCAATACTTGTATTGCGTGGGAGTATGTTGTACTTGCAATTTAGAATCAAAACCTTTGCCGCTGGTATGAGAACCGGTTGAATTATTGCGAGGTTTTGTGTATGTCGGTGATCGATTTTTAAACATGGGCTTAATAATCTCTGTATATTTTTTACTTTTCGAACCCTGTTTTTGATTCTTTGATCATAATTGCGGTGTAATGCATGTGTTTTTTCTAATATTGTTTTATAGTTTTTCAAATCATCTTAGTTATAAATTTGATCGTTGGGTTCTTTCATAAAGAGAAGTTCATACAAGCCTTTAGTTCCAACGTACACAGAATCACCAATTTTAAAATTTTTACCATCGACCAGCTCAACATTATAATTTCCAATCGTCCACTTTTTTGTATGAATATCGATATTTATACCGGTGGACTCATCAAGTTTTCGATCATCTGAAAATCTCTTTTTGACATATTTTCTAGGCAAGTCCTGAAAGGTATCCAAATAAGCCGCATCCACATATTCTGTTTTATTTGATCCATGAGGTACCTCTACGGCACCATGCGCTACCTCTTTGTCTTTATGAGGTTTGCTAAGAGGTTTATGAGCCTCATGAAGAGGTTTATGAGCCTCATGAAGAGGTTTATGAGCCTCATGAAGAGATTTATGAGGTTCATGAAGAGGTTTATGAGCTACCTCTTCGTCGTCATGTGATTCCTCTTCACTCTCATGCGGTCTGCGGAGAGGTGTGTGAAATTCGTTGGCATCATGTTCATCATAAGGCTCTTCTTCATAATCCTCTTCACGCTTTGAGATGCCATGCCATTTTGCTAATTTTCTTTTTCGCTGAACAGGCACTTTAACTATATATTTATTTGCTCGACTGTGAGTAATAATTTCTTTCAGAGGTTTCAATAACGGCTTATGTATATGTTTTGTTTAAAAATTCATCATTTTCTGATCGGTTTATTTTTATGGCAAACAGTTTTTTTCTTATAGCCTTTTTAATATTGATCAGTCGATGTTTAACCGCATTGTCCGTCATGCTCATTGAATCACCTGCGTGCATTTGATTGTTATAATCAATTGTCAACAATTATATAACGATCGAAACACTTGCGGTATCTGCCCTTAATCGGATCACAATCTTTGTTTATTACTATGAATCCGTATTTATCGGCCCAACACAGTCTACAGATTTTTCTAAATTTTTCAAAATCTATGTCGCTGCTCACATGATCTGTAAACGCGTGTTTCAAATTCATTTCATCTTGTTTGAATAATACGATAAAGTTGGCATTATCACGTATCAAGTGTTTGGGTATTCGTGTATAAGTCTGACATAAATAAAATGAATCGATGTTATTGTGTCTCCCCATGCTGAAATATTCTCTAATTTTCTCTTGACCGTCGCATGCAACATCATCAAAAATAAAGATTGAATTTGGTTTGGCATTCTCGGGGCTCATAATTTCCTCATTTTCTTTGAACTGAAAATATTTTATTTTTCGTATTGACTTCATAACGTTTTCCAATAGACGATACTTTGGTTGATATAACGATTTTGAGTAAATATAAATGTTTTCAAAATGTAATCCGTTTTCACTAAACAATAAACTTAACATTGCGTTTGATTTTCCACAATTGGACGGCCACAAATTAGAGCTTGTACCGAATTTGGCAATAATTCACCGTGACGCATCTCCGTCGTTAAACCCATTCTCGAGACGAACTCATCCATGTTCACGATCGGTAACGACTTTTTCTGCTTGACCACCTTCATCGTAATGACATAAAACGGGGTCTGGATCTAGGTTATAAATAGAAGTGCTTCATAGTAAATCTTTTAAATGCATTTGTATCGCGGTGCAGGTATTATCAATTCTTTTATAAATAAGTTACCCATTGAATTACATCTACCAGGGTATCAATACTGTGGACCGGGTACAAAATTAAAAAAGCGTTTGCAAAGAGGTGATCCGGGCGTAAACAAGTTAGACGCCGCATGTAAACTACACGATATCGCATATTCACAACATAAAAATTTAAGTGATAGACACGTAGCGGATAAACAGTTAACGGAAGTCGCTTGGCAAAGAGTCAAATCTTCAGACGCATTGTTGGGTGAAAAAGCAAGCGCTTTTGCGGTGACAACAGCAATGAAAGTGAAAAGAAAATTGGGTATGGGTATGTCATCAAAGAAAAAAAGAGGAAAGAAAGTTGCGAAAAAAAGAGTAAAGAAAGTTGCGTTGCGAAGCGTAATTATGATGAAAGCAAAAAATGCACTAAAAGGATTTAAAAATAAAATTAAGCAAAAGAATGGTAAAACTGAAGGATCACACATAGCCCTTAATGCGGCAAAATTTGCCGTACGCAAAGTTGGTGGAAAGAAGAAAATTCGAACACCTCGTATAATTCCAGTACCTAAAGTCGGTGGTATCCTACCATTGATACCTATTTTTGCAGGTCTCAGCGCATTGGGTGCGCTTGCGGGTGGTGCATCCGGTATTGCAAAAGCGGTGAACGACGCCACAGACGCTCGTAAAAAGTTTAGTGAATCTTAACGTTATAATAAAACTATGGAAGCTATTGCTCTTGGTGGAAAAGCGGGGAACGGGCTCTATTTGAAACCGTATAAAAAAGGATTAGGACTCTATCTTCAAACATCAAAAAACTTTTAAGTTCGCTACCTCGACGCCCGCTAACCGATAAAGACATAAACATGTTTGCACTTAAAGCAAAAATATCATATTTTAGAGGAGTCTTTATGCGTGATACCTTACTGATTCGATCACATAAAAACGAGTCCGGTATTGTTAATCTCGATCGTGTGAGAGGGAGCGGTACGCATTGGGTTGCATACAAGAAACGTGGAAATTTCGTAAAATACTTTGACAGTTTTGGTGATCTTTCTCCCCCAAAAAAACTCTTAAAATTTTTTCGAGGTAGTGAAATAACATATAACCATAACAGGTACCAAGATTTTAATACATTTAACTGCGGCCATTTGTGTTTGAAATTTTTAGTATAAATACGATTGTAGATTTTAAAATCACACCCAGTCATGTCTCAAACGTTTACTCTGCAAAGTGATAATAGCGTGCTCTCAGAGAATTATTATCCACCAATTGAATTAGACCCTAACAAAAATTATTATTTAGGTCTGATTGGTTTTCAATCTTACAACACTATTCCCAATATAGAAGATGGTTGTAATAAGTTTTACTACAAGCATAACGGTGATAAAGTAATTGAGATACCCACCGGTTCTTATGAAATTACCGATATCGAAACGTATTTGCAATCCATCCTAAAAGATAGATCAACTAACAAGGACACAGACGACAAATTGCTAATTAGCTTAAAACCAAACAATATTACCTTAAAGTGCGAGATTTTGTGTAAATACGACATAGACTTTTTACCGTCCGACAGTATCGGTACATTACTCGGGTATTCCAGTAAAATTTTAAAAGCAAACAACTTGTATTTATCTGATATACCCGTTCAAATTATAAAAGTGTCAAGCATTAGACTTGAGTGTAATATTGTGACGGGTGCCTATTACGGTGATAAATTATCACATACAATTTTTGAGTTTTCACCTTCGGTCGATCCGGGATTCGCTCTTAACATAGAACCACGAAATATTTATTATTTGCGGGTGAATGTGCATACCATCGACAACATTACTATAACTCTTAAAGATCAAAACAGGTTGCCTGTAAATTTTAGAGGAGAGAACATTTTAGTTAGACTCGAATTAAAATCGTAATGGGAATTCAATTTCACAATTCGGAAACTAATAAAGGAGCAATGACGACAATTAAAAATATCACTTGTCGTTCGTCATCGATAGGACTAACACGTCACGATCTGTTAAAACTCGCGTCGTTGGGTTACAAAGTAAAATGGAAAAACTAAGTATTTTTGAAAAATTTAGAGAAGACGAGACCATTGTTAAAGAGGAATTTCATAGTTATCAACCGATATTACAATCGTTTAACAACAACGATGAAATTCGTATTATAATACAACAGGATCTACTCACACTACCTTCTAATAGCTATCTATACATCTCCGGTAAAACCAATAATCCTGCTGACGCTAATTTTAAATGGACCATAAATGCTTGGGCATTTTTTTTTTAGAGAAATTAGTTATAACATTAATGGGGTAGAAGTCGACAAAAATAAAGATGTGGGAATTACCACCACAATTAAGGGATACATCTCGTATAGCAAGGAAGATCTGAGAAGTTTGGAGTTGAGTGGATGGAATGATACGTTAGATTCCGGAATGCGAACCTATTTTGATACAAACCAAAAGTTTTACGCAATTTTACCTCTCAAATGTCTTTTGGGGTTTGCTGAAGATTACAAAAAAGTGATGGTAAATGTAAAACAAGAGTTAATTTTACATAGGGCTACAACTGATATAAACTGTTATACAACCACTAAAGACCCTAAAATTAGCATAGACAAAATCGAATGGCACATACAACATATTCAACCGAGCGATGAAGTAAAATTACAATTGTTGACCAACATTCAATCAGATGCTGCTATTTTGATACCATTTCGCAGATGGAATTTACATGAATTACCATCTCTCAGAAAAACCGATAAGGATGTTTGGTTAGTCAAAACCTCAACCCATCTAGAAAAACCTCGGTATGTGATAATTGCATTTCAAGAGGATAAATTGGGGAAAAAAAAGATAAAAATGCAAGTCATTTTGATCACTGTTCGATTAGAAATTTGACTGTATATTTGAATTCGGAGTCTTATCCGTATGATAAAATAAAAAAAAGTTGTGCTGAACGGTGAATACAGTGCTTCCTATTATGCATACACAAAGTTTCAAAGCAGTTATTATGGACGTTTCAATCAGCCGATGTTATCCTACGCACAATTTAAAGCTCGCATGTTATATGTATTTGACGTTTCGAAGCAAAACGAGAGCATAAAATCATCCTCAATTGATTTAAAAATTGAGATAGAAGGGCATCATACGTTTCTAGAAAACACCAGAGCATATTGTCTCATATTATACGACAATGTGGTCGAGTACAGACCTCTCTCGGGTCTAGTAAGAAAACTGATTTAAATGAAACGCACCGTTAGATTTACTACTGAAAAACCGCAGGTTTTTTTTACGGATTGTCAAAGTAGTGATATTAACGGAATTGAATGGTTGATTGCAGCACAAAATAGACTGCGATTTCAACAAAGAATTCAAAAAGCTTCATCTCTGTTGGAACCAATACTGACATCAACACATCGAAGAAAAATGGCTAAAATTGCATTAATCGACATTCAAGGTTTTATTGTTAACAATAATTTTATGCCCAAAGAACTATGTATAACCACAGATGGATGCGATTTTTACACGTATCTCTTCAAATCAACAACACCGTTTAAAGAGCTGACTCGTCCTGAAAAGCACCAAGTCCGCTGGCTTGAAAATAAATATCACGGACTTCGCTATAAAGATGGATATATATCGTTGGATGAATTAGTGAATATTTTAAAGTATTTTCTAAGTGATACCTACTGTACATTTGTCAAAGGTCACCAGAAAAAAATATTATTAGATAATAGTATTGACAATTTACATGTAATTAATCTTGAAAATGAATATATTGAAGATATTGTTAAATTGACTAAGACTAAGCATAATTGTTTTAATCACGTAAAAGATGTATCTTTTTGTGCCACCGAAAATGTTAAGCTTTTAAGTGAATATTTGTTTTGAATTTTTTCCGTATGTGTATATAATTTTAATAGATTTTTACGATAATAAATGTATTTTATTATTATTATAAAATATTGTTTTTATTTTTCTTCTCTAATCCTCTAGCTAGAAAAAGTATTTGTGTGGATAGGGTTAGATAATATTAATACAAACAAGTATTAAACTTTTTTTTTTATTAAAAATTGTTAAATTTAGTGTACAAAATTATACACAAAATATATAGTAACTATTTTATGATACACTAAACATTTTTTAAAAATATAAAAATTATATAAATCAATTCCTTAAATTAAACTAACGGAATATTATGATGACCCCATGCTAATGTGTTAATACCGTTCGTACAAATATATCTTTTATCGTCATATGGTGATAATGCCAATTTATTTTGAGTGATTGAAAATATAGCATGTTTAATTGTTTTGAAAAGATTTTGTTTTTTATATATTAGTTTCTTATCGAATAAACATTCTTTAAAATCAGCACTAGATACGTCATTTTGTACATTTTGTAACACATTTCTTAACACCTTTAATTTTCTTTTTCCATTTTTCTTCATTTTCAACATTTGATGCATATACTTTTGCCCTGATTCCAACAAACTCACGCAATATTTTACCCTGATTTTCATCTTTCATTAATCCTAGTACACCCTTATTTTGTAAGGGTATGTTATATGGATTATCAAAACTGTAGTTACTAGTATCGAATAAGTGCAAATCTTCTTTCATATCATCAAATATATCAAATGGCGTTGTAATTGAATAGCAGCTAAATTTTCTGTAAAGATTGATATACTTTTAAAATTAGGTTTTGCAATCAAAGTTTGTACACCTCTTCTATTGCCTATATCGTTCCAATGATTAACTAAGTTTACATTAACTCTTTTATCAACGTTTTCCATGGTTTTTCCATATATGGAATTGTTCATTAACTTGAAAAAATCTTTTTCAAATTCATTTTTTGAGTTTTTTCTTAAATTATTATTTAAATCTATATAATCTTTAAGGAAATCTGTTTGATTAAACATTAGAACTCTGTTAATTTTTTTAAGTTTTAACCCCTTTTTTAGAGCTAACTGTAAATGTCTGTAATGTAAATTTGTAATAAGTTTAGTGTTTTTAAATTTGGAACCTGGTGGAACAATATTTTCAGGTAAAAAAGGTAAATCATTATGATGCGTATGTAAATGTGTGGGATAATCAACGTCTACTTCTAAATAATATCCTATTGGAGAGTCTTCTGATATATTTGAAACATTAAAATTATTAATTTCATCTGGAGAAAGCCATCTGAATCCATCACACGGTAGCCGTTGGGACATAGCCCAACCATATAAATTATTCGAATCTTCATGAAACAAATACGTAGAGGATTTTGTTGAATCATAATCATTCATATATTTATTGTTAGCTTTAGCATGACGTAATGAGCATTGACATATACCACCACGAATATTACGTTTAATGAAATGATGCATTTCAATATCGGTGAGCAATTCTAAATTTACTTTTGTATATTTAAGCATCGCATCCCAGCTTAAACCAGGTGCAGTAAAATATTGTGAGGGATTTAAATTATATGTTTTTAAACATAGAGATCTAAACGCTTCAAAGATGTCTGCTAATAATAATACGTCGGTTTTAAGATATAAATCCGAATAGTCTTTCAAGTTTACACATTCAAATTTTTTCCAAACATGTCTTGCATGTTTATATTCTTCGTTAGAAATGTGGGAATTTGTTAAACTATTAAAAAACTTATCTTTCTCAGGTAATTGCTTTTCAAAAAGTTTTTGATAACAATCAATATAATTATAAGGAAACACGCCTTTTTTAGTAACAAATTTGAAATGATCCTTCCGAGGAAAATATTTTTTTACATGAACAAATTGATGAGGCTCCAAGTTACTTGCCAGTTTTTCTATACTGGAATTCATAAATCGTAAAGAATCTAAAAATCTCAATTTCAAATGTACATTGCGTTCTTTACCTTTTTTATCAAAATACTTTCCAACTACTAAATTTTTTGTAAAAGAAATATATTTCTCTGTTGTTTGAGGAATTATGTCTATTTTTTCATTATTAACTCCAAACTCTTTAATGAATAAATGCGAGTCATAATTACTTAAGTTGTGAAAAAAAAATTGGAATCATTTTAGGAATTTTAAAATTTAAGTTACATTGCTTATGAGCAATACCGACAAATTCTCCGGTTAAATGACAATGATCCAAGACTTTTTCATGTCCTTCTTCAAACACACCCTCACATATATGACATTTAAGTGCAGTATTTAATAATATATTTTTATCTATTGGCAATGGTAGCATTGGAACTACTTGACTTAAATACTTGTTATAAATATTTATTGCATCTGCACTTAAACGCTCCATAAATACTTTATGGGAGTCTTCTCCCGTATATGTCACAAATTTAGATAAATTATCATCAAATGAACATACGATGTAATATGCAAAACTAAATGGTGAATGACTATGTGTTTTATTTGTGAATGATGTAGAAGGATCCGATTGACATGTATGTATAGGTTTTAACATACACTCAAAATCTGCGTAAACAGTAAAAGGGACCTTCATTTTCTTATTATAATTCTCAAACTTCAATAAATTTCCGGGGACTTCTTCACCAATGCGATTTTTTATTAATTCATTTGTGGGTAATATTGTATAAATTTTGTTGCAATCTTCAGATATGTGTTTCTCTAGTGATAGTTTTGAAGTGAAAAATGTTAAACAACCGTTGCACAAATGGGTTGCATGATCACGTTTAGAAATTTGAGACGATAATAATCTTGACATATCTTTAATCAAGCAATAATGATTTCTATTAAATTTTTCTATAAATAATAAATTAGCATGACGTTCACAAATATTTTCACTAAAATAAATTGGACCTACCACCTCATGACATTCCTTAGATTGATTGAACTCTAATCCATAAACATTTATTGATATATTGTTCATTGATTCAAATTTTTTTATGTCTTTTAATTTTAGAGGAAATTCTAATCCAGTTAAAATTAAATGTTCTGAGTAATGGGGATAGCTGGTTATTCTCTGCGGATTCTTAACGGTTGGATTCAATGCTGCATTTACGGCCCAAGCGAAACAGGCTTCGTCTGCATTTTGTATGTTGATACAAGCATGCCTGCTCCGTATATCATCTGGTAAATTAATAAAGGATGATCCTCGAAGGGGACAGTACTTGTTAATATTAATATCAATATGAGATACTGATACAAATGCCCAACCACTATCCCGTTCCTAAAATGTTTTTTATCATCATCTAATAAATTTATTTATTCATATTAGTTTCTTTATCTTACCTGAAATTCTTCTGATTGAGTTTTAATTTTATCGCAAAATTTATAATAAATTTTATCTAATTCGGTAGACATGGTAATCACTTCATTTTTTGTATTGAATGATTTTAATTCTAAATCAGTTTTGTCTTGTGACTCATTTGTCTCATCATTATTATCTACAGGATTTTTTACAAAATGAGCATATAAAATTAAATTAATTTTTAAAGCTGTATGCTTTTGTAAACATTGATTTATTAACTCTTAAACTTTTACTGATTTATTGCTTAAAAACGTACTAATATCCGTTACCTTATCTGAACATTTAAGACGGTAAGATATTATTCGATTTTTAAATGCAGATTGAATTACAATTTCATCATCATTGTCTCCATTAATCGAATTTAACATATGTTTTTTTGATCTTAAATGTCCATAATATTTTTGATTGGAATTAAATGATTCGTTGCAATCATCGCAATATAATTCAACTGACGGACGTGCTCTTCTGGACATAGTTTTAGATTTACTACTACTAATTATTTCAGTTTTGTGCACTTTTATATGTTCCATATAGTTTATTCCACCAATTAATTCACCACATTCATGACATAATATATTTTCAACATGGCTTTTGTAATGTGTATTTAAATAATCCAACCGTGAAAAAATTTTAAAACATAATTTGCATAGAAACTTTTCATTTGATGGATTACACTTGTTTCTATGTCTTCTTAATGAATCTTTTCTTGAAAATAATTTAAAACACTTATCACAATTTAAACTTTGGTTAGACATGTTATCTACACGAACTATTTTATTCTTATAAATAATAATATATAAAAAAGAATATATACTTACTTATCATTATTATTTCTAGATTATAAGTCTTGCGGTTTTGTTCGACGTTACGTCACCTTGTCATAATCTAATACAAAGGAAATTAATATGGGAATAAATATATATATAAAAAAAAATATGTCATTCAAATATTAGTTAAAATAATATTTAATTAAACATTAAGCATTATGATTATACATTAATAAAATATATGGATATAGATATATATATATATATATATATATATATATATATATATATATATATATATATAAAAACTATAAGATAATGAACAAGTATTAAGTATTAGTATTCACAATTATTGTATATTGATTGATTGATTGATTGATTGATTAACGCTGATTGTTGTTGATATTGATTGAACTGAAATTAAAATAAACAGGTATAAATAAATGAATTAATAAACTCAAATTGATTTTAAAGGTTAGTAAAGTTTATAGAGTGACATTAAAATTTTGTATTATATACTTACATTATTAATATTTTTCAATTTTGACAATTGGGTATTGTCGATCCCCAATTTCATCAATGCGTTCTAGCATTACGTAAAGACTCCCTGAATAATTTACATTGTAGTCGTCAACTGCTTTACTGTGAAAAACTTCGATACATTTTTTCGGTAGCCATACCATTATTTCACCTAAGTCCGCAGCTATTGAGGGTCCATATACAGTTCCTTTAATTTCTACACCAAATAATTTATATTTTTTTGTCAATTCCAAATCGGTAACTTTAATTATTGGTTTGTATGTTGACGATTTGTTGACGGTTAATAATTTGGTGAAATCCATTGCGAGCTTGATTGATATCGATTGTGTGAGTGTATGTTTCAACGACTTGTTTTATACTAAACAGTTGTGTGCGCAATCGTTTGCAATTTTAATATTATTTTTTTCTCTTATAAACTAAACTAACGTACTTTAAAGCGATAAACAAATATGGATGTGGTTAATTATTAATTTTATCTTATATTAGTTATCAAACGCGATCTTGTAATTGCTCATTTTTTTAACACATGTTGAACAATTTATCATTTCACTTATTAGCGTAATTGATTTTTGACAATTTATACAATATTTATATGTAACATCTTGAAATAACATGTCACAATGTTTAGCATAAAACAATCTAATATTCCAATTTTTCCTTGCATAATAACATTCCACGCAATAATTAACACTTTCAATTATATAAAATGATTCCCTCACACAAACTAAATGTTGAGCGTTCATCTCACCAATGCTGGAATATTCCAAACCGCCGATTGTAATTTTATTATTATTATTGTAATCTTCTTCTTCTTCTTTTTTTCTTCTTCCTCTATTTCGTTTTCTTCTTCTTTTTCAAAATTTATATATTTACAAACTCGTTTATCAGGGTTTATTGTTCGATAAATCTTTTTCTTAGGTGCGTTTGGACAGGTGATATGGGAGTTATTTTCAATCATCGATAACAAAGATGGTGATTCCATTTTTTTTTTAACAATATAATAACAACTCACACTCTAACACAAATTGCTTCTGTCGCACACATAATTAATAATAATAAAAATGTATATTAATTTCCGCCGAAGCACGATAAAGATTTAAAATTCATTAAGTGAGTAATTGCAGGATTAAATGTAACCGAACGCGCATCGAGTTTAGCACAACACATTTTGCGTCGAGCGATGACTCATCTATTACGTCCCTTACGCTCGGACGCTATCTTCGTTAGGGATGGTCCTAGAGCCGTTCTGACCAGAGATTTGATTTTTTGAGCCCCCACCCTGTCGTAGTGCCGTTTTGGCTTTCCCACCCTTATGGCTCTAAATGTCCTTTTGGCTTTCCCACCCTTATGGCTCTTAGTGCCGTAAGCTTACGTCTTAGTGGAGGGAGTTGTTTTGCCTACACTCGTTACGTCACCATAGCAAATTTTATACACAACTTCCGTAGGTGGAGGTGGTGCCAGAACCGGCGGTTTTACTCTACTGCCACCTATTCATCAGACCAAAGACAGATACTTTTTTTTTCAATTTTAATTAATTCAAAAAAAAATTTTTTTTTAATTTTAATATGCCCTAAATTTAAATTGTGGCGTAATTTCTCACTTCTTAGGAGAGAATGAGGGAGCTAAGGTGGTATGGTCAACCGAGAGAGTGCCTGCCGGCTCAGTGAAGACGGGCGGGTACAATTGTGAGCGCCACGAGCTTGTTTCTGTCGAGGACTCTCGGTGATACCGGTCTCCGTGGGAAAAGCTCGAACCCACTTGTTCCTATAAATCCCTCCCCAAGAGAACAAAAGTATAAATTAAACAAAAGTCAATGGTCTGTTTTGAAAAGTGTGGCACACACTCTATATTTAATCATTACCAAAAAAAAAGAAAAACATTAAACATCGAACATATAAGTACGTTTTGTTTGGGACATACGCCCAAGGTATCACAAGTAACGAATAACCGGACATGCAAGTTTATAAAAAAATATGGCCTTCTGGCCCGCGAATGACGAGGTGAAAGCGGCGAAACGTAGCGCTACGAGCGACCCCGATTTCCGTTAATTCATAAATTTGAGACTTTTAAGCAGGCAACGAAGCCCCTTGCACGAGGTTTACAATACACAATAATACCTTCTTACAAAAAAAGGTTTAAAATATCATATATAAATATCATGTGACGCATGATAAGTTAGTGTGAAGCACAACATAAATATTTATAGAGTTAAGGAAACATATAAAATCGAAATTTCAAGTCTTGACTTCCAGCGATGATCCTCAGCTCCAGAACGTCCTCCTTGGCATCCGAACTCCCAAATATATTTCGTCCAAGTGATGACTGTTCCGACAGAATACCTCGGTATATGGCTAGAATGTCCAATATCGAGTCCTTAGAGCCGGAACCCCATCTTGATGACACCAGCGTACGTGTTAGTCTCAATGACCAACAAAAATAGAAAGGCTTAAAGGTAAGAAAGAAAACGTAAAACCACACGTGCAATTACTACACAACAGTCACACTTAATTAATATTACGGAGGTGGGTTTATTACCTGAGATTGAGTAGGAGCAATTCGATAGCCTCTATCCGGTTATGTATATATACACATATATTCCAAGTTGAGCTTCGTCGGACGCCCATATAACATTTGCCACGAGGTGTGGGTGGTGAAAAATCCGCACAGCGGTAGGATTAATTTTCCGCTCCAATAATTAGCGGGTGCTTTCCATATAGCACTTAATCCATCATATAATCACTGGTACATACCATAAAATGGCCACAAGCAGTGAGGTTACACCCTCCTGTCGGTATTCAATAACCAGCAAACACACCACCACACTTCGAGCACCGGATGAGAAAAGAACCTCCATCTTAAAACTTCACATAAACACCCTGAACCAATAATCAGTGTTGCCAACCGTGAATTCTGACATGTCCCCAAAAGTGCCAAGTGTAAACAACATGGTGGGTGACAGTGACAGATGTCAACATTAGGATTAATTAAAATTCAAGTAAGTACCATCATAATAGTATCTGTAACATTACTGGAGATCTTAGAATATCACCATTCGTAAGTTTCCAGTACTCAATCAATCCATCCTGTACTCTCCCAATCCACAAAACCTCCAACCAATAATAAACAAAACATTCAATCGTAAAATCCCTTAAAACATGCCCCCCATTCCCTACGTAGCAATAAAGCCACTTCTCGAGTAAGATCTAACAACATTTATTCCTAAAATTAACTCAAAAACTAGTTTCAATCTTACTCCGAGAGAAAATAACCCTACTCGTAACCGCCAATACTTACATCACATAATTCCACCTATATCCTGGTAATAAACATATCATTATAGTCCCACACATATATTAATAATTTCTTATTCCAGAATACACCACAAGAAAAGGCCCACAGAGGTAGAAATAGCCGAAATGATACGTCGGGATCAACTCACATGGTAAGTGTCAAACATTCTTTTAAACGTTAACCATTACTAACAAAAGTTAATTAGAACATATAGCAACTAACATGTAACACCCCCACACTGACTTAATTAGTGTGCGTACAAATATAAATATTCATAACACAATCCTCAATGTCCGGCTACCGGATTAACCATAGTGTATGTTGGGTTGCCTACGATACATCCCTAATAACTTCCAACAGCTACCTCGGTTGCCTATCTTAAATTATAATATATACTTTATTTGTTTTAGGATACCAGCCGGCAGCTTCTACGGCCGAAACGTGATGCTACATTATATTATGATACATGACGCTCAGACCCTCTATATCTTGTTGGAAGTTACATGTTTGGTTTATTTTTATGTGTATCATTTCACTAATTAGCCTTTTTCTATAAAATCTTTCTGAGTCTAATATTTTAGTTTTTTCGAAGTTAAAATGATGACCTTCGTCATGATGGTGAGAGGACAATCCTGTATTAGTTGTTAGATTATTACAGTCACGTTTATGTTAATATAATCGATCTTTAAGTTTTTGACTAGTTTGTCCTATATATTGGAGATGGCAGTTTTTGCAAGGGATAGAATACACTATGTTTTTTTTACAATCTTTAGGTGTCTTATCTTTAAGTTGTGTAAATAATTCTGTAACTGTTACTAGTGGTTTAAATGTGATGTTAATATGTTCATCTATTAAAACTTTTTTAATTTTTTGGGATAGAATTGGGATATATGGAATCGAGTACTAGATTTTTTTGGTATTAATATGTTCGTCATTATCTATTCGGTTTCTTGTTATATTAACTTGATTGATACAAGATTTTATGAGTTTAATTGGATAGTTGTTTACTTTTAGTTTATTGACTAAAGACTAAATTTTTTTTTTATGAAATTTACTGTTACTGAGATTTTTAATTCTGTTGATGTTCATTTTTATAATGTTTATTTTTTGGGAAAGTTGGTGATTAGAGTTAAAATTCAAGGTTCTGTCTGTGTCTGAAGGCTTTTTATATATGTCTGTAATTAACCTATCATTTTGTTTTATCAGTAAGAGATCTAAAAATGAAAGTTTGTTATCTACAGATTCTTCTATCGTAAATTTTAATGAAGCATGGAAGTTATTAAATGTGTTATGTATGGATTCGATTTTTGATTTCGGTAAGATAATTAGAGTATCATCCATATATATGAATAAGGACAAGACCTTGAAATCCAACTTTAATAGACTTTTCGAAATACATTCATCCATTACTAGCATGGCAAGTATGGGGCTGATGGGAGCACCCATTGGGGTACCAAAAGTTTGGTTGTAAAAATTTCCGTTAAATTGAAAGTAGCTGTTATCAAAAAAAGAATTCAATTATCTCAAGAAAGAAAGTTTTCTCAATATCAGTAAATGTCGTTATTAGATTCCATCTATCATTAATAATTTCTAATACTAGGTTCTTTGGTATATTAGTGAAAAGAGATTCCACATCTAACGAAATGAGCGAATAGTCGTGGAGAAGTTTCAAATTTTTAATTTTTTCTATTACTTCATATGAATTTTTAATGTTATATTTTAATGTTGGAATTAAGTTATTTAATATGTTAGTAATGTATTTCGAAAGATTGTACATAGGGGAGTCAATTGATGAGACTATAGGACGTAGTGGTCGGTCTATTTTATGGATCTTAGGCAGTCCATACATTCTAGGGGCAGTAGAGTGGTTACTTTTTAATATCTTGTATTGAGTTTCATCTATACAACCAGTATGAAGCATTTTTTTAACAATATTATTATTCCGTTTTTCCGTTAGAGCGGTCGGATCTCCTGTCATTAATTTATATGTATTACTATCTGAAATTAAAGCAGTCATCTTATCTATGTATTCAGTTCTATTCAGTAAAACTGTTTTATTTCCTTTGTCGGTTCTAGTGACTATTAATTCTGGATTTTGTTTTAAATTTTTTTTTTGTATAAATGAAGTCTTTTTTTAAATTTAGTGATTGTGTATTCGTGACAGATTTTATATTATAAGGAGAATTAATGTAATTTGTTATTATATTCACACATTTCAATCTAAGGTCGTCTTTATCTATTGTTTTCGGTTTATCATTAGTGCAAAATTCAATTGACTTTAATAGGGGAATAAGGGGAATTTCTTTCGGTCCGTAAGAGATAGAGAATTTAGGTCCTTTTTCTAATATGTTAAGTGCAAAATCAGGTATAATTAAATTTGTGGTGTTTTCTATAAATCTAGGGCTTGTTATATTTAAATTATTATTTTTATTTTCTAGTAATTTTTTAAGTTTATTGACTTGTGTGTTTTTTTCCCTTGGTGAATAAGAGTAAGTTTATTTCTTAAGTAATAGTGTTTAAAATTATATATTATCATGTCCGGAACAATTTCCCTCAATTTACATTTCAAGTTTAAAATATCTTTATTAATAGTGTTAATTCTAAAGTACATTGTTTCAATTTCAATATTGAGAATTCTTTGTTTAAAGGACTGAATTATTTTATTTAATTTATTCGTAATATAACTATTAATGTGTAAATTTAAATGTGTACAATTAAAATTTCTTTTTATGTGTGGGGGAAAAACATTATTTTGGCGACATTTTAATAAAAACAATTTATCATTAACTAACCTAATTCTTTTGATGAAAAACGATTCCAATTTCTTCATCCACACCATTGCTATCGAGCCGAATTGTCGTTCCAATTCCTTTATGTATGTCATCTTACAAGGTATTGTTAAAGCTTATATGGGTTATATTCGTTTGTTTTTCCTTTTTTCGTCCTTGAAATATTTAGATAAGTTTGGTTAGGGTATTAATCATCAATGGGACTGTTTATTATTTTAAAACTTTATTTCCATTTACTTATAAAAATGAACGTTTCGGGCCTGTACTTAGCCCTTCCTCAGCACTGTAAGAATTTAATATACATTATAAAATTGGTAGTACAAACAACGACAAAATGAACAAAGGATGAATAAATACAATATACTATCTTAATTAAAATAAGGTTAACAATTTAAAATGGTATTAATAAAATATATATATAAAAGAATGTATAAAATGTTTCATGTTAACTTCGAAAAAACTAAAATATTAGACTCAGAAAGATTTTATAGAAAAAGGCTAATTAGTGAAATGATACACATAAAAATAAACCAAACATGTAACTTCCAACAAGATATAGAGGGTCTGAGCGTCATGTATCATAATATAATAAACTCGATAAATAAAAAATAAATATAATAACCATAATATAAATAACAATTCATAACTTAAAATTATATATTGTCATATAAATTATAATAATTTCAATTCCGGAACAATTTCCTTTAAATAAATAAATACACTCGGTATTATATTATCCTATTCTCTATAAAATATATCAACATAAAAAACTGGTTATTCTGTTACTCCGCAAAAGGAGTATAGAGGGGATTCAATAATATATAAGAAAATGTGTTTTATATATTAATGTTCCATTCCACTTTTGCTATACATCCAAATTGGGTCGCTATGAAGTTTTTCTAATAGAAAAATTAAGTATTATACATAAAATCCGATCAACATGGAAGTAATAATCATTTAGAGAATAACCTTAAATGATCACAACTAATTCAATATTTAAATGGTGAGTTTACTTTACATTTTAACTGTATTTAAAATAAATAGGATTGTTGTTTTTCTTGTCGTTGCTTTTTTTGTTGTGAAATAATACCACATGTAACATTTTATACATTCTTTTATATATATATATATATATATATATTATTTTTTAAATTTTCGCGGATATAATTATTTTTATTTAAATTTATTTTCGGATTATCCCTCTTACAAAATGGTTTCAATAAAGCATCATTAAAACTGTTATTAAACAATAAAATTACAAACAACGACAAAGAAAAAGATGAAACACAAAAATACGCTTTTTTACCATTTGTCAAAGGTACCACAAACAAAATTTCTAAAGTTTTAAAAAGATACGACATAAAAACAGTTTTCAATACAAATTTAAAAATAAGTCAAGTTTTAAAAAGCCCAAAAGATATTATCCCTTTAGAAAGTCAAGGCGTGTACGAAATTCCATGTGCAGATTGTACGAGATCTTATATTGGACAAACTAACCGCAAAATTAGCACAAGAAAAGAAGAACATATTCGAGCAGTTCAAAAAAATGAATCTACTTCATCTTTAACGGAACATGTAAATTCAAGTCATCACAAAATTAACTTTGAAGGAACTAAAATTTTAGCAAAAATTAATCATTTTCATACTAGAATAACTAGAGAAGCCATCGAAATTGAAAAAAGACCAGACAATCTCAATAAGAGAGATGATGCTTTACGTTTACCATCTACTTGGAAAACAGCATTGGCAACAACTAAATTAAATTTAAAAAAACCACTAACAGCTTCTTTACCAACAACAACTAATTTAATTACAGCATCCAAATCACAACCAGTTCCTTTACAAGTTTTGACTGTAGAAGGATCAATTAATAGACCAACTACCAGAAGTCAAACAAAGAAACTTTACACACAATAAAGTTTCTTGAAAGTTAGCTTTGACAACAAAATTAGTTTATATATCAATGTCATATTGATGTATATTAATAAATATTAATAATAAATATCTCATGATGATGGCTGATGAGATTCAGCCGAAACGTCGAGTCCAACTCAAAAAGAAAACGCGGGATAATCCGAAAATAAATTTAAATAAAAATATATATATATATATATATATATATATATATTTTATTAATACCATTTTAAATTGTTAACCTTATTTTAATTAAGATAGTATATTGTATTTATTCATCCTTTGTTCATTTTGTCGTTGTTTGTACTACCAATTTTATAATGTATATTAAATTCTTACAGTGCTGAGGAAGGGCTAAGTACAGGCCCGAAACGTTCATTCTTATAAGTAAATGGAAATAAAGTTTTAAAATAATAAACAGTCCTATTGCTGATTAATACCCTAACCAAACTTATCTAAATATTTGAAGGGCGAAAAAAGGAAAAACAAACGAATAATTCTTTTTAATGGTAAAAATGTTGAAAAATTGCATAACAGGAAAAATTTTAATTATTAGTTCTCGCAAAACTCTTCAATGTCCGGGAAAGCTGATTTTTTTTTCGGATTTGAGTGGGTTTTTAAATTTGTATAAAAATCATGGAAGGTCGGATTGATGAGTGGCAGAAGCTCCAAAATATCTTTTTTCTTCTCATGCGTGATGGGAAGGGTGGCATCATAACATGGCATAGGCAGTAAGTTTTCTGCTGCCAATGAGTTTCGCTTAACAAGTTTTAAACACCTAAAAGGTGCATCTTCCTCTAGGGTGTATTTAAAATAAATTGTTGCTTTTTCATGGGTGTAGCGAAACCACCTTATATCGGTCCATTTGAATGCGTTTCCTTCAGAGTCTTTTTTATTCAGATAGAGACTATTTTTATACAAATCCGCAAAGTTTAGAAAATCTTTATGGTTTAATTCTACAACATCGAATTTCTTTTTTTTCCTACTGTGCGGACCAGCTGGTACCAGTCATGCGGATGCGAAATAGAGATCTGTAACTTTTTCTTTTGTTTTTCTATCATTCCGAGATCGACGTCACATTCTAAGTGGCTATGCCCACTTACCATAAATTTATGGTCGATTATATCTAATTCATTCGTGTTTTGCATGATCGTTAAAAACATAGCCGCTACATGCGAGTTTCTGTTCTGGCCTCCACATGTATCTGAATATAGTGTAATAGATTTAACATCTTCAGGGAGGCCAGAAAGCTCTTTGTACAAGCATGTTGCTATTTGATTTGCGCCTCGACCACCCTCGGCCTCGTGCCACATGTAGCATCTAACACTTCCTGAGCCAGTTTCGTGCATAGTTAGATTGAAAGTCCACAATTGTCTCTTGTAAAAAGAAACCGAAGGTTGACAAATGGTGTTGGCAGACACTGCTGCAGGTCAAAAGTGTAACACCTCTTGGTGTTATCTTCCTTTGCCTTCTTTTTGTCAGCATCTTTAGTTAAGTAAGCACAATCAGCTTCCTTATGATGCTTATCTATTGCTGCCTTTATTGTCTGTTTTTCTTCTTCACATGCTGTTACTTTTAATGTCATTGCCATGGTATCACATTTGTGGCATGTGTCCACTTTTGGGGTTTTAAATGAAATGTTCATTTGGTGAAATTGTTTTTCGTAAATGCTGCGACAAACAGGGTTAGTTACAGACTCTTTATAGAGAGAGTACATGATTCCCAGATTCAAAAAGGCAGGTAAATTTTTTTTTTCATTTTTCCTTCTGGTATAATGAGATTCGTAGACAGGAAATGACTCAATGTGCCTCCGAATCTCATTAAGCTTCTCAGGAGATGTCTTATTTGCAGGTGGATCTTTTCCTCTATTGTCAGTAGTAGGTATGCCCGAAGTAGAGCTGCTTGTGCTGTTTTTTACGGCTAATGTTATAAACATATTAGTCTCATCTAAAACTTTCATAAAGCAACCCTTGCATACTTTGGTAAGCACCCCATTTATTTTAAAATGGAATGTGTGGGAAACCATTCTAAATTTTTGTTTATCAGGATCTTCGGTACGCCTTCTTTTTGTTTTGGGCTCCCTTGTTTCTATAAGGCTTGAAACAAAGGTCACTCTTTTGTCCCTACTTCCCAGAGCCCAATACTCACTGAAAATTTTTTTACGCACTTCCGGTAATTTAGTTCTACATTTCTCACGACAAAGGTCAAGTTCTTTCATTTTTCGTGCTCGCTTTACCTTGTCATCCAACGTAGAGTAGCTCTCGCCTGCATTTCTCGCTTTATATTTTTCTACTTTTCTTTTGCGTGAAAATTTCCCTTTATTATCTTCATTTGTAGGTAAATCTAATTTTGCTGCTTTTTGGGTGCGTTTTTCCCGAGCATTTATCTGATGAAAAACGTCAATTTCATCATCAGACGAAAGTTCATGTTCACTTGGAGTGGGAATGTACTCATTATCATGGTTATCTGTTCCATCTAAAAACAATTATTATTACATTTAGGCCCGGTTTTTCAATTGCTGGTTAGTGTCTGATTACGCTAATCAATGTCAGTTTTCCTAGGAAACGATTGTTTCAACAAAGCAAATTAACCATGATTAGTCTAACCGGCTGTTAACCGACTATTGAAAAACCGGGCCTTAGTAAGTATACCTAGAAACATTTAAAATTATAATATCTTACAGTGTGATAAAAGTTCATTTTCATCAAGTTTGCGAATATAAGCATGGTCTGAGTTACCAACATTTTCCTTTTCAGTTGAAGCAAGTATGTTATCATTATTATTAATATCATTGCTACAGATATCCACCAGCTCCGTTTCAGTCAATGATTGGATTGTAAATACTTGATCGGTATCAAATGTAATAACATTTTCTTCCTCCGCTTCAATTATAATTGTTTGTTGGGTGGTTTCAAAGATTGTATTTCCTTGGATAGTCTCATATGGTATATTATTTTCTAAATCACACTGATTTACTTCATCCAAAACATTGGTCTCTATTTCCACATCCAATAAATTATGGTTCAACAGAGTAATGTCTGTATCAATATTTTTCATTTCAACATCATTGTCTAAAATAACCGAAATAACATGGTAACAATAAAACCAAAAACCTATTACCTTTACAACAATGAACTTACTTGAACTAGTAGTTGAAGATGTTGTTCCATTTAACTTTACTTCTTGTTCATACAAAAGCTGCATAATTTTCTTGGATCTATCAGATTGATTAATAATTTTATTATAAACTTTATATTTTTCCATGTTTTATTTTCGTAGATTCAGGTTGAAAGGACAAAACACTTTCTGAAGAAGAAAAACGAAATACTCGAAAACAAAACTTAACCTCACTTTTTAGCTGATCTTAATAGTATAAGTCACGTATGACATGCGTATGACAGTAGCCGGTATCATGATCACTTCTGAACCTAAGAGTATAAGTTGACTTATATTATTACTCCCTAGTTAAAACGTACCTCGCTGAAGTTAACTTATTAAATTCAAAAATAAAATAACTATAAAAAAACACTAAATCTTGACTTATACTCTTAATACCACGTAGAATACATATCATGCAATCGATTTCTGACTTATACTAAAATTGCAATAAAATTGACTTATACTCTTAATCCCTAACACGTTAGATATCTCGGACTCTGGTTAAAGGATAGAGGCCGATTTTGCTTTGCGGAATGCATTTATGTATTTTTTGGCAAAGAAAACACTATTAAATTCTGCGTATGCTTTGATGCAAATACACATAACCGTATTCCAAATGTTACTCAATTAATTAATTACTAACACTTAGTGTTAACACTTAACAACTTAAGTAAGGCAATATAGAAAATATATTCATAAATAAAGCATAATGTTATATCTAATTGACTAATAAACTAGGCTGGAGTTTTGATTGACTTCATAAAATTTTCACTTGAAAAAAGCGAAGTAACAGCGGAGTTTTAGCTAATAGAGGTGCGCTTTCCGCTGGTCTCGTTGCTTAAGCATAATAATTTTTTTGTGCTTCTGGGTGGAGCATGAGTCTGCTGTCGAGGAGCAGGTGCATTGCCGTTTTCCCGGCTGTTGCGGCTAACCCTCACTTTTTGGTAAACCGAGCAGCCCTTATAACTGGCTTTAACTGATATGTTTAGTGATATATATTGTTTTTTACACAATAGTCAACTGTTACATCATGCATTGTTTGCGTTGCGCCGTATCTGCTCTAAATGGTCGTCGAGTTTTAATATCTTTTTGGATTGGGGAAGCGGATGGTAGCATTAGCGGTTCCAATTGCTGCTGACAGTGAAAATTCTCCAATACCGAGATTCTGTTCATTAGAGGTAGCATTAATTGGTCGGTGAGCTATAAATACTTTAAATTTTAAAACAAATCAATTTGCTACACCTTTTGTTTTTTTACAATTTTAATTGCATATGTAGGAACATGCAAACAATATGCTTTAGTCTTTTAACATTACTTGGTTTTAATCGAAAATTTTGATACATCTTTTGCTTTTTTTACAATCTCACTTTCATTTGTATATGCTTTAGCACCGGTACCATAAAATACATTTAATAGGAATGCCTGCATACTCATCTTTCATTTTACCAACTATAGACTGATTTCGTGGAATTTTGAAAATATTATTTTTGGGGTAACTAGAGGTATCAAAATAATTTTAATTAAATTTATTATCATTGTAAACATTATTTGCAAAAACTTTTATAACTAAAGAGTCAGTGTCAGTATAAAGCAAATGCACACTATTACCGTACATAGGTTTTAAATAATTATAGATCAATAAATAATGATATTGAAAAGCTGATATAAATGGGTTTGTCATAATATACATTAATATTGTTCATTTGCACTGCAACTAAATTTTTGCTAAAAACTGTAGCTTTGTGGAAATTTGGTTTAGCCGTATAAACTTCAGTACTCCCATTTTTTTCCAACCCTTTCTCAATGAGTTAAAGGTTTTATGTCGACTCTTTTTTCAAAATTTTTCATTGCTTTTCCAAAAACACTAACATGATATGATTTAAATAAATCTTTTTCAAATTTAAATTTGGCTTTATTTCTTAAATTAATAATACGGTCAATATAACTTTAATTAAATTTTAAGTTTCTGTGTATATTTATAATTAATTAATTAATGTTGCAAACATTGCCTTAAAGCGAATTATTTTTATTTAATAAGTTTTAGCATATTTTCCATTTGGAGGAATATCGTTTTTCGCGCAAAATAGTAAGTCGTTATGGAGATTATGCAAATATGTAGGATACTCTAAATCAACTTCTAATATGTAGAACTAACTTAGTTGCATCTAAATATAAAAAATAAGAAATTAATTTTCAAATGTCATAATTTGGTAGAAATGGATTTTTTATGCTCCAAGGATTCCATATTTATCAGGAAATGATATAATTGTGTCCCCCTCCTTTCCTGTTGGCATGTAAGCGTGACCTAATCTTAGTTCAATTAGTTTTAGTGCATTTCCTACGAAGAAGTTTATATATGGGGATGCTGTTCCGTACAAGTTCTCTTTGTCATTCGCTGCAAACTTCTTAAAAACAAGACCAAAATCGGCGGCTGCAGCTTTAACATGTTTTATTGCATCTGTGTACTTAAATGTTGATTTCTTATTGAGTGACCAATATGTGTAGAGTCAGCTTTTGTTTTTGCTTTTGCCTCCGTTTTTTCATCAACTCCATTAGCCTTTTGACGTAGAACTGTGTAACAACTGAAAACTGTGTTCATAACTTGGTTTCCGAATGTTATGTTCTTGTACTCAGTATCTTTTACATCAACAATGGCATCATGTATGTTCTTCCATGCTCTCAAAATGAAGTTCAGACATTTAACTTTCTTTGTGACATTTGGTGCGATTCTGGACTTTTTCGACGAAATCAGTTCTTGTCCGCTGTCAGGGTCAACTGTTCGTGATCTCTTTAATGATGTTAGTAGATAAAATAAGCGGCTCCGGGGCCCTCCGCTCCTCCGCTTCCGGTGCAGTGTTATAATGTGTATAAGAAATTGTAAAACGTGCCCCTCCACTTTGATGACGTGCAATAATATCATATCCATATTAATATGTAAACAGTCCAATAGATGAGTCATCCGCGCCTCTGCGTCGAGCAGTAGGTGACGTCATCCATAAGAGCTCCTTGTGTGTGAGTGAGAAAAAGAAATCGGAAATGGAAGGATGGAAAATATGAGAGACAGCAGCAGCCACCTAGCGGCAGCAAGCAAAGGAGCATATACAGGGTGATCGAAAGACTTTGTATATACAGGGTGTGTCAAAAATAAATCCAAGATGGCGACCGGAAGTGGATATCATTATCTTAGAATCAAAAATAGCGACCGGATGTTTGACTTTGCCGTTATGGTACTCAAATGAAAGGTCTCATTGCGTAGGTTACGAATCTGAAATAAAAATGTTTACTTGACCTGCTCCTAAGCCTTTTTGACCATACGGTACTGATGACGGTATAAAACGCGCCTCTCCACTATGACGCGTGCTGTTATTGTTACTCTAATATGTAATAGGCTGCGGTTAAATAATGTGCAAAATAAATTTAATCACAATAACTTGTTATCTCGTTGTTATTTGTGGTTAGACAAGATAATAATTTATTTGATTAAATAAATATAAAATATAATATATTTTCAACATTGATAGCATTTTATTAAATTAAATTCAGTATATCCCCAACACTAAAATCAAGATGGTTGTGATCATTGATCTACAGGGATATGTGATTAATAAAAGTTTTGTTCCCAAAGAGTTAGCTGCATATAATAGTCATACAGATGAGATTACAAACGTACTTTTTAATCAAGTTTGTGTTCTTTCGGATGTCAGTGCAGAAGACCATCGTAATGTTAATCAGCTAGATTTTTGTCATTATTGTTTGATGTGGAATTCTATAGGACAATACGATGTAGATGACATTCCGCAAATATTGAGTGAAGTTATAAGAAAAAATGATGATGAAATCGTATATGTTCAAGAGAAAATGAAATGTGATTACCTAAACCAATTTATCTTAATTGAAGAATATCCATCCAATCAGGAACCATCACCATCGCTCAGAAGAAATGTGCAAGAATATGTTAATTGTCCATTTCATAAAATATTATACCCCCATTGCAGTGTTGAAAATGTGAAATTGTTATATAACTACTTATCATGTAATAAATAATTTAAAAATATCCTCATTGTAGTGCTAAAAATGAAAAATTGTTATATTTTTATATATATTTATTTTTAGAACATATTTTTCATTTAGAATATATAATAGAATAAGTGTAGTAAGTGTAGGAAATATCGAATTTTAATAATATTATATATTTTATTATGAAATCATTTTTTAGTTTATTGCTAGCAATAGAGCTATACACATCATCATACTAGAAGATTTTGAAAGTTTTTTAAATTAAGAATCGCGTTTAATAAACGAGGTGAAATATCCTATCAATCCAAAACAATTAATGTGTCGATTGGTTTAAGCCCTACTAGAGGGTTTTATCAGTGCGTCAAGTTATCAGCATCTCAAAAAAACATTTCGTTTCTGAACGCTGAATGGAATCAAATAATTCAATTCAAAAATGAAATTGACGTTTATCTTAGAATGAAGAGGAAACCGCAACTCGCTGGGAAAAAGCGAAAACGAGTTTGCGAGACATGCAATCAAAGTATTGTACCAATTGTTATTATCAATGAGGGGGAATATACAAATAATCCATATAAAACTATAAAGGTAAGATGGAGTGTGCTAGTAATTATTAAAATAAATTATTTATTATAATTGTCTACAGGTTTTCGATAATTGCAACATATATTTAGAAGAGATGCGTAACCGTCAAAAAGTGGTTGTCATTGAAAAAAACGTTGTTAAGATTTCTTTGGATCAACATTGCTTTAACGCTCTTTGTGGATTATTTGAATTGATTGAAATGCGTATGGATAGGTTTAGTCAACTACATTTTTTTTATTATTTAAATCAATGTTTGGAGGAATCACGTACACAAATAACGGTCGATGCAACAGATGAAGAAAAAAAAGAAATAATTAAGCAGATTTTAAATCAGAAACAATACTACTATGAAAACAAAGAAATCCTATATGAAGTATTGCAGTTTAACTTCCCCGAAGTAATGCAATATTCACAATCTTCACAAAATGCATCCAGTTCTACTGAAATCGTTGAAACAAAAACAACGTAAGTCTAGTGAACTGTATGTAAGCCGATAAGAGCTAAAACATTGTAATAAAAATCAAATTATTCATATTAATAATACTAAAGAATTGTTAAAAAAATTTGAAACACAGCGACAGCTTTGCAAATTGCCTGCATAGTATAAAATAAACATTATAACACCACTCTTCAGAGGGATCATATAGATGGACAACCACCAGCAAGATACAAGTGCTGCGAATGAGTTATCACAGCAGCGTGCTCTATATTCTTGTTGTACCGTTATAGACATTACATGTAAAAAATGTGTTGAGGAAGAAGACAATGTTAAAATTATATGCACCATTATTTTAGAAGTATTATTTGTAATTAGTTTGTTAATCTTAATATTTACCCCCATAATCTGGAGTGAAATGACAGTTCAAGGATTAATTAAATAAAAAAATAATAAACTGCATTTTTATTTCATCATTATTTCATTACAATTTATTACATGAATCATTTTACAGGTTAGAATAAAATTATATAATAAAGGTAAGTACATAAAAATAAAATATTTATTTATTAATTAATTATTCCTTACAAAATTAAATATTATTTGAATATCTTCATCGTAGTTATCAGAGTTACTGAAATCAAATTTATTGGATACTAATGTTTGCAAAAGTCTTTGAAGTTGCAGTAGTAGCCCCTCATTTGGACATTGTATTCCAAATATTGTAAGGTCAATATTACCAACACGAGTAATTGTATTAGAAAATTCGTTGTATTCATAAAACATATTTTTTTTTTGAAAAAACACAAACGGCCGTTAGAAAATCGAAAAACTGAATCTATTTTTGAGGGAATTCCCCCAAAATCATCGATTATGTTACCAACGGCTTTTCTGTGATAACTACACTCATCAACTTGTAAATAATATCCATCATCGTAAAATACAAATGTTTTACCGCTATTTGAATGTACAATTCCAGTAATATTAGCTTCCATATCAGGTCTCCAAATAGCTATACTTTTTGTATGACTTAATTGAAATGCGGGGAAATTAATAAAATACATTTTTTTATCAACAATTATAGCAATTTGATCGTTAAGACTTTGATAAATGCCAGTAATTTTAGTAAAATTATGAGGTAAAAACGGAAACCATTTTGTGATCAGTTCAGGACGTTTATATGTATGTTCATTTAAATGTTTACTCCATACCCATAATTTGTAAAATACATATAAACGATTTTTAATAATTATGAATGTATTAACTTTTTTCAAAAAACATAAATTTGGATAAGTCTCAGTATCAGTTTTAACATTTGATTTTTCTGTAAATATTTCATTTTGAATAGTTGTTGTTATTGTTGTATTTGTTGTTGTTGTTGTTGTTGTTGTTGTATTCAAGGTTTTCTCTATTGGTTTGCCGTAAATACGCTGTACAGCCAATATATCATCTTCAGTAAGAATGATATCGTTATTTAAAGAAAAATTTGTATAAAATGAATTCATGATTCCAGTATGATTAGAACTATGATCAATACCCAAACTGTGTCTAATTTCGTGTATTAATACTCTTAACATGCTTCTTTTACTTGAATAGTTTGAGTTTGTCAAACTTAAATCCCAATCTTTGTCTTGATCCAGATGAATCTCTATCGTTTTATTTCTATTTGGATAATATGCATGTGCAAGGACTCCACCTCTACCATCAAATTGATCTCTACAAGGCAAACCCAATTTAACACAATAATGAAATTGTTTACAGATCGAAATAACAATGTTATAATTTGTAATACTTCGAACAAATTTAATGGGAATATGTTTTTCCCAAGCTTTAAATGCAACGTTGGCGATATTGATTAACGTTCTATTAGCCAAATAGAAATGCCATTTTATCGGGTTTACGTTTTCCCATTTAGTATTGACAAGATTGTACGGTATAGGATTGTCGCGTACTCCACATCTTGGTCGTTTCATTAATTCCAAGGTTTGATTATTTAATGTGCCATCTGCTGGTATCTTATAATACTCTTGAAAAAGTGCAAGACTTTCCGCCACGTCATTATCCGAGATACTCTTTAATGCCGAATTATTTTCAGGTAAATCTAAATATCCAAATTGATTTAAATAATTTATAGCAAAATTATCACTTTTAACAAAAGATGTTATTATCAAAACGTAAAAAAAATAAAACATTTTATACGTGTTTACGGTATTTACTGCAAACGAAACACTGGAATATTTTTAAATATATTAATTATATTTATAGAATTATAATACATTTTGTTTGTTAATCCAACTGTTGTGTGTAGCATCAAAACCTAACCATTTTACAAATAATTTATTTCCCTTCTTTCGCAATATTTTTTCCACTAAATATATCTTAGGATTTGATGTTTTCTGCAATTCCTCAGCGTAAAAAGCTCCTTGTATAGGATCTCCTTTTTCATCTTCCAATAAATACGTCACCGGGTTGGTAATTTTAATTTTAACAATTTTAAACAATTCAGTTGTCCAATTGGGTGTGTATCTTTTTGCGAAAAGCGTTTTTTGTTTACTCAGACGCACCATATCACTCACTCGGAAATTCCCTTTTCCTGCAATTTTTATGTGTGAGTAGACCGTTTTCAATAACAATGTCTCTTTATCACCGCCAGGCTTTACATCAGCTGGTCGCATTCCTATCGTACGGTGACGTTGATTGTTGTATTCTAATGTAACCTTGTTTAAAATATCATACCAGCTGTAACGCCCACGCAATTTTTCAATATTTTCTTCATGGTTTCTGCAACAATCACACCGGTTTTATTTTTTATGGGTGCAGTCCAGGCCTATTTTGAGAAACAATCAATTACTACTAGTATATATTTATATCCTTTATTTTCTCGAGAGAATAATTGAAACTCGGCAAGATCTATTTGCCACAGATCGTCGACACCTTTAAGTATTGTTCGTCTTCGAGCAAAATTCTTTCTCGCCGGCTTGTGTAACTCGCGCACTACATCCTCTTTACTCATTTTGACTTGAAGGACTCTTTAATGGAGCAATCAACAGTTTGATGCTATTTGTTTGACTTAATAATAGCGTATTTAAATCATTTTTAAACTGTTCCCATTTTATATCTATGTTATTGTTAAGCAGTTCTATTTTATGATTTGTTGTATTTTTATACGCTTCCAAATCTCCGGATAAACTTTTAATCTTCTCCGCCAGATCCTCTTTTACTAGTAAAATTTTTGAGTTTATAATTTGTGGAATACTATCAATAATTAAATTAACTTTTGAATTAATATTTTTAAATGATGTGTTCAAATCCTGCAACTGAACGGCATTTACATTATCCACATATTTTTTGTTTGCGGCATCGTTTTCATTAATCGGTAATTGCAAATATTTTATTCTTTTACCATCAAGGTTGAAATGCCCATCAGCATCACGTTTAAATCCAATGCCTGGTGGCCCTCTAACGGTCGTCAATGGTTTATTTATTTTAATCTGTGATGAATGACGTCCGAACTTATCGATGCTCATGATGCGTATGATGTGTAAACAAGAGTGTGCTTTGTATTTATTAGAAAATTACATCTTCTTCACGCAATTCCTCCTCGATTGAAGCAATCTCATTATTGTGCGAATTATTCCCTGCATTTCTCCATGCGTGCAATAAACACAACCTATCAACAAGTTCGCTTAAATTGTTCCAATACTTGTATTGCGTTGGAGTATGTTGAACTTGCAATTTAGAATCAAAACCTTTGCCGATAGTATGAGAGCTGGTTGAATTATTGCGTTGTTTTGTATATGTCGGTGATTGATTTTTAAACATGGGCTTAATAATCTCAGTATATTTTCTACTTTTCGAACCCTGTTTTTGATTTTTTGGATCGTAATTGCGGTGTAATGCATGTGTTTTTTCTAATATTGTTTTATAGTTTTTCAAATCATTTTCGTTATAAATTTGATCGTTGGGTTCTTTCATAAAGAGAAGTTCATACAAGCCTTTAGTTCCAACGTACACAGAATCACCAATTTTAAAATTTTTACCATCGACCAGTTCAACATTATAATTTCCAATCGTCCACTTTTTTGTATGACTATCGATATTTATACCGGTGGACTCATCAAGTTTTCGATCATCTGAAAATCTCTTTTTGACATATTTTTTAGGCAAGTCCTGAAAGGTATCCAAATAAGCCGCATCCACATATTCTGTTTTCTTTGATACATGAGGTACCTCTTCGGCACCATGCGCTACCTCTTCGTCTTCATGAGGTTTGTCAAGAGGTTTATGAGGCTCATGAAGAGGTATATGAGGCCCATGAAGAGGTTTATGAGGTTCATGAAGAGGTTTATGAGCTACCTCTTCGTCATCATGTGATTCCTCTTCACTCCCATGCGGTCTGCGAAGAGGAGTGTGAAATTCGTTGGCATCATGTTCATCATAAGGCTCTTCTTCATAATCCTCTTTACGCTTTGAGATGCCATGCCATTTTGCTAATTTTCTTTTTCGCTGAACCGGCACTTTAACTATATATTTATTTGCTCGACTGTGAGTAATAATTTCTTTTAAAGGTTCCAATAACGGCTTATATGTTTTGTTCAAAAATTCATCATTTTCTGATCGGTTTATTTTTATGGCAAACAGTTTTTTTCTTATAGCCTTTTTAATATTGATCAGTCGATGTTTAACCGCATTGTCCGTCATGCTCATTCAATCACTTGCGTGCATTTGATTGTTATAATCAATTGTCAACAATTATATAACGATCGAAACATTTGCGGTATCTGCCCTTATTCAGATTACAATCTTTGTTTATTACTATGAATCCGTATTTATCGGCCCAACACAGTCTACAGATTTTTTTAAATTTTTCAAAATCCATGTCGCTGCTCACATGATCTGAAAACGCGTGTTTCAAATTTATTTCATCTTGCTTGAATAATACGATAAAGTTGGCATTATCACGTATCAAGTGTATTCGTGTATAAGTCTGACATAAATAAAATGAATCGATGTTATTGTGTCTCCCCATGCTAAAATATTCCCTGATTTTCTCTTGACCGTCGCACGCAACATCATCAAAAATAAAGATTGAATTTGATTTGGCATTCTCGGGGCTCATAATTTCCTCATTTTCTTTAAACTGAAAATATTTTATTTTTCTATATTATTGACTTCATAACGTTTTCCAATAGACGATACTTTGGTTGATACAACGATTTCGAGTAAATATAAATGTTCTCAAAATGTAATCCGTTTTCACTAAACAATAAACTTAACATTGCGTTTGATTTTCCACAATTGGACGGCCCACAAATTAGGGATCGTACCGAATTTGGCAATAATTCCCCATGACGCATCTCCGTCGTCAAACCCATTCCCGAGACGAACTCATCCATGTTCACAATCGGCAACGACTTTTTCTGCTTGACCACTTTCATCGTAATGACATAAAATGGGGGTTGGATCTTGGTTATAAATAGAAGCGCTTCATAGTAAATCTTTTAAATGCATTTGTATCGCGGTGCAGGTATTATCAATTCTTTTATAAATAAGTTACCCATTGAATTACATCTACCAGGGTATCAATACTGTGGACCGGGCACAAAATTAAAAAAGCGTTTACAAAGAGGTGATCCAGGCATAAACAAGTTCACAAAACAAAAATTTAAGTGATAGACACGTAGCGGATAAACAGTTAGCGGAGGTCGCTTGGCAAAGAGTTAAATCTTCAGACGCATCCTTAGGTGAAAAAGCAAGCGCTTTTGCGGTGACAACAGCAATGAAAGTAAAAAGAAAATTGGGTATGGGTATGTCGTCGAAGAAAAAAAGAGGAAAGAAAGTTGCGAAAAAAAGAGTAAAGAAAGTTGAGTTGCGAAGCGTAATTATGATGAAAGCAAAAAATGCGTTAAAAGGATTTAAAAATAAAATTAAGCAAAAGAATGGTATAACTGAAGGATCACACATAGCCCTTAATGCGGCAAAACTTGCCGTGCGCAAAGTTGGTGGAAAGAAGAAAATTCGAACACCTCGTATAATTCCAGTACCTAAAGTTTGTGGTATCCTACCATTGATACCTATTTTTGCAGGTCTCAGTGCATTGGGTGCGCTTGCTGGTGGTGCATCCGGTATCGCAAAAGCGGTGAACGACTCCACAGACGCTCGTAAAAAATTTAGTGAATCTCAACGTCATAATAAAATGATGGAAGCTATTGCTCTCGGTGGAAAAACGGGAAACGGGCTCTATTTGAAACCGTATAAAAAAGGATTAGGACTCTATTTACAAACATCAAAAAACTTCTGAGTTCGCTACCTCGACGCCCGCTAACCGATAAGGACATAAATATGTTTGCACTTAAAGCAAACATATCATATTTTAGAGGAGTCTTTATGCGTGATACCTTACCGATTCGATCTCATAAGAACGAGTCCGGTATTGTTAATCTCGATCGTGTGAGAGGTAGCGGTACGCATTGGGTTGCATACAAGAAACGTGGAAATTTCGTAAAATACTTTGACAGTTTTGGTGATCTTTCTCCCCCAAAAGAACTCTTAAAATATTTTCGAGGTAGTAAAATAACATATAACCATATAAGATACCAAGATTTTAATACATTTATCTGCGGCCATTTGTGTTTGAAATTTTTAGTATAAATACGATTGTAGATTTTAGAGTCACACGCAGTCATGTCTCAAACGTTTACTCTGCAAAGTGATAATAGCGTGCTCTCAGAAAATTATTATCCACCAATCGAATTAGACCCTAACAAAAATTATTTAGGTCTGATTGGTTTTCAATCTTACAACACTATTCCCAATATAGAAGACGGTTGTAACAAGTTTTACTACAAGCATAACGGTGATAAAGTAATTGAGATACCCACCGGTTCTTATGAAATTACCGATATCGAAACGTATTTGCAATCCATCCTAAAAGATAGATCAACTAACAAAGACACAGACTACAAATCGCTAATCAGCCTTAAACCTAACAATAATACCTTAAAGTGCGAGATTTTGTGTAAATACGACATAGACTTTTCACCGTCCGACAGTATCGGAACATTACTCGGGTATTCCAGTAAAATTTTAAAAGCAAACAACTTGAATTTATATGATCTACCCGTTCAAATTATAAAAGTGTCAAGCATTAGACTTGAGTGTAATATTGAGACGGGTGCCTATTACGGTGATAAATTATCACATACAATTTTTGAATTTTCACCTTCGGTCGATCCGGGATTCGCTCTTAACATAGAACCACGAAATATTTATTATTTGCGGGTGAATGTGCGTACCATCGACAACATTACTATAACTCTCAAAGACCAAATCGGGTTGCCTGTAAATTTTAGAGGAGAGAACATTTTAGTTAGACTCGAATTAAAATCGTAATGGGAATTCAATTTCACAATTCGGAAACTAATAAAGAAGCGATAACAACAATTAAAAATATCACTCGTCGTTTAACATCGATAAGACTAACACGTCACGATCTGTCAAGACTCGCGTCGTTGGGTTACAAAGTAAAATGGAAAAACTAAGTATTTTTGAAAAATTCAGAGAAGACGAGACTATTGTTAAGGAAGAATTTCATAGTTATCAACCGATAACTCAATCGTTTAACAACAACGATGAAATTCGCATTATAATACAACAACAGGATATACTCACCCTACCAGTAGTGCACCAAAGCGGGTTCTGGCGCAAAATCCCATAAGGTTTACGTGGGGGGTTTAAAATTACTTTACTTCCGGTCTAGCAGCTCAACTCGACATGTGATAAGAGGATGTAAGATGTTCATCTGTGTAAATGATCAATTGGGAGATAAGTAGAATTAGGGGGTTGGTCAATTGGTGGATAAGTGGATTGTTAAATTGGTCACGTGGGGGTCCAAAAATGGTAGATTTGGGGTAGAACCGAGATACCGCGCAAGGATGTCGCCGTCTAGTAGGTGAGTCATCAGCCGCACGCTTCTCTGCATCCAGTAGGTGAGTCATCAGCCGTACACTTCTCTGCGTCGAGTAGGTGACGTTATGCAACCGATATAATTTTTTAATGATAAATATTAAAATTAATGATGTATTTATAAAAGAAATGATGAAAGATAGTAAGATATAATTAAAAATTAAAGAATGGTAGTTTAATCAAATGAGGTTTATTGCGACAATTCTTGAGTGTTTTTTGCCATAGTCCAGACAGAGACAAAGTTGATTAGAGGAAATATCCCCGGTGCAAATCATGTTTATACATATTTTGTTAGGCATGAATTAAACATCACATCAAAATTGAAGTTTACTACAGAAAATCGAAGTAAAATATTTTCGTAACACATATTTTGTTAAGAACGAATTAAAAATCATCACATCAAAATCGCGAGTTGATTTTTATTGTAAATTATAAAATCGCTATCGCACAACAGGAAATGTTCAAGGCTGTGTCTCTAATTACATGCAATCTTATGGGAAAGTGTGATTTAATTGTAGATTCATGCAAATTAACATTGTTTCTTATGTAAAACGAGCACAAAATTGACTATTTTATCGGGTATTTGAGGGCTCTCCGACATCAATTTAATTATCTCGACGCTGATTGGTTGATTAATTTGTATGAAATGTATAAATACGGGAAACGATTGATTATAAATCATTCAGTGTCAGTGTCTTGTGCCTACACCATCTAAAGTTTTAGTTAGTGCCTTCTACTATCTTGTGTTTTGTGAATTCATCAAAATCAAAGGTAAGTTGAATTTTGCTTCGGATGGTAACCTTACCATTCTTCAGCACATTTATTTACTGTGGATGAACACGTTACCATTCTTCATTCGAATCGTTCCGACAATAACCAGAAGCTTTTTATATTAATATAATTTAAAATCACAGTTTGTGTGAGTTATCTATCAATCAGACAAGGTCACGCGAACTCATCTTTTAAACGGGAAGAGATAACTTAAAAATTCAAAAAAAAATTGAGGGTGGGGCCCCCATTTATTGGACCTAGCCAGATATTTTTATAATTATTAAAATTTATTTAGGGTTTAACATCAAATTTGAAATTTGCTGATAACATTAATAATTAATATTAAATATTTTTGCCATTTTACTACAACGGAAGTTGCGGTGAGGTAGCCGAGTATTTATAAACATCGAGTTAGGCATCTTTATAATTGAACTTATAAAATATAAATTATTTTAAATCTTATATATATATATATGAAAAATTAAAATTGATTCTTGCTAATGAAATTTAATATAATTACTAAAATAAAACCTACGATTTACAATTAGTATTAGTTTATACATTGACCAGTTAACACCTATAATTATCTGCTTATCCGTATATAATTGTTACAGAAAAATGACTACTAAAGCGTCAATTGAGCATTTCTTTTCCGTGGTTGAAGAAACAAGGGCCACTCTGCTAGAGATCAAGGATGATCCGCCCGCAATTAGCCGTCGGTGAAGCAGTGTAGTCAACACATTCGTGCGATGAATGCAGCCCTGAAAAAAGCGTCATCGACAGGACAGCGACACCACATAATAAGCTGTCTTAGTCTGATGCAAGGGTTTAGATGCATGATGAAAGCGCTACGTAGAGTAACAGGGGCCGGATACAAACGCAGTCATCCAAACCGAGAAAACTATGCAAGTCTGCAAGTGAAGTGGGTTGAGATGGAGTCGGCTTTTGCCAGTCGAATTAAAACCGCAGCTGTAATCAACCTGCAACATAAAGACACCGCCGAATTCCTCCACGACGCTGGTAATCTTTTTCAACGACAGATATCAAACCTTCTGAAAAAGAACATGGCAGTAAAAGTTGGTGCTACATTCTGCGGAGAGTTTGGTGTGATTAAGAACGATGAAGAAATTCTCGAATTTAAGTATCTGAGGGCGAAAATTGCGCCTATCTATCGAGACACCGATATCAACGAATGGATGGATAATGTTTGCAACACTATTCTTACGCAGTTGGAGGAGTTCCAGGAGAAAGATAGCGGTTGGGCCCTCAAAGCAATTATTAATGTGAGCTTCAACATCAATAAGTTCACCCCGCAACTGGGCTCCTCATATATCGAGCTGCCTAAGCATCTAAAATTAAAGCACGCATGCATCAACGTGAAGAATAATGATGATGCGTGCTTTGCTTGGGCGGTGACCTCGGCACTCCATCCGGCTCCACGTGATGGTGATCGCGTTTTGGCATACCCCCACTACTCGACAGTGGTCAATTTAAAAAACATCACTATGCCAATGACAATTAAACAGATACCCCGATTTGAAACTCAAAACGCGGTATCTGTAAATATTTATATATTGGAAAAGACGAGCAGGAAAAAGTTCAATGTCATTCCAACATATCTAACAAAATTGAAGCAGTCGAGACATGTCAACCTTCTTCTGCTGCAGGATGAGTATGTTGATGAAGATGATGAAGATGTTGATGGACCCAAACCACAATATCACTACGTGTGGATAAAAAATTTAAGCCGCCTTGTCTCATCACAACTTAGCAAACGCAAAGGACAAAAGTACTTTTGCGATCGATGCCTCCATTACTTCAACACAGCCGCTAAATTAGAGGCACATATAGAGGATTGCATTACTATGAACGATTGCAAAGTGCGATTACCAAAACAGGGGCAAACAGTACATTTTAAAAATTTTAAAAATAAAGAAAAGGTCCCGTTTATAGTATATGCCGATCTAGAGTGTATGCTTGAGCCTAATCAGAATAAAAACGGTGTCAATACACAAACTCATGTCCCACATAGCGCTGGATATTATGTAAAGTGTGCCTACGATGACTCTCTTAGCTTTTATAGGGCATATCGTGGTGAGGACTGTCAGCGCTGGTTTGCGGCTGAAATGAAACAGTTTGCCGAGGATGTTGAAACGGTGTTCCATTGTCCGTTACCAATGGAGTCTCTTACACCTTTGCAGAAACTCGAATTTCAATCCATCTCGCACTGCCACATCTGCGATCAAATATTTGATATCCGCGATATCAGAGTCAGAGATCATTGTCACCTTACCGGTAAGTATCGAGGTGCTGCTCATGAAAAATGTAATCTTGAATATCAGGATAGTCATGTCATCCCGGTAGTTTTCCACAATTTAAGTGGCTACGATAGTCACTTTATTATCAAAAATCTTGCTACAGATTTTGAGGGTCGCGTCGACTTACTACCGATAAATAAAGAACGGTATATCTCCTTTACCAAAAGTGTCGATCAAAATTTAATAAAATTTAGATTTATTGACTCATATAGATTTTTAGCAAGCGGACTAGCCGAATTAGCAACAAATTTAACTGAATATCCAAATTTAAAATTACAATTTTCCGATTTAGATTACATTAAATTTAATTTGCTTACACGTAAGGGTGTGTTTCCTTATGATTATATAGATTTGCGGATAAAACTTGAGGAGCCACAATTACCTGATAAATCAAAATTTTTGAACTCGATGACTGACGCAGACATTACTGATGATGATTATACACATGCCAACAATGTATGGAATTCTTTTGGATGTCGAAATTTAGGCGATTATTCAGACTTGTATCTGAAAACAGACGTATTGTTGTTAGCTGACGTGTTCGAACAGTTTCGTGCAAGCTGTTTGAAAACCTATGGCCTAGATCCAGCCCATTATTATACCTTGCCCGGGTACACTTGGGACTGTATGCTTAAACATACACAAATTAAACTCGATTTACTGACAGACATCGATATGATCCTATTTGTTGAGCGTGGTATCCGCGGCGGGTTGAGTCAATGCTCTAAACGGTATGCGGCAGCCAACAACAAGTATATGCCAAATTATAACTTGGAAGAAAAATCAAAATTTTTAATGTTTAATGATTTAAATAATCAGTATGGGGATGCAATGTCCCAATATCTGCCATATGGAGGTTTTGAATGGATTGAAGGTGATTTAAGTCACTTTGATTTTAATGTACCGATAGATCATTTTGAAGGATATATTCTAGAAGTTGACTTAGAGTATCCTGAATCAATTCATCATACTCATAACGACCTCCCATTTTGCCCAGAACATCTTGCACCACCAAAATCAAAAGAAACAAAATTAATGGCAACTCTTTTTAATAAGGAGAAATATATAATACACTATCGCGCCTTGCAACAAGCTTTGAAAAACGGATTGAAATTATTAAAAATTCATCGTGTTTTAAAATTTCAACAGTCACCTTGGTTGAAGTCGTATATTGATTTGAACACTCAATTGAGGACGGCGGCCACAAATGATTTTGAAAAAAATTTGTTTAAATTAATGAACAACGCGATTTTCGGCAAGACAATGGAGAATATCCGAAAGCATTCCATTGTTAAGCTTGTTACAAAATGGGAGGGTCGATATGGTGCTGAGGCATTGATATCAAAACCTAACTTTAAATCTTCAACAATTTTCGATACAAATTTAGTGGCTGTTGAACTTAACAAGGCTGAGGTTTATTTCAACAAACCTATATATGTTGGTATGTGTATATTAGATATTTCAAAAGATAAATTATAGGACTTTCACTACACATATATGAGAAGTAGGTTCGGTAATAAAGCCCAAATCTGTTATACCGATACAGATTCGCTCATATATGAAGTTGAATGTGATGATTTATATGATGTAATTCGGTGCGACGCCTCAGAATATTTCGATACAAGTGACTATCCTGATAATAATATTTACAACATACCTCGCGTAAATAAAAAAGTACTCGGCATGATGAAAGATGAGAACGCCGGTACTCAGCCTTGTTAAGTTCAACAGCCACTAAATTTGTATCAAAAATTGTTGAAGATTTAAAGTTAGGTTTTGATATCAATGCCTCAGCATTATATCGACCCTCCCATTTTGTAACAAGCTTAACAATGGAATGCTTTCGGATATTCTCTATTGTCTTGCCGAAAACCGCGTTGTTCATTAATTTAAACAATTTTTTTTCAAAATCATTTGTGGCCGCCGTCCTCAATTGAGTGTTCAAATCGATATACGACTTTAACCAAGCTATCTATACATCTCCGGTAAAACCGATAATCCTGATGGAGCTAATTTTAAATGAACCACAAATGCTTGGGCATTTTTTTTTAGAGAAATTAGTTATAACATTAATGGAGTAGAAGTCGACAAAAATAAAGATGTGGGAATTACCACCACAATTAAGGGATACATCTCGTATAGCAAGGAAGATCTGAGAAGTTTGGAGTTGAGTGGATGGAATGAGACGTTAGATTCCGGAACGAAAACTTATTTTGATACAAACCAAAAGTTTTACGCAATTTTTCCTCTCAAATGTCTTTTGGGGTTTGCTGAAGATTACAAAAAAGTGATGGTAAATGTAAAACAGGAGTTAATTTTACATAGAGCTACAACTGATATAAACTGTTATACAACCACTAAAGACCCTAAGATTAGCATAGACAAAATCGAATGGCACATACAACATATTCAGCCGAGCGATGAAGTGAAGATTTACACGAATTACCATCTCTAAGAAAAACCGATAAGGATGTTTGGTTAGTCAAAACTTCAACCCATCTAGAAAAACCTCGGTATGTAATAATCGCATTTCAAGAGGATAAATTGGGTAAAAAAGATAAAAATGCAAGTCATTTTGATCATTGTTCGATTAGAAATTTAACCGTGTATTTGAATTCGGAGTCTTATCCGTATGATAAATTAAATCAAGATGTGTTGAACGGTGCTTCTTATTATGCATACACAAAGTTCCAAAGCAGTTATTATGGACGTTTCAATAAACCGATGTTAACCTATGCACAATTTAAAACTCGCATGTTATATGTATTTGACGTTTCGAAGCAAAACGAGAGCATAAAGTCATCTACAATTGATTTAAAAATTGAGATGGAGGGACATCATGCGTTTCAAGATAACACCAGAGCATATTGCCTCATTTTGTATGACAGCGTAGTTGAATACAGACCGCTATCGGGGTTGGTTCGAAAACTCTTGTGATGGAAAAAGAGTGAGTTTTAGTGCACCCGAGATATCAATAATAATCAAAGCAGATTTACCAATCTTGCACATAAAAAACCGTTGATGAGTATACTTTATATATAACATGATGATTATATTAGCTATCGATATGCAAGGATTTGTAATTGCAAAACAGTTTATACCGAAGGAAATAAGTATTGCAAAAAATTATAAAAATATTCACACCTACTTGATGAAACCAACAATCGACTACTCGTTTTTAACATCAAAGGAAAAAATCCAAGCCAGATGGTTGGAAAATAATTATCACTCAATTTCATATTCCGGCGGACTCATCGATATGACAGAGATTACCAACATCTTTCACGGATTTACCCAGAATTTATCCGATGTGACGTGCGTGGTCAAGGGTGTTCAAAAGGAAGATTTTTTAAAAAGACATTTTCCGAATTTTACAATACTAAATTTAGAAAGTGAAATTAATGCGCCAAAGTTTGAAAAATGTATGCATTTCTGTGTGAATCACATGAATGAATTTAGTTATTGCTCATTTCAGAATGTTAAAAAAATTTGTACTTATTTAAATAATAATTAAATTTTATATAAATGTTTTTTTTTTACTATATAAATATTAAGGGTATATGTACTGTTGACAATGTGTCATCATTATGTAATTATCTTAAAATTAAATGTTTTGTTTAATTTGTAGTATGTATTACGTAATAAACTTTAAGACATAAATTAAGCATATTTTTTCTATAATTCAAATTTTATTTGGTGTCCTTTGGAGATTCGAGTTAGGGATGTTTCACTGTATAAAAACCTGCCTTCTTATTAACTCATTTTACCTATAATAAATAAATAAATAACTAAATAAATAAATTAAAATACATTTTATAAATATTTGTTTTATTTAAGAATATTTAATTTTTAAAATACATTTAATAATAAATAAATATTTTTTTTAATATTGTTAATTAATATTGATAAGTAGTGAAGCATGTTTCAGAGTGTCTCAAATGAGGGTGCAGCAAATTGGATGGGACAACTGTAACAAAATAAATTAAAAATTAGTTTTAAATATTAAATTGGTAAAAAAAAATGAATATAACAAATATATTTAATACTTACATTTTTTAACCTACTCGGTCGATTTTTACGATAGGAAATTGTTTGCCATTAACATGGTCAATCCTCGTAACTTCGAAATAGCAGGCCTCTTTATAGTTCTCATTGAGGTCGACGATGGCCTCATCAGTGAAAATGTCTAAAAATTTTTTTGGTAGCCAGGCAGCGAAATCAAAAGATGATACCAGGATTGAAGGTCCATATCTGGTTTCAATTTTGGAAATTTTATCTATCGTAAACTTATAACCTATCTGTAGATCTACAAGGTTACGTATCGGTTTTGTTGCGAGCTGCTTCTGCTCCTGACATAGTTCATTTAATTTTGAAAAATCCATTTTGTATTATGTAGTAGTAGTAGTAATGTAATAAAACTAAACTAGATAATAATTAATTTCATTTATATACTCACATAAACTTTGATAAGGAAAAATGGTAAACCAAGACAAGACACACTATCAGATATTATCTATGTTAAAATATATAATAACAAAAACAAACAAATAATATAAAACCGCAAAATTTCTTAAACTAAATTATCTATTAGATTTAATAATAAACCGCAATTACATTTTTATAACAATTCAACCTTTGTGGTAACTAATCATAACACATTATCAATCGAAACAGCAATTTTTTTAATATAAATTACATAACAAGTAATAATATTAAACTAAAATTTTATTCTATTGGTATATTTATGTTTCCCAAGCTAAGGTATTAATACCATCTGGACATATATATCGCTTATCATCGTGAGGTGATAGAGCTTTGAGTAAATATAACATGTTTTATCGACTTAAATAAAATCTGCTTTCTATATATTATTTCATTATTAAATAATGATTTTTTATAATTATCAAAATCTATATTATTATTTACAACATTTCTTTTAACACCTTTAGCTTTTTTCACGCATTCATTTTCTACATTCATAGCATACATTTTTTATCTCAATCCAACAAATTCAGTCATTAGTCTACCACCATTCTCATCTTTCATTAAACCTACTACTGCTTTATTTATTAATGGAATATTATAAACATTATTAGAATTAAAATTTGATGTATCAAATTTATTTAAGTTTAATTTCATATCTAAGTATATATCCTGGGTTTTAATTAACATAATTAAGCTATCTGTATCCATATAACATAATTTAATATTATCTCCATACTTAGGTTTCATATAATCATAATAAAATTCATACATTAATAACTTCGATAACTCTAAAACAGCAAATCCAATATAAATAGGTTTATTGTAAACAACTTTCAATCGATTCAATTGAATAGCACATAGATTTTCTGAAAATATTGAAACAGAGTTAAAATTTGGTTTTGCTATTAAGGTTTGCGCACCGCGCCTTTTTCCAGTATCGTTCCAATGATTTATCAGTTTTACATCAACGCGTTTGTCTACATTTTCCATTGTTTTACCAAACACACTATTATTCATTAACTTATAGAAATCCTTTTCAAAATCATTTTTAGCAGCTTGTCTCATTGATGTATTTAAATCAATGTATTTTTTTAACCAATCAGATTGTTTAAATTTTAGTACACGATGAATTTTTGTTACTTTTAAACCATGTTTTATTGCATGTTTTAAATTACGTAAATGAACAATATATTTTTTTTTATTTAATAAATTAGGTATTAATTTAGTATTTTTAAATGCTGATTTTGGTGGTACAATATTTTCAACCAGAAATGGAAGATCATTGTGTTTATCATGTAGTGATTCAGGATACTCCACATCAGCTTCTACAATATATCCTAACAAAGAATCGTCTGATATTGTATGCAAATTTAATTTAAAAATTTTAATTTCACCATCTGATAACCATTTGAAATCACCAAATGGTAAAAATTGAGACATTGCCCAGCCATATAAGTTATTAGCATCCCAGTGAGGTAAATAAGTAGATGGTTTGTTAACGTTATAGTCAGGCATATACTTATTATTAGCAGAAGCATATCTCAAAGAACATTGACTGATACCACCTCGAATACCTTTTTTAATAAAATGATGCATATCTATATCCGTAAACAATTCTAATTCAATTTTCGTATATTTTAACATAGCATCCCACGATAAACCTGGAGCCTTATTCTGGCGCTCGTATCCACGTGGATATTACGTCACACCGGTTGCTAAAAACGAAGTAGGTATTGATAGCGGTATTCTGGCGATGTATAGCAAGGGCAATTGACGTCATAGATCGTTCAAGGCATTGCTATTGCTTTCACCACCTCGGGAGGTGTTGCTCATTCGTTTTCAATAGCGCTATAGTGTTTATAGCAGCCTTCACTCTACAGTTTGTTTATATTTTATATGTTTTGCAACTACAATTTTTAATGTTTCGAGTAATACCGAACATTTTGTATGTAGCGTTTTATTAATTGAATATAATTTTATTTTTTTATTTGTTCATACATAAATACAAATAATATATGTTTTTTAGATTATAGCCACTTTGTGACAGTCGAAAGAGAAGATCGTAGAAGAAATATCTAGGACTGAGTTTTGCTCGGATAAACTTATATTATATATGTATTTTTTGTAAAATAAACTATGATTTAATAATAGACTTTAATTATTTACATTAACTAAAACTGAAATAGTTATAAATGTGATAAACACATTGATATGTTTATTAAATTTTATTTATAATAAACATAATATGTTTGACAATATTATTATACCGTTAATCCAGTTTTCAAATTTATTTTCACATCTAACATCTTACATTGCAAAAGTGAGGCGAGGAACACTTCTAACATCTTGCATAATATCTTTTTAACCATTAACTAGAAATATTTATTAGATAATTTTTAGGATATAATTTATTACTTTAATTTTATTTTTCTTATATTGACACATAATTATTTAAAAATATAAATTATTAGATTAGTTTTATTAATATAGAATACACTCCATATAAATAATAATTTCATGTTGACCATTTTCTCATATTTTCGAGCTCAAACACAATAAGAATCCTATCATATGTTTAGTTTAATAGATGGCGCCAGCCTTTCTTTAGCAATACCTTACAATGGCAACAGAATAAGGCGTATCAATATGTGACGTCATGAAAATATTTTTCAACGCATGCTCTTGCCATATAAAATAGCAAGGGCAACATATTGCTAACGCCAGAATAACGCTCCTGGTGCTGTATAATAATGAGCGGGATCTAAGTTGTATGTATTATAACAGACTTTTCTAAAATTTTCAAAAATATCTGTTAAAAGTAAAACATCGGTCTTCAAATATAAATTGGAATAATCTTCTAAATTTCTACATTTAAAAGTATTCCAAACCTCCTTAGCATGATTATAATCCGTTTGTGAGATGTAAGAACCTTGCACACTGTTGTAAAAATATTGTTTTAGAAGTAATTTAGTAATATTTAATTTATCAAATGAATCCATGAATTCATATGGAAAAACTTCTTTTCTTTTTATTAAATTAAATTGTTCTTTGTTAGGAAAATAAAAAAAAAATTAGAAAAAGAAATATATTTTTCTTTATTTTGCGCTAACACTTCTACTTTTTCACCATCACAATTAAGTTCTTTAATAAATAAATGGGAATCATAACCAGATAAGTTGTGAAAAGAAACCGGAATAAATTTCGGTACTTTATAATTTAAATTACATTCTATATGAGCTGCCCCTCTAAATTTTCCAGTTAAATGACAATAAATGATACTTATAAACTGATTTCACATCAGCTGTTAGACGTTCTAAAAATACTTTTGGACTATCTAAACCAGTATACGTTACAAATTTATCTAAATTATTATCAAATGCACATTTAATCTTATACGCAAAGGAATATGGTACATGTTTATGAGTAACGTTTGTATAAGATTTTTCAGGATCAGGTTGAGAAGTTTCTATTGGTACTAACAGACTTTCAAAATCAGCATACACCACAAACGGCACAATCATTTTATGATTAAAATTTAAAAAATTTAGTATATTTTCTGGTTTAAAAGTACCCTGTTTAGTTTTCATTTCAGCATTCGTAGGTAAAATTGTACGAATTTTATTACAATCATTTTTTATATATTCATTGAAATTCTTTAAATTTGTAAAAACTGTTAAACATCCATCACATAAATAGGTGCTCCCTTTATGACTTGATATTTGTGTAGAAATTAATCTAGATAAATTTTTTATTAACACGTAATGACCTGAAGTTTCATTTTCCAAGAAAAGTAAATTAATATGATTTTCTAATTTCTCAGAAGTAAAATAAATTGGTCCTACCACATTATATTTTTTTTGTTTTACATCAAATTCTAAAGAATACATTAATACTAACATTATTTAATTTTTCAATTTTTTTTATATCAACCATTTTACAGGGGAAACTAATACCTTTTAAATTTAATGTTGTTGTGTAGTGAGGGTATGATGAAATTCTTTCTGGATGTTGACCATGTGGAACTGGATAAAGAGGTGCGTTGATGGACCAAGCTAAACAAGCATCATCATTTTTATTTTGAATGTTTATGCATGCCTGAGTTTTTCTTATTTGTGTTGGTAGTTCAATAAATGAAGATCCTCGAATAGCAAGAGCAGTATATTTATTAATATTTATTTGAAAATGCGATATATTTACTAATGCCCATCCGCTACCTCTTTCTTGAAACTCTTCACTCTTTTTACATATTATATCGGAGAATTGATCTAATATTTCATTTAAATCTGAAGTGGGTGTTATAATTATATTTTTTGTATTAAAAGATTTTAAGTCGGTTTCATAATCTTCCCCATCTTTATTTCTTATATAATCAGCAAATAATTGCATATTTACTTTTAAACCTTTCTCTGATTTTCTCAGTGGTTCTATTAATGATAGTATCGAAGCTTTATGTTTATTAATAAATGATGGTATATCTACAATAGTTGATGAACTTGGTCTAATTCTATATGTAGCTATTCTATTTTTAAATGCTGTTTCAACCATTTCTATTCCATCTAGGTCAGATACTTGTGAAGACGTTTTATTCAAATGTTTCTGCAATCGTAGATGTCCTTTATATTTACCCAACGAAGTAAAATCTAAACAGCATAAATCACACTTCATCTTTATTTTTTTTGTTATTGCTATATCAACGTTTCCATTGTTATCGGAATCGAGAGAAGGTCTCTTGGATGTAGTTTTAACCTTCATGGTTTTTTTTATGACTAACATAATCACTGCCACAATTAAAAATTACACCACATGTATCACATAAAATAGTATGCTGATGAACGTTATCTAAATGTCGTTTAAAAATATCCTCTCGAGAGAATTTAATACAACAAATTACACATACATAGTTATTTATATTATTATGTGTTAATAAATGTCTATTTAAATTATCCCGACGTGAGAAAGATTTATTACAGACAGTACAAGAAAACATTTTTACAACTTATGTAATATTGCGTTCGATGCAAATAAATTTATTCTCATATAGTCGTGAAATCCAACAAGGTCAGCTTTCAATATAAATAAACAAATTTATTGACCCATTTAACCGCAAGTTTCCTACTTCTTATACTAATAATATGTTTATGTTATATTATTGTATCTCATCTAACCACAAATATCCTATTCCACGTTATTATAATAACATCACGCGTGTCTACATATTCATATAGATATGATATTATTACGCGTCATCAAAGTGGAGGAGCACGTTTTACAACTTCTTATACTTGCACATTATTTAACCGCAGCCTATTACATATTAGAATAACAATAACAGCACGCGTCATAGTGGAGAGGCGCGTTTTATACCGTCATCAGTACCGTATGGTCAAAAAGGCTTAGGAGCAGGTCAAGTAAACATTTTTATTTCAGATTCGTAACCTACGCAATGAGACCTTTCATTTGAGTACCATAACGGCCTTATTTGCAGCACCGGAAGTCGAACATCCGGTCGACATTTTTGATTCTAAGATAATGATAACCACTTCCGGTCGCCATCTTGGATTTATTTTTGACACACCCTGTATATACAAAGTCTTTCGATCACCCTGTATATGTTTGTTTGCTTGCTGCCGCTAGGTGGCTGCTGCTGTCTCTCATATTTTCCATCCTTTCATTTCCGATTTCTTTTTCTCACTCACACACAAGGAGCTCTTATGGATGACGTCACTTACTGCTCGACGCAGAGGCGCGGATGACTCATCTATTGGACTGTTTACATATTAATATGGATATGATATTATTGCACGTCATCAAAGTGGAGGGGCACGTTTTACAATTTCTTATGCACATTATAACACAGCACCGGAAGCGGAGAAGCGGAGGGCCCCGGAGCCGCTTATTCTATCTACTAATGTTCCTCTTGATGTACTTGCCACTGACATTTTTTGTTCAGCTGTGTGCAGTGTTTTTTGTTCTCAAATTATATTTTTATTCTATAAAGTCCGTTTATAACACTACCGCAAATTTTGTTTTAAAAAAATGTAACATCTATGTCAGTCAGAAGCTTTTCGTATTTCTGAAATGGTAAAAAATATTAATAAACAGAAGAAAGTAATATTAAATTAAAAACTTATCTTTTTCAATTTCCCACATCTCTCTAACCGCTCAAGTTTCCTTGATTCCTTTGTGATAGAATCTAATAATGTTATGACAACATCCCTCTGCTTTTTTAAGAGTCGCTCTAGCTTTTCATTATGCAAGAGCGACTCTATCTCTCTTAGGGACTTTTTCGTATTTCTGAAATAGCAAAAAATATTAATAAACCAAAGAAAGTATATCAAATTAAAAAAGCTTATCTTTCTTAATTTCCCACATCTCTCTATCCGAGCAAGTTTCCTTGATTCCTTTGCTATGGAATCTAATAAGCATATGACATTATTTCTCTGCTTTTTTAAGAATCGCTCTAGCTTTTTATTATGCAAGAGCGACTCTATCTCTCTTATGGACTCCTGTATTTGGGGCTGTATTAAGGTATTCTAGGATGGTGACACTGAGTTTTATTTTGCGGGTTGTGAAACTTGAATGAAACTTAAAGTCTGCCCTACTTTATATATGTTATATATTGAAAAACAAAAAATATAACAGTTTTAGGGGTTTGGAGGCGTAAGCCAATGTGTAATGAACCTCAGATTTATTAACAACTAATACACGCTAACATTGCTTCAAATTAATTATTTATATTGATGCGAAATGTTTGTTTTTGATAAATCCCAGATTTTGTTCTAAATTTATTTTAATATTAATAATTGCTGAAAATTTAGTTGATAGTTTACCTGTTTGTAGTGTCAGTCCTATAGATTTTATGTTTAATATTAATAGTAACTGTGCAAATTATTTTAAATTTAAGCAAACCACTTTCATTGAAATCAGAGACATCTCTACATGTAGAGATATTTATGGTTTAACCTCTGATCTACTTAAGGGTGTAAATAACATTATTGTAATACCCTTAACAAAATTAATAAATCTTTGTATTGCAAATGGCAAGTTTCCTAGCTCATTAAAAAGAGCTCTGTGTTAAAAAAAGGAAATAGTGTTGATGTTAACAATTATAGGCCGATATCTATTTTGCCAGTAGTATCAAAAGTGTATGAGAAGGTGTTGTTTAAGCAAATCACAGACTTTCTAGAAAACGAAAATATTTTATCATCTACCCAATATGGTTTTCGCAGAGGAAGATCTTCGACGGATGCGGTTGTTGCCCTTACTGAGGAAATTATTCAGGGGTTTGAAACAGGCGTGCATATTGTGTCATCCTTCTTGGACCTAAGTAAGGCATTTGACTGTATCTGTCATGATCTTTTTATACAAAAATTATATTTTTACAATTTCCATCCCAGTAGCACTCGGCTGATTAGTTCATATTTACACGAAAGACAGCAATTGGTCCAAATAAAAAATAAGCAATCAACAATATATATATATATATATAAACTGTGGTGGACCTCAAGGGTCTATACTTGGGCCGTTATTATTTTTATTATATATAAACGACCTTCCTTTAATATCTACAGAAACAAAGTTTTTTTCTTTTTGCCGATGACACCACGTTTATAAATAAATCCAAAGATCTTGCAACAGCGCTAGATGTAAATAGAAATTTCCAATCTAATGCCAATAAGTGGTTTGCAGCTAATAAATTAACACTAAATGCAAACAAAACGGTCAATCTAACATTCTCATTAAAGTTAGTCAATGGTAATGTACTTAACACTACCTTCTTGGGAATATACTTAGATACTAAATTAAAATGGCAGGATCATGGAGACATTCTTAAACTAAAAATATGTCGTTCTATATTTCTATTACGACAACTTAGAAATAACCTTTCTCAAAATAATTTACGTATTGTATATTTTGCAGTATGTCAATCACATTTGACATACGGTATACTTGCATGGGGACATTCTGCCATAATGAATCCACTTTTTGGACTTCACCGACGGGCATTAAGAGTTTTATCAAATTTAGATTATAGAGAAGATTGTAAAACGGAGTTTATAAGACAAAATATTTTAACATTGCCTTCACTGTATGTATTGGAATGCTTGCTGCATGTTCGAAAAAATATTTCTACGTACGTTGTACATAACAATATTCACAATCACAATACTAGACGAAACACTAACATCTGCTTACCCTCTTTACGTCTAGTTAAAGCGCAAAATGGAGTTAATTATTACGGTCCTAAAATTTTTAATTTACTGCCAGAATCCATAAAACACTTAGATATTAAACATTTTAAAACATCTGTTAAAAATTATCTTCTTAATAAAGCATTTTATAATCTATCAGAATGTTTGTCTGATAGTTATCTGGTTTTGTAAGAGTGTTAGACGTCGGTATTAAACTTCACAATATTGTCCAACACTGTTAATTAGTCATTTTATTGTTCAAATCTGATGTTTTACTTTTTAACTGTCTTGTCTATGCTTGTCACCCAAACTTATTTTTGTAAATAAATTTTAATGTGTTTTTAAATTTTTGTAATATATTAATTTTAGTTATTGTGTATTGACATGTGTAAAGTATTCTGCTAACACTAATAAACATTATTATTATTATTATTATAATATCATTATCACCTGGTATATATGTATTTATGACCACCCGATTATTCATAGAATTAATGTGTTGTAACGCTACCAAAACAGCAACCTTCGACTAGGTAACCTATGCTCTTTTGTGAGGGTAAGAGGTGGACAGGGTTTCACTTACCGTCGTAGCTCAGTGGAGACGGGGGTGGTAAGTTGTGAGCGATACGGGATCTTTCTATGAAGTCAACTCTGTAATTGGCCGAGGTGTGGTGTTAATGGTAGAACCCGATACCAAGAAGTTAGACAAAAAAACGTACGCGGATAACACGTTCAAGGTAAGCTAAAATTAAGTTGGGACAAATTCCAGAATTTGCAAACTAAGTATATGTACTTTATTTATATTCGATAAAATATTAAAACAAAACAAATATTTCTGGGCTTAAATGCTCGTAATAGGAACATTCAATAAAGGTAACAAACTTATATGCCGTTGATTCAAATGCAAACATACAAAAACAAAACATTCAAATATTATTGGATAAGTCTTCCACAAAACAAATATAACTTTTAAGTATTGGCAGTAGGTTATGCCAATCTACCATTTGTAATTTAAAATAAACGTAATGTTCAAAAGTTTAACATCAATCTTCGAAAGAAAAAAAAACGATTACAGTGTTTCCGACAAAACATCCATATGTCGATAATATCCAAGAGCAATAACTATGAATAAACAAACATAAGCCGTGAAATTTATAAAACACTATTTCGGTACAAGAAAAAAAAGGAGTACTCACGGTTTGGGTCCCTGTTCAGGCATAGCGCTATCCCCGTTCAAAGATCCTGTAAGGCAAATTATTAGCACGCCCGAAAAAAAAAAAAAAACAACAATAAATTTCACAGCCAACTCTTACACCAAGTGGTAGAAGGCACAAAACAAATATTGCATTGCAAAAAAAAAACAATAATTATAAAGGCTGAACATGAAGGTTGTCGATATCACGTGGTTGTCTTCTTCCGGTCGAAACACACTTCTGGATTCTTAACCTCGAGCCAATCGCTTCAATGGGGAGCAGGAGTCAAACTTGGAAAACTTAGCGGCCTCACGCGTGCCTTCTGCAGACACCAACGGCTTCTCAGCACGTCTCATGCAGATCGTAAAAACGGGTCTTCCGTACCTGCGATAGGTACAGCAGAGTGGTGACCGTTCTGGGACGTTATAAATAAACTAGAACGCCCGTAGTAAAGAACCTAAAACATGCCATACAAAACTCCGAATTACAAATAATTCTGCAAACCCCGGAAAACAATAAAAACAAGAGAAAATAAACACTAAACCAACCTGAGATTTTATACGGTTCTACAATCCTTTTAGAAAACTTCCAGCCATGAGATGTGGGTGGGTGACAAATCCGCTATGCGGTTGTGGTATTAACGATAAACCCCTAAATCTCCCTTAGCGGGTAGCACAAAGCACAATATATCACCACTCAATGCAGTTTAAACGGCGAGTATATAAATCAGGCCACGATGCCTAAGGATTTACAAATCCTCTCAGAATACTCGCCACTGCCACAACACCACACCACGACACCTCAACGACCGGAAAAGGAATAAAAATCATTTTTCGTGAAGCATGGCGTCTTGCCAATCAAACCGATGCGCAGATGATTCTAATTAGGTGAAATTCAATTATCGCGCCAAACAGATATGCGCCGAACAACGCGCTCTGAAGATGGTTGACAAGTGTCAAGTTGGAAGTGACAGCAAAGTGCATTAATAACCACAAGTAAGTACAGCAATTCAAGTTAATAAAATTAACAATATAAATCATCACAACCTATCGTAACTTCCTTGCCCCTGAGAAATCATCCTTGCAAAATTGAACCACCTAACCTCGAATCCACTACACAACACAACAAATACTTGATATCCAAAATAACAACCCCCCAGTCTCTAACAAAGCGGTAAATCTTCCCTTGAGTAGTACTTACAACAATTAACTCTAACGATAACCCAAAATCCTAGTATGAATACTACCCGAGGTGAATAAAACCCATCACCGCAATTATACTCAAACTAAACAATTAATCGAATCCCTATTAGCACTCTCCCATGCAATCTACAGCATAATACAACCTTTCTCGATTAACAATTAATAACAATTGCATTAAAATATTCTAATCGCAACTTGTTTTTAGATTAAAACCGAGAGCATCGGGGCCAGTCCACGATCGAACTTAAATCCACAGCACAGACCAGCACCGGAAACATGTGAGTATTAAGTTAACATAAAACATCAAAATAACTTAATTATAAAGTAGTTAGATACTAATTTCAAAACAAAAATAAAGCTCCTAATTCATCTCAACATCATTTTCATCCAAACATAGTGTATACTTGGTTGCATACCACTAATCCCTATTTTTTATTTTAGGAATTCCAACGACAGCAACTCTCCCGGAATCATGTCGTTACAGTGTATGTAAATAAAGTTGCTTACATTTCCAAATAATGAATCTAATTAATTATTTGGCAATTATGCAACGTTTAAGGTCCGGCAATAAATGTAACATGATAGCGTAAAATAAATGTGTGTCTTGTAATTAATAATATAGTAATTAGGACTTATGTATGTTAATCCTTTATGGCACTTAACTCACTCATAGCCCTCCGGGAGCCCCGTAACACGACCGTCGTATCCTGCTTGGCGCACTTGGCACTACCATATCGGGCTGAATTTAGCCGCGGGGCCCATATGGGGTTTTTGTTAATTGATTATTTTTGCCGAACGACTTATTCGTATGATGAAGTTTTACTAAGGTTTCCAGTTAGTTGTCGTACTGCTGCAATAACACTCCATGCAAAACAATAATGATTTCATTTTGAATGTTTATAATTTTTTTAAATTTTTGTAGGCAGTGGAATGTATGATGAAGCACGGAGAGGATACTTGTTGAAGTTGACTTCTAAAAACCATATTGTTTCTAACGCCCAACCTATAATAATATATTTATTAAGTTAAATAATATATAACTTACAACTTAACACTAACCTGAATCACGTTTTTTGAAATTCAGACATTTTTGTGTTGATAATTTGTCTAAAAGTGTCACACAACTCTTCAAATAATGTAGATATAGTTGCAACTTTGTTAGCAGTATTGATCGATTTTATTTTACATAATTCTTTTTCACTAATTGTGCACATACCAAATAATTCAAAACTTATTTTAACAGCACAAAATTTATTTACAATTTTGTTTGTTAGTTTATTTAGCTTATCTTTAAATTAATTCATAAAATCAGTTGAATTTCTGCTTTTAAATTTAGTTATTATTAACTCTACACCATCTTCTATAGCCAGACAACAATTCATCTTATGGTGAAAGCTTTTTAGATGACTGTTGTATGAACGTGACGGAATCATAGTTTTACGATCATTGCAAAACTTAACTAAAAATATGATTACTTAATAGATTTAAGGATATTAAAAAAAATAAACTTACATGGATTTGTTATTTGTTGTTTGGTTAAAAGTGAATCATTATTTAAGCCACAACTCTTTATAATGTTTTTTTAGCGACTTTTCAATTTTGTATAGTTTATTACACTTAGAGCAGTTCATGATGTATTTTATGTTTGAAAGATGCACACTGAATGTTTCTATTTTCTTCGGAGAATTTTAATTTAAAGAAGCTGATTTTGGCGTTACCCAACAATACCACGGGGAGGTGTGTGCACATTGTCAGGAAAGATAGGAAATAAAGGAAAGGGTTGATAGGTTACAATAAAATAAACTATTTTTAAATTAATTAATTAAATTATATTTTAATTTACATAGCTCAAGATATCTAGCTAATTTGGTGTCCATTGACTTTTCGAAAGCATGCAACTTGCAGTCTATATCACGCACCGCAGAAGTGTCTTTATGCGAACTACTTGAACCTTGAACTAGTCATACTATTTAAATCAAAAACAATAGTATTTTGATTTAAATTCGCGCGGGGAATCTCCGACTTACTACACATAAGTTTATTAGCGGGGAAGTCACTCCCGCACGAAGAATTGTTACTTGTAATGAGTTCATTAAATGAAGGCATGTTTACATCAATATCACTGATTATTTCATTTAAATTCGCGAATTCGGTATTTGTAAAGACTCCATTATTTGAAGGCATACTTATATAAAAATCACTGTCATTATGATTTAAATTTGCCAATTTGGTAATGGAAAAGTCACTTTCAGACAAAGAACTGTCAATTGTTATCGCGAGGGGAATTTCCGACTCACAACACTGAAGTTAACAGAAAAATCACTTCCGCATCAAGAATTGATTTTGTCATCACTTTGTTGAAACCTTTAATGTCTGTTGGTTCCAACATATTTTGATATGGAGTTGAACAACGTTTAAACATTATTATCAAAATTGTGATAGCAGTCACTTGTCTTCTTCACACAAAAAATTGTCAATTGTTATTATACATAAATCCAAGTTGAAGGTATTTGGATTAAAGTTGTTTGGGGGGACGAAGAACTGTTTTTGGGATTAATAACATTCATTATAATGCTTTCGACACTATATGAACAGTCCATTAATTCCTCTTGAAGAATAGCGTTGGTAGATGGAAGAGTTATGGATTCTTTATCCATACACACACTCACTACACTTGGGGGATAGGGGGTTAACGCTACATTGTTTAAATCGTTACAGTCAAAGCACTAGAGACATTTGCAATTTCAGGCAAATGGGGTGGCCCGAAAAAGAATTCACGAAGTTGAGGTTGACGATTAACTCGTAGTCGCACCCATTGCTCATCATTGAAGTTTCTAACAGCTACCGTAAGATGGAGTTAAGTGCATCTTGCGAATTCATTTTGCAACTATTTCAAAGATCGAAAACATTCACGGTTTTATACAAGTAAAATAAGAAATAAAATAGTATTGGAATGTGGTTTTGCCGTTTTACAGATAGGTAGTAAAATAATAAATAAAAAATAGTATTGGAATGTGATTTTAATTGAGTGCAGGTATAATTTTTTTTGGTTATTTTTTTTATATGTATGTATGTGGTTTGTACATAAGTAGTATAAAAAGTCGAAATCTGATAAGATTCTTAAGTCAATTTACATGTACTTCCGATTAATCCAATTTACGAGAAATGCATTCCGGTCGGGTGGTCGGCGTTGCGTTATCTCTGGTTCTAAGTTTGTCCACCGGTCTGCCATAGCGTCGCCACCAAGTGTAGTGGAGTGGGGGGTTGGGCGCTGTCCAAGATGGCCACCGTCAGTGTTGGCGGGAAGAATTTGGGCGTTGTCGTCTTGGCGGGATGTCAAAGATGGCGTCTTGGCGGGTAGTCGAGTTGCGCCAAACAGTGTTACTGATAAGGAATGGGAAAAGTGCTATAATAATGGAATCACCTCAATGTGGAAATAGAAAAATGATGTGATGACGTCAGTCCTAAGCACTTGCTTATGAAACTTTTTACCTTTTTACGTTTGGCGAGTATCGAAACCCGGTCGGCTGGGTGAGAGTCGGGCGCGCTAGCATGTACGCCAGCGAGTTCAACTGATAAGAGAGTGGAATTGTGTGGTATATATGGGAGTCGTGTGTGTGACGTAATATTAGAACTTTTAATAATATTAATAATACAAGTATGGAATTATATAGACGTTTCATAGAGGTCAATTTCTCGCATAATATTTACGAGTTTTTTTTTTATTTTTTGTATTATTAGCATGAATAATTTGAGAATTAACTCCAGCCATGTTTAAAATTGCATAAAAATCTACCATTGGCCATCTTCTTGTATTTCGAGCCACGTTATATGTTGCACACAATTTGTCCAAGTTATCAACTCCTCCTTTGGTGTGATTATAAAACGTTATAATCTCAGGCTTGCATTTTTCACCGGTCATACTGTCAATTGTGTCATCATGATGTAGAGATGAAACTAGATTTTTGTATTTCTTTGGAACATAAGACACTATGGTTATATTTTCTTGAAATCCAAACATTGAAGAAAATACTGGGCGTTTTTTTGTATTTGTAAATTCTAGCGGAAGTTCCTTTTTATTTATTTTTTTCATCGTTCCTACAAATGTTGTTTTGTGCTGACTGAATAACTTATTGACTAGATCAATACTGGTAAACCAGTTATCACATGTCAGGTTTCTATTAGTTCCAGAAATCTGCTCTATCAGTCTTAAAACAATACTACCTGGATCATTGCTTAATTTGTAAGGACCTTCAGGCTGATGTCCAACATACATTTCTAAATTTGAGCAGTAGGTTGTAGCAGCATCAACCAAAGCAAATATTTTAATACCATATTTGTTTGGTTTGCTGGGTATGTATTGTTTGAACCCACACCGACCTCTAAAAGCTCCTACGCAGTATGCATTTCTACAGTTGAACACAAAGGAATCAACGATTGTTCGTATTGGTGCCAACTTATCAAACTGTTTTCTTTCGGCTCGGGTTGAGAGATCGTCAAAACGTAAACAATTTAATAAAAACCGGAAACGCTGTTCGGACATAGTTATCCAAAATCGTTCAATGCCTGTCCCATTCTTATCCCAAATTTCTTTAGTGTTGAGACGACTGCTTTTTAACGTGCCAGCTAGATATAGCAGTCTAAACAAAGCTTTAAGTTCAATCAAATCAGTTGGTCTAACTGATCTCGCTCGTGTGTAGTTATGTGCGATTCCAGAGATATATAAGTTTGTGTTTATAACTATGTTTTGTAATATATCCTCAGAAAAAAATAGAGACCAGCATTCTATTGCTGAGGTAGCTTGTTTTGCAGAGTTTCTCACTCCCGGAAGACGAACAATTATATTTTCTTGCCTGGTTCTTGAATTTTTTTTTATACAATGTTTTCTCCTAGTTGTGCTTTTATTCTTCCCTATAAAACGAGGAACTCTTGATATGTTTAAAGGAGGAACAACATTTTCTGTTTCAAATGGACTATCACAGTCCTGTCCAGATTCACTATCGGAATCTCTTTCTTCAATATTATCATCCTCTGAGGCAAGATCTGCTTTTGCATCGTCAGGTTCTTCTTCGGCCTCAACTTCCTCCCACATACGACGCAATTTTTCTTGCTCTTGTTCATAAGACATAACTAAATAGGGAAAAGCGTGTTAAAAACATGTATTAAAATTATTATTATTAAATAACTTACCAAGAAAAGCAAAATTAAAATACCGTCAGAGGTGGCGCCAAGTCTGTCAGACTTATTTTGAAATAACTCACGAACCTTACTAGATACACACTTCACGCTTGCTGTGCGGTTACTAGTTAATAAAATAGGAAGGTACTGAAGCGTGCGCTATTCTAAGATCATCACGCAAAAATTGACGAGCATAATTATGAAAGCGGGGTCTGTTAGACTTGGCGTCACCTCCGTAGGGTTAAAAAAATTGCGTTTTTGTAATCCTGAAATGTTATCTTTTTAACGCTTGAGCGTGCTATACAGTAGATAAGCCATGCGGGTACGGCCTCAAATTCCCATAAGAATTTACATAGGGGTCTTAAATTACTTTTCCGCCATCTTGGATTTTGAAATACAAAGATGATATACCTAACAATTTATATTGCAAGTTAATTGTTCAAATTCTAATAAATTTGTAACGGTTTTTTTTTCTTTTTTTAGTAATTTATGTAACTTATTAATTAGATTTGATTGACTACTGTTAATCATTTCAAGACAAGTAGATGATAATTTTGTTTTAAATTATAAGTATTTATTTATCTGAAATAAACTTATTACATTCGCCGGGAATCGATCTCGAGGTGCCAGTTTACAACGCGACGATCTAAACCACTAGGCCGTCAGGCATATTATTATTTGTTGAAACTTTTGTATTATACTTGCCAATTTCAAGTGGTTACCAAACCCATTATAAAATATTTAAATAATAATTTAATTCTATGCATATTATAAATATTACCTCAGGTCTTTCTGCCGCATACGCAGAGGATGAAACTAGTTAAATATGATAATTTATATATATATATATATATATATATATTAACAATGCAACATGCAAAGTCACTTTTATACTTTTCTAATTATTGAACATATAGATAGAAAATCAAATTTGTAGCAGAAAGCTAACTGTACCTTTCTTTTACACTCTTAAATAAAAAAGTTACAGCAGGTTTTAATTTGTGTAGGCTGGCCGATAGAACAAATAACGCACGCCCATTATTTTATTTCCATGGCTAACGTTGCTTGTTAAGCAAACTGTTATGATTGTAAATACCTAACAGTAGAGGAACTAAGCGGATACGGGCGCAATTTCTTATGGGCATTTACAAGGGGTCCAAAATCGGCGTTTGGCGGCCATCTTGGATTTCTGACATCCGGTTGGGCACGGCCATCTGGGCGCGTCAAAGGAAGTGGGCGCTGGGTTGACCTTGGGATTTGGGGATCCGGTCGGAGCCGGCCATCTGGGCATGTGAAAGTGGGCGCCGCCTGTGGCGCCCTTCTGTGTGCAAAGTGTGCAGTACCTCCATAAGAGTGTGTGAGTGCGAGGGGTGTGCGAAAACTCGGAAAGAGTGGGATGGAGAATGAGTGCACGTCAGCGCCGCGGTGGCAGAAAAAGTAAGTTGGGATGGATGACGTAATAGAAATTTTGCGTGTCGAGACATGTCAAAAATTTTAATTGTGGTGAGTCATCGATTTTTGCAATCGGTCTCCCTACTTTACTGACATTATTTTTGGCGGGAAATTCAAATATTTTTAGCAAAACGGCCATAAGGACGGAAGTAGGGTAAAATCAAAGCCAAAAGGGCATAACGCGTGACGGTGGGTGCCCAAAACGGTACTATGATGTAAAGGGTGGAAGATCTCGAACGGGGTACTTGTAAACTACTATGTGATCGGAAAGCCAAAAGGGCCTAAGGGTGGAAGAGCCCGGGGATAGAAAAATCAAATCCATGGTCAGAACGGCTCTATCATGCACCCTAAAAGAGTTACCGCTCGGCCGCCACCCTCACAGTAGGTGACGTCATCGCTCGACGTAAAATGTGTTGCGCAAAAACTGATGCGCGTTCGGTACCAAAACGGCAGCAGCAGGCAACTCAAACACCGGGACCCAGCAGCATATTTAAAAGATTGTGAAATTTTGTTTGAAAAACGGATAAAACTAGCGTTGAAAAAGGAGGTTTTATAAAATAAATACAGTATTTTGTGGTAAATTTGTGAAAAACAGTCAAGACGGGATCGTGGAAGATTTCAAGTACATAAACACAAAAAATGCGGTGGTTGATCGAGACTGTGAATTAAATGAGTGGTTTGTAGAGAATATATCTGACGTGCTGTTGCGCAAGTTGGAAGAATTTCAAGAACGAGACAGCTGATGGGCATTGTTAGTGATTATTAATTTGAGTATCAATATTAATATATAATCCGCTGAGAGGTTCATAATACTTGGATTTACCGCAGAGTAAATCATTTTGTCAACACAGATACTCTAATTTAAATTTATATATTTATTTTATTATTTTTATCAATATCCGTTTATTTATTTTTTTTATAATATATAAGTTAAACAAAAAATATATGTGTACGTTTCAATTATTTTTAACTACCTCCTTTTCAATATTTAGGTTCTGTAAAAGGAAGGGAGAAAAAAGCATATAAATATTTATTAAAGAAGATATGGTATTAATACAACAACATTTTTATGGGCGCATACATTACCTGAGTCACCCAAGGGCGCTCGGCCGGCTATGCCTCCTTATCAGTTCTTATCAGCAGTATGATCATTTGTAACGGAGATTCTCCGGGAGTGCGACTGCATGAAAGAGTGGGATGCAAAATAAGAATAAAATTTGCTGACTCAAGTTATGAAACAAATCGAGAGAGAAGCAAGGACGCGTCTGTACAAGGAAATATCGGAATGTGCTGCGTATGCAAAATTACACACTATCTGTATTTTTATCTATTACATGCGTTTACAGGGTATACATTTGAAACATCATGTATTACATCTTTAACAGAATTGATTAATAAACAAATAATAAGTAATAAAATAATTGAGATTAAATTGTAAGTATTAATAGTATTTGTTTCTGATTATTGCACAGTTTAAAATAATTGAAAAATTCACACCACCCGCAACACACAAGAACACCTGTGAAAAGAAAAGAAAAAACTGATGATGGTCTAAAGGTCGAAACCGGTCTTAATATATAAAAGTAAAATCAGCTCAATAAAGTATAAAATTTTTATTAAAATACCCTAACCTCAATGTAAGTATTAACTTATTTATTGATAAGAGCGAGACAGCGGGTGGGCATTGTTAACGTATAAAGCGGATGGAGGCTAAAATGTAGAAGTAAAAAGTGGATGGAGACTAACAAAATTCACGGTGAGAGGGGAAACAAGAAAAGGAAAAGGTAACAAGTATATTTTTATATATATATATATATTAATAATCATATATATATTAATAAATAGATTGGCTGAAAGACCACGGTCGATAGCCAGTTTAACAAGAGTGCTATTGTAATTATCTGTTTGATTAATTTTTTTTTATGTATGTAATTTTTTGTTAAATAAATATGACTAATAATAATAAATAGATAATACCAAAAGGGCACTATGCTATGCTGTGTTGTGTACAATGGAGTAAAAGGGGCTAAGACAAAGTAACTAGTGAAGGATGACGTCATGGTCGCACGGGCATAACAAATAATTGAAGTTTTGCAGGTTGAAACTTTTCAAAAAATATTAATTGAGATGACGTAATGTTCAAGCGATAATAGGTTTTGAACAGAAAGTATGTTATGAAAAAAAAATTCACATGTAAAGACAAAACAAAAATTGCTGACTGAATAGGTTTTGGAAATAAGTTATAAGAAAAAAAGTTGCATGTTGAGACTTGTCGAAAAAAGTTTTTAAACATTATATATAACGTAATATTAAATTAATTAAAAAAAAAAAAAAAAAAAAGCATTATCGTAGTGCCAACCTCTCTTACAAAAGCAAAACAAGCAAAGCATGTAAACTTCCTCTTAATTCAAGATAGATACGATATTGAAAATAGCCAAACAGACGATGTTTGCAAAACTTATTATTATTACGTCTGGATAAAAAAATTGTCAAGACTGGTGTCAAATCAATCGGACAAAAATAAATACAAAAAGTACTTTTGTGATTGGTGTCTTCCACAACGAAGAGAAGTTAGAAAAACATCTAGAAGACTGCAAACAGATAAATGAATATAAGGTGACTTTTAAAAAGAAAGGAAAAATTTAATTTCAAAATTTTGGAAACATAGAAAGATGTCCATTTATAGTATACACAGATTTTGAAAGCATATTTAATCCAATTAACATTAAAATGGAAGACAGGAGCACCAAGTACCAGCTGCACGAAGCACATAGCGTGGGCTATTATTTTAAATGTACCTATGACGACACTGTATCCGTTTACCGTAGTTATAGAAGACCCAGTTGCGCCGAATGGTTTGCAGAACAATTGAAGCAGCTAGCCGAAGATGTGGAGACGTATGGCTATCTTGAACATTTCAAAGACTTTGTTGTACGAGTTCTACTACAAGTACATAAAAAACAAGTACGAAGTCAATGCTCGACTCTGTTACACCAACACCGACTCCCTTATTTATGAGATTGCAACGGATGATGTATACAGCGACATCAAGCAGGATATTCATCGTTTTGTTACCTATGAATACGCACGGAACAAAGCGTATGGGATTCCTTTATTAAACAAGAAGATTACGGGGCTAATGAAGGATGAAAATCACGGCCAAATTATGACGGAGTTTGTGGGGTTGCGAGCAAAAATGTATGCTTGTAAGGTTGGTACCTGCTGTGATGCAAGTAACCAAGAAGTCTAAAGGTATAAAATCATACGTGGTGAAATCTCACATTACGTTTGACGATTACCTGCGGTGTTTGAACGGAGGTATAGAAATGACTCATCAACAACTTTCCATAAGGTCAATAAACCACACTATATATTCAATAAATCAGAAAAAAATATCTCTAAGCCCTCACGACAACAAAAGATATTTGATTCCGGGATGTTTTGAGACTCTACCTTGGGGACATTATGCAATAATGGAGAGTTAAGTGACGTTAAGAAAATATGGTGGGGATAACAAGTAAAATAAGAAGAAATAACAGAAATATCCGATCAAATTGAGGATCCCATCGACGAGATGTTTAGAAACTTGGACGCCAGAATCAAGAAAGAAACCATCATGTTGGAAGGATCTACTTACCCCTTAAGCATGTCGATGACAAAATATGTGTCTGTCGGCATCAGTCCTGCATTGGGCTTTCAGCCCACCGTAAAAATCTGGGGTGCTCGAGGCTAGCTGGTGATGCCCGTCGAAGAATGGATTGAGTTTTTAAATATTGATCCGACAACTATGGAAATTGGCCGCCCTGAGATGTTTGAAGCGGATACTAGCATCGAGAGGATTCAGTACAAGGATTTCGAGGTGTTTAACGTGGAATGCAGAAATTTTAAAGTCATTTTATCTCAGTCTACATTAAATAACTTAACTCAGTTGAGACAGGTGATTGGATGTAAGCTGGATCTTGTACAAATGTTAAAGTTTAAGGAGTATTATAATGGTATGATGCGTTCATACCTGAAGGTGAAGGGGGACTTGTATTCCAACATAACATCATAAATGTACGCAAATCAGAATACAGAAAATATTTTGTTAATGAACAAATGTTTATATTTCCATTTTAAGCAGATGAATTACGATTTTGAAGTAATGAAAATATTGTAATATATAAAAAACTATATTAATTTTAATAAATATGTTATTAGTATAATCTTGTGTTTGTTTCCCTCACCACTTTAGCAGTATTTAGTTGGGACATATAAAAGATTAGAGCAATGACGGTACAAGAAAATTATAATTGTGCTGAAGTAATTAGAAAATAAGGATTTAGATGCATTTGATTGGAGGAAACTACTGACGTTTTGCAATTTATAACCTTGTATAAAAACAATCAGAGGGTTCAAAATCAGTCTAGTACAACCTTCGGGAGTACACTACTACTTTATCATCATGGCTACAAGTAGTAGGGCTAGGCGGGTTCTGGGCCAAAATCCCATAAGGTTTACATGGGGGGTCTAAAATTACTTTTCTCACCTGCCCATCACTGAGTCCACACCTGGGCCGGCTTAATTGGTGTGTCGCCACCGTCGCTGGTGTTGGCGGGAAGAATTAGGGCGGGGTGTGGCCCGACGAGGTGTCGGGACGAGGGGGCGGCGGGGCTTATCAGTTGCTTATCAGTTGTTATCAGTGACATCCGGTATACGCACTCTGTCTTTATACCTCCATAAGAGCCCCTTGTGTGAGAGTGAGAACCAGAAATCGGAAATGGAAGGATGGAAAATATGAGAGGGGGAAATTCCAATGTTTTGTCTCAAGTGTGCGAGTGCAACGCGCGATACCAGCAGCCACCTAGCGGCAGCAAGCGAACGAGCATATATACAGGGTGGTCGAAAGACTTTGTATATACAGGGTGTGTCAAAAATAAATCCAAGATGGCGACCGGAAGTGACAATCTTTACCACAAAATCAAAAATGGCGACCGGAAGTGCGACTTCCGGTGTTGCAAAAAGGGCCTTCATGGTACTCAAATGAAAGCGCCCGTCGCGTACGTCACGAATCTAAAATAAAAACTTGTACTTGACCCGCTCCTAAGCGATAAAAATACAAAAAACCTCCTGGATGGTTTAAAATAAAGAAACAAATGATAACAATATGTTGTTTAAGTGGAGACACTAAATTTAAAAATCAGTTAGTCGTAGATAATGGTGATGTCAAGAACGTCACTCATTAAACGACACCTTTTAAAAAATCGATTGCAAAAACAAAAACAGCAATTAGACTATCGATTGGAAAGTCTATTAAGGCAAATTATAAATGTTAAAAAAATTATTTGTGATTATGAATTGCAAAAGCAACTGTGTGCAAAACTCGACGGTATGCAGCTCCGATGAAATTAGCGAAGTCGAAATAAAATTATTTGAAAATATAAATAAAACCATTGAATTGTATGATGAATGCAAGTTAACTGGTGAATATGTAAAATATCTGCCTGAAAAATATTTGCGATCGCTATATGGACTAAATTTGGAAAGATTGTGGGACTTCCTGCCTGAAAAATGTAAGAGTGATTTATATTTCCAAATAAGACTTCCTTGTCATAAGCATTACAACCTTCCAACCGATGAGGACCACATAGACGGACCACCTCCGCCCATAAAAAACTGTTTTAGATGCATCGCAGAAAAGTGTATCTGCAAAAAGTGTCAAGATTACCGATCAACTAGAAAAAGTGACAAGAGCACCGAAAATGAATAGCACCGCATTCATACTTTTATCAACTTTGCTTAATGGAACTTTGTTCATCACAAAACCCAAAGATGCCAGACAATGCTACATAACCGCCATTGATAGAGGAATCAATGATAGTTGGCCTTTGGAGTGGAAAATGATGCACCTCGACAATACCACTCATCCAAGAACGTTCAAAATCAACGCCAGCACGATTCCGGGGGTGTCAAATGTGATGAATGCAACTTTTATGTTCCTCGATAAAAATCGATACGTAATGAACGTATCAAATCATTTAATAATCTCGAATGTTGAAAGTAATAACGCAAATTTAATATTGAGTCTAGAAATAATTTTGACTGTTAAATGTGTAATTATAATTTCATATGTATTTTATAAATTATATAAAAGATATATTAACAATCATTAAATAAAAGAAAATCAAATATATGTTATAACTGTGTTTTATTTCATCATTTCATAACAACATGCATGATAACATATCACCAATGTTCAACAGGAAATTATAACATAATCAGAAGTAACAGGATGTAACATCCGCTTTTAACAGAAAAATTGCATCATAATACAAGAATCAACAAGAAAATTCGTATCATCATCATACCAACCTTGTGATTCACTATAAGTATGAATCATTAAATCTTTATCAGCGCTGTGATTGGTTGAAATTTGATTCTTAAATTAGTAATAATATGGTGATCATGACGCAAAAACTTCACAGTTGATTCAGTGTTTGTGCAGTTCAGTTCATGATAGTTTAGCTACATATACAATAGAGTTCATAATGTCTAACCTCAAAAGGAGTTATTCTACACCTTTAAAACGAGAATACGATGTTAAAAAGCCTCATGTAAATCCAATCGAGACACCAAAAAAATCTATTTTTAAACCTTTCGTTGAGGATATGGAGAGTCGGCCGAGAGATCTACAACCTGAATTATTATACGAGTACATCAACCCTGAAGGTACTTACGGTTTAACACGCAAAGATGCAGAAAAATTCTACAACGTGGGGTACGATTTAGATGATGTGTGCATGCAACAGATTAACCTGAAAAGTCTGGAGCCACAAGATATTATTGAACGTAAGTTTTAAATATATTTTTCTCAAGTGAAATTTATTTTTAAATCTAATCATTCTTTTCAGATCCCCCAAAGTTCGAAGATCCAGTGGAGGAAGGCATTCGTAGATACGATGATGATGTCAAGCGTGAGATGCAGCTGATTGGAGAGAGCTTTTATGCAATCAATAACTCTAGAACAAAATTTGTGTCCATTGGTCTAAGTCCAGCACTAGGATTTATACCAATTATCAAAATCCACTGTGGGCATAATGGTACTTTTGGACGCAATGGGGTTTTCTTCACCGCAGAAGAATGGAGTGCATTCTCCAAAATAAATATAACCGAAATTAGAGATGGGGGCACATGGAAGTACTGTGATCACCGCATTTCATATACCTCATACAAACAACTGGATGTTATATTACTCGAGTGTCGGAATTTTAAAATATTAATTTCTTCAATGACATTCAACAACTTAATTAATTTTAAGAATCTTATAAACTTTAAATTAACATTATTAAAATCCTATGAATTTGATTTATATTATAATGTAATTATGGCTAAATGTTTAAAATTAGCTCACGAAGATAACGATTTGTATGGTAAAGTTATCCGCTTATTGAGTGAGAACGATACAAAAGGAGAGCTCGAGTATCTTATGATGGAAACACTGAACATGTTTTACGGTAAAATGTATTATGACTATGAATGTATGAATATAAACTCCTGATGAATTAAATGTTTAAAAAAAATCAATCTTATTATTTACTCCTTCACATAAATAAAACAATGTGTGTGGGTTACAATATATATTTATTATTATTATTATTATTAAAACTAAACTAGTATACGATTAAATTATTATAAAACATTATTTTTATCAATCCAACTATTATGAGTCTTATCAAGTCCCAGCCACTTCACGAAAACTTTAGTTCCTTTTTTCTTTATAATTTTTTCCACTAGATATGCATCATTATGCTTAACAAGTTGAATTTCTTCAGCGTAAAATCCTCCTTTGATTGGACTCCCCCTTGAATCTTCCAACAGGTACACAGTAGGATTTGTGATTTTAATTGAAATCACTTTAAATATTTCGGTGGACCAATTAGGTGTGTATCCCTTCGCAAAAACGGTTTTCTCCTTGCTGTTTCGCACAAAGTCTCCAATTTTAAATTTTTGCGGTCCAGCAATCTTGATGTGTGAATAAACGGTTTTCAACAGCATCGATTCTTTATCTTTAGTGACTTCATTTGGTTTCATACCGATGGTACTATGCTTACGATTGTTGTAATCTTTTGTGATATCAGGTAATACATCAAGCCATTTATATTTGCCTCGTAAACTAAACTCTCTATATAATATTTCTTTAACAGTACGTATCACTCGCTCGGCCATTGCAGCCTTTTTAATAGTAAACGTAGAGTAATGATTAATCGAACGCTTTTTAAGTAAATTTTCAACATGCTTGTTGTAAAACTCTTTACCCAGATCAGTCTGCAAGTTTTTTGGGATCCTACCACCATTAAATATTTTGTCAAATGCACTCTTCACTGACGGTCCGCTTTTATCTTTTAGAGGTTCCGCCCACAAGTATTTGGAGAAGCAATCGATTACAATAAGAATGTGTTTATATCCCTTATTTTCGCGAGAATACAGTATAAAATCAGCCAAATCAGCCTGCCACAGATCATCTAAACCTTTCAAAATGGTTCGTCTTCTAGAGAAATTTATTCGCGCGGGCTTGTGGATTTCAGTAACGATATCTTGTTTTACTTTACTCATTCTTGTTCGAAGAAATCAATTTTTAATGCTCTCTGCTTGAGCTCCCAATAACAAATTCATTTTAATAACAAACTCCCCCCATTTTATTTGAATGTCGCTTCGAATTAGTTCATTTGTCTATTTGCTCGCTAATATCGTGAATTCGATCATTAATGCTGTTAATTTGAACTTTTACACTGTTGTATGTTGTTGTTAAGTTATCACTTATAACTTCAATACGATCATAAACATTCAGTTTGAAGTTTGCATGTGCATTGCTGACCAAGTTCATATTCTGTTCAATTTTATGCAATTCATCCTTAAATGTTAGTAACTTTGATTCAATCATTTCAGGAATATCTTTAATGCATAATTGAATTTTCTTATCGAGATCCTCATATTTGATATTAATATGATCAAAATCAGATTTATTTTCGGCGTTTAAATTTTCCAAGAGAGTATTGATAGCGTTCTTATCATCATCAGATTTCTTGAGAAGATTTGTAATTTTAGAGTCGAGGTAGTTGGAAATGTTGTGAACGTACAGCTTAGTCGTGACATCAGTATCATCGATAGGAGCATCAACATTTTTCAAACGCTTGTGAGAAATGTCGAAATTTCCGTCAGCATCGCGCTTAAAACCGTTGCCTGGCGGGCCTCTTACACCAGCAAATGATTTATTTTGCGACGAATGACGTCCGAACTTGTCTACACTCATAGTGATATTGAGATTAAAATAAAAATTAATAGATTATATTTGCTTCTCTCAGCTCTTCTTCGATGGAGGCAATCTCGTTAGCGTGAGATGAATTTCCGGCTCTACGTGAAGCGTGTAGCAACCACAAACGTTCTATTAACTCGTTAGGATTATCCCAGTATGTGTATCGAAAGGGCTTATCTTCAACTTCTAATGTTGAATCGAATCCTTTACCTGCGTACGAATTGGCATCTGACACACTCCTGCTGCGATTTGGACGGTGTGTAGTAGTAGTATTAGCAAAGGCCTCTATTATCTCTTCATCCACAGTTTTCTCGTTCACTCTCATTGCTCTCGCTTTTTTACGTTCATCTAACATAGGTTTAACTAACATTTTATATTTTGTTGTACCAATTCCCTGATGTTGCTCTGCAGGATTATGATTTTTAAATAAAGCATTAGTAGCCACTAAAACTTCAAAATAGTCTCTTTTGTCTTGTTCGGTATAATTTTGAGGAGTTTTCTTGAATAATAATTCATACAATCCATCAGTACCTATAAATTTTTTCCCTCTCACATAAAAATCTCCAATCGCATCAATCATTAGCTCTGTGTTTCCAACGATTATCTTGCTAGTATCAATGTCATAATTAACTCCCGTTACCGAAGAGCGATCATAAACAATTTTATCAGCATCTTTGACGTATCCAATAAGTAAAGGCACTAAAACATTAGGATACTGTTCGAGATATTCTCTCAAACCACGTTCAGTAATAGGTTCTGGGTTTTCATTATTTTCAACAACTGTATTATCAATTGTATTATCAACTGTATTATCAACTGTATCATCTGAAGACTCTAACCTACTTTCGTAAGTCTCTTCTTCGGGTTTATAATTTTCCCTCCTAAGTGTGGTTGCATCTGACATACCATCGTAAGAGTTTCTTTCTAAACCTCCTTGTGTTTTATCAAATTGTATCATACTGGGTTCATATTGACCAAAGCTGACCATTTCCTCTGGTTTCGTAGGTGTAGAAGTTCTACCATATCTTCTCTTAGGTCTAATCGGAGTCACTTGCTGTTGCGGTGGTTGCGTAGGAGATTGTTTAATTTGAGGCGTTATATTAAGAACATTTGCAGGACCCGGTGTCAATGTAGAACTCTTTATTAACTCCTTAATTGGTTCAATTAAAGGCTTGTAAGTTTTATTTAAGATTTCATTATCATCGGATTGCTTCAATTTGAGAGCCATTACTTTCTTGCGAATTGCATGCTTTACATTTATGAGTTCCTTATCAACATTGTGTTTCTCCGTATTGAAAGGGTTCCGTAATAGAGAGCGCTTCTTATACCGCATCTCTAAAAATAGCGAGCGCTTTTGTAGCGCTGTACCGCTCGCTATTCCGCTATACCGCTCGCTATTTCGCTATACCGCTCCCTATCCCGCTATACCGCTTGCTATTTCGCTATACCGCTCGCTATTTCGCTATACCGCTCCCTACCCCGCTATAACACTATACCGCTCCCTATTCCACTATACCGCTCGCTACTCCGCTTACTGCGCGCTATATCAGGCGCTCTTCAATAGCTACCGCTTTTATACTGCTATATCAATTGCTATATAACTGCTTAATCTTTTTATACTGCTCCACTTCAATAGAGATAGAAATAATAACCACACCCCGCTAACGCATGCGCTATACTGATTGAGGTAATTATCAGTTTATTATTATATACTCGTCGAGTCCTTTGCGGTATCTGCCGGCATCAGAATCCTTGTCTATCACAATGAAACCATACTTTTCTTTCCAACATTCTGCACATAGAGTTTTAAACTTCTCGAAACTCATATCGCTGCCCACATGGTCTTGGTATACATGTTTCAAATTTAAATCATCTTGTTTGAAAAGCATTATAAAATTTCCATTATCGCGGATCAAATGCTTAGGGATACGTGTATATGTTTGACATAGGTAAAATGAATCAACATTTTTATGTCTACCCATACTGAAGAAATTTCTAATTTTATCTTGTTTGTCACATGCAACATCGTCAAATATAAAAATTGAATTATTATTTGCTTCACTCGAATCGAGGATTTCGCAGTTTTCGGAAAATGGAAAATATCCAACTTCCGACATCGAGCTTAAAACGTTACTTAACATTTGATATTTTGGTTGAAACAACGACTTTGAGTAAATGTACAAGTTTTCAAATTTTAAACCGTTTTCATGGAAAAGCATTGAAAATAAAACGTTAGTTTTGCCACATATTATAGCTCTTACAGAATTTGGGATTAACGGGCCATGTTTTTCAGATTGTCCAGTCGTATCCCCCACAACTGAGTCTATATTTATAATTGGTAAAGTAACTTTCTGCTTAACGGTTCTCATTATACTAACTAAAACTCTTATTAATATGGCTATATATACACATCATTGATCTGATAAAATTATTAAGCAATGTACCACGGTAGAGGTATCATCAACAGCGCTATAGATAAGTTACCTGTTGAGCTACACTTACCCGGATATAAATATTGCGGTCCCGGCACCAAGTTGAAGAAGCGTTTGATCAGAGGAGATATCGGTATAAACGATTTGGATAAAGCTTGTATGCAGCACGACATTGCCTATTCGAATTCATCCAAGTTAGAAGATCGACATAAGGCAGATAAAAGTTTGGAAAAATCTGCTTGGGGGAGAGTTAAGTCTAAGAACTCTTCGTTAAGCGAAAAAGCAAGCGCTCTAGCGGTAACTGGAATCATGAAAGCCAAAAGGAAATTAGGAATGGGCGTTAAAACTGTAACTCTTCGCGCAGGTGTAGTAAATAAAGCACGAACGGCGTTAAAACCGTTAGCAAAAAAAATTAAAAGTGCAGACGTTATACGAGAAAGTGCTAAAATTGCCTTGATTGCTGCCAAGGATGCTGTTAAGAAAACGGGTGGACGTAATAAAGTCCGCAAACCAAGAGTTCTACCTATTCCAAAACAAGGTGGCTTTCTGCCACTCATACCCCTCTTTGATGGATTAAGCGCCTTAGGTTCGATCGCGGGGGGTACTAGCGCTATCGTACGAGCAGTAAAATCTACTAAGGAGGCACAAAAGAAACTGCAAGAGTCCGAGCGTCACAACAAAACGATGGAAGCCATCGCTCTCGGAAAGAAGGGAAGCGGTTTATATTTAAAACCATATAAGAAAGGTTTGGGCCTGTACCTGAAAAAATCAAAAAACTGTTAAGTTCGCTGCCCGATAGACCGCTCACAGATTTAGACTTGAAAAAATATACGAAACATATTAAAACGTTTAGAGGAGTATTTATGCGAGATCAGTTACCACATCACCCTCATTATAGAGAGTCAGGTATAATAAATCTGGATAGGGCGGCAGGAGCCGGCACTCATTGGGTAGCGTACAAGAAGAACGGCAGACGCGTGCAATACTTTGACAGTTTTGGAAATTTAAGCCCACCGCTAGAAGTTGTAAAATATTTCAAAGCATGCGAGATAAAATATAATCACAATCAATATCAGAAATTTAACTCTCACAACTGCGGACATTTATGTTTAGAGTTTTTATATAAATAAAGATGTTAAAATTAATTTTATGTTAGTCATGTCTCGAACGTTCACCCTGCAAGGTGATAGCAGCGAACTATCGGTCAACTATTATCCTCCGATCGAGTTAGATCCGCAACACGAATATTGTTTAGGACTCATTGGTTTTCACACATATAATTCCATACCGAACATTGAGGAAGGAATCAACAATAAATTCATTTTCAACGATAATAAATTGATCACACTTTCTACAGGGGCATACGAAATTCGAGACATTGAATTGTATTTACAACGCATGATAATAGGGGGGTTAAATTTACCCGAGTCGGAAGCAGAAGAAATTTTGTCTTTGAAACCCAATCACAACACTCTTCAGTGTGAAATCAAGAGCAAGTATGACATTGATTTTACATCTGATAAAAACACCATCGGGCGTCTCTTGGGGTTTTCCGGGAAAAAAATTTTAAAAGCCGGAATTATTCATAGGTCCGATTTACCCGTGCAAATAATTAAAGTGGAAAGTATAAGAATAGAGTGCAACATCGTTACTGGAGCATATTACGACGATCGTCTGTCGCACACGTTGTTCGAATTTAGCCCCGCAGTGGATCCCGGTTACGCAATTAATATTGAACCTCGAAATATTTTATATTTACCGGTAAACGTTAGTAGAGAGGCTAGGCGGGTTCTGGCTCAAAATCCCATAAGGTTTACATGGGGGGTCTAAACACACATTTTGCAACCGGCCTCCCTACTTTACCGACATATTTTTGGCGGGAAATTCATCCCAAACAACAGCAGCAGCAGCAGGCAACCCAAACAGCAGCAGCAGCAGCCACCTAGCGGCAGCAAGCGAACGAGCATATATACAGGGTGGTCGAAAGACTTTGTATATACAGGGTGTGCCAAAAGTAAATCCAAGATGGCGACCGGAAGTGGTAATCTTTATCCCAGAATCAAAAATGGCGACCGGAAGTGCGACTTCCGGTGTTGCAAAAAGGGCCTTCATGGTACTCAAATGAAAGCGCTCGGCGCGTACATCACGAATCTAAAATAAAAACTTGTACTTGACCCGCTCCTAAGCGATAAAAATACAAAAAACCTTCTGGATGGTTTAAAATAAAGAAACAAATGATAGCAGCAGCAACAGCAATAGCAGCAGCAGCAGCAATAGCAGCAGCAACAGCAGCAGCAACAGCAATAGCAGCAGCAACAGCAATAGCAGTAGCAACAGCAATAGCAGTAGCAACAGCAATAGCAGTAGCAACAGCAATAGCAGCAGCAATAGCAACAGCAATAGCAGCAGCAACAGCAATAGCAACAGCAATAGCAGCAGCAGCAACAGCAATAGCAGCAGCAAAAGCAATAGCAGCAGCAACAGCAATAGCAGCAGCAACAGCAATAGCAGCAGCAACAGCAATAGCATCAACAGAAATAGCAGCAGCAACAGCAATAGCAGCAGCAACAGCAATAGCAGTAGCAACAGCAATAGCAGCAGCAATAGCAACAGCAATAGCAGCAGCAACAGCAATAGCAGCAGCAACAGCAATAGAAGCAGCAACAGAAATAGCAGCAGCAACAGCAATAGCAGCAGCAACAGCAATAGCAGTAGCAACAGCAATAGCAGCAGCAATAGCAACAGCAATAGCAGCAGCAACAGCAATAGCAGCAGCAACAGCAATAGAAGCAGCAACAGAAATAGCAGCAGCAACAGCAATAGGTTGCCGGCAACAGGAGAGATACCGTGCGACCCCCACCCTCGCAGTAAGTGACGTCATCCGCACCCATCTCTGTGCTATCAGTAGGTGACCGCTGCATCCGCTTATATGTATTATGAATTAATCGCTATCGCACATCCTGTTTATCAAAATCGACTTGCAAGATACTAAAATTACCTCAATGCAAATCATTTTCATGCTACATATTTTGTTAGGCACGAATTAAAACGTGTTGATTATGAAGCGGTGAAGGGGTACTTGTAAGCTAGTATGTATTAAATGGGTGAAACGGCACTACGATAGAGTGAGCGTTTATAGACGCAGAAATTGAAATATAGCGAATTAGTATTTATGAAAATTTTAACACATTTGATGCATGATTACGCAAAATATAAAATTGAGTGCAAGCTGTAGAAAATAAACTTGTGGTTTTATTAAAACGATGAAGCGAAATTGGAAATTATAGTTGACCTTGTAATCTTATGGAAAACTGTGACTTGATCATAGATTTGTACAAATTAACATTGTTTCTTATGGAAAACGCGCACAAAATTGGCTATTTTAACTGATATTAGGGGTCCCTTCAGCACTACTTTAATTGTCTCGATGCTGATTGGTTGATTAAATTTTAAGAAAAGGCATAAATACGGAGAAAATAATTGAAAAAAATTATTCAGTCATCGAACATTGTTGCGATAACTGCTAAATTGATCATCTTGTGTTTTGTGTGTACATCAAATAAATCTAAGGTAAGTTTATTTTGATACCATTCTTTGATACAGTTTAATGCTTCGGATGAACACGTTACCATTCTTCAGCTTTAACTCATTGTTAATCATTTCATCAATAACCAGAAACTTTTATTTTCATTCAAATTTAACGTTATACGTGAGCGGCAAGGTGTACAAGGTCATGCGAAACTATCTTCTAAACACAAAGAGATAGCGTAAAAATTCGAAAAAATTGAGGATGCGCACCATAACCACACATGAGTCAATAGTTTTCGGGGATTTATTTAGGATCCATTATTAAGATTAGAAGTTTTGAAATAATTACATATTATATTTTATTACTTACTACAGCGGAAGTTGTGGTGTGATAACGAGCTCATACTGTGCGTATAATACTTATCTATGCAATATTTTGCATACCTGTAAATAATTTATAATAAATTTGCGGTATCTTAAGATCTATATCTACTGTTGCAGAATGGAGCCAATAAAGAAAAATCCGTCTTTTTCAAGACTAGTAGATGAAACTCGCCAGCGCCTTATCACCATTGTGCACGATCCGCCCGCAATCGAACCCGCAATTAAAGAGTGTGGACGACACATTCGTGCGATGAATGTCGCGATGAAAAAGACGACAACGGTTGGGACAAAGCAGCACATAATAAGCTGTCTTACACTGATGAGTTGTTTTCGAACAAAAATGAAGGCAATGCGTGGGATCAGCGGTGCGGGATACAAAACATCCAACCCAAACCGACAAAACTATGTAAGTCTTCGCGTTAAATGGTCGGAAATGGAGACAGCTTTTGCTAGTCGCATCAAAACCGCAGCTGTAGTTAATCTTAAACATAAGGACCCGGCCGCATTTCTAGAAGACGCTAGAAATCTCTTCCAGAGACATGTTAAAACTATTCTCAAGAAAGAAACATCGTTGAAGGTTAACGCATCTTTCTGTGGAGAATTTGTGGTCATAAAAGCAGGCAAAGAGATCTACGAATACAAATATATGAAAACAAAAAACGCTCCGATTTTCAGAGACATTAACATTGCCGCCTGGTTTCAAGAGAATATATCTACTGCGGTGTTACGTAAGTTGGAAGAATTTCAAGAACGAGACAGCGGATGGAGTTTGTCCAGCATTATCAACATAACATTCAATATAAATAAATTTACACCACAGCTGGGTTCTAGTTTTATTAATTTACCAGATGATATACGTCTGAAACATGCATGCATAAACATTCAAAATGTAGACGATGCATGTTTTGCTTGGGCTGTCAACGCAGCATTGAATCCAGCACTAAGTAATTCAAATAGAACGACCAGCTATCCTCACTACTCAACCGCTTTAAACTTAACAAATATTGTGTTTCCGATGACTATAAAACAAATTCCTCTATTTGAGAAGCAAAACAATCTCTCTATCAATGTATATATTTTGGAAGTCTCAAAATGGAAAAAGTTTACCGTAGTACCAACCTATCTAACAAAAGCAAAACAGGCAAAGCATGTAAACCTTCTCCTGATTAAAGATAGATATGATCATGAAGACAGCCAAACAGACGATGGTTGCAAAACTCGTTATCACTACGTATGGATAAAAGATTTGTCAAGACTAGTATCAAATCAATTGGACAAACACAATAGCAAAAAGTACTTTTGTGATCGGTGTCTTCATTACTTTAAAAGCGAAGACAAACTGGGAAAACATCTGGAAGACTGCGAAATGATGAATGAATGCAAGGTGTCTTTTAAAAAAGAAGGAAAGATTAAATTTCAAAACTTCGGAAACAAAGAGAAATGTCCATTTATAGTGTACGCGGATTTTGAAAGCATATTAAATCCAATTAACATTAAATTGGGAGATAAGAGCACTAAGTACCAGCTGCACGAAGCACATAGCGTGGGCTATTATTTTAAATGTGCTTATGACGACACCTTATCTTTCTACCGCAGTTATAGAGGGGTTAATTGCGCCGAATGGTTTGCAGAACAATTAAAGCAGCTGGCCGAAGATATAGAGACGGCGTTCCTATGTGAGATACCAATGGAAATTACCCGTAATGAAGAGCAAAAATTTAGGCAGGCATCCTTATGCCACATATGCGAAAAACCGCTGGATACAGATCGTGTCAGAGACCACTGCCACTTGACTGGAAAGTATCGAGGAGCCGCACATAAAAAATGTAACATTAAATACCAAGATTGTAGAACCATTCCAGTGGTGTTCCACAACATGAGTGGATACGACTCACACTTTCTAATAAAAGATGTTGCATTAAAAATAGAGGGTAACATACATCTGATTCCAAACAACAACGAAAATTTTATAGCCATTACCAAATACATCTCTGAAAACTTGGTAAAATTTAAATTTATAGACTCGATGCGCTTTATGGCCTCATCTCTCGACAAATTAAGTTCAAATTTGGATGAGAAACCCATATTAAAGAGCCAGTTTGCGCATTTAGAAGTAGAGCAATACAATCTATTAACACGCAAAGGAGTGTTTCCGTACGACCACGTCAAATCATGGGAGAGTTTATATGAAAAAAGTTTGCCTACGTATCATCAATTTTACTCTAAGTTGACGGAATCTAATATATATCTTGAAGATTATGCCCACGCGCAAAAAGTATGGGATGAATTTCGAATACAAACTATTGGAGAGTATAGCGATCTCTACTTAAAAACAGACGTTTTGTTGCTGGCCGATGTGTTCGAGAGTTTTAGAGACGTCTGCTTGAAACACTATAAGTTAGACCCAGCTCATTATTATACAGCTCCAGGATTAAGTTGGGATGCCATGCTAAAATGTACAAAGCATGAGCTGGACTATATTAACGACATAGATATTTTGATGTTTATTGAAAAAGGGATACGTGGAGGTCTCACCCAATGCTCAAAGAGACATGCAAAGGCAAACAACAAATACATGGGCAATTATAATCCAAGTGCACCTCAAAAATATTTGATGTATTATGATATTAATGCAATGTATGCATGGGCAATGTCGCAATACCTTCCTCATGGCGATCTCAAGTGGGTTGAAGGGGATGTGAGCAACTTCAATTATCATGTATCTGATGATGCATCTGTAGGATATATTCTCGAAGTAGATCTGGCATATCCTGATGGCATACACGATATGCAAAGAGATCTACCTATGGCCCCAGAAAAAAGATGTCCCCCTAAATTCAAACAGGCTAAAATGCTTGCTACTCTATATAATAAAGAAAAATATGTAATTCATTATCGTAATTTAAAGCAGTATGTATCGGAGGGTCTGATTGTCAACAAAATTTATAGAGTGCTTCAGTTTCACCAGTCTCCTTGGCTAAAAAAATACATCGACGTGAATGCTGAACTGCGCAAAAAAGCAACAAACGACTTCGAGAAAGATTTTTTTAAATTGATGAGTAATGCTGTCTTTGGAAAAACTATGGAGAATGTGCGAAATAGGAGACGTATAAAGCTGATAACCAGATGGGATGGAAGGTATGGCGCTGAAGCCCGAATTGCCAGTCCTAATTTCCACGCTTGTAAAATATTGGATGAAAATATTGTTTTAATAGAAATGCTTGAGACGGAGGTGATATTCACCAAACCTATTTATGTAGGTATGGCAATTCTAGATATTTCCAAGACCCTTCTCTACGATTTTCATTACGGCTATATAAAGAATAAATATGGAGACAAGGCTCAACTGTGTTATACAGACACAGACTCACTTATTTATGAGATCGAAACGGATGACGTATATGCTGACATAAAACGGGACATTGAGCGTTTTGATACATCAGAGTACGCCCCAGACAATATTTATGGGATCCCTCTGACAAATAAAAAGGTGCCAGGATTAATGAAAGATGAGAATAAGGGAAAAATAATGACCGAATTTGTAGGCCTTAGAGCTAAAATGTATACATGTATGGTCCCATCAGCTGACAAACCTATCACAAAGAAGGCTAAAGGAATCAAAGGGTACGTGGTCAAGACGCAGATAACGTTTGAAGACTACCTCAATTGTCTACAAAAAAATGTTGAGATGACTCACCAGCAAAACAGTATAAGATCATTTAATCATACAGTGTACTCGGTATCACAACAAAAGATATCTCTCAGCCCGCATGACAACAAGAGGTATCTGATTTCGTCATCACACGGCACCCTCCCATGGGGGCACTACTCCATTATGAAATAAAAATGATATTAACAATGTATCAGAAATATTACATATTTGAATAATGCATATTTAAGTTTTGTAACAATAGGAAATATATAATACTTTATTTTTATTATTAAAAACTCTCTTTTATTTATCCTATATCATTTATATATATATAAATCGGTATCATGCTAATTAAATTATTAAGTTTTAGCGTTTTGTGTTATTATCATTCTTATGTTTTTTTATACATCCATAAATTAATGAGCACCGAAGCCGCCGGACGCCGGCCGCCGGTAGCCTGCTGCTATTGTTTTTTATGTCGATAAGCTGTAATTATATATATATTATAAATTTAAAGTAATAGTTTAATTAAACATTATTAAACACGTAATTAATAATTATTGTTAAAATTTCTCTTGTAGAAAATGAATACAATTAAGCAGCAACAAAGTTTTTTAGAATAATAGAGGAGATACGAGAGCAACTAATTATCATTAAAGATAATTCATCAGAGATCAAACCATTAATTTTTGCAATGGGGAGGGTAAAAAAGATGAATTTGTTAAAGTTTAATACATATATTAATAAAAAGATACACAGACTATGATCGTTTAGTGACGACATGTTTATTTTTTTTTTTATGATATTTTTATTCTACTTTATATAGTTTCCAGCTATCATTATCATTTCCGGTTTTCAAATATCTGATAATAAAATGTTGGTGTGATAGCGTTTATTATATAATATATATATATATATTATATTATTGAAAACGCATACAAAATAGTTTAATTCAGAAAAAAAAAAATTAGCAATAAATAATTTGTGTTCATTAATTTTATCAAATTTTCAGTTTTAACAACCCACTAGCGGCAAAATCTCGAAATCTTTAAAATTTTACAATAATTCTTAATAGACGTATTTATATTCTAATCAGCATAGAAAGTATATTTTGTACTAAAAGATTTTAGCCTCAGATATATAATTAACATTTACGTTTATACTGTAACGTGATAAGCGATTGAAGGAATCCCTCAGGATGTTGACTCATAAGCAAATCTTGAAATCTCCATATTGAAAGGGTTCCGTAATAGAGAGCGCTGCTTATACCGCATCTCTCTAAAAATAGCGAGCGCTTTTGTAGCGCTGTACCGCTGTAACTATATCGCTATACCGCTATATCGCTATTCCGCTATACCGCTATACCGCTACTAAAAACGTGTAGCATATGTGTAAATAAATTAGATGCAACCCAACTCAATGTAAAGATACATTTTAAAATTGATTATAATGCAATAATATAGCGAGCGGCTAGGTTTGCAAAGTCATGCGGATGCATTTACTAAATGCAAACCGATAACATAAAAATTCAAAAAAAAAAAAAAAATCATATCACCGGGAATATAACGCAATATAATTTGGTGATTTTCGGAGTTAATTTAGGATCCATTATTTTAATTTATTATAAATTTGAGAATAATCTCATATTGTATCTATGCTTTATTACTTACTTACTGCGTCGGAAGTTGTGGTATGATAAGAGAACTAGACATATGTTTATAATTATTATTATTAAAGAAGGAAATATTTATAAGATAACAGATAAGGAAAACAAATATGATTTATAATTCTAAAGTAAAAATATATATTTCCTATTAATCCAATTTTAATCATCTCATATACTAACAGTAGTACAATGTATTATTTCTAATCATCTCATATACTAACAGTAGTACAATGTATTATACGATAATCTCCCCACGCCAGAGAATCTTCATTGTTTATCCAGTAGCGTGAATCATCCCAGTACACACCTGATTTAGCGATTTCTTCGACAGATAAACATCCTCGCCACAATTCATAATTTTGAATGTTTAATTTTATGTTTTTCATAATATCTTCATTGGAAATTCTTGTAAGAAACAGATTGCGTACATTCTTGTTGTACCACTCTTCTAAATTTTTACGTTGTAATAGTTGAACGAAGTTGTTTACATAGTAATAATTTCCTTCGTTCCGTCGATGACATATCAGCTCTGCGGATATCCATAGAGATGAGTGGACTAGTTGCAGCATTCGACTTATTTCGGCTTCAAATACGTTGTAACATTTGTTGAAAAACGTCTCATTATCCTGAGTTAGAGGGGTAATATATGCAGATATCATAGAAGCATTGGGCCACGTAATAGGATCCCAATGCGTATATTCAACATTTTCGCAGCTGGTGCTCTCCTCAATACAACCATTCTCAATAAAACACATCTTGATACTAAGCACTAATTCTTAGTTACGGATTAACATAGTTGGTTTTTGTGGGATGAGAGTTGAGGTAAGTAAAAATTATTTTATACATATTATTATACATATCACACAGTTATAATCATTTTCAGCGTTATCATTAGTTATTGTTGTCAATAAAATTGTCTTATTAGCTTTGGCTAACGGCGGCTAATCGGTGGCTAACGGTAGTTAATCGGTGGCTAAAGGAGAGTAATAGTGGTTAATCGGTGGCTAGCGGTATAGCCACCGATAGCGAGTGAGCGTAAATACCATTGCGACCTCTTCATCACAATGCGCTACCTCTTTGTTATGCGTTATGATGTCACACCGGTATAAGCGATCGGTGTCTAATCGGTGGCTAACGGTGGCTTCTATCCACTTCCATCCACTTCAATCCACTTGCATCCACTTGCATCCGTTTCAATCCACTTGCAATCCACCTAATCCATCTACTTTCAATCCAATTTCAATCCACTTTCAATGATGTATAAATAGCAGTTGCAGATGTAGTCTATTACTCAGTTTTAAAATAGCTATTGCAGAGCACATACACATCAATATGTTTGAATGTAGAGAATGTAATAAAAAATATTCATTTATACAAAATTTGCGTAGACATGAGAGAAGTCACAACAAAAGATCTCAACTCACATGTGTCTATTGTTCTAAAATATTTTTCCGTCCCGACTTGTACAAGCGTCATTTGTCAACCAAGCATCATGGTTATGATGTGCCAACTAAAATGATTAAATTAATGAATCGTGAAGAGCAAACTGTAGGTGATGATAATAATGATGATGATGTTGAAATAGCCCAAAAAGAAAAACACATCAAAATATATGATAATATTGATCTAGCAATTGAAAACGATAAATTGGAAGAATTTAGAGATAGTATATTAAAAAAGGTACAACGAGTAAAACAATCAAAAAACGATGCCAGTTTGATTGAAAGTGAAGTAAAAAAAGTGGAAGCAAAAGTACCTGAAAATCATGTCATAGACAATGACTTAATAGAAGTAAGCAGTTTGGATAAAAGTGTAGTTGAAGATATTGAAACAGGTGTACCCAAAGAATATGATATATACAAAGGCTTAATGGTGGTAATAAAAGAAAACAGAACAAACCTTTCAATGTTAACCGACGCCTTTCAGGAGTTGTTAAGTTACCTGGATTTGTGGGAACATCAATTTGATCTCAGTAATTCTCAAACATCCAAACGGAACATATCCACAGAATTTCCAAGAAATTGTATTATTAAGAGGGAAGATGATGAAGAAACTGTTTTCACGGACTATGATTCAGAACACAACATATCTTTCCTCGATAAAAAAATTGCAAACGGGATGTCGTTTAATCCATTTATTGAATGGAATGACCCTCACGAGTTGGTTGAACGATTATGGTTGTTAAAAAAGTCTCAACATTTTGGAAACACATACAACAATTATGAGATTCAAACTATCGAAAACGCTTTAAGAGAAGCCGACATAATTGAGTAATTTTGGCTAATGATATTCTTAATTAACAGCAGTTGTCATTGAGATGTTGTTACCAGCGGTTGTTATGCTGCTTCCAGCACTAATCTGCACAGACCCTACTTTAAACAACGTTGTAGTCAATGTATCAAATGGAAATTTTTCAAACATACGTATAAAGAGGCTGGAATGCCGAATGAATTATGTTAACCGTTTAGTGCACTAAATGTGAAGTTAATGGGAAATAAAACATAATCAACAAGAAACACTTATGGAGCCGACTTGATACAACTTCAACGAGAAATAAAAATCTTGGAAAATAAGTTCCAACTGGCGGTAGAAAAAGTTAACGTTATGAATAAGACTAATCAAATTGTGGAGGTATTACCGAAAATAATTGATTCCAAACTGAAGATTCGCCTCCAACTGTTTCAAGAGGAAGTGGATGCAGCTGTGAACAAGACAAATGAAATTGTAAAGATTCTACCGGAAATGATTGATTCTAAGCTGAACATCCGACTAGGAGTTATTGAGAAACAATTAAACATCACAAGAAATTATTCGTCTAAATAATTATGTTGATAAACATAAATTGATTAGAAATGTATAATAGGAAATATATAATATTTTATGAAAATTATGTTTTACTTTTTATCTTATTCATGAATTTCAAAGGATATGCAATAAGAAATCTATATGAAATAATCGCTTAATAATAAAATTACATTATCTCAATAACATCCAACATCTTATCAGAGCTCTATGATGTAGTAGTATATCGCAATATGAAAATAAGAAACTAAATATTTTGTAAAATAACGTGATGTAGGTAAAAATTGTTTATCTTTACGATGCTTGAGTTTATCAATATTCTCCCAATTGTCTATTCTACACATGTTTAGTAGTTAAATGTGTTATCAGTCAACTGCTTTATAATAAATAATTTTTATTACTCTTTATAAGATTTTTATGATCATTTATTTTATGTATAATTTTATTAAATTAATCAAATATCTGTAAGTTTGATAATTTATGAAATAAATGTATTTTTTAATTGTAATTTATTTGTCTTATTTTTATCCTGTACAGCTGAGCATGTCGTGTTGAAGGTCGGTTATTGTAATTTACATGTGATAAGCAATGCACTGTTAAGAGATATTAGTTTTTATCGCAATTGTTGTAGTAATTACACTTATTATATTCTATTATTATTAATTATTTGCACACACACATAAAATATTTATTCTGATTAATTTTTATATATAATCAAATTACAATTTTTTTGTATTAATAATTAAAATAAATTTCTTATAGCGTGTTTTAATTAAAATAAATGTCTAATCGCTTTAAAATGCACCTTGATAAACGTTATCACAATAACATCCGGAATTTCTCAGATATCTCTATGGTATTATTATTAATTTATATAATTATTATTAATTTATATAATTATTATTATATTTATATGTTGTAAGGTTCTAGTAACTTACCTTTAACATCTAATTAATTTTTGGATTAGGTTCTAGCAACTTACCTTTAACATCTAATTAATTTTTGGATTAGGTTCTAGCAACTTACCTTTAGCATCTAATTAATTTTTAGATAATTTAAATAGGTTGTAATAGTTATCTTTTGATATTATTATTATTTTTACAGTTGTGTGGGAGAATTACTTCTTACCGCTATCATTTTCCTTTTCCTGTGCATTTAGTATAAATGCAGGCCGATTAAATTATTGCACTCATTTAATAATAAAATATCCCGGAACAATGGTTTATTGCAATTTTATAATGGCTAAAATCGCGGAATTAATTCCGAAAATGGATGTAAGTACATTATTTTCTTAAATTATTATTATTATGAATAAATTTTATCTTATTTTATTTATTTATTTATTTTTTATTTTTTGATTATATTTCTTTTCAAAATTTCAGAACTCCGTTGTGAAGTGCCCTTGCGCACATAACTTTGTTTACACCCCCGAGCGGGGTGACATTTTATACGGGGTCCAACAATTTGGGGCCGAGCACTTCGTTTGGGTGTTCGCGTTGGCGGCCGCCCAACGCGTAATATATATTTCGTTGGAAAAAGACGCCGGCATGTGTAAGTTTAAATACTTTATTTTTATTTATTTATTTATTTATTTAGTGTGGAACTATCATATATGTATATATATATATGATAACGTGGATTCTAAAAATAGATGTTAAAATTAACAAATTGGAGCAAACCGCAGGTCAAAAGAGCTAAAAATTTTCAAAAGTTTGGATATATATATATATATATATATATATATATATGTATATATATATATATATATTGAAAGCAGTTTATTATTACATATTACATTTTTGATTTAAGTTAATAGAATCTTTTTCTAATTTGCAGGTTGAGCTTCACCTCCATCCCATCTGCCGCTGAATAAATAAAAATAAATATAATAAATATGTATACATTTTTTATTTTAGGCGTTAAATAAAACAGAGATGAAATATGATTTATATGTGTATAATTAAATATCCAATCACTTTGATTTTTATTAGAAAACTTCTCGAGACAGTGAAGGTCAGGAGCGTTATTCCAGCGTTAGCAATATATTAGCTTGATATTATGGTAAGAGCATGTGTTGATAAATATTTTTATGACGTCACATATTGATAGTCATCCGTGTGCTTATTACGCTAAATTTTAGGATGATCTCATTAATTAGATAAACAATATAAAATATCAAGATCAACTTACAATAATTTCAACATATTTGTTTTGATAAAACTCCATAATTTAAATTATGATTTTATGTAGCATGAAAATGATTTGCATTGAGGTAATTTTAGTATCTTGCAAGTCGATTTTGATAAACAGGATGTGCGATAGCGATTAATTCATAATACATATAAGCGGATGCAGCGGTCACCTACTGATAGCACAGAGATGGGTGCGGATGACGTCACTTACTGCGAGGGTGGGGGTCGCACGGTATCTCTCCTGTTGCCGGCAACCTATTGCTGTTGCTGCTGCTATTTCTGTTGCTGCTTCTATTGCTGTTGCTGCTGCTATTGCTGTTGCTGCTGCTATTGCTGTTGCTATTGCTGCTGCTATTGCTGTTGCTACTGCTATTGCTGTTGCTGCTGCTATTGCTGTTGCTGCTGCTATTTCTGTTGCTGCTTCTATTGCTGTTGCTGCTGCTATTGCTGTTGCTGCTGCTATTGCTGTTGCTATTGCTGCTGCTATTGCTGTTGCTACTGCTATTGCTGTTGCTGCTGCTATTGCTGTTGCTGCTGCTATTTCTGTTGATGCTATTGCTGTTGCTGCTGCTATTGCTGTTGCTGCTGCTATTGCTGTTGCTGCTGCTATTGCTTTTGCTGCTGCTATTGCTGTTGCTGCTGCTGCTATTGCTGTTGCTATTGCTGTTGCTGCTGCTATTGCTGTTGCTATTGCTGCTGCTATTGCTGTTGCTACTGCTATTGCTGTTGCTACTGCTATTGCTGTTGCTACTGCTATTGCTGTTGCTGCTGCTATTGCTGTTGCTGCTGCTGTTGCTGCTGCTATTGCTGCTGCTGCTGCTATTGCTGTTGCTGCTGCTATCATTTGTTTCTTTATTTTAAACCATCCAGAAGGTTTTTTGTATTTTTATCGCTTAGGAGCGGGTCAAGTACAAGTTTTTATTTTAGATTCGTGATGTACGCGCCGAGCGCTTTCATTTGAGTACCATGAAGGCCCTTTTTGCAACACCGGAAGTCGCACTTCCGGTCGCCATTTTTGATTCTGGGATAAAGATTACCACTTCCGGTCGCCATCTTGGATTTACTTTTGGCACACCCTGTATATACAAAGTCTTTCGACCACCCTGTATATATGCTCGTTCGCTTGCTGCCGCTAGGTGGCTGCTGCTGCTGCTGTTTGGGTTGCCTGCTGCTGCTGCTGTTGTTTGGGATGAATTTCCCGCCAAAAATATGTCGGTAAAGTAGGGAGGCCGGTTGCAAAATGTGTGTTTAGACCCCCCATGTAAACCTTATGGGATTTTGAGCCAGAACCCGCCTAGCCTCTCTACTAACGTTCGCAATAGCATCGACAATATCAATCTCAGAATATTGGATCAAGCGGGGGATCCCATTAATTTTAGGAGAGAAAATATTTTAGTAAGATTGAAATTAAAACCTCTGTAAGATGGGAATTGTTTTCGGTAATAAAAAGAAGAAGAACAATGCGTTCCCCATCAGTTCCTCTTTGCCTACGAAAGAGGTGACACGTCTTAATTTATCCCGATTATTGGCTCTAGGTTACAGAGTGAAACATTATGGGAAAAATTAACATTTTTGATGAAGTGCAATTTGATGAGAGCATCGTTAAAGAACAGTATCATTCTTACCGACCAAGGACTACAAACTTTGATAATAACGATGAAATCAGAATCACAATTCAGAACCAAGATATTTTTACATGTCCAAGCGAAAGCAGTATATACTTGGTTGGAGAGGTCGAAGGGCAACCATCAGATGGAAAAACATTTAGCATAACCAACAACGTTTTCTCATTCTTGTTCGAAGAAATCCGATATGAGTTAAACGGTGTCGAGATTGATAGAACGAGAGATTTGGGTATCTCGAGCACTATGAAGGGGTTCCTTTCCTACGGAGACGCCGAAGAAATGAAAGTTTTGGGAACTGCCGGGTGGGGCAAAACCGGTCAAATAAAAACATATTTTGTGAATAAAAAGTTTTTTGCTCTTATTCCGCTAAAGTGTTGGTTAGGATTTGCCGAAGACTATAAAAAAATAATGGGATTTGCAAAACACGAACTAATTCTACTACGTGCGTCTACTGATGTAAATTGTTTTATAAGCGATGATACTGATAAAAAAGTAACTAGCCTGATTAAATTTAAAATAAACAAAGTCGAGTGGAGAGTACCACATATACAATTAAATGATGAGATTAAATTACAAATGTTGGAACAAGTTAAAACCGATCCTAGAATCTTAATCCCATTTCGCAAATGGGAACTACACGAACTACCCTCTATGAATAAATCTAAAGATAGTGTTTGGTCCGTAAAAACCTCAAACAGTCTAGAGAAATCACGATATGTAATTATAGCTTTTCACGTCAACAAAAAGGGTGTGTCGAGTGAAGACGTTTCCACATTCGATCATTGTAACATTAAAAACATAAGAATCTATCTAAATTCTGAAACATATCCATACGAAAATTTAAATTTGGATTTTGACAATGGCGAATATTTAACCGCCTACGAGATGTACTGCCAATTTCAAAGTAGTTATTATGATAATGCAAAAAATCAACCATACTTTTCGTTTACTGATTTTAAGAATCACACAATGTTTGTATTTGACGTTTCAAAACAAAATGAAAGCATCAAGTCCTCGACGGTAGACTTGCGCCTTGAAATGGAAGCTTCTCAGATTTTTAAAGACAATACTAGGTGTTATTGTCTCATTTTGAGCGATACCATAGTTGAATACACACCGCTATCAGGGTTGGTTCGAAAACTCGTGTGATGGGAAAAAGAGTGAGATTCAGTGAGCCCGAGTCAACGGTCATTTATTTGCCTGAAGAATGTGGTGACTATAGAAGCGGTGCTGAATGGATGATTGAAGCACAAAATAGAGTACGATTTCAACGTAGAATTAAAAAGATTGCAATAACATTGGAAGCAGTAGTGAATCCTGAACGTAGAAAAATGCGTCAAATACCCACCATCAATTGAGCTCTTATTTTTAGTCGAGTACAGGTCGTTGATGTGTACACTTCATATAACATGATGATTATATTGGCCATCGATATGCAAGGATTTGTAATTGCAAATCAGTTTATGCCGAAGGAAATAAGTATTGCAACAAATTACAAAAATATTCACACTTACTTGATGAAACCGACAATCGACTACTCGTTTTTAACATCGAAGGAAAAAATCCAAGCCAGATGGTTGGAAAATAATTACCACTCAATTCCATACTCCGGAGGAATTGTTGATATGGCCGAGATTGACAACATCTTTTACGGATTTACTCAGAATTTATCCGATGTGACGTGCGTGGTCAAGGGTGCTCAAAAAGAAGATTTTTTAAAAAGACATTTCCCGAATTTTACCATATTAAACCTTGAAGGTGAAATTAATTCACCAAAGTTTGAAAAATGTACTCATTTCTGTGCAAATCACACGGATGAGTTTAGTAATTGTTCATTTCAAAATGTAAAAAAAATTTGTACTTATTTAAATGATAATAATAATACTAAATATTATTAAATGTAACTTATTGTGTAATTGGTAATGTTAGATTGTTATGTGACATTATTATTGATAAACGTACAAATTTATCTTGTAATTTTTTTTTAAATAATAATAAATGTGTTATTAAGATGTTGTGTTTAATTTAACTACCTTTATAATAAACAATATACATTTTTATCAGAAAGTCAATTACATCCTGTTACTTCTGATTATGTTATAATTTCCTGTTGAAAATTGGTGATATGTTATCATGCATGTTGTTATGAAATGATGAAATAAAACACAGTTATAACATACATTTGATTTTCTTTTATTTAATGATTGTTAATATATCTTTTATATAATTTATGAAATATATATGAAATTATAATTACACATTTAACATTTGTTTCTTTATTTTAAACCATCCAGGAGGTTTTTTGTATTTTTATCGCTTAGGAGCGGGTCAAGTACAAGTTTTTATTTTAGATTTGTGACGTACGCGACGGGCGCTTTCATTTGAGTACCATGAAGGCCCTTTTTGCAACACCGGAAGTCGCACTTCCGGTCGCCATTTTTGATTTTGTGGTAAAGATTGCCACTTCCGGTCGCCATCTTGGATTTATTTTTGACACACCCTGTATATACAAAGTCTTTCGACCACCCTGTATATATGCTCGTTCGCTTGCTGCCGCTAGGTGGCTGCTGGTATCGCGCGTTGCACTCGCACACTTGAGACAAAACATTGGAATTTCCCCCTCTCATATTTTCCATCCTTCCATTTCCGATTTCTGGTTCTCACTCTCACACAAGGGGCTCTTATGGAGGTATAAAGACAGAGTGCGTATACCGGATGTCACTGATAACAACTGATAAGCAACTGATAAGCCCCGCCGCCCCCTCGTCCCGACACCTCGTCGGGCCACACCCCGCCCTAATTCTTCCCGCCAACACCAGCGACGGTGGCGACACACCAATTAAGCCGGCCCAGGTGTGGACTCAGTGATGGGCAGGTGAGAAAAGTAATTTTAGACCCCCCATGTAAACCTATACCCCCTATACCGGGCGGTATAGCGGTATAGCGGTATAGCGGTATAGCGCTATAGCGGTATAGCGGTATAGCGGTATAGCGCTATAGCGGTATAGCGGTATAGCGGTATAGCGCTATAACGGTATAGCGGTATAGCGCTATAGCGGTATAGCGGTATAGCGGTATAGCGCTATAGCGGTATAGCGGTATAGCGGTATAGCGGTATAGCGCTATAGCGGTATAGCGGTATAGCGCTATAGCGGTATAGCGGTATAGCGCTATAGCGGTATAGCGCTATAGCGGTATAGCGGTATAGCGGTATAGCGGTATAGCGGTATAGCGCTATAGCGGTATAGCGCTATAGCGGTATAGCGCTATAGCGGTATAGCGGTATAGCGGTATAGCGGTATAGCGGTATAGCGGTATAGCGGTATAGCGGTATAGCGGTATAGCGCTATAGCGGTATAGCGGTATAGCGCTATAGCGGTATAGCGGTATAGCGCTATAGCGGTATAGCGCTATAGCGGTATAGCGGTATAGCGGTATAGCGCTATAGCGGTATAGCGGTATAGCGCTATAGCGGTATAGCGGTATAGCGGTATAGCGGTATAGCGGTTCGTCGTAAATTTTTCCATTAATCGGACTATACCGTCAGCAACGTTTGAAATTGTAGCCATGATGATAAAGTAGTAGTGTACTCCCGAAGGTTGTACTAGACTGATTTTGAACCCTCTGATTGTTTTTATACAAGGTTATAAATTGCAAAACGTCAGTAGTTTCCTCCAATCAAATGCATCTAAATCCTTATTTTCTAATTACTTCAGCACAATTATAATTTTCTTGTACCGTCATTGCTCTAATCTTTTATATGTCCCAACTAAATACTGCTAAAGTGGTGAGGGAAACAAACACAAGATTATACTAATAACATATTTATTAAAATTAATATAGTTTTTTATATATTACAATATTTTCATTACTTCAAAATCGTAATTCATCTGCTTAAAATGGAAATATAAACATTTGTTCATTAACAAAATATTTTCTGTATTCTGATTTGCGTACATTTATGATGTTATGTTGGAATACAAGTCCCCCTTCACCTTCAGGTATGAACGCATCATACCATTATAATACTCCTTAAACTTTAACATTTGTACAAGATCCAGCTTACATCCAATCACCTGTCTCAACTGAGTTAAGTTATTTAATGTAGACTGAGATAAAATGACTTTAAAATTTCTGCATTCCACGTTAAACACCTCGAAATCCTTGTACTGAATCCTCTCGATGCTAGTATCCGCTTCAAACATCTCAGGGCGGCCAATTTCCATAGTTGTCGGATCAATATTTAAAAACTCAATCCATTCTTCGACGGGCATCACCAGCTAGCCTCGAGCACCCCAGATTTTTACGGTGGGCTGAAAGCCCAATGCAGGACTGATGCCGACAGACACATATTTTGTCATCGACATGCTTAAGGGGTAAGTAGATCCTTCCAACATGATGGTTTCTTTCTTGATTCTGGCGTCCAAGTTTCTAAACATCTCGTCGATGGGATCCTCAATTTGATCGGATATTTCTGTTATTTCTTCTTATTTTACTTGTTATCCCCACCATATTTTCTTAACGTCACTTAACTCTCCATTATTGCATAATGTCCCCAAGGTAGAGTCTCAAAACATCCCGGAATCAAATATCTTTTGTTGTCGTGAGGGCTTAGAGATATTTTTTTCTGATTTATTGAATATATAGTGTGGTTTATTGACCTTATGGAAAGTTGTTGATGAGTCATTTCTATACCTCCGTTCAAACACCGCAGGTAATCGTCAAACGTAATGTGAGATTTCACCACGTATGATTTTATACCTTTAGACTTCTTGGTTACTTGCATCACAGCAGGTACCAACCTTACAAGCATACATTTTTGCTCGCAACCCCACAAACTCCGTCATAATTTGGCCGTGATTTTCATCCTTCATTAGCCCCGTAATCTTCTTGTTTAATAAAGGAATCCCATACGCTTTGTTCCGTGCGTATTCATAGGTAACAAAACGATGAATATCCTGCTTGATGTCGCTGTATACATCATCCGTTGCAATCTCATAAATAAGGGAGTCGGTGTTGGTGTAACAGAGTCGAGCATTGACTTCGTACTTGTTTTTTATGTACTTGTAGTAGAACTCGTACAACAAAGTCTTTGAAATGTTCAAGATAGCCATACGTCTCCACATCTTCGGCTAGCTGCTTCAATTGTTCTGCAAACCATTCGGCGCAACTGGGTCTTCTATAACTACGGTAAACGGATACAGTGTCGTCATAGGTACATTTAAAATAATAGCCCACGCTATGTGCTTCGTGCAGCTGGTACTTGGTGCTCCTGTCTTCCATTTTAATGTTAATTGGATTAAATATGCTTTCAAAATCTGTGTATACTATAAATGGACATCTTTCTATGTTTCCAAAATTTTGAAATTAAATTTTTCCTTTCTTTTTAAAAGTCACCTTATATTCATTTATCTGTTTGCAGTCTTCTAGATGTTTTTCTAACTTCTCTTCGTTGTGGAAGACACCAATCACAAAAGTACTTTTTGTATTTATTTTTGTCCGATTGATTTGACACCAGTCTTGACAATTTTTTTATCCAGACGTAATAATAATAAGTTTTGCAAACATCGTCTGTTTGGCTATTTTCAATATCGTATCTATCTTGAATTAAGAGGAAGTTTACATGCTTTGCTTGTTTTGCTTTTGTAAGAGAGGTTGGCACTACGATAATGCTTTTTTTTTTTTTTTTTTTAATTAATTTAATATTACGTTATATATAATGTTTAAAAACTTTTTTCGACAAGTCTCAACATGCAACTTTTTTTCTTATAACTTATTTCCAAAACCTATTCAGTCAGCAATTTTTGTTTTGTCTTTACATGTGAATTTTTTTTTCATAACATACTTTCTGTTCAAAACCTATTATCGCTTGAACATTACGTCATCTCAATTAATATTTTTTGAAAAGTTTCAACCTGCAAAACTTCAATTATTTGTTATGCCCGTGCGACCATGACGTCATCCTTCACTAGTTACTTTGTCTTAGCCCCTTTTACTCCATTGTACACAACACAGCATAGCATAGTGCCCTTTTGGTATTATCTATTTATTATTATTAGTCATATTTATTTAACAAAAAATTACATACATAAAAAAAAATTAATCAAACAGATAATTACAATAGCACTCTTGTTAAACTGGCTATCGACCGTGGTCTTTCAGCCAATCTATTTATTAATATATATATGATTATTAATATATATATATATATAAAAATATACTTGTTACCTTTTCCTTTTCTTGTTTCCCCTCTCACCGTGAATTTTGTTAGTCTCCATCCACTTTTTACTTCTACATTTTAGCCTCCATCCGCTTTATACGTTAACAATGCCCACCCGCTGTCTCGCTCTTATCAATAAATAAGTTAATACTTACATTGAGGTTAGGGTATTTTAATAAAAATTTTATACTTTATTGAGCTGATTTTACTTTTATATATTAAGACCGGTTTCGACCTTTAGACCATCATCAGTTTTTTCTTTTCTTTTCACAGGTGTTCTTGTGTGTTGCGGGTGGTGTGAATTTTTCAATTATTTTAAACTGTGCAATAATCAGAAACAAATACTATTAATACTTACAATTTAATCTCAATTATTTTATTACTTATTATTTGTTTATTAATCAATTCTGTTAAAGATGTAATACATGATGTTTCAAATGTATACCCTGTAAACGCATGTAATAGATAAAAATACAGATAGTGTGTAATTTTGCATACGCAGCACATTCCGATATTTCCTTGTACAGACGCGTCCTTGCTTCTCTCTCGATTTGTTTCATAACTTGAGTCAGCAAATTTTATTCTTATTTTGCATCCCACTCTTTCATGCAGTCGCACTCCCGGAGAATCTCCGTTACAAATGATCATACTGCTGATAAGAACTGATAAGGAGGCATAGCCGGCCGAGCGCCCTTGGGTGACTCAGGTAATGTATGCGCCCATAAAAATGTTGTTGTATTAATACCATATCTTCTTTAATAAATATTTATATGCTTTTTTCTCCCTTCCTTTTACAGAACCTAAATATTGAAAAGGAGGTAGTTAAAAATAATTGAAACGTACACATATATTTTTTGTTTAACTTATATATTATAAAAAAAATAAATAAACGGATATTGATAAAAATAATAAAATAAATATATAAATTTAAATTAGAGTATCTGTGTTGACAAAATGATTTACTCTGCGGTAAATCCAAGTATTATGAACCTCTCAGCGGATTATATATTAATATTGATACTCAAATTAATAATCACTAACAATGCCCATCAGCTGTCTCGTTCTTGAAATTCTTCCAACTTGCGCAACAGCACGTCAGATATATTCTCTACAAACCACTCATTTAATTCACAGTCTCGATCAACCACCGCATTTTTTGTGTTTATGTACTTGAAATCTTCCACGATCCCGTCTTGACTGTTTTTCACAAATTTACCACAAAATACTGTATTTATTTTATAAAACCTCCTTTTTCAACGCTAGTTTTATCCGTTTTTCAAACAAAATTTCACAATCTTTTAAATATGCTGCTGGGTCCCGGTGTTTGAGTTGCCTGCTGCTGCCGTTTTGGTACCGAACGCGCATCAGTTTTTGCGCAACACATTTTACGTCGAGCGATGACGTCACCTACTGTGAGGGTGGCGGCCGAGCGGTAACTCTTTTAGGGTGCATGATAGAGCCGTTCTGACCATGGATTTGATTTTTCTATCCCCGGGCTCTTCCACCCTTAGGCCCTTTTGGCTTTCCGATCACATAGTAGTTTATAAGTACCCCGTTCGAGATCTTCCACCCTTTACATCATAGTACCGTTTTGGGCACCCACCGTCACCCGTTATGCCCTTTTGGCTTTGATTTTACCCTACTTCCGTCCTTATGGCCGTTTTGCTAAAAATATTTGAATTTCCCGCCAAAAATAATGTCAGTAAAGTAGGGAGACCGATTGCAAAAATCGATGACTCACCACAATTAAAATTTTTGACATGTCTCGACACGCAAAATTTCTATTACGTCATCCATCCCAACTTACTTTTTCTGCCACCGCGGCGCTGACGTGCACTCATTCTCCATCCCACTCTTTCCGAGTTTTCGCACACCCCTCGCACTCACACACTCTTATGGAGGTACTGCACACTTTGCACACAGAAGGGCGCCACAGGCGGCGCCCACTTTCACATGCCCAGATGGCCGGCTCCGACCGGATCCCCAAATCCCAAGGTCAACCCAGCGCCCACTTCCTTTGACGCGCCCAGATGGCCGTGCCCAACCGGATGTCAGAAATCCAAGATGGCCGCCAAACGCCGATTTTGGACCCCTTGTAAATGCCCATAAGAAATTGCGCCCGTATCCGCTTAGTTCCTCTACTCCTAACCTTTTACATAATACAATTCTTTATCTTCATTGTAATTTTATTTTACCCTATTCTAAATGAAATGCCATCACACAAATTTAAATATACCAATCATTCAATTAATTTATTAGACAGGCAAGCAATTTTTTTTTTTAATTTAAATCTTCTTTATACTATTAACAAATCAAGTTGCATTTAATATAATGTAATATTTTACATTAAATGCGATAAAATTATATTAGTTAGTATAAAACGAAGCATTTAAAGACAGGAATATATTAACTTCTTCACTCAACCTTCATCAATAAAAGGGGAAACATAAAACTATAAATAGATTTTATTTGTATTTTTTTGTAGTAGACCGTTTCTTTTGGATATTACAGCATCCTTTTAACTTATTTTCGCCGTAATGATATTTGTATAGGCTACTATTATTTTATTTTACATTATTTTATTTTAAATTATGATGGATGGATTTATTTCTTATTATATCACAATAAATGTAGTACAATTAAAAACACTTTTATGCTAGGTATCAATCTACGTATATAAGCGTGAAGAAATTATGATTGTTATTTTTTTCCACTTGTAAAAAGTGTAAACCGTTTTTGCGCATGTTAATTGATTATTTAATTTGAAAATGCAATTGTGTAAGTATACAAATAAAAAATTTGTTTTTTAAGTAACAGTTAAATTTTTTATTTTATAATTGTTACGCTGCGTATAATATGGTTTCAATAAATACAACAATCCAATATTAATTAAAGTATTAGTTAATACAAGATAACTTGCTTAGAATTTAATTAAATGAATTAATATTAAAACTTAAAACATATTAACCGCATTAAGCAGTAATGGTCCGACGGCGGATAATACTTATTTTATTTTATCTCAAAAAACACATAATATTGTTAATTATTTGTTCCGTTTGGGTGAAACAAGTAAACAAGTTAACAACTAAACAACAAACTAACTAAACAAGTTAACAAGTTAACAAATAAACAAGTAAACCGGTATACAACAAAACAACTAAACATGTAAACAACTAAACAAGTAAATAACTAAACAAATAAACAAGTAAACAAATAAACAAGTAAACAAATAAACAACTAAACAGAACATCAAGTAAACAAGTAATCAAGTAAACAACTACACAAGTAAACAACAAAATAAGTAAAAAAGTAAACAAGTAACCAAGTAACCAAGTAAACAAGTAAACAAGTAAACAAGTAAACAAGTAAACAAGTAAACAAGTAAACAAGTAAACAAGTAAACAAGTAAACAAGTAAACAAGTAAACAAGTAAACAAGTAAACAAATAAACAAGTAAACAAATAAACAAATAAACAAGTAAACAAGTATACAAGCAAACAAGTAAACAAGTAAACAAATAAACAAGTAAACCAGTAAACAAGTAAACAAGTGAACAAATAAACAAGTAAACCAGTAAACACCTGAACAAGCTTCATCTATAATTCTTTCTTGTTATTTATTTTATTTTTATTCACTTATTAATTGTAATATTCTTTTGCGCATAGTAATAGTTTAATCGAATTGCAATTGCAATTTTCTAAGTATATAACTAAACATTTTTTCTTTAATGTAACAATTAATATTATCTAAACTTTGTAGTATTTATCCGTCGGCAGTTGAATTTCTTATTTTATATTATTACACCGCATAAAATAAGCTTTTAATAAACACAAAAATTCATTATTCAATTAATCTGAATGATCACATTACATGTAATGGCCCAACGTCGAATAAATTACTTATTTAATATTATCTTAACATACACATAATATAGTTTTTTTTATTTGTTTTGTGGTACTGTTGTTTGTGTGAAACAAATAAACAAGTAAACAAGTAAACAAGTAAACAATTAAACAAGTAAACAAGTAAACAAGTAAACAAGTAAACAAGTAAACAATTAAACAAGTAAACAAGTAAACATGTAATCAATTAAACAAGTAAACAAATAAACAAGCAAAGAAATAAGCAAGTTAACAAGTGAACAAGTAAACAAATAATCAAATAAACAAGTTATCAAGTTAACAAGTTAACAAGCAAACTAGTAAACTAGTAAACAAGTTAACAAGTAAATAAATAAACAATTTATTAAGTTATCAAGTTATCAAGTTAACAAGCAAACACGTTAACAAGTAAACAAGTAAACAAATAACTAAACAAGTAAAGAATTAAATAAATAAACTGATAAACATGTAAACAAGTAAACAACTAAACAACTAAACAACTAAACAACAAACTAACAAAACAAGTAAACAAGTTTACAAGTAAACAAGTTTACAAGTAAACAAGTTTACAAGTAAACAAGTTTACAAGTAAACAAGTTTACAAGTAAACAACTAAACAACTAAACAACAAACTAACAAAACAAGTTAACAAGTAAACAAGTAATACTCAAACAAGTGAACAAGCAAAGAAGTAAACAAGTAATTACGTAAACAAATAAACAACTAAATAAGTAAACCAGTAAACAAGTAAACAAAAAAACAAGTAAACAAGTAAACAATTTATTCTGTAATCTTTTATTGTTATTTATTGTATTTATTGTTTTTTTTTCACTTACTAAGTATAAACCTTTTTTGCGCATAATAATAGTTTAATTAATTTGCAATTGCAATTTTTTAAGTATTTAACTAAACATTTTTTCTATAATGTAACATTTAATATTATCTGAACTTTATAGTATTTATCCGTCGGCAGTTGAATTTCTTATTTTATATTATTGCACCGCATAAAATAAGCTATCAATAGATACAAAGATTTAGTATTCAAATAATCTGACTAATCACTATTACAAGATAACTTGTTTTAAATTAAATTGAATGCATTAAGATTAAAACTTAAAATATGTTAACTGGATTAAAGTGTAATGGTCCGACGGCGGATAAATTACTTATTTTATATTATCTCAACATACACATAATATAGTTATTTATTTGTTTCGTTATACAGTTGTTTGTGTGAAACAAGTAAACAAGTAAACAACAAACTAACTAAACAAGTAAACAAGTAAACAACTGAATATGTTAACCAGTAACCAAGTAAACAAGTAAACAAGTAAACAAGTAAACAAGTAAACAAGTAAACAAGTAAACAAGTAAACAAGTAAACAAGTAAACAAGTAAACAAATAATCAAGTAAACAAATAAACAAATAAACAAGTAAACTAGTGTACAACAAAACAACTAAACATGTAAACAACAAAACAACTAAACATGTAAACAACTAAACAAGTAAATAACTAAACAAATAAACAAGTAAACAAATAAACAACTAACCAGAACAACAAGTAATCAAGTAAACAACTACACAAGTAAACAACTAAATAAATAAAAAAGTAAACAAGTTAACAAGTTAACAAGTTAACAAGTAAACAAGTAAACAAGTAAACAAGTAAACAAGTAAACAAGTAAACAAGTAAACAAGGAAACAAGTAAACAAGTAAACAAGTAAACGAGTAAACAAATAAACAAGTAAACAAGTATACAATTAAACAGGTAAACCGGTAAACAAGTAAACAAATAAACAAGTAAAGAAGTAACCAACTAAACAAATACACATGTAAACAAGTAAATAACTAAACGTCTAAATAAGTAAGCCGCCAGATCATTACTGTTTAATTCAGTTAGTTTTAGTTGCATGCATTTAATTTAACCTGTCAAACAATGTGGAAGTAAAAGTTTACTTATTGTATATTTTGTAATCTGCATACTTTGAAATTTTTGTTAAATAAATTTCAATTAAATAGAACAATTTTGCTTATTAAATTACAAAAACTTTTTTTCATATAATATTTATTATTAAAAACTGCAAAATAAATTTGTTAATTAGGTTACATTATAATTAAAAAGTTTATATTGATTATTGAAAACTATTGTGATTGATATAGTGTTGTATGATATTAACCCGCAATAAAACAATAAGTAAAAGCAGTAATAAATAATAGAATGATACTATATTACATCGCCGTGAATTTGTGTTTATCTCAAAGTCATGCTAGTTCAATAGCCTGCTTAAGCAGCAGATGTTTCAAACAATATAATGCTAACAATATCTCTATTATGCCACTTGCCGTCGCTAGGTATTAAAATAAAATTAAGGATTATTCCAATAAAAATAAATAGTACTGCGTGTTTTGTATAATTAATCAGCATATTGCAGCACAGGATAAAAATTTAATCAAAACTAATTGATGCAAATTGAATTAATATAAAACGTTGCAATAACAAAAGAAAATAGTAGGCGGTCACAAATTTCTATCACTGGTCACGCCCATAGAAGATCACATTTATTTTGGCGCCTTCACCATGGTTTCATATGTTGCGTTGCGTATATAAAACATACGAGACCACGACTTCGTATGTTCTTTGTGATCTTGCATGTTTCGTTGCGTATCTAAAATGGTCTTGCATGTTGCATTGTATATATATATATATATATATATATATATATATTTGTCTTTATTTATAATAGCGGCGACTACTACTAAGGTCATTAGCTAATTATTTTAATTTAATAATATTAACCACAAAATGGTTAAATAAATAAATACTAAACCTAACATTGCTAAAATTAAAAACTAAATAAAAACTAAAAAAACTGACAACAAAGTTGTAAAAGACTTTGATGTGAGTACCTATACAATAACCTAACCTAATATCACAGATGACACCGAAGCTGTATGATTTATATTATTATTATTCATTTTGAATATAATATTATCCCATAATAAAATGTACAATTAAAGACATTACGCATGCTCACGCTCGAGTGAACTTTTATATTATACATACATAAGAAATTAAAAAGTGGAGAGCAAAACTTGTTTTTAAATCTATTTATAATTAAGTTGCTAAATTATAATCAATCGTTCGGCTGTTCATCTTTACAGCGGGGTATCGGAAATCTAGAATAAGCACTGTGGGTGTTTATGTAAATTAATAATTATTTAAACGCATAGGTTTATATTTTCATTCGATAACACCCGCTTGTTGATGGTTTAAATCTTATTAAATAATTTCCTTTCAACGTAAAATGTTTACCTGTGTCCGCAGTCCGCACATGCATAAATTTTATTAACCTTCAAATATAAAAATCATACAAATTATATAATTTAATCATTTAAAACAAGATCACGCAGTCCAATATAATTGTTTCAATACATGAATTTAATTGATAATAAAATAATTTATCAAAATAAAACAAAAAATCTATCATTATTATTAATACAAATAATAGAATAATATGTGCACATTAAAATATTTCATATTATAAGCATATTATTATAAAATAAATGTATTAAAACTATAATACCATATAATTTACATATAAGATGCAGTTTATTGAGAGCAATTTTAATGTTAACAATATTTTAAATTTAAAGGATAATATTAAATGAATCTCGATTGATGAAAAATTAAGAAATATTACAAATTTATAAATGTACACAAAGTTGTGTCTTGATTTACATGTATTCTTATGAAAAAGTGGGACAAGACCCAGCAATTAAGCGATTTAGCATTGTTTCTTATGTAAAACACACACAAATCTGTTTACCTCAGGGGCCCTTTTGTCACGGGGGAGATTCTTCTGCGGGGAAAGGGGCGTGGCACAATCACTTCACATTCACTGGAGACACAAAGTAGCGGTTCGGGGTGATATAAAGTCATACACAATAGTAAGTAAACAAAAGTCTATTCAGTAACGTAAGGTAATGTTATAAACATAAGGAAATCAACAAATTTACAATACAAGACACAGTATGATATACTCAAATGCATGCGTCAATTTACAAGGTTAAAACACAATTAGAAAATGATAGAATAGAATAGTTATGAATCATATGACTGGGTATGACAATCAAGTTAAAACAAAAGGTAATGTTGAGCCGTGGCAGAGAGCCGTCGAACCAACGGGCAGGTCAGGCCCGCAGCGCGTTGGTCAAATCCGGGCTCGTGGGGGCCACGCAAAACAATAACACAACAGATACAACAAAGATAACAACAAAAATAACAAAAATACAATTTAACAATGATAACAATAAAAGATGGGCAGATTTCCGCGATAGCGAGAAACGTTCACTATGCTGATTACTCAGTTCACTGCAGTTTTCCGTTAGCGAGATAGGAAGGTCAGGCCCTCTGCGTAACTCTAATAGGAAAGCTGCGTCGAAGTCGAGCGGTAGTCAGCGACTGCCGAATGTTTTTTTTTTTTTTTTTTTGGGTTGGGGCGGCAAAATCTTCAAAAGACTAACACAAAGTGTCGGATTCACCTCATATGAAGCGCCTACCGACTAAAATCCGCCCCGTTGAACATACCCGGGAGTGCGGCACATAACAGTAATGTAAAAAACATTTGTGCATAACCTTCCCATCGAAATATGAATGAACGCACCGTAAAATATGTATCGTATTGCGTCTTACGACGCCAACCATATAGGCGTTACTTTAGATATATCTCACGTTTGCCATCTTCCTCTCACTTTTTATCGTGCGAGGGTTCTTACAGCCGACAATAAAGTCGCTTGAGAGGCAGTCATCTGTTTGAAGAACTCTGCCATGTCGGAATTAATATATTTTGGAGCGGATTGCAAACGGGTTTTATTCCGCTGCTTAGCTTGCTGTGCCCGTAATTTCTTACGAACATCACAGCCAGCGAATGATGCCGTGTGTTCCCCAGCGCATTTGGGCGGCGCGTTCACGTCTTTCGTGCATTCCGCAGAATAGTGCGGACCGGCGCATTTTACACAAACGGGGTTACCGTAGCACCTAGATGCCGTGTGCCCGTAGCACTGGCATGTATGGCACTGGCTGATTTCGCCCGTGCGACGCTTTGACACAACCTTAATGGTCAGCGTAAAAAGCTCTTTGAGGTTAAAAATCTCTTGGCCTTTACCGGAATTTTCGAGCTGCACGTACAGCATCGGATATTCGACATCGAGGAGTTTATTCCCCAGCCGAGTTACAGAAAGGACGTTGAATCCCAGCGATTCAAGTTTTTTCTTAACATCTTCCTCAGAGTGAGTCTCTTTGGGGATGTTTTTTACAATCGCTTTGACGGATTTCTCGTCTCGCGTTTGAAACGTAAAATAATTGGCTTTACCTGAAGCTTTCAGGAGAGCCGTCGCCGTACGGAAATCTTCCATAGCGTTCAAAGTAAAGCGGATGCCGTCGTTGATGTTTATAGCGCTGACAACTTTCACGCCGCTGTCTTTGAACGTCTTGCTCCACTTGTTAAATTCGCGTTTATCGCTTTTCAACAGAACTCGAAGAGGGCGTTGAGGACGCATTATTTTTAACCGCCGGCTTTGCAGATGGTTTGCGTGCCGTAACAACAGGAGTTGCGGTTTGACGGGCTGCAGAAGTAGATGGTTTCTGCGGGGATTGGGAAAGGATTTCGGAATAATTCTTACTCTTAATATTCTTTTCCATTCGTCTTTTCTTCTGTGTCGATTTCGATTCGACGAGCTGGTATGGCTGTTCCTGCACTACGGGCTGCTGAACATCCATCTGCGATAACTCAACAGATACGTCGCGGGCATCGGTCCCGGAGGGTTGGTCCGTTTTCAATGCGTCGTCATCGTCTGATGAGGTGTCGGAGTCAGTTAGGGGGGCTTGCCTCTTGGATGCTTGCTGCAGCTGTGGCTCCTGCTCCATCTGCAACATTTCAACAAGATTTGAATTATTAGTATCAATTGCCGCCTTAATAGGCTCGCAATTAATACTAATTGACGTATCCTTGATGAGCATCTTCATAAGCTGCTTTATCGTGCCTCGCATCTGCGTGATGGTCTCTTCCAGTCCGCGGATTTTCTCGGCATGCGAAGACTGCATAGAGCGGAAGGTTTCTTCAAATCCCTGCAGTCTCGGCGTGACGAGTTCCATAGTCGAGGCCGTGAGGGCTTTCAGCACGCTTCTCGAGGAAAATCCATCGATAACTTTTTGGATGCCCTCAATAGCCCCGGCGAGCTTATCTTCTAAGTTCGATATTCTCTTGTCAAACTTGACAAAAGCGGCCTCGAACTGCTTCACTTTTACATCCATTTCGGGATGTTGTGTATCTGAAAATAAAATATTGTTAATTAAATGTGATAAATCACAAATAATTAACAATAGTTAGCGGTGCGAATTGCAATAAAAATTGCATTTATCCGTAGTTGTCGCTTGCTGGCTAATTGCTGGCGGGCTCTCTCTACGATGTGGACTCTAATCGACTGCCGAATGGACCGGTGTTCGCTTGTTACCGGAGCACATTGACCTAATTAAGTAATTAATTAGTAAAACATAATTAATTACTAATTAGAAAGAACAACATCCGTACGCAGAGATTAATAATGGAAGGAACAAAGGAAATTAAAGGAATAATAATAATTCATAATTATGATTAATAATTGTAATTATAATTATTCATAATAATTATAATTTAATCATGATAATTATTATTATTAACCAATTGTTAATAATAATAATCAATATAAACTCCCAACCATGAATTATTATTAAAAGATAGCAATGCCGCGCGAGAATAATAACACCTGACGGCGCCGCGCAGAGTTCCGATCGCGTACAGGAACGGTCAATGCAGCCGAGTAGGGAATGCAACAACTACGTTCCGCGAGGCGGGCGCACCCCTCTCCGCTCGCTCACCGGTTCACACGATTCATGCACACGCAGACCCGCGCGCGTTTCATCATCTATAACCGAGACATATGCTGGGTTGCACCAACATCAGTCGGTCCGAACCGTCCGTTAATTTTTTTTTATAAAGTTGCTTGTTTCGTGGTGTAGTGGGTATCATACCCGCTTAGCACACGAAAGGTCCCCGGTTCGATACCAGGCAAAATAAAACTTTTTTTTTTTTAATTATGGTTTTTAATTATTATTTATTTTAATTTTAAGTGATTATCACTCATTTACCTCAAATTTTATATTTTTATATATATTTTCAGATAATTTCAATATTTATAATATATTCATCATATACCTATATTCAACTGTTCGGGATGTCTTGATTGCAAATTAATTGAATTAAATTAAGATGTAACGTTATTCCTTGTTTTAATTTATTTTGTGTTTGTTAGGTTACATCATTTATTATATTCAATAAGATATTTATATTTTAAACAAATATCTTACAAATAATCTTTTTTTAATTCAATTAATTTATATAAAATATAAAAAATTAAAACTTTATAGAACAAAAACAATCTATTCAGAATAAAATAAAGTAAAGTACTCATAATTTAAAAAAATTATAAATATAAATTTTTAAAAAAGTTGGTTTTGCTCTAGGATCGAACCAAGGACCCACCTTCCGCTTGGGTCTGATATCCACTACACCACGAAACAATAATTTGAAAATCAGTTAATACTGGATACTATAATGGAATTTATATACACAAAAAGAACAATGAAAACGTTTATGATAGGTTCCATTAACCACAGTCGTTCAAAACGGCGAATTTGATCCGATTATTGACCGTTTTCTGTTACACCAACATTCATCGATCGGAATCCTCCGTTATTTAACACCTAAAAATTGACTGATTTGAACCGACCGAATTTCGGACGGTTATTTGAATTACGGTGTGTTTCTAACCTCAAAATTGTGAATTAATGAATTTGTTTACATTTGAAAATGGATTCATCAAGTTCTAGTTCATCTACTTCAGGTGGTTTAGATGATATAATACATATGTTAAATATGAGAAATTATTATTATATGTTATATTATTTATTTGGACAATTAAATTTGAAATGTCAATCGCTTCGGCGCATACATCGTAGAACATCGGGATCGCGTTGATGCAAACACTCGGTCGCGACGGGCCGTCTAAAAACAATCGGTTTAAACTGACCGTTTTAACCTGCGGATTGCAACCCAGCAAAAAATGTTATTGAATATGATAAATGGTGTAACACAAAACAAATTAAAACGTTACATCTGAATTTAATTCAATTAATTTGCAATCTAGACATCCGAAAAGTTGAAAAACATATCAAAATTACAATCTAAAAATATATATAAAATTATAAAATTTTAAATAAATACGAGATAATCACTTAAAGTTAAAATAAATAATAATTAAAAACCATAATTAAAAAAAAAAGTTTTATTTTGCCTGGTATCGAACCGGGGACCTTTCGTGTGCTAAGCGGGTATGATACCCACTACACCACGAAACAAGCAACTTTATAAAAAAAAATTAACGGACGGTTCGGACCGACTGATGTTGGTGCAACCCAGCAATAGTCTCAGCTCGAGTGCGAGTGTAAGTAATATTAACTTGGATTGCTTTCTATAAACGGTGCAACAGGGCCTGGTAATTCCGGCCACACTGTGACATAGTAAAGTAAATAGCAGAACTGGAATATTCAACCTGTGTGGTTGGGCAATCTGTGTGATTGCGTGTGTAGGGATTCTTGTGAGAATCCAGAGCTTGTGTAGCTTGTGTGTGTGGGGTCCAGAGAGTATTCAGTAGGGCCACTGACCGTGTTAGCTTCGGCGCAGGGTTACGTCCTACCACACAATACCCTCCTCTGGGCCGTGGCGAGTAGAGAGGCAGTGAGAAGGAATCGAGGCGGACTCCTGGTGAATCGGAGGCTCGATTCGCAGAACCCGAATTGTAACACGCTGGTTTTAACTATAACGGTGTCCAACCATAGGCTCCGCCTCTTGCCTATTCGGGTACAAGATGCTGGCCACAAGGGTGCGCAAGACGCAGTAGGGATGGTTGCGAATCTGAACATCCCGGCGGGAACGCCGGTAACACTTTGACGTACCGTTTAATATGCGGTCCGCGCAGAATTAACAAAAATGTCTCGCTCAAAGAATAAATTCAGTCTTCAAGACAACACTCGACAACACTACAGTGTCAACACGTACATTTATCGCATCCGTCGATGTTTGCATTATTTTGTGTCTGCGACAAAAGTAAAGGCGCACGAGGAAGACTGTGCGGAAATGAATGATTGCAAGATTAGAATTCCTACTAAAGAAAATTCAAACGTGCAATTTAAGAACGAGAAGAACAAAGAGCCTTTGCCATTTGTAGTATATGCGGATCTCGAATGTATGTTAATCAAAACTAATGATAAAAATAATACGCAAGAACATGTACCACATAGTATTGGTTACTTCGTAAAGTGCTCCTATGACGATTCTCTTAGTTTTTATAAAAGTCACCGAGGTGTTGACTGCCAGCAATGGTTTACACAGGAGATGAAACAATTTGCAGAAGACGTTGAAACGGTATTTCTTTGCCCATTGCCGATGGAACCTCTTAGTCCAACGCAGGAATTAAAATTTTGCTCTATTTCACACTGTCACATCTGCGAAAAACCTTTTAATATTTGTGAGAAACGAGTCCGTGATCACTGTCACCTTACAGGTGCATACCGAGGAGCTGCACACGAGGAATGTAATATTAATTACCAGGACAGCGACGTGATCCCTGTAATATTTTACAATTTAAGTGGATATGAATCACATTTTATTATTAAAAATTTAGCAAAAGATTTTGAAGAGCGGATTGACTTGCTGCCTATAAATAAGGAGCGATATATTTCATTCACAAAGCATGTTGATAAAAACTTAGTCAAATTTAGATTTATTGATTTATTCAGATTTTTAGCATCTGGACTTGCAACTTTAGCTTCATATTTAGTAGAATATACACATTTAAAATCACAATTTCCAAATTTAGCTGAATCAAATTTAACACTATTAACGCGAAAAGGTGTTTTCCCATATGATTATATAGATTCATGGACAAAATTATCCGAGACTGAATTACCTAAAAAAGATAATTTTTATAATAAATTAACAGATACTGATATTAATGATGATGACTATGAGCACGCATGTACAGTTTGGAAAAAATTTGGCTGTCAAAATTTAAGCGAATATTCAGACTTGTACCTGAAAACGGACGTCATGCTGTTGGCAATTTTGGAGCAGCAGTTTGAATACATATGGCTTAGATCCTGCTCACTACTACACATTACCAGGGTATACCTGGGATGCCATGCTCAAGTATACAAAAATAAACTTGGAGCTGCTTACAGATATCGAAATGATTATGTTTATTGAACGTGGTATTCGAGGGGGTCTAAGTCAATGTTTGAAACGATATGCAAAAGCCAACAACAAATACATGCCTAATTATGATCCAAATAAACAATCAACATTTTTAACTTATAACGATATAAATAATCAATATGGATGGGCAATGTCTCAGTATCTTCCATACGGTGGATTTGAATGGGTGGATGATCCAGAAAACTTTAATTTCAGTAATATATCTAAGGATAATTCTGAAGGTTGTATTTTAGAGGTTGATATCGATTATCCAGAATCTATGCATGATCTCCATAGCGATCTTCCGTTTTGCCCTGAACATCACACACCTCCAAATTCACGCGAAAAGAAATTATTAGCAACCTTGTATAATAAAAAACGTTATATCATACATTACCGAAATTTAACAACAGGCTATGGAAAACGGGTTGAAATTAGTAAAAATTTATCGTGTGCTAAAATTTAACTTAAATACAAAATTGAGAACAGCCGCAGTTAACAACTTTGAAAAGAATTTATTTAAACTTATGAATAATGCCGTTATAGGAAAAACAATGGAAAATATCCGTAAACACTCCAACGTTAAATTGGTAACTAAATGGGAGGGTCGTTACGGTGCCGAGGCATTGATTGCAAAACCAAATTTTAAATCTTCAACAGTTTTTGATGAAAATTTAGTTGCCATCGAATTAAATAAGACAGAAATTTACTTTAATAAACCGATTTATATAGGAATGTGCATACTCGATATTTCTAAATTAAAAATTTACGATTTCCATTATTTTTATATGAGAAGTCGATTCGGTGATAAGACAAAGGTTTGCTACACCGACACTAATTCACATATTTACGAAGTAGAAACCCCTGATTTATATGAAGTTATTCGGAGTGATGCGCCAGAGTTCTTCGATACTAGTGACTACCCCGAAAACAACATCTATAATATTCCTCGTGTGAATAAAAAGGTTCTCGGTATGATGAAGAATGAGCATGCAGGCAAGGCGATGACTGAGTTTATAGGTCTTCGCTCTAAAATATATGCAGTTCGAGTAAATGATAAGGACAAGGATAAAAAAGCCAAAGGTGTTAAGAAGCACATTGTTAAAAACCAAATTACATTCAACGATTACCTTGAGAGTTTGCGCACAGGTAAAGAAACAGTTGTAGAGCATCAACTTATCAAATCAACGAAACATAATGTTTCTACCGTTACACAATCTAAAATTGCTGTCAGTCCTTACGACACTAAGCGTTACATCTGTCTAGATGGAATTTCAACTTTACCATGGGGGCATTATTCCATTATGGATGACTCATTATAAGATACTCTAATGTTACTCATTAAATGTTAATCAAATAAATGTCTACTCATACTAAATATGTATATCGATATGTTTGTATTTATTTATTTTGGAATAAAAATATATTTTAGTAAAAATATCTGTTTTTTTTTTTTTTAATTTTACATAATCCTATATGTTCCACAAGTTGATCACTTGTTAACCTCATACAAAATTACCTAGATATCAAAAGTGTGTTATTAATGTATTAATTATGATAGTTGTGTTATGAAATGTAGGAATACTCAAGCAGTTCTCTAATAGCCTTCAGGCGACAATTTCCCCAGATCATGTTTACATTTTAAACATACGAAAACACTATATATACCTAACTCTTTAAAGGTGACAACGTCCGTTTCAAAGAGGAATAAAGATCACCCGGAGTTGATACTCACCCCTCGTAAGAGGTATTAGCGTGTTTTCATGCGGAAAACAGTTGACCACGAGTTAGCCTCTTAAAAACAATGTTAGTATTATATATATTAAAAAATAAAAATGTAACTATTGTTACAGTTATTACGGAAAAGCTACATCATAATACTGTATGTAATTTTAATTATCCACTTTCTTTTAATAATCGCGTAATTAATTATAAAACTAAATTATCCGATTACACTCGGCCTGGGAGACCCGAAGGATTGCGAAGTCGCGCGATGTAGTAGTATTGTGGCCTCCGATTATTAATAGATGACACGCGAATTTTGATAACGCCCTTTGGAGATGGTTTTTTAAAAAAACAATTTTATTACAATTTAAATGAATTATAATTTTAATATTTCGATCAGGAGCTCTGAATATACACTGAGCTAAATAATGTGTTACAAATCTTTATATAAACTAAAACTGATTACTAAGCTTAATCCATATAAGGAGTGCAGCTGCACTATGAATAATGTTTCTTTGTCTATAATGCTGAGCTTTGCGTCTCCAATGCACGTGTTACTGATGCTGACCTAGCGTCTGCTATGGGGACCCATTGTTCAGTGATTTATAACTTCTCCATCCTTAAATTAGAATCCTGGGGTTTGGAACAGGATTTGGCATGGTCACGTTTGGACGTGGTGTTGGTTATTGAAGTTGCATTGTAGCTCTATATCTTTTAACATAGTAATATACATAAAATAAAATAATAAAAATGATTATAATATAGATTATGATTGTCCAGACACTTATGTTGTTGTAATATATTGGAACTTCTGAAATTAATTCGATTTTTTGGTTTTGCATAATTAATGCATTACGAATGTGTTTAGTTTCATCCAGATTTATCGAATTAAGTACCAATGGTTTGAATTTGATCATTGGACTTGTTTTGGCAAAAAAGAAAAGTTCAGGCAATTCAATTATTTTGAATTTGCTGAACGAATTTTTGTAACTTGGAATTGAAATGTTTCCAACTTTCACTTTACACGATGAACTTAGTTCTAAAATATACGTTCCGAAAAGTGGTATTTTGTCTTTATTAGAGCCACATATTTGTGTAGCCACATTTTTTTCTGGTAAAGTGACAATCCACTTGTTGTATTTTTATAGCTTTTGGATTTTTTCACCATGGTTGTAGTTGATGAATCTGCAACAAGAGTAGGTTTTCTTAATTCTTTTATGTGAATTATCTGTTTCTTGTTATTATTGTGTTCATTAGTAATTTCAACTCGAGTTCTTTCTAAAACCTCGGTTATTTTATAAGGTCCTAAAAATTTGTTACTCTTTTTATTCCTACCTTTTAGATTCTGTTTATAAACTATTTGTCCTAAACTAAATTCAACAGTAGATTCTCCCTGTTTGTTGGTTTTTGATATAGTTTTTTGTTTGTCAAGTTTTTCATTTACTTGTTGGTAAACATGTTTCAATTTCTCCTTATGATTTTGGGTATAGTCGGTGTAATATGAATTTGGTATAAAAATTTCATTAGGGTCTCTGGATTGGGTATGACCGAATGTTAGTTCAAAAGGCGTACAATTTGTAGCGCTGTGTATTGAACTGTTATATCCTAGAACGGCATAATCCATTAGGTTATCATCTTCCGGGTAGTTTTCTTGTAGAATACGAAGGTGTTCAATAATAGTCGAATGAAATCGTTCAACTATACTGTTTGACTCGTGATGAGCTGGTGTTGTGAAATGTACATTGACTTGATGAAATTTTAACATTTCTTTTACCATTTCATTGTTAAATTCTTATCCATTGTCTACTACTATTTTTTCGGGTACTCCGAATGATGTGAAATATTTCATTAAAGCTTTGCTAATATGAATGGCTGTTTTTCCACTAACTTGGAAAGCCTGTGCAAATTTTGTAAAAGAATCTACTAATGTTAGGTAGTTTTCATTGTCGTATGTGAATATGTCAATGTGAACTATTTGAAATGGTTTTGAGGCCGTTTCAGTCAACATCAGTGGCACATATGGCGTTTTTCTTGCATATTTTGTTCGTTGGCAAATATGACATGCGTTAATAAAATTCGATATTGTTAATTTCATGTTAATCCAATAATAATTTTTTTGAGATATTCAAGAGTTTTGCTTATCCCTCTATGGATTACTTTTCCTTCATGATGGTTTCTTACTAATAGGATTCGCTCTTCTTTGTCAATGATTGTGTTTACCTTTCTTGAACATCTAATTAATGTCGGACCTCTTTCGGAGAAGTGTTCTAAATATACTTTGTTAAAATCATGGAATAATTCATCTGTATGAAAGTGTAAATAGTATGTTTTTCCGAAAACGGTATAATTTTTTAAGAATTGTAAAATTAAATTTGAGTTATTAGTATTAGGAATTTTGATAGTGATTATTTTGTGATGTTCGTAGTTTTCTTGGCAAATATCTAGTTTATTATAAATTTGCGGTAAAATTAAGATTTGATTTTGTTTGTTGTTAATAACTTCGTCCAATATCTTTATTCCATCATTTGTGGTTTCATTAAAATTTGTATGTTGCGTTGACATTATAGTATGTTCTTTAGGTTCCATAATTTCTGTTGGTGGTTTTATTAGGATATCTGACAGTATATCAATTTGTGGATTTGGTGTAATCAAACTAGTTGATTGCATCGGGTTTTCAGTTAGATATCGTAGATATTCGAGAGTTTCATTATCAATTTCACCTGGGTGATTAATCATCGATAGTAGAGTAGCTAGGACAGTTCTGGCGCAAAATCCCATAAGGTTTACATGGGGGGTCTAAAATCACTTTTTGCAATCGGCTTTCCTACTTTACCGACATTATTTTTGGCGGAAAATTCAAATATTTCGCAATTGGTTTCTTTACTTTACCGGCATTTTGGTGGAAAATTCAAATGTGGTGAGTTGCGCATATGACAAAAACCGAAACGGCCCTAAGGATGGAAGTAGTGTAAAATTAAAACCCAAGAGGGGGCAACAGGTGGGGGCAGGGTGCCCAAAACGGCACTATAAGGGTGGGAAAGCCAAAAGGGCACTATAAGGGTGGAAATCCAAAACGGCACTATAAGGGTGGGGAAGCCAAAATGGGACTATAAGGGTGGGAAAGCCAAAAGGGTACTATAAGGGTGGAAAGCCAAAAGGGCGCTATAAGGGTGGGAAAGCCAAAACGGCACTATGATAAGAGTAGAAGATCTCAGACGGGATACTTGTAAACTACTATGTGATCGGAAAATCAGGGCCTAGGGGTGGAAGAGCCCGGGAGAAAAATTAAATCCGTGTCCAGACTATGTCGATCGACAAGGTCGACCGACATATGTCGTTCGACACTGTCGACTTTTGACTTGTCCACACACCACAGTATATGTAGACTAGTTGAGCGACAGTCACTGATCAAGCAAGTTAATAAATTAGTTAGTGAATTTTGATTACATTTTTTAAATAATGAGTGACTCTGAAGATGCTGCAGTTGCGGCTGCTGCAATTATCATTGCAGTTGCAGAAAGTCAACAACAACGCTGTCGTCGTCGTCTAAGGCGATTTTGGGTAAGGCCCAGCCTTGTACGAGGCAGAAAAAAGTATAGTACAGAAAAGTTTATTGGTGATTTATTGCTGAATGACGTTGATGATTTGAACATGGAGTACAGATGTGACGTAGGTTTTCAAAACTTTTTTAGAATGACGAATTCTGATTTTGAAAATCTATTAAGTATGATTGCACCAACAATCATTAAGCAAAACACAAGTTTCAGAAAAGCTATTTCAGTGAGCCAGCGCCTTGCAGTATCGCTGAGATTTTTGGCAACGGGAGATTCATACGTATCATTGGGCCACCTCTTGAAAATGTCAAAGCAAGTAATATCAGCTATTGTACCGGAAGTCTGTGATGCCCTGACAGTAGCTCTACTAGATTATATCAAGGTAAGAAAAGTACAACAAATATTTTAATGTAACTACTATATAGCATTTATTTTAACATTTGTTTATTATCATTCGTTTTATTTAAATAATTTATAGAAAAAAAAAAGTTACAGTTGTTTCTCGTTACATGAAATCGTATTGATTGTCGGTATTAAAATTATTTAGAGAGGTATCTGGTATGACAGATGCAGGTGAATCTGGTATGACAGATGCAGGTGACTGTGAGGCAGGATTGCTTGAGGAAGAGTGCGGTGAAATTAGCATAGGAGGCGTAGGCGAGTGGTAGGGCGAAAGCCTTGGCTGATTATTTCGATTTCCAGAGGGATACATGTTGAGATATGTTTCATAATGAAGCGGTTGAGAATTATACGAATAAACCCCCATACCCATTTCTGCTTCAAATAATGTGTTATTAATATTCTGCTGCGCCATAAATCTTGCTTGCGGTGAGTTAATATTTCTAAGCTTAATTGCTACCTGCTCACCAAATAATTGATATTCGTCTTTTTCTTTTTTCTTTGCCTGTATAGTTCTCAACAGGTTTACTGCTTCATCAATGACAGGTACATTAACAGCAGAACTTGAAATAACTTTACGTTTTTTAAGTGGTTTTTTGGGGGATGTAAATGTTTTTTTACTCTGTATTGTTGTCTTTGTTATACTTGCATTACTGTCTTCAGCGTTTAATCTCTCGTCCTCAGAATTGTCCATGTTTCCTGTACTATTATTTTCGTCATGTTTTTCTTGAGTTTCTTCATTTTGAGATTCCTGAAAAATACACTTATATTATATTTTTTAAATTGATATTAAAGTATTAAACATTTAATTTATTACAAGGGTTTTTTTAGTATTGTGTTGCTTGCTATAGTGGATGCAAATTACAATTTCATATATGCGAATGTTGGATGTCAAGGAAGAATTTCGGATGGTGGAGTTTTTAATAGTACATCTTTTAAGAAATGTCTAGATGACAACATTATGCACCTTCCCCCTACCCGCCCTTTACCGCAATTGAGTCTTCCGGTTCCATATGTCCTTGTAGGAGACGAAGCTTTTCAACTAACACCAAATCTTATGAAACCATTCTCTGGATTGCATAACAAAGGATCAAAACAAAGAATATTCAACTACCGGTTAAGTAGGGCTCAAAGAGTTTCAGAAAATGCATTTGGTATAATGTCTTCTCGTTTTCGTATATTTAGAAGACCAATGTTATTGAAGCCAAGTACTGCAAGAAAAGTAACATTGGCTGCAATTTATTTACATAACTATTTGAGGAAAAGCGGATCAAAAAATGTTTACTGCCCCATTGGGAGTTTGGATACGGAGTGTTCTGACAGTGGAGAAGTTATTCCAGGTCATTGGAGGCGAGATTCATCAACTTGTGAAATAAATAGTCTGCCTACGGTTCCCAGAAAAAATTGTACTGAGGCTCAAACGGTGAGAGAGGAATTTGCAGAATATTTCATAAGTGAGCCAGGAAAACTGCACTTCCAGTACGATAAGTAATTGTAATTGTTAATTAAGTAATAATTAATTTGTAGGTATAACTGTTTAATAAGTTTAATTACATTTATTTTGCTTTTGATTAAAAAATGTATTAATACCTAATTTATGGATTGTTTATTTATGTTTTCCTATTACCAAAAAATAATGGACGGTATTTATAAACCAAACATAGCACATGGTTATACTTAGATCTGTCTAATCATAATTTTGAAAATATTATAATACCTACTTATTAAAAAGTAGGTATTATTTGTTTTGTTTTTACAAAACAACAATTAACAATAAAATTATTTCGCATAACAATATTAATCATAAAATCAAGTAAATTAGTTTAAAACAAGCTAAATATTTAAAAAATCATAATTACCTGAGTGTTAATTAAATCTGTATCCTGAGTGTTTCTTGGTTTGTTCTTATCAGCCAAGAACATCATACTTTTGTATGCATTTGCTAATGTACTTTTCGTCTGCACCCATCCAAGTGGCACACTTTTCCTTCTTTCTTTCTCTGAAAAACTGGCTTTGCAAATTTTTAATTTTTTTTTCAACATCAGATTTTTCAATGGCAAAAGAAACTGCAATTTCCATGAGACCATCATGTCTTTTATTCCGATTTTTGTATAGGGAGTTAGTTTGATCCCACAAATAATCACGTTCCCTATACATTTCAATAAATGAAATAGTTTGTTCATCATTAAACTCCATTATAAATACGTGTTAATAAAATTATTTTAAATGGAATATTTTGATATAAACACAAATAAACAGCCTAAATATTTACTGAAAAAAGTTGACCGACACGTTTCAACACGTCCACACCTACTGATGTCGCTCGACTTCCTTTGATCCGTACCGACTTGATTCGGGTTACGTTCGATTCGACCCGACATGGTTCAACAAAGCCGGGCGACATGTCCAGACTTGTTCGACAGTGTCGATCGACCGTGTCGACCGACATCATTCGGCATAGTGTGGACGTAGCTTAAGAGAGTTACCGCTCGGCCGCCGCCTTCACAGTAGGTGACGTCATCCAGCGCTCGCGTTTCTGCGTTCAAGGTTACGCCCACGTCTCAAAATAATATGTAAAGATAAAAAATATGATGTGCTATGAGGAGGCAGATCCCGTCGCTATCCGCTTATCGTATGGCCATTCACACAATTTTATGATAATTAAAATGAATATGGATTAATAAACAAAAATGTATATTGTTGAATAAATTATTGAAAATAAGAATTCAGTACTCTATAATTATTTTCATAGTTAACGTGAAGTGATAAGCAAACGAATCGTGATAACGAAATTTTTATGAAGCGTTTATTTTATGAGGATATCTATTGCTAGATAAAAATAAACACTTATAATTATTTATTGTACATTTTGTTTTTAATCTTATGCGAGTAAAATATTAAAATCCTAAAATTACAAAATAATAAACAAAACCTTTGAGAGGCTGATGCAAAATCAACATGTGGTTTATAGTAAATGAGACGAGGCTGAAATTTTCCACGTTGATTTTTCATACATAGGTTGTAAAGAACTTCCTGTTTAAACGGGGTTGCCAGTCGTGAACTGAGCTCTTTATCGCACCCCATTTGATTTTTTGAGTAAAAAACAAAATTTCAAAACAAAAAAGACAATCTCTGGGTTCTGAGTAATATCCATAAATCAATCCTTACACAACTTGAGAAGGTCCAGGAGAAAGATAACGGGTGGGCGCTGAAAACGATTATAAATATTGCGTTCAATATAAACAAGTTTTCACCGCAACTGGACCCCTCCTATATCGAGCTGCCTAAGCAGATCAAGTTGAAGCATGCCTGCGTCAATGTTAAAAACCAAGATGATGCGTGTTTTGCGTGGGTGGATTCAAAGGAAAATAATGAATATGAGCGGTCCTTCTCATGGGATAAATTTTGGGGACTCAGACCACGGAGTTGGAAATTCCGAGTATTCGTGGTAATTTCAGCAGGCGCAGTAAGAAAAGACAATTATCAAATTGCTGAATGATGTTTCGATAAACATCTATAAAAAGGAATAGTCATATATTTTGTTTAGCGCTTAAAATTTGCCTAAAATTGTAGCCAACCTTTAATCGTTTTTAAACTCATATTGATTTAATTTAATGTATAATGAATTTTTATTCTTTATTATTATTTTGTTATAAAAATAGCAATTTTCAAGAACTTTTGTAAATTGATGGAAAATCATTTGTTAAAACGTTTACAAATGATATTCAATATTGATTCTATGAATAAGATTATATTAAAGTTTGATTTAGACATGGAAAAACGTCACTAGTGAAACAAAAAATAATTTTAAATTAATAGAAAATGATTTAATTTGCAAATTATTAACTTAAACATTTGTTAAAACGTTTACAAACTTTAACCTACAAAAACTTTAATGCTTGATTAAGTGCAAAATTCTTTTTTCCCAAAACTCGTCTCACTCTGTACACCCCATTAAACAAAATAATAAACTAATGTTTTCTTTATGTCTTGTGTGCAGAACAAATAAACCAAAGTGATTGTGAACACCCGGACGATGACAGAACTCTAGTTGGTAACGGGGATGCCGCTCATGAAGATTGTTATATTAATTATCAGGATAGTCATGTTATACCCGTTGTGTTTCATAATTTAAGCGGTTACGACAGCCATAGATAAAGGTTAAAAGTGAATAGAAAGTTGCAAGTGGATGGAAAGTGTATGTAAGTGGTATACCACTATACCGCTACCGCTATTCCGCTATACCGCTATACCGCTATACCACTATACCACTTTACCGCTGTCGCTATACCGATTTCAAAACAAAAAAAAGCTAAATTGTTTTTTATAAATATATGTCACTTAAATCCGGGTATTTATATGGAACAAGAAAAACTTGAGCATTTTCTATATGATTATAAAATAATATTTTTAAGGATGAAAAAAAGGAAAATATGGATTCTGAACGGTCCGTCTCAGAGGTAGGTATAAGGATTTAGACCACGGAAAGGGTTATTAAAAATTCACACTGCAATAGTCTCACAGTTTGAAGAATTTCAAGAAAAGATAGAGGATGGTGTTATAATCAATAATTATCATTCAACACTTGAAAGAGTGTAAAATTACAGTGCTCTCTTACGGAAACAAAAATTAATAATTTTAAATTATTTAAAAATGATAACTTTGGAGTTGCTCACTTCAGATTCATATTAATAACCAGGCAACATGGCTGAAATCATACATCAATTTAAACATATAATTGCAGACGGTCGCCACTATTTATAAAAATAGTAAGTAGGAATTATAAATAAGGTTAATCTTTGAAATAAAATCAAAAATTATGGAAAACGATTTTCTATATTATAAAATAATATTTTTAAGGATGAAAAAGGAAAATATGGTTTTAATTGAAATACTCAATTCATAGTTTACAGAAATTAAAGTATTAGTTTAATATAAAACCAAGAATAAAAATTAATTATTAAAAAAATATGGAAAACAATACCATTGTATTAATCAATACCGCCATATAATTAGGAAAACTTGTTGGACCCTGGCGAAGTTGTTAAGAAAGTCCTTCAGAATTTACAGAAATTAAAGTATTAGTTTAATATAAAGCCAAGAATAAATATTAATTATTAAAAAATTATGAAAAAACAATTCCATTATATTAAATGCATTTTCTATATTATAAAATAATATTTTTAAGGATGAAAAGGGAAAATAATATTAATTATTAAAAAATTATGGAAAACAATCCCATTATATTAATCAATACCGCCATATAATTAGGAAAAACTGTAGAGGTTGGACCCTGGCGAAGTTATTAAGCCAGTCCTTCATAATTTACAGAAATTAAAGTATTAGTTTAATATAAAGCCAAGAATAAATATTAATTATTAAAAAATTATGGAAAAACAATTCCATTATATTAAATGCATTTTCTATATTATAAAATAATATTTTTAAGGATGAAAAAGGAAAATATGGTTTTAATTGAAATACTCAATTCATAATTTACAGAAATTAAAGTATTAGTTTAATATAAAACCAAGAATAAATATTAATTATTAAAAAAATTATGGAAAACAAAACCATTATATTAAATGCATTTTCTATATTATAAAATAATATTTTTAAGGATGAAAAAGGAAAATAATATTAATTATTAAAACCATTATATTAATCAATACCGCCATATATAATTAGGAAAACCTGTATCGTTGGTGGTATCGATGGCCCACATCTCCAAATCATCAAACACACACACACCGCACATTACTTCACGCGCTATAATTTCATAATCAGGGGTGGGTGAAAGATATGCAGCGACTGGCACCGCCAATTTAGGACCGTTGAAGCTTCACAGATGGCGCATAAAACGACGCTTATTAAATTATAAATTGCCGCCACATTTGTATTTTAAATTCGACCAATAAGAGCCAAGCAGCCAAGGACGGGACTTGTTGATGTTTTAGTACGCCATTTTAAGTTATGATGCAGCTAGCCGGTTAAAGTGTGTGTATCGTGTGTTTTGTGTACAGGTGCATTTATTCAGGTAAGTTTTCTTTAATTATAATAATATAAGATGTCAGAGAAAGGGCTATTTGGGTATATGTGTAAAGCACCTATGTGCGATAGCGTTTATTATCGCAAGTTGCTAAACAATGGGAAAATCTTTAAATCGTAATGCTGTACCAATTATATTCAAAAGTGTAGATAGCATTGATTTGTCGGGTCATGACTCTGTTAATCCAATTATTCAGTTTCAGGTTATAAATAGTTTTGATTGTTCGGTGAATTCTAAAGTTGTGGATTTGATAAATGTAGATTCTACTGCCAAATCATTATCTTTGTTTAGTCATCCTTTTTTAAATCGGAAAAAATTAATAAATAATTGTGAAACAAAATATATCATATGTCTTTTACTAGAAACTATATTTTTATATTTTTCTATATAAATAATTAGTAAAAATATTAATTATAATTTAATTTTTGTTACAAATTGTTATCTGTTATTAATATTATTGTTTTATTATTTCATATTCGCTTTAATAATAATCATCATCGAGTCTTCAAGAAGTTGTCAAAGATTGGAAATGGGAGCTGCTGCTGATCAGATGAACGACAAAAAGGAGATTACTTCTATTACTCGTACAATATTGTAAGTAAGTTTTGTTTTTAAAATATTTATTCGTACTACGAGCAATGCTATGTTAGTACGAACAACTTTAACAGCACTTCATAAATAACTATGAAATGCCAAATTAAATCAAATTTCAAATTTAATTTGTTTGTTAACTTTGACAATTTAATTTTTTAGAAAAGTTGTACTGTCACAACATCATTATATCTAGTTGATATTTATAAAAGAATAGATGTTAATTGACATAAAATTAATTTTATATTACATACGTATATCATGTTTAAAAATAATATTTATTGTATTAATTCATAATATGTATTTATTTTTAGTTTCGAAGGAAAATGAAAGTCAAATTATGGGTACCTGAACTTCAAAAAGTAAGAAATTCATAATTTTTTATGTATTAAATATTTATTTTATTACTGTATTTGTTATAAATAAATTAAATTTTTATTATTACTTAAATTATTGTTCTTTTTATTTATATACATGTAAACTACCCTTACACATAAATATGAATACATAATATATTTATATTTAAGTAAAAATATAATATATTAATTATGTATTCATTTTTGTGTGTATTTTATAAAATTAAAATTTAATTTTAATTACTTGTTAAATTTAAATCTCCCGCTCGCCAGGTTGTTCCGATAAACGCGACATCTGTGAAGCATAGACGGAGTTATCTGCTTAATTTATATGAGAACGCTGCATCTTTAAGGTGATCTGTGCTCATAATACTGCCGGATGAAATAAAACGCAGCAATATACCCCATTATCGGCTTACTAGGATGCAGACTTCCTTTGATAAAAACTGGATGCAGACTTCCTTTGAACTGATATCAACATATATTATAATGATAATATTAATAGGTTTTATATAATAACTAAATAAATTTTATATTTAAGGAAATTTGCTAATATAATTAATTGATTTAAATTTAGATACGTTTATTTATAAATGATTGAAAATAAGAAAATAATTCATGCTTCTACAAGTAAATTATGTATGAACTGGTATCAACATCCGTTATGATAATAGTAATAGGTTTAATAACTAAATAAATTTTATATTTAAGGAAATTTGTTAATATAATTACTTGATTCAAATTTAGATATGATTATTTATAAATGATTGAAATAAGAAAATAATTCTCGCTTCTACAAGTAAATTATGTGTGAACTGATAACAACATCCGTTGTGAAGATAGTAATAGGTTTATAGCAAATTATTCATTTGAAATAATATTAATTAAATTGTTAATGAAATGCTGTAAGTTATTGAATTCAAACATTTATGTTATCTATGTATTATAAAAATCGGCAGAATTATTATTGTAATTTGCTAGAAATTAAAATAATATTACAAGCGGTATTTTTAAAATATGAATGCATCAGAATGTATTATTGTTATTTGGTAGAAATTAAAATAATGGTGCAAGCTGCATTTTCAGATAAAAAATATGTTCCTCCTGTTTGATAATAAAAATGCTTTTCAAAATGTTTAAACGATAATTAAAACATTAAATTTAAAACCTCAGCAGCAATGAGTTCTTTTGAACACCTGCCGCAAAAACTCACCTATTTTGTCAATGAGTTGTATCTATTTAAGAAAGGAAAATAATAGACGTTTTATTATAATATAATATATATATATATTTCCTATTAATACAAATACTAAATATTTTAATCATACATTATTAATAAAATTAAAGCATATATAAACTATAAATAATTATTAGTACAAATTATATATAAATAATTATAATTTATTATTGTGCATTTATAACTTTACAATGGCCCCATGCTAATGTATTTATGCCATCTGAACATATATATCTTTTATCATCGTGAGAGCTGAGAGCAACTTTGGTTTGCGTAATGGTTGAAACTTGATGCTTGTTGGAACTGAACAGTTTCTGTTCTACAACGGTTTCTTTGCCCGTACGCAAACACTCAACATAATCTGCAAAAGTGATGCGATTTTTTACAATGTGCCTCTTTACACCTTTAGCTTTCTTATCCTTATCCATACCCTCCACTCTAGTTGCATACATTTTAGAGCGATGTCGAACAAACTCCGTCATCACCTTACCGGCGTCTTTCATCATGCCGAGTACTTTTTTATTTACACGAGGTATGTTGTAAATATTATTATCAGGATAGTCACTTGTATCGAAATATTCTGAGGCGTCACACCGAATTACATCATATAAATCATCACATTCAACTTCATATATGAGCGAATCTGTATCGGTATAACAGATTTGGGCTTTATTACCGAACCTACTTCTCATATATGTGTAGTGAAAGTCATATAATTTAACTTTTGAAATATCTAATACGCACATACCAACATATATAGGTTTGTTGAAATAAACCTCAGTTTTGTTAAGTTCAACAGCTACTAAATTTGTATCGAAAATTGTTGAAGATTTAAAGTTAGGTTTTGATATCAATGCCTCAGCACCATATCGACCCTCCCATTTTGTAACAAGCTTAACAATGGAATGCTTCCGGATATTCTCCATTGTCTTGCCGAAAACCGCGTTGTTCATTAATTTAAACAATTTTTTTTCAAAATCATTTGTGGCAGCCGTCCTCAATTGTGTATTCAAGTCGATATATGATTTCAACCAAGGTGACTGTTGAAATTTTAAAACACGATGAATTTTTAATAATTTCAATCCGTTTTTCAAAGCTTGTTGCAAGGCGCTATAGTGTATTATATATTTCTCCTTATTAAAAAGAGTTGTCATTAATTTTGTTTCTTTTGATTTTGGTGGTGCAAGATGTTCTGGGCAAAATGGGAGGTCGTTATGAGTATGATGAATTGATTCAGAGTACTCTAAGTCAACTTCTAGAATATATCCTTCAGAATGATCTACTGGTACATTAAAATCAAAGTGACTTAAATCACCTTCAATCCATTCAAAACCTCCATATGGCAGATATTGGGACATTGCCCACCCATACTGATTATTTAAATCATTATACATTAAAAATTTTGATTTTTCTTCCAAGTTATAATTTGGAATATACTTGTTATTGGTTGCCGCATACTGTTTAGAGCATTGACTCAACCCACCACGGATACCGCGCTCAACAAATAGGACCATATCGATGTCTGTCAGTAAATCGAGTTTAATTTGTGTATGTTTAAGCAAACAGTCCCAAGTGTACCCGGGCAAGGTATAATAATGGGCTGGGTCTAGGCCATAGGTTTTCAAACAGCTTGCACGAAACTGTTCAAATACGTCAGCTAACAACAATACATCTGTTTCCAGATACAAGTCTGAATAATCACCTAAATTTCGACATCCAAAAGAATTCCATACATTGTTGGCATGTGCATAATCATCATCAGTAATGTCTGCGTCAGTCATCGAGTTGAAAAATTTTGATTTTTCAGGTAATTGTGGCTCCTCAAGTTTTATCCACAAATCTATATAATCATAAGGAAACACACCCTTACGTGTGAGCAAATTGAATTTAATGTAATCCAAATCGGAAAATTGTAAATTTAAATTTGGATATTCAGTTAAATTTGTTGCTAATTCGGCTAGTCCGCTTGCTAAAAATCTATATGAGTCAATAAATCTAAATTTTATTAAATTTTGATTGACACGTTTGGTAAAGAAGATTAACCGTTCTTTATTTATCGGTAGTAAGTCGACGCGACCCTCAAAATCTGTGGCAAGATGTTTGATAATAAAGTGACTATCGTAGCCACTTAAATTGTGGAAAACTACCGGGATGACATGGCTATCCTGATATTCAAGATTACATTTTTCATGAGCAGCACCTCGATACTTACCGGTAAGGTGACAATGATCTCTGACTCTGATATCGCGGATATCAAATATTTGATCGCAGATGTGGCAGTGCGAGATGGATTGAAATTCAAGTTTCTGCAAAGGTGTAAGAGGTTCCATTGGTAACGGGCAAAGGAACACCGTTTCAACATCTTCGGCGAACTGTTTCATTTCAGCAGCAAACCAACTGTCAGTCCTCACCACGATATGCCCTATAAAGCTAAGAGAGTCATCGTAGGCACACTTTACATAATATCCAGCGCTATGTGGGACATGGGTTTGCGTATTGACATCGTTTTTATTCTGATTAGGTTCAAGCATACACTCTAGATCGGCATATACTATAAACGGGACCTTTTCTTTATATTTAAAATTTTTAAAATGTATTGCTCCCTGTTTTGGTAATTGCACTTTACAATCGTTCATAGTAATGCAATCCTCTATATGTGCCTCTAATTTAGCGGCTGTGCGGAAGTAATGGAGGCATCGATCGCAAAAATATTTTTGTCCATCGCGCTTGCTAAGTTGTGATGAGACAAGGCGGCTTAAATTTTTTATCCACACGTAGTGATATTGCGGTTTGGCTCCATCGACATCTTCATCAACATACTCATCCTGCAGCAGAAGAAGGTTGACATGTCTCGACTGCTTCAATTTTGTTAGATATGTTGGAACGACATTGAACTTTTTCCTGCTCGTCTTTTCCAATAGATAAATATTTACAGATACCGCCTTTTGAGTTTCGAATCGGGGTATCTGTTTAATCGTCATTGGTAACGTTATGTTTTTTAAATTCAAAACTGTTGAGTAGTGGGGGTATGACAAAACGCGATCACCATCACGTGGAGTCGGATGGAGGGCAGACGTTACCGCCCACGCAAAGCACGCATCATCATCATTCCGTACGTTGATGCAGGCATGCTTTAACTTGACCTGCTTAGGCAGCTCGATATAGGAGGAGCCCAGTTGCGGGGTGAACTTATTGATGTTGAAGCTCACATTAATAATTGTTTTGAGAGCCTAGCCGCTTTTTCCTGGAACTCCTCCAACTGCGTAAGAATAGAGTTGCAAACATTGTCCATCCATTCGTTGATGTTAGTATCTCGATAGATCGGTGCAATTTTCGCTCTCAGATACTTAAATTCGAGAATTTCTTCATCGTTCTTTATCACACCAAACTCTCCGCAGAATGTAGCACCAACTTTTACTGCCATGTTCTTTTTCAGAAGGTTTGATATCTGCCGTTGAAAAAGATTACCAGCGTCGTGGAGGAATTTGGCGGTGTCTTTATGCTGCAGGTTGATTACAGCTGCGGTTTTAATTCGACTGGAGAAAGCCGACTCCATCTCAACTCACTTCACTCGCAGGCTTGCATAGTTTTCTCGGTTTGGATGGCTGCGTTTGTATCCGGAACCGCTGATACCGCGCATAGCCTTCATCGTTGTCCTGAAACAATGCATCAGTGTAAGACAGCTTATTATGTGCTGCCGCTGTCCTGTCGATGACGCTTTTTTCAGAGCTGCATTCATGCTGCGGATGTGTTGACCACACACTTTCACTGACGGCTCAACCAATGTCAGATCACTTTTTATCATTAGCAAGCGGGTTTTCATATCGTCTACTAGACTTGAAAATGAGTGATTTTTCTTTATTGACTCCATTCTGTAACAATAGAGATAACTCTTAAGGTGTATACTACAAATTAATTTGCGTGTATGTGAAATATCACTCTAATAGTATCAGTTCACACAGAACTTTCAGATGGATTCAATTGTCAATTGTACTCTGGGTCATACAAGAAACAACAAAAATACTGTTCTGATTTGTTTGTGCAGTGATTCAGTTAACTAAAGTTTAATACGATAGCAACAAGAATACTATGCTCGCTCGAACGGTAAGACATGAGCCTCGGTTATAGAGGATGATTGACACGCGGGTTACCATTACATGAGCCCGGGGCAGTAATGTGTTATGATAGGTTGAGTTAGGTCTTCTGCTGGGTGGTAGTCACGTTATTTTTCGGGCTCGGCGCGCAATGTTAGTGCCCATACACCGACACATGAACGGTGGCGCCAATATACGTGAGTTTTACCTAATTTGTATTGAAAATTGCATTGTTTGTGAGTGTGATGATTTTATAATATACATTAATAGCGAAATTCATGAAAGTTATGTAAACAGCTAATTATGATTGCCGCTCAAAAGTTGTAAATTTTAAATTAAACATTAAGCATGAGTAGTTAATTTCATTAAAAAATAAAAACATAATATAATCCTAACTAAATTTGATGATGTTTTAGGTATAATTCATAAATTCATGATAGCCCTCTTTTCTTTGTATAATTAGTAAATATTATATCTTAAGTGTTAATCATAATAATTTACATATGACATGTTACTTGAAAATACTACAATTTTAAAATACAAAATTTATGCCCAAATAATTAATCATAACTACACGTTATACCATAAATTACGATTAAATACTATTTAACTAGAGAAGTTTATATTGAATTGTGTTAAGTGTATTAGACCCCGATTATACCCCACTTTATATTAATATATTCACAAGTTATAAAATCATACATTCATTTATTTTATTATCTAAGCGTCTAAATAATTTTATTGTACGAGCTCGTTATCGCACCGCAACTTCCGTTGTAAAGTAATGGTATGATCAATATTATAATTGTGATTTTCAATATTATAATTGCAATTTTCAATTTAGGTAATGGGCACTACCGAAAATTATCAAACACACATAATGAGCTCTCAAAAAATTTTGAATTTTTAAGTTATCTCTTCCCGTTTGAGTTCGCGTGACCTTGTAGGTAGTAGCACACTCGCATATGATGCCGTTCAAATGATAAAATAAAAAGCTTGTGGTTATTGTCGGCACGATTCGAATGAAGAATGGTAAGGTTACCATCCGAAGCAATTAAATGTGATGAAGAACGGTAATATTGTCATCCGAAGTAAAATTCAACTTACCTTTTGATTTTGATGAATTCACAAAACACAAGATACTAGTAGAAGTCACTAACTAAAACTTTATGCGGTGTAGGCACAAGACACTGACACTGAATGATTTATAATCAATCATTTTCCGTATTTATAGCTTTTCGTGAAAATTAATCAACCAATCAACGTCAAGATAATTAAATTGATGTTGGAGGGCCCTCAAATACCCGATAAAATAGTCAATTTTGTGCTCGTTTTACATAAGAACCCATGTTAATTTGTATGAATCTACAATTAAATCACACTTTCCCATAAGATTACATGTAAATAGAGGCACAGCCTTGAACATTTCCTGTAGTACCTTACGAGTCGATTTTGATGGACGGGATGTTGTGCGATAGCGATTTTATGAACGGGATGTTATGCGATAGCGATTTATAATTTACAATAAAAATCAACGTGGAAAATTTCTACCTCGTCTCATTTACTATAAACCACAAGTCGATTTTGATGTGGCGATTTTTATCATGCATAACAAAATATGTAACATGAACATAATTTCGGATTATTTCCTCCAGTAGTAAACCGCAAGTTGGTTTTGATGCGATTATTTTTTCGCGTTTAACAAAATATGTAACATGAAAATAATTTCGAACTGCTTCCTATACTTGCAGGTCGATTTTTAATAAACAGGATGTTCTGCGATAGCGATTTTTATAATTCCTGCTGACTAAATCTGCCGATGATGAAAAATCAACAATTTTCTACATCATTATCTTACTATCTCATCATTTTATAAATCCATTTTGTTTATAAATACATAATCATTCATTTTTAATATCATTATTAAATTATTAAATCTTGTTAAATCTATCATTCATGATAAGCGGTGATGATGTCACCTATTTATTTTCTATTATATCTATTTTGCGTAACTTTTATTTTCTCATTTGTCCAATCTTTTCTCTAGTAAATATTCAAACTACGTTACCTCGTTAGACATCCGGAATTTCTTATCACCACCTGTTTATTGTTTTTTCTCAGGCGTATTTATGTAATAACAAAATAATTACTTTGACTAATCTATAACACTAGATTTTTTTTTCAAATTATTTAGATATAATTGTTACATATTATTAGAAATTTTATATTATATTCATTTTATTGATAATGTTAACATATGTATATTTTAATGAGATTGATAAGACGTAGCGGCGTCACCTTGAACACAGAGAAACAAAAGGAACGCTGAATCACTCCGCTGAGATAATTGCTAATGATTTTTTCTATACACATAATCATTTTCGATGATTTTATTTGAAGCAGTAATTTTTAGATAACCATTTATTCAAAGGTTTTGTTTATTATTTTGTAATTAAATTTATAAGGTTTTCCATTCACATTGTTACTATTTTAATAATTTTAGGATTTTAATATTTTACTCGCATTAGATTAAAAACAAAATGTACAATAATAAATAATTATAAGTGTTTATTTTTATCTAGCAATAGATATCCTCATAAAATGAACGCTTCATAAAAATTACGTTATCACGATAACATCCGTTTGCTTATCACTTCAACACGTTAACTATGAAAATAATTATAAGTAAGAGTACTGAATTCTTATTTTCAATAATTTATTCAACAATATCCATTTTTGTTTATTAATCCATATTCATTTTAATAATTATCATTATAAAATTCTTGTGTGAATGGTCATACGATAAGCGGATAGCGACGGGATCTGCCTCCTCATAGCACATCGATATATTTTTTCATCATCTTCACATATTATTTTGATAAGACGTGGGCGCAACCTTGAACGCAGAGACGCGAGCGCTGGATGACGTCACCTACTGTGAGGGCGGCGGCCGAGCGGTAACTCTCTTAGGGTGCAGGATAGAGCCGTTCTGACCCCGGATTTGATTTTTCTACCCCCGGGCTCTTCCACCCCTAGGCCCTTTTGGCTTTCCGATCACATAGTAGTTTACAAATACCCCGTCTGAGATCTTCCACTCTTTACATCATACTGCCGTTTTGGGCACCCACCCTCACCTGTTATGCCCTTTTGGGGGTGACAAGATAGGGTGAGCACAGGTAAACCCCGCAGCTAATTGATTGGAGCACAGGTGCCTACCTATGACAAGATAGGATGAGCAATGACAAGATAGAAGGATGAGCACAGGTGTGCAAATCCAATTAAGCCGGCTCCCCTAGAAAAATTCAGGTCTGGACTCAGTGATGGGCAAGTGAGAAAAGTGATTTTAGACCCCCATGTAAACCTTATGGGATTTTGGCGTAGAACTCTCATAGCGTAACAACTCATTTAATATTAAAATTACCTAACGTTATAATATTTATATTTTCCTTCAAAGTCGTATACTTATTATTTACAAAATTAAGAGAAATTCAATTCATTCCAGCACAAGTATCTTCTACTAGAATGTCTATATATTTATCACCTACTATTCCTTTTATAGATAATAGTTTGTTTACGGGAAAAGAGGCTTCATTTTTAATAATTAAGCTAATTTCATTAGTGTCGTTCTTTTTGCGATTAGGGACAGATTGTGGCGCCTCTACTACATCTGTTCATTTCCGTTTCCCGAATAATTTATTGGTACATTATTATTAGGGGGCATTTTATTTCTATTACTATCTTAAACATTTTTTGCTACATACTTATTATGCTGGTAATTAAGTGGCATATTGTATGACTTATTTACAGGAGATGTTTTTAATTGGGACTTAACTATATCGCTTACGGTTTGTTTCATTTCACTTATAACCGCTTTTGCTCTGTAAGCTCTTTTACGTTTACACTATCTGCCTCTTTCACTAAATTTTGGGGATTTTGAACTGATACATTATTTAAATTATTGAGATGCCATATGTGGATGTACGGGTACATTGCTACACTGCTGTTGCATGTGTCTTATTTTTGGTAGAATTTATATGTTTTACCTGTCAATCGGGTCTATTCTGTAACTTTTTAACACCACTGTTAATTTTAGCGGCGGCGTTAAAATTATTTTAACTGCATTGCGTATTCTGTACAAACAAATCTGTTAAAATTTTGACGTTTCGATGTTAAATTTTAACCAAACCACGTTAAAATAAACGGCGACGATAGAGGTGGCTTTAATTTTTAACAGCTTGGTTTAATAACGGAAATAATAGAAATTGCAGAATTTGGTTAGCTAAATATAGTGCTTTTAGAAAAAAATAAAATATGGTAAGTACAAAACTCTTACTTGCATTAATAAAAAGAAGATAAATCAATTTTAAATAAGCGAAAATTGTAAGGTTATGTCAATGTTTACCTATTTTAAACGTCAATTCAATGTATAAAATATCTTTGTGCATGTTTAATTAAGTAGATAAGTTCTTAAATAATAAATAATTAAACAAAGAAATAGCTGTCTGCATTCAATAAATAAAATAGAACAATATTTAGTTTCAAGGCGGACGAGAGAATTCCTAATAACGGCAAGTAGACGGAAAATGTACATAATCGTGTTTTAATTTGGATTTATTTTTGTTTTAGGAACTAACAGCTTTACATTTTTAGAAGTGGAAGGTATCAAATTGCAGTACGAGAAAATAATTTATTCGGGTTGATTTAATATAATATAAAATAATGTGTTAAAGACAAAATAAAATAATTATTGTGATTTTTTTTGCTGGCACAAAACTGCAATTAAAACATTTGTGTTAAAAACATTGTTTTATTTTAATTTGAATTATATCCAGAATAATGTCTTACTTAAATAAAATTTAAATTGATCATTTGTGCATTTTACACGATTATTAATAAATTTATTTATTTTATGCAAATAAGAATTGCAAATGACACACTTGGACACAGTTTAATATTATCTAAAATTTTATTTTTGTTTTGATTTTTACAGGACTGAAGTGTGCATAGTAGACTTTTCCCCTCATTTTATAGATTCCACTGCTAACTTCACTTTAAAATTTAACCCGCAGCGTTATAATTTACAATTTTAACGTGAATATTAACATGTCACTTAAACTATTAGGCTGGTGAATTTGGAACATCGCATTCTGACATATTCGGATTAATTTGATAGCACAAATCAAGGGTGGCGTAATAATAATTGATCAGTTTCTCATTGGGCTTTTGAACAGAATTATTTTACTTTCGTTTTAAATCCTGTTCATATGAAGGACTAATAAATTATATTTTAAAACTGTCCAATGTTCGCGACCAATCAGCTTCCGTATTGCGCTTTGCAAAAGACCGAAACCAAAATGCTGCCTTGCAGGAAATTAGCAAAATACACCAATTTTAAACCATCATCCCATTCATTAAAATTTGCCCTAATTTCAAAATTTCTTATAAGCACAATTGGGTCATCTTTGCTGGGGTCAAATGACGGAGGCGGTTTTATTCATATTTCTGCTGTTTTCCTCTTGTAAAACAGGTGCCTTCTTTAAACCGGAAGCTTTGATTTCACGATGTTGCGAGAACGGCCACTACCAGTATGCTAAATCAGCAGTTATATCTAATAACTCTTTTGTCTCAGGTACCAAAGTACTTCGACCTTTTGGGAAAAAAAATTTTACTTTGCTGACTGTCTATTTTTTTTTAGTTTAGCTTGAATATTGTTTTGATTTTCACTAATAAATTAAATTATATTTGATTTGTTTTCTTCGTCGCGTGATTTAAAATTGTTATTATCTGGAAGCTTATCATCAACTTTATTTAACTCAGATTGACTATTATTTTCACTTACTTCAATCGATTCTTTTTCACCAGCGATTATTATGTCGTCGCGCGTTTCTGAATTTGTTTGATTATTATCTATGTTATAATTAATCTGAACATTGCTTTGAGGACTTCTTAGTGTCCTATTACTTCGGTTGAACGGAGACTGTACATCAGACACGTTAGGCGTGAATTGCATTAACGGCGGGTTTTGGTCCACTAAAATTTCTTTTATATTTTTTAATTCAAGCGTTAATTTTTTATTTTGACTACGCGTGTTTACAACCGTCATTTAATTAAGTTTTCACAATTTTTTTTAAATTAAATCACTAAAGTTAAACTATTTTTTTAACCGCACATTTATATCACTTAATAGCTAGTAGCTCAGATAAGCACAGAGGTACATACATAATACTATTTATTACGTAAAATGATGCCAGCAATACCCTCCTGGCGACATCGCAAGTAGATGGGACTGCGTAGCACTTTCACAGTTATAAGGTAAACGAAGTAAAGAGAGCGAGCCCTGTGCGGAGCCAAGTATTTATACATAATTAGTTGCTGGCTCAGCACAGGTAAAATATATATATGCGACAATAATTATATATTTAATTTGTCACGCTCCCTTTGGCCTACTATATTTCTTTTCTTCTTTATTGAGTAGGAGGAGGACAGGGCTTCTCTTGCCGCCGTAGCTCAGTGTAGACGGGGGTGGTAAAGAGTGTTATTGATCACACCTCCTAATAGGTAGAACCCGATACCATATATGGATGTTAAGAAAAGAAAAAAAAAGGCCAAGTTATCTAATATTTATTAGATTATAACTCTAAATTTAAAACAGAGTAAATTAATTAGAGATTAATAACTCTAATTTTAATACAAAAAAAGTGTATTGCTTGGTCTGATCTATACGATTGATTCGTCGCACTCGACCAGATGCGTATTAGTTATCGATATGCTAATTCGATTTTAGCACTTTGTAGATTTGTAGGATTGGAATTAAAATACTGTTGTCGACTCGGAATTGTGTTTAACACTAGTTTTATTTATTAAAATACAACTATATATATACAATGCGAACTACATATTTACATAAAATTAAAATTATACAAATTTCTAGGAATTACAATTTATATAATCTTGGGATAATCCGGTATACCTGAACCGTAATAAAAGGGTTTAGTGATGGGTTAATCTTGTAAATTCCGTTTTTATTTTATACTTATGCCGGCAGACGTAATAAAGAGTTTCAATGCCATCTGTTTTAACATCTTAATAATTTACGGAAAATCCGCTTGTTAAGCCCTTAACATTCTGCCAGCCTTAAAAGATTGCTTTTAAAGTTATTCGTCGATTGGTAGTATGCATAATTTTGAGGCCGATCTCCTCACTTGTTTTCCGTTTATTTGTATAGAGGCTGTTCTGACTACGCCGTCTGATCCTGGATGGACTTCAAGCACCCTACCGGTGATCCACTGAGCTGGTGGTACATTATCTTCTTTGATTATGACTAAGTGGCCAATCTTTAATTGGACAGGGTTGTTACTCTTCCATTTTGTCCGAGTTTGTAGTTGTCCTAAGTATTCCCTGGACCATCTTTTCCAGAAATGTTGTCGTAATTGTTCGATGTATTGAAACTTTGACAATCTATTTTGGGCTAGTGACATTAAGTTAGGTTCTACATATGTCAGTAAATTATCTCCGATCAAGAAATGTCCAGGTGTTAATGTTGTTTCGTCATTCGGATCTTCGGACATTTGGGTTAATGGTCTAGAGTTGAGAATAGCTTCTATTTGACACAGCAATGTTGACATCTCCTCATAGTTGAGAGATGAATTTCCTAATATTCGACGTAAATGATATTTCATTGACTTCACTGCAGCCTCCCATAAACCTCCAAAATGAGGTGCCCTTGGAGGAATGAAGTGCCAAGTGATTTGTTTCTGCGTTAGAAAACTTCTTAAATTATTCGTTTCGTTTTCTGCTTCACATATTGTTTGTATTTTCTTTATTTCATTATTGGCGCCTACAAAGTTTGTTCCATTGTCAGAGTATAGATGACTTACATGTCCTCGGCGTGCTATGAAGCGTTTAAAGGTTGCCAAAAATGCTTCTGTGGATAGACTCGTCACTAACTCTAAATGCACTGCCTTTGTAGCCATACATACAAACACGGAGATGTATGCCTTGTAGGTTAATTTGCTTCTTGATGATCCTTGTTTAATTAAAATGGGTCCGCAGAAGTCAACGCCTGTATTAATGAATGGCCGCGCTGGCACTGTTCTATGACTAGGTAGCGTAGCCATCTTTTGCGGTTTGTTGGTAGGTCTTGCCTTAAAACAGATTACACATTTTTTTAGAGTTTCAACTACTACTCTTCGACCTCCTATGATCCAGAATTGACATCGAATAGCTGCCAGCGTAGCTTGAGCTCCAGCATGAAAGACCCTGTTGTGTCGATCACGAATTATTAATTTTGCAAGCTCATGTGAACGTGGTATAACCACAGGATGTTTTTGGTTGTAAGGCACAATTGCTTTGTTTAATCTCCCTCCGACTCGTATTATTCCACATTCGTCAATAAATGGATCTAACGCAAATAATTGGCTTTTTCTTTGTACTTGGTTTGTTTGCTGAATGTCCTTGAGCTCCTGTTCAAATGCGGATTGTTGCACCAATTTCACTATACTTCTTTGCGAAGTGTTCATCTCATTGATTGTGATTTGTCCTATTTGTCTGTTTTCTTGTCTGTTTTCTTGTCTTGTCTTGCAGTTGTTAATGAATCGATGACAATAAGCCATTATTCGTTCTAACTTTGATAATGTTGATACTCTATTGAAAATCGGTGTTAATTGTTGGAGTGTGATTGTAAATGATTTTATAGGTTTTACTTCGGGTAACTCTGGCACTTCCATGTAATTGACTACCGGCCAATAGTTTTTTGTGTCTTCTAAACATTTTGGACCGTTCCACCATAATATTTGATCCATTAATTGTCGTGGTGTCATACCTCGAGATATGATATCAGCTGGATTATCGGTGCCGGATATATGTCTCCACTCTTTGATGTTTGTATGTTCTCGAATTTCGGCAGTGCGATTTGCTACAAAACTCTTTAAGATTTTGTCGTCGGCTTTTATCCAGGCAAGCACTATTGTTGAGTCTGTCCAGTAATATGTTTTGTTTGCCTTGTGTATCATATTTTTTTTGACTTCACTCATCAGTCGGACTAATAACAGCGCTGCACATAATTCCAGTCGTGGTGTCGTCGTTGGTTTTAAAGGAGCCACTCTGGATTTGGAACATACGAGGCGGACACTCACATCATTTGATTGATATGACTTGACATAAACACAGGCTCCGTATGCAAGATTGCTTGCGTCAGCAAATCCGTGAATCTCAAACTTTGTGTATTGGTCTTCAAATATACATCTTGGAATACTGAGTTCCTTTAAGTATTGTAGTTCGTGTTTAAATTGTACCCAAGTAGAGTATATGTGTGTCGGAACCGATTCATCCCATGCTAGTTGTAATTGCCATAATTGCTGCATTATAATCTTCGCAGAGGTTATGACGGGTCCAATTAATCCGAGTGGGTCGAATATTTTTGCAATTTGGGATAATATCGTACGTTTGCTTACTTTCTCTTTTGGAGTTGTTGGTGATATGCAAAATCTAAATTTGTCTTGTTTGGTTGACCATTGCACTCCAAGGGTTCTTACAGTATCATCGTCAATTGTCATCCACTCCGAGTTAGTATTTTGTTCACTGAACTGTAGTTCAGGAGCATTAGTTGTCCATTTTCTTAAGTTAAAACCTGCGGCTGACAGTATCGTTGTGACTTCGTCTTTTATCTGCATAGCTTCTTCTAACGTATCGGCTCCAGATAGCAGATCATCAACGTAGAAATCTCGTAATATCGCTACTCGTCCCAGATTGTGATCATTTGTTCTCTCAGCTAGTGTTCTTAAACATTTTATGGCTAGATATGGTGCTGATGATGTACCATACGTGACAGTTTGTAACTCATACGTTTGTAATGGATCCGTGGGTTTTTGTCGCCATAAGATACGATGATATTTCATATCTTCGGGATGCAATAGTATTTGCCTGTACATTTTGGCTATATCTGCGGTGATCACAAACTTATGTTCTCGAAAACGCAGTAATATAGCAAACAGTTCATCTTGTAGTCGTGGGCCAATTAGTAGCTTATCGTTTAATGATGCACCGGTAGTTGTCTTTGCTGAACCATCAAACACAACTCGTAGTTTTGTTGTCGTACTGGTGTTCTTTGTAACCCCATGATGTGGTAAATAGCAGTGTTCTTGTTCAAGGTTTGTATCTTGGACTAACTTCATGTGGCCCAATTCTAGGTACTCTTGCATAAAATTCACGTAGTCTTGGTGAAATTCCTTTTGCTTGGAGAATTTTACTTCCAAATTATGAAATCGATTTTTGGCTGATATTATGGAATTCCCTAAAACTACTGGATTTGGTTTGAGTGGCAATTTTACTACGAAGCGGCCTTGTTCATTTCGGAAGGTATCTTGAGTGAATTGTTCCTCACAAATTTGGTCGATTGGTGATTGTATAGTTTTAACGGCTACTTCTTCAAGAGACCAAAATCTTGCAACATTCTCGTTTAATGTTAAAGTGCATTGTGTTCTGACCGATGTTGTTGGTGTCGATATGCAATTTCCGGAGAGAACCCATCCTAAATGTGTTATTTGTAAACAAGGATGTTGCATTGTAGGTTTAATTTGTCCGATACATGGCATTTCGTAAAATAGCTGTGCTCCAATAATTGCGTCTATGGCTGTTGATTTAAAGTAATAAGGATCTGCAAGCGATATGTTTCGTGGTAATGTTAACGTAGATGGATTTAATTTCACTCCTGGCAAGGTTGTAATAGACGGAAGTAGCAAAAACTTTAAATTGGCCGTAAATGAATTCAATCGTGATTTTATTTTTGTTTGACAAGATTCCTTAATAGTAGTAGACAGTTGATTGACACCATATACCGGTATGTTTACTTGCTCGATGGATAGTTTTAGTCGTCTTGCACATTCTTCTGTCATAAAATTTGATTGTGCTCCAGAATCCAGTAGCACTCGACATGAATGCAGCATTTTCTGATTATCTTCTATAAACACTGTTGCTGTAGATAAGAAGACATGAGATTTTTCCTGGGAATAGTGGACTGCCGTTGCGTGCGTTTCTACGTCTGGTGTGTGTAATAGAGAATGATGCCTTTGTTGACAGGTTTTACAATTACCAGCTTTACAGTATTGTATTTTGTGGAATCCAAGGCAATTGTGGCATAGTTTGTGTTGAGATACCCTTTCTTTTCTTTCGTTCGGGTTTAATTTGAGGAATTCGTCACATTGATTGATGTAGTGATTGTTTGAACATATGGGACACATTCTTTTAGTCGTAACAAAAACATTTGTCGCTGGTCTGTGTGTTTGTACCCTTGGTATGTTCGGATTAGAGTTCAGTTTTCTCGTTAGTTGCATTGCTTCTAGTACTTGGCACTTATTTGATAGAAATGCTTCAAATATCTGGAATGTAGGTATCGTGTTGCATACTAGTTGTTCTTCCCAATCACGTCTTGTAGTAAAGTCTAATTTGGTTGCGATGACGTATATTAATATCGCATCCCATTGATTGACAGGAACTCCCAAATTGTTTAAAGCACAAAGGTGTTTTGTAACTTCGTCAAGTAGATGGCGTACTGCTGTTGCGGATTCGCGGTTTATTGTTGGGATGTCAAATAATCCTTTTATATGATTATTAATCAGTAAACGCTTATTTTGGTATCGTGCTTGCAATAAATCCCAGGCTATAATATAGTTAGTGGCTGTCTTTTCCATTCCATTTAATAAATACTTTGCTTCTCCTTGTAATGACAGGTGCAAGTAATGGAATTTTTGAATGTCTGACAATTGTACGTTTTCATGTACAAGAGACTTAAACGAATCAAAAAAAGGCATCCAATCTTCATATTTCCCGGAAAATTGCGGTAGATTTATGACAGGCAGTCGTATTGGTATATCGATCGGTATGGACGAGTTTGTTGACGTTGTGGAATCTCTATCTTGATGAGCATTCATTTGTTTAATCAGCGTTTTGGCGGCACCGATGACGGAATAATATGTTTCTTCAAAGTCTAAATATTCTTCTAACGACTCGTCATCACCCAATTCTTCATAGATTGTTTTAAACTCTTCTGGCCATGATGAAGCGCTTTCAATGCGAGTTTGCAATTCTTCGCAATTTGTAGCATTTTTTACAAAAGTTGATAATCTTGTCAACTTTGCCTTGATCGTAGCCCGCTGTTTACGTAATTTTTCTGGCGTTGTCATTGTTAGCAGATTAAATTGTTAATCTAAATATATTGATTATTGATTCGGTTCGGAAGGACCATGTAATGCTTGGTCTGATCTATACGATTGATTCGTCGCACTCGACCAGATGCGTATTAGTTATCGATATGCTAATTCGATTTTAGCACTTTGTAGATTTGTAGGATTGGAATTAAAATACTGTTGTCGACTCGGAATTGTGTTTAACACTAGTTTTATTTATTAAAATACAACTATATATATACAATGCGAACTACATATTTACATAAAATTAAAATTATACAAATTTCTAGGAATTACAATTTATATAATCTTGGGATAATCCGGTATACCTGAACCGTAATAAAAGGGTTTAGTGATGGGTTAATCTTGTAAATTCCGTTTTTATTTTATACTTATGCCGGCAGACGTAATAAAGAGTTTCAATGCCATCTGTTTTAACATCTTAATAATTTACGGAAAATCCGCTTGTTAAGCCCTTAACAAAAAGTATATTTATTAGAGATTATAACTCTAATTTAAAAAAAAATATATAATTATTAGAAAGATTCCGCTTCAATGATAATAAAAAAAATCTATGTCAATGACTAAATGTCATTAATATTGTTAGAGAGGTCGTACACAAACATTATAATAATAGTCAACAATAGTCGAATCGCAAAAAGATCCAAAATCAAGCACACTTGCAAAACCAATAAAGTAATGCCAATAATGCTTTAAAACAAAAATTCGATATAATAATACACCGTTCAAAATCAATATTTGTTGAGTACAACACAATTTTGCAAAATATCAGACTTGAATTATCTGGGTAAAGGTATACATAAAAGTAAATTATAAGATGGTTAATACTCACTGCCGTTATGTCCGGAATAGCGCTATCCCTGCACAAGACCCTGTAATAGAGTGGTTTAACCCGACACAGATACTTCAATGTCTTAACAATAAAATTGTACTTTAGAATTCTACTTTTAAAATTGAATTAAAATTTTAAAATGCTTGAAGCTATACTTAAGTTTATGTGAACCTTGGTTCACAAACATGGATGTTAGCAACTATTTATGTTGCCCGATGTTCAATTGAATCATCGATTTGAATATGAAATAAATGAATTTACCTTTAGTTGCCAGTTAAAATATGACGGTTAATACAATAGTAAAATAGTGAAGAAAACCTGGCTAACTGGTTAATAATTAAATGAAATTGAACCTGATATTCGACAAAATACACATATAGCATAATACAAATCCAAGGAACGGACAGCTCCTTCCAACCAGATCCAGTTGTCACAGCTTCTGATTAATAGTCGTTAGATCTCGACTGTTTCTAACCATTTCCCAAGTCGGATAATAATTCCTATCCACTCCTATTCATTTTTGCTTGACCAGCTCACTCAAGCATACAGCAGTATAGAGTATGGAGGATGAAGCAATCAGATTGACATTTAATCTGAAGATAAATGTGAATTCGAAGCCTATAACCACAAACTAAAATTAATTAATGTCTCTTTACCTTAAACTTTAATCCTACCTAAGTTGTTGTGCGGCTTCGTAGTGTTTGCGCGTGGTCCACGTGGGGTCAATAATCCGCATCAAGCGTTGGGTTGCACATTTGCATTTAACCAAACTTTTCACAAAATATTAATTTGGTAGGAAACCAAATCCTACACAATAAATTGTGCACCCACAAAAATCTTCTAGAGCAGTTAATCGGCCCGGATGGCCATGGATTTATTCCACTTGCTCTATATGAAGACGGACACCCACGCTTAACGGACCACGATTCGCGAGAAAGTGATGCGCAATTAAATTATTCGCGACAACCAAGTGAATGCTGTCACCCTTTCATCAGTACACAGGATTGCCAACCACGCCCTGTCCCAGCAACTTCACGTCGCCCAATCAATATGGCGTTTGACAACAACACTGACAGTGAAGTGACAGTGCCTGTGTATGTGCACAATAACGGATTAAATATCAGATAATGGTAAGTAGACATTAATTAAGCAATAATAAAATTAATTCCCCCAATAACTAAGATTCAACTAAGATGTGAACTTATAATAACTCACATAACCTAAACTAATAATAACAACAAAATTGGTTGATAATCCGACTTATTGACACTAAACAATTTCTAATTATAATTCCCACTAATAATAATTATAATCAACTAATAACAATTCTATTTTTCCAGATGGTACATTGGTAGAAGGAAGTTAGCGGAATCCAAGATCGGCTAACTATCGATATCAGATGTAATCCAGCAATTAATCATCAATATCGACAGGTAAGCAACTAATTAATTAACTTCACTTAATCCCTAACATTAAATAGTTCCAATTAAGTTGAAAACTATTAACTACCTTAATCGTTTCAGGTCCAAGATGTATATTTGGTTGCCGATCTCCAGATGAAAAATGGACCGTAACAAATTCAAGACATATTTATAGACAGTGTCATACGGGTTTTAGTATGATAAACTGCAACTATAGATAACAAAACTGCAACGATCATTCTTATAATACTCTTTAGTCGCCTTCTTTTTTATTATTAGTTCTTACACAGAGGTGCCGGTGTTATTATACAGAGTGAACAAATATACAGAGTGAATGATTATAACAACAATAACAAAACACAATATACACATAAAATACTTAAACAGAAACCTAAATATAGTTCATTGACATTTTTTAAATATACTACTAATTTAGTACCTGGATCAATATGTATGTCAGAAAGCTGTCTAGAGCAAATGTAATTTCCTTGCATATAACACTGCAATATTTCTCTGTATGTTGTAATTAATTTATTATGCAAAGTTAAAATTTTAACTTTTTCTGTTGTTGATTTAAAATTTAGAAGAATCCATTCCATAAAATAATAATACAGTTTTACAAAAGCTTTGTTGAGGCAAGTATGAATAAGCTCTACTGCTATAAGTTTTTCTTTTACATATTTTTAGTTGAAATAAATTTGTAATGCTGACCACTGCTCTATTATTCTGATGACTATTGATGACAAATTCAGCCACCTTGTTTGAGAAGGAAGGATGTAGTAATTCATGAACTTCGGTGTTTGAAAAAGTTTTGTTTAGAACTATTCAATAATGAATTGTTTTTAAGTAAAAGCACAATTGTATCACTTATTTATAGATACCTTAAAAGAGTTATAAATATTCCTTAATATCTTTAAGTTCTAGGAAGCACTTTACAAGCGTGACTACCGCAAAGATGCAAGGAATGACAAATACATTTCATTATTATAATTCCATGGCAATTTTCTTTAAATCTGCTTGCAACGAATTTGTGCAATCCCATCATAACATTACAGAGGTACAGCGTATTTTAAAAATGATTGTATAATTAAATAATATAAGTGTTCTGCATTACTTACTGATGTCATTTTTATCAAAAATATTTTCAAGCTGCCAAAAATTGCTTTCAAATTAGTTTTTTCATATTTTCCAATAACATTGCAAACTATAGCAGTGGCTTTTGTTCATTTCAATTGCATACCCTTGGCAATATTAGAATCAGAAAAGCATTTTTTAAGCAGCTGAAGCAATTTGTCTACACTGACAAAAAAAAATGTGTTCCGCTATAAATCCACATATTTGTATTTCTGTTTGCGTTGCAACAATATTTTCAGGTACTTCATGTTTTACAAAAAAGTGTTAAAGTGCATCTTTTGTTGTTAGTAGCAGCAGATTTATTTTTTATATGCTTTATACCTTTTTTGTGATTTTTATGAATGTAATTTTTGATAGAAATTCTGTTTTACAGAGAATGCATCTCGCCTTACATCATTCTCTAAAATGAGTATGGCAATTAAGAACTATATAAAAATAACTATTACTAAGATTGCCATTTATAGGAGCCAACCAATATTTAATTGAAGATTACTCAGCCATTTTTTTTTCTAAACTTTTGAGCATAATGATTGCGCGTGGTTTTCATCGGCGGCGTAATATCCATATTTACAAAATGTCAGAATCAAACAGTCTTCACACTCAAACAATGATTAATGTTTATCAAAATAAACATTCAACACTTAAATAACGCGGACAACGCAACACTCAACGAATTACACTTCTAAACCACCGGTCGTTTCTGTTAAGTAAACGCTAAATGACCATGCACTCAAGGCAGTAACACTCGACTGACTCGACTCGATCTTGATCGGTCCGCAAGTCATCAACAAAGTATTTTCCCTATACTTCTCTAAGTTTAAAACGTCAGATGGCACTGATAGTAGCCGCAAGAAAATGAATTATATAAAAATACGATCAATTTGCATTCTTCATATTATGTCAATTTGGTTATTTCATTTTTATGGTGTAAATTATTGTGTAGAGCGTCAAATTATTTTATTTTTACGATAACTATAGTGTATTTGGCAACCCTGATTCTCGCACAACATTACCCCGAAACAGCGTCACATCCCATCGCTTGTCGGTTTTCTGCAGTCGGATCAAAGGAATTTGATTCCGTGTTGCTGGGTGATGTTACGGAAGGATCTTAGGCGGCGGTGTTGCGGTACTGCACTTTGTTTGTGTACGTACATTATAGGCTAGAACTAAAACTAAAATAAGTGAACTTGAAATAAGTAAACTTAGATCTGACTTAGAACTAACTTTTGTATCTTCAGGTATACGTTTTATAAGGTGGTAGCGGCTGACTGGAAGAAAGTTTTAATATATTGTAAGGCAAGTAAGTAGGTCGAGCAATGGGAATCGCCGGCGGATGCGGACCTCTCCTCTCGATTAGTCTCATGGTCGCAGTAGAAGGAATTCTAACAATTACTACAAATATAAATGTTCAACATTTTATCAATATAATAATAGTTTACTTTTAATTTAATAAATCCCAAAGGTTTTAACTCCTGACGATTATATGTAAATAAAACTTTATTAGTTTGCTCTACTTTATAATGATTAAAATTTGAATCAAATCTGGCATAGCTGATATACGTGCACCAGTATCTAATTGACATTTAAAGATATAATTTTCAGTTTTTAAATTTATTATGAAGGAATCAAAAGAAATATTTTCGTTTACAGTAAATAAATGTTCTTTTAATAAAAAATTTTGATCTTTTTTAAATTTATTTTTATCTTTACATACACTAGCAATGTGACCTTTCTTTTTACAAATATTACAATTGCTATTTTTAAAGAAACAATTTGTACTTAAATGATTATTTCTACAGCACATCAAACATTTATTGGCTTACCAGTCTCTTTAATTAGCGATCTTTGGTTTTATTTTCTATTCCCCGATTGTGATGATAATGTTGATGCAGTCACTTGATGCAATTCCGGTTCCATCTTGATTGTTGTATATCTCAAAGATGCCATTTTATTTTTAGCAATGTTCACCATCTTGGAATAATTTGTAGATTTCTTTAACTCGAACAATTTTTCTTGCACTGATCCAGATTAAATTCCATAATATAATGGTCTCGTGGCACAAACTCCAATTCTACCGCGGTGAATTCACAATGCGCCGCCAAGCTTCGTCGTGAGCAGTAGAGGTAATATGCGGATTCTGGAACAGCCACATTTCCACATTTCCTGTCTCATGCGGAAACAGTGTGTGTGAGTGCGACGGTTGCATACTTTCATCAATTGACGCTAGATGGCAGCAGCAGTAGCGTAAACTGGCGCAGGCTAGCGCTGCCGCTCGAAGTCGGCGGTAGAGGGTGCTGCTTGCGGCGTATAGCGTACGGCCGGATACCTGCGACCGAAGGAGGGGTGCGGATGACAAGTGTGTAGGTTTGGTTGTCTAGGAATAGGTTATCTGCATCAAGAATATATACAAGGTGTTTGAAAGACTTTGTATGTACAGGGTGCGTCAAAAATAAATCCAAGATAGCGACCGGAAGTGGTTATCTCTACTTCAGAATCAAAAATGGCGACCGGATGTGCAACTTCCGGTGTGTTTATTGTACTCAAATGAAAGTGCTCGACGCGTAGATTACGAATCTAAAATAAAATGTTTTACTTGACCTGCTCCCAAGCAAAAAAATGTAAAAATTACCTTTTTGACATGTAAACAATTAAACACCGGTGGGATCAGCAGTCTACGGTAAACTATAGCTTTTCTACGCTAAGAATATTACTTAGTAGAGTAATTTTGTAATTAAGATAAAATGTGTTACCTCATTATCAGTAATAATATATTTTCAAAGTAAATAATTTTGTATAAATGTTTTTTAATTTTGAATAATTAAAATAATTAAACAAAATAAAATATTTATTTATATTAGAAACTTACCTGCGCTGAAAATAATATTAAGAGTAATGTTGTTTGCTACATATGTAAGTATAAAATAAATAACGATAATTTTATTTTTGTAATAAAAGAAAATAAACTTATTTATACACTACTTATTTTGGAGTAATAATATATTATATTGTGTTTAACAGCAAAAGCAAAAAACTTGAATAATGAAGTTACGTTTTCTTAATTGTATATGGGTGTGGCTTGAAGTTGAAAGCTGTTAAGTTGATGATAGCGTTTTATTCATTTTCTGTTATCTATAAACAAAAATCAATAATTAAAACAATAAAATATAACTTAATTAATTTACGACTTACATTGTTGATGTGTATAACGGGGTATTTAATTCCGTTTCTTTCTTCGACATTGCTAAGAACAATGTAAGCACCTTCACTGTGATTTTTGTTAAAATCTTCTACATCTTCCGTAAAGAAGGTTACAAATCGTTTTGGTAACCATACTACAAATTTCGGTGTTTTTACCAAAATGGATGGTCCGTCCATATCTTGTAGATTTTATTTCGATTAATTCGATTATGTATCTATAATTTATATCCAATTCCAATAACTTTTTTTCTGGTAAATAGGTTATCACGTTACAGAACTGATTCAATTTATCGAAATCCATGATTTTCACTTTACTTTATAGCGCAGAGATTGTTATTATGACATCTACACTAGCAGACTAACTAAATGATATTTGAAGTTTTAAATTATCATTTTTTCCATGCCATCATCATTACCACAATGTCCGCAAAAAATGAATAATAAATAACAGGAAACCAATACATCAGTCATCACATTTTCTTAGTTTATTATAAAAAAATTCTTAATTGATAAAATCATAATATTTAATGTGTTTAGATAATCTTTCAAAACCACAAACAAATTTTTAATTGAAAGAAATCCTAATTAATTTATAAATTTACTTCCCCAGGCTAATGTATGAATACCATCCCCACAAATGTAACGTTTATCATCAATTTATTTTGTGTTTGTTTAAAAATAGTATGCTTGATGAAAATAAATTTTGTTGTCTATATATTAATTTATTTTGAAATAAACATTTTTTATAGTCGTTGCCGGTTAAGTATTTTTTAAGAACATATTTCTTAACAACCTTAGCTTTCTTTAATCATTGACCACATTCAATATTGTTTGCATACATTTTACTTCGCAAACCAACAAACTCTGACATAATTTTTCCACCATTTTCGTCTTTCATAATTCCTAACATTGCTTTATTTTGTAAAGGAATGCCATATGAATTGTTTAAGGCAAAATTACTAGTGTCAAATTTATTTAGATTTAATAACATATTTTTATAAATATCTTCTGTTTCTATAGCAAAGCTGGGAGTATCATGAGTATCCATTATTACCAAAAACAAATCGCCATTCTTGGTTTGTTAAAACGGCATCTCAACTAGAAAATCCTATAGCTGTTTTATTTATGATGCAAACAAATCGTAAAAATAATTTAGCTAATAATATGAGTCGAGGTGATTTTAACTCACTTACAACCATCTGTTGCAAATTAAACTCTGAAAGAAAACCATATGATCCTATTAATGGTAGTAATTCAATATTTTATGAAATGTTTTCTAATTTTCAACCATTCTATTATAACAAAGAAAGTGAACCAGTTTTTAATCCAGAAGAATTTATGTCTACTGCTCCAATAGTTGTTATTAATTGTAGTTACCATAAAGAAAATATACAAGCAAACTCTATTGAAATTAAGTTAGAATTTGAAACAGTTAATGCTTTACCAGACAAAACTTCAGCTAGCTGTATAATTATACATGAAAAACGCTTTATCTACAATTCACTTACAAAAATTGTGCGTCAGATTTAACTGGATTCAACCGGTCGAACCGATCGAAGGGGGTCGGTTCAACCGGTTGAACCGATCGAAGGGGGTCGGTTCAACCGGTTGAACCGGTTGAATTGATCGAAGGGGTCGGTTCAACCGATCGATTTAATCGGTCAGTTGGGTTTTTCAAAGCAGATGGTTAAGAGCTGTTAGTCAAACTTAATTTTCAATTAAAAAAAGAATTAATATGGATATAGTTATAGATGTGCAAGGGTTTAAATTATTAAATAAGTTTATACCAAAAGAACTTGCAGCATTTGATGGAAATAAATTAGCTCATTATATATTTAAACCACCATACCCAATTCATTGTTTAGACTTGAAATATAAAAAACAAGCTTATTGGTTAATGAAAAATCATCACTGTATCAATTGGAGTGATGGGCTCATTCCTGTTTATGAAATTAAAAAAATTGTGTCTCATTTAACAGAACATATTGATAACATTTTTGTCAAAGGAAAAGAAAAAGCAAATTTTATAAAATCACTTACACAAAAAACTGTTGTGGAATTAGAAGAACACCCAGCTCTCGAAGCAGCAATACCAATGTGTTTTTATCACATGCATGATAACTGTATTTGTTCATTATCAAATGTATACCAATTATTCAACAAATTCCTTAAGTAATTTTTTAATAAATGAATTTAACTACTACTGACTTTTATTATTTTTATATTATGATGGTGTAAAGAAAAAAATACCTTTTTAAATTATTTATTAGATTATAATAAAATAGACACACACACACACATACATATTTAGATATAAAAAATGAACAAACATTTACATATTATAATAAAACAAACATTAAAAAAAAATTTACTTTAAGAGTTAAAACGACTATTATAAATATAACATCTATGATTAAAATCTAAAACAGTACTTAATATTTTTTCAATTTTTTTAACTTTATTATTAAAACGTAACCTATCCAATGCGTATAAGTGCCACTTGCCCCGCCTTGCATCTTTATATGCAAAACTCCAACATATTTGTGGGTATACCACATTAATTGCTTCGTTAATTCTGCAAGTTTTCTTCATCAGAACAGGTATCATTGTCGTCGTTGTCGTCGTTGTCGTCCTCATCGCAGTTACCATTTTCAAAATCTATCTTTTTTTTTGTTAAATAGATTTCTATGTCTTTTAGGTGAACCCCTAATCCACATTGCATCATATTAGAGACAAAGCATTTTTTGCAAGACTTTTTTTCCATAAAATTAGTGCAGATTTCAACACCATCCGCATATTTTGCAATTCTTTCTTTTAGAAATTGTTTGTCGCTATTATTATGATTTAACATAAGCTCTGCTTCTCGCTCATTAGTATTAAACACTTCTATCAATCTTTCAAGAGCAGTTGTTAAATTGTATGCCTTTGGCCAATGTTCAGCACTATACGCTGTCCACATTTTTTAAATTAACTAGTGTAACTTTCTTAACTACTATATTATATACATATATATATTAAATCCCCTCCATTAAATATTCAAAATGTTTTTTTTAATTTATTCACTATTAATTGTTTATAAAAAAAATTAAAGTTATTTCACCACATAAATATTTGTAGCACAAATCGATTCCTTTATTTAGATTATTTTGGTGTTTTTTATTATAATCTATGTCGTAAGGGTTGTCGCTACCATATGCACATTCCATCGTCATCAAGTAATTGTTCAAATTGTGTTTCAAGTTGTCGTACAATTTTTGAAAAATTTAAATCTGTTCTATACATATTACAATTCAGGACTTTTTTTATATTTCAATCGCTCATTTTCAATGTCTAATGTTATTAAATGAGGTAATGTAACCAATAACTCAAGTACACAACACTTGTTTTCAGACAATTCGAGTGTTGAAACATAATTTTGAAAATTATATAGAATTTCTCCAGACATGTGAATCACTTTCCCAATAATTGAGTGATAAAAATTATAAAATTGTTGTTTGCTTAGTATTATCAAACGTAATTTTGTTATATGCATTATCTTCTATAACTCCGTTAGAGATTCCCATCCAAGATATATCGATCCAATTTTTACCACTTTTTTGTTATTTATTAATACAAAACTGATAGTGGTATTATTATTAACCAATACATCTTCACACTGTTGACCAGACACCATAAAATAATTTGTGATCGATTCTTGCAATGTTCCAAATATTTCCCAATCTATTTCATCAAAACTAACACAATTATTTTTTCCACTAGCACCAATTCTGATTATTGGTAAAAACGATTTATCTAGTGATAAACCAACTTCAATGAATTTTGTTTTTGATTTATTTAGATAATACATATATCTATTTAATAGTGGAAACGGTAGTGTTACTGGATTAAAGAAATCCATTATTATATTTTTATAATTACTGCCAGATATGTAGTGCAAGCTAGATTTATACAAAGTTCTCAAGGCCAATCTTTGTTTATTTGCACATGCGCATATTTAATATATTACAATAACAACATTCTTATATATTATTATTAAACAATTTTAAAATTATATTAATACATACAACGATTTAGTATTGATTGTATCTAAAATGTGTGGAGATAACCAATCTAGAAAAAATTATCGAATATATGAAGACCGTTTAAGTTTTCAAAATTGGATAGGTACACTATTACCTACAGATTTAGCATCTGCAGGTTTTTATTATGCTGGTTTTGATGATGTTGCCGTATGTTTCCACTGTCATATAAGCATATATAAATGGGAGAAAACAGACAATGCTATTATGGAACATATTAGATGGAGTCCTAATTGTTTTTATGCAAAATTATTATCAGAAACAGACGCATTAAATAATACCAAATACGTGGATAAAAATGATAAATTTAAATACATGTTTTATGTACTAATATTTCATTTATTAACATATATTTTTGTAAAATGTGATATCATATAAAATATATTTATTTATATCATATTCGTTTGTTTAAATATACCTTTTCATTCTTTTTAGAAAAAACAATAAGTAACAAATTTAATTATGATCTACTTTTTTTTTACTGTGAGTTAAGCAAATAAACATATCATCAATTACACACGCATATGTCTCGAGCTCTATAAAATTTAAGAGGTTCCAATTGTGCTGAGGTAGGTAATGTATAAATACATATACACTCGCATATACATATTATTTAAGAATCGTTTTTTTAAGTGCGTTTAAATCGAATATAGTTGACATCTTTTATAAATCTAGGTCACACATGATATTATAACATGTAATTTTTTTTTCAAAGCTGGCAATACGACACGTGTTAATAACACATATTGACCTAATTTTAATAAGTTCATGACTCATGACTAGAAGATGTATTTTTTCAAAGCTGGCAATGATGCACGTGTTAATATTAAAATATTGACCTAATTTCAATAAGTTCATGACTCAGCAATTTTCCAATCTAGATCACACGTGGACCAATCAAAACAATAACTTTCCTCATTCATATCTAGGCCACCTAACAACCAATCAAAACAATAGCTTTAACATGGGGTCACATGTGGACCAATGAAAAGACGCCACACTCCTGCAGCCTTGACCTAATTAGTTGTGGAGGGAGGAGGAGGAGGATTAGAACCCGCATTTTTATACTACTCACTGGTATAAAAATTAATTTACACTCGCATAAATGGATGATTGGAAATCATGAAGTTAAACTGGTCAATAAAAAAGATTTTAAAATTGGTGACTCTACATACGATGGAACAACGGGTTTATACGAACTGCTTTTTATGAAAGATCCTGCAAGTTATACAAACGATGATTTACAACATTATAAAAAAATATTATTAAAGTCACATGCAATATACCGTAATTTTGATCCAAATAATCAGATACAGGGATCAAAATCTAAAAAGTATACAAAGATTATTAAACCTTTGTTGGATTCCGATTCAAATTCCACCCAAGGAAGAGGATTTGATTCAAAGTTGCGAGTGCAACGTGTCCCTACGCAATACAAGTATTGGAACAATTTAAGCGAACTTGTGGATAGATTGTGTTTATTGCACGCATCGAGGAATGCGGGGAATAATTCGCACGATAATGAGATTGCGTCAATCGAAGAGGAATTACGCGAAGAAGATGTTATTTATTAGTATAACGTTCTACATTGATTTCATTTACAAGATGAGCATCGATAAGTTCGGACGCCATTCGTTACAAAATAAAATAAATAAATGCGTGGGAGTGAGAGGACCACCGGGCAATGGTTTTAAACGCGATGTTGATGGACATTTCAACCTTGAAAGTAAAAGAATAAAATATTTGGAATTACCGGTTAATGAGAGCGATGCCGCCAACAAGAAATATGTCGACAATTTGCATGTTGAAGAGAAGAGATATGTTGAAAATTTAATAAAGAATGTACATGAAAAAGTAAATGGGATTATCAACAGTGTCCCCGGTATGGTAGATTCCAAAATTACACCTGTAAAAATGGATTCTTTGGATCGGTTAATTAAGTTATCCGCGGATTTGCAGGAGTATAAAACTACTTCGAATCACAAAATAGAATCAGTTGAAAACAATATAGGGTCTGCGAATACCAAAATAGAAACAATTGAAAACGATAATGCAAGAGAATGGGAGCAGTTCAAGATTGAATTATATACGCTATTATTAAATCAAACAACTAGCATCAAACAGTTGATTGCCCCATTAAACCGTTCAAGTCAAAATGAGTAAAGAGGATGTAGTGCGAGAGTTACACAAACCGGCAAGAAAGAATTTTGCCCGAAGACGAACGATACTTAAAGGTGTTGACGATCTGTGGCAAATAGATCTTGCCGAGTTTCAATTATTCTCTCGTGAAAATACAGGATATAAATATATACTGGTAGTAATTGATTGTTTCTCAAAATACGCCTGGACTGCACCAATAAAAAACAAAACCGGTGTGATTGTTGCAGAAACCATGGGAAAAATATTAAACGCCGGTCGGACACCAAAAAATATTCAAAGTGATCATGGCAAGGAATTTTATAACAAGCAATTTTCTACATTAATGAAAAAATATAATATTAATCATTATTCGACATATACAATAATGAAAGCTGCCATTGTCGAGCGTCTAATTCGCACGCTAAAAAATAAACTTTATAAACAATTTAGTTTGCGTGGGCGCTACAGCTGGTATGATATTTTGAACAAGGTTACGTTAGAATACAACAATCAACGTCACCGTACGATAGGAATGCGACCAGCTGATGTACTTCCACGCTGCGATAAGGAAGAGATGTTATTAAAAACTGTCTACTCGCACATTAAAATTGCAGGAAAAGGGAATTTCCGAGTGGGCGATATGGTGCGATTGAGTAAACAAAAAGCTTTATTTGCAAAAGGATACACACCAAATTGGACAACTGAATTATTTAAAATTGTTAAAATTAAAATTACCAACCCGGTGACGTATTTATTGGAAGATGAAAGAGGAGATCCTATACAAGGAGCCTTTTACGCTGAGGAATTGCAGAAAACATCAAATCCTAAGATATATTTAGTGGAAAAAATATTGCGAAAGAAGGGAAATCAAGTATTCGTAAACTGGCTTGGCATGGATAAATCGCATAATAGTTGGATTAATAAACAAAATGTATTATAATTGCATAAATAAAAATAATTTTATAATTATACTTTAGTTTTAATAAGACCTCTATACAATGATGATCTTCACACTCCTTATATCATTTATTATATTAACCTCAACTGACTCATCGTTCGATGGTAATAAGTATCTAGAATTCTATGGATATTTAAATGCTAGTGACACTTTGCTGACCGATTCCAGAGATGCTATAATATTGTTTCAAGAAACTTATGGTCTACCTGCAGATAGAACATTCAATAATGCTACGTTAAATTTAATGCAAATTCCAAGTTGTGAAAATCCAGATCATTTGGAAAATTATGTAATTCATTCCGAAAAATGGCCAAACAAAACTTTAAAATGGCATTTTTATAAAGGGAGTTATTTAATGAAACAATCAGCCAAAGAGGCTTTTGATTTATGGTCAAGTTATACTAATCTAAATTTCATTCATGATCCTTTAAAGTATGATATTTTAATTTCATTTCAAAGAATAGCACATACATGGATAAGGCGTAACTACACTTGCAATTCCTTTGACGGCTCTGGAAATACTTTGGGACATGCCTATCTACCTCACGACAACGGAAGTTTGACAGAAATTTATCTTGATGCAGATGAAGATTGGTGGACTTTGACAAAATCACCTCCCAAAAACAAAATAAGTATTTTTTCTGTATTACTTCATGAAATTGGACACGTCTTAGGAATTCGGCACTCAAGCGATCAACATTCATTGATGTATGCATACTACTACGCTTATCCAAATTTAACTGAAGATGACATCAATGCAATTCAAGAACTGTATGGTGTAAAGGTTACGCCGACGACGATGGAGACGGAGGCGACGACGCCGACGACGACAAAGCCTACAACTATTCCTACGATAAATTCCACAATAGAGTCTACAACTGTGGCAAATATAACTGTAAATTCTACAGTCAATTCTAGAACGGTTGACCCACCTGTTATTTACCCCGATTTGTGTAAAGTATCAAAGGACATCGATGCATTTCTAATAGTCCTCGGAAAAAATATACATATTTTATAACGAGTGGGTTTGGGTGAAAGGATTAAATATAAATTCATACGGAAAACCGCAGTTAATAACCAATTGGTTACACTTTCTACCATCAACGTTTAAAAAAATAAATGCAATTTACCAACGCCCCAATGGTCAGATAGCACTATTCGATGATATGTATATACATGTTTTTGATTTCCCATCGTTAAAATTTCATAATTCAATTGTACAATCAAATTTACATGTTGGTGGGGTTGTGACTGCAGCTGTAAATACGTACAGTGGGCAAACATATGTGTTCTACAATAATAGCGTTTACGTTGAAGTGGATGAATGCAGTTATTATCAAAAAATAAATATGCTTGGATATACACAAGATTTCATAGGATTGCCCAGGAACATTAATGGTGCATTCCGATACACAAATGGACTGCTATATTTCTTCAGTGAAAATATGTATTATGAATATAACGAATTTACATCTTCGATGGTGAGAGCAAATCAGAAAGATCTATCGTTATTTTCGATTAATTGTCCAACGCTTGGGATTCTACAACAACTCAAATCACTTCTGATAAAGCTAACAAATTTAGAATGACTTACCTTTATGATGTAATTCAATTATCTGTAAAATGCATGTAAGAAATAATGAAATAAAATGCTGTTTATTATAATATTGTTTTTTATTTAGTTTTTGTAAACATACCTTTTATATAATTTATAAAGCACATAAGAAAATATAATAACATTGGTAAGCATCAGTATAATTTCTAAAATCAAAATTACATTTTTATCATTATTTACAACATTGTCCATTATTAATTGATTTGAAACATTTATTACGTATCGATTTTTATCGAGGAACATAAAAGTTGCATTCATTACATTAGATACTCCCGGGATCGTGCTGGCGTTGATTTTGAACGTTCTTGGATGTGTTGTATTATCTAGATGCATAATTTTCCATTCCAAAGGCTACTTATCATTGATTCCTTTATTGCTGGCGGTTATGTAGCATTGTCTGGAATCTTTGGATTTCGTGATGAACAAAGTTCCATTAAGCAAAGTTGATAATAGTATGAATGCGGTGCTATTCATTTTCGGTGCTCTTGACACTTTTTCTAGTTGATCGGTAATCTTGACACTTTTGACAGATACACTTTTCTGCGATGCATCTAAAACAGTTTTTTATGGGTGGAGGTGGTCCGTCTATGTGGTCCTCATCGGTTGGAAGGTTGTAATGCTTATGACAAGGGAGTCTTATTTGGAAATATAAATCACTCTTACATTTTTCAGGCAGGAAATCTCACAATCTTTCCAAATTTAGTCCATATAACGATCGCAAATATTTTTCAGGCAAATATTTTACATATTCACCAGTTAACTTGCATTCATCATACAATTCAATGGCTTTATTTATATTTTCAAATAATTTTATTTCGACTTCGCTAATTTCCTCTGAGCTGCATCCCGTCGAGTTTTGCACACAGTTGCTTTTGCAATTCATAATCACAAATAATTTTTTTAACATTAATAATTTGCTGTAGTAGACTTTCCAATCGATAGTTTAGTTGTTGGCGATTTCTTAAATGGAGTCGTTTAATGGTGGACGTTCTTGACATCACCATTATCAGTGTATAACTGACTTTTAATTTCATTGTCCCCACTTAAACACCGTATTGTTTGTAAATCGTGCATCAATGTCTTGCGGTTATACAATATAATTTCCCGCATGCATTCGATATTTTCATAATAGCAGTTATTTACCGTAGGTAAGATGTTAATGAATGCATCATCTGTGTCGGCTTGTAATCTATTGAATTCCAATAGACAGTTGTTGTAATATTCAAAAAATTGCATATTATTCAAGCGTTGCAAACGATATTCGATCATATCAATTACACGCCACAATTGATCCAACGCACTTTTATTTAGCATTATGACCACACCCCGCCAACCGATGCTCACAATCTTTGATTTTCGACACTTTGTCAGGTCAATATAGCAAGTATCGAACACATTAATCCTGGGTTTGAAGTCTTCGTCATCGGATAAACGAGGTCTCTTCTGCTGGTAACTACATGTACACTTGCGTTCCGCCCGTAAAACACTCTTCTCCATGACGTTTTTGTACTGCATCAAAGTATTCCATTCAGGCTGAATGAAAGATATACTTTTTTTCGGTGAACTCAGACGCACACACTGGTAAAATCCTCGTACGGGGCTCAAACCAACAGTCACTTTAACTTGATTGTTCAGTGGATAATAGACTTCGTTAATTAATCTATCTTCACTGCTTAATTCGGTTTCGTGATCTTTCAACATATTCTCTAGAAAGTCACCGGCGATATCACTACTACAACCGCTGTTGCTGTCTTCGATTGATATACACGGCACGTCAATATCGTCACACATGTTTGCTAATACTAATTGATTTTATTTAAACAATAATATTTGTCATAATAACTTTTAATCTGATTGGTTGTTATAACAATCAATATGATTGGTTGAATGAAAATGAAATAATTTGCAAATATCTTCTAGTTTGTGTCTCGATTTACACGCATTCTTATGCAAATGTGTGCATTTATCATACATTTTTACAATTTAACATTGTTTTGTTATGAAAAATAGGCACACATAATAATTATTTTTATAGGAAAATATATTCATAATAGAATATTTATCAGTTAATTTTAATATATATTTTTATGTAATTTAAAATAGTTTTTTATTTATTACTCATCATAACTTGTTCAATTTTTATCAGGATTGTGATTTTATTTAATAGTAGTTCTTATCAGTAACCGCATGGAGATTACGCGCTCCGTCTCGCGTCGATGACGTGCTTAGGTGTGACACTCTAATGCCCTTCTGACCGTTGCGCAGATGGAGCGAAATGTGTTTTTTGGAAGATCGGTAAGAGATAATTATGCGCAGATTGAAGGAAAAGTGGTTGTTTCCAACAACCATCCTCGCTGATAAAGATCTCTCATTGAATTACATTGTTTTATTATTATATATTATAGTAGTATTTTTCAAAGACCATGCACATTTTTTATATAGATATTGTTATTAATAATGAAAATATTTTAAGGATCAGTGAATATTTTCATCCCTATACCCGTCTCCATACTTGTATTAAAAGTAATTCGATATATTAAGGGTTATCGCTTATTTTTAGTTATATTATAAGCGCTTAGGGCTGACGTCACATATTTTTTTCTATTTTTTTTTACAAGTCCACATTGAGGTCCCATTATTATAGCACTTTTTCCATTCCTTATCAGTAACACTGTTTGGCGCAACGGGTAGCGCGTCGGGCTCTCAACCAGCCGACCGGTGTTCAAATCCTAGCAGGCAAAACTCACTAAAAAAATACGATGCTACCAAGCATACACTGTAACTTGGGTTGCATACTTTCAACCATCTAGTGGACAACTTGAAAACCGACAAGACGAACAACGCTCCATCTAGTGGACAACTGGACTACCCGCCAAGACGCCATCTTAAAAACATCCCGCCAAGACATTCCCGCCAACTCGACTACCCGCCAAGACGCCATCTTGAAACATCCCGCCAAGACATTCCCGCCACGACGGTAGAGACACCAGACGCGTCGGGCGGGAGAAACTCAGAACTAATCACGACGCATGCGCACTTCATCCATGCACTGAAAACACATCCGGTTGAAGTACATGTAAAATCCCATAAGAGCTTGGGTGTGGCACCCGTGTTTTATCACTACTATCCTGTATAAAGAAGTACTTACCATATTTTACAGGAATTGCGTTCCAAATCAATCTCTTCTTTGAAGCTTTGGGGTCTTTGAACGAGAGACTAGAAAAATGCTCTTCACACAATTTTTTTTTTATAATTTCATTTTCCTCTAGAAATAATAAATTGGAATTGCCACTATTTATAATCCATTGCCGCGAACGATCATCTTTCGGAAATTTATAAAATGATAATTTGCAATTTTGTCTGGTGTTACAGCATTTATAATAAACACATTTATGCGACATGTTTGCAAAAATGTTATTATTAATTTAAGTTGTGACTAAAAGCCTGGATACACAGTGCGAGCTAGCATCCGAGCTGGTCTATTCAGTTCTGTAGTGCACCTACTGACAGTACTGGCACCGTGTGACCGCATCATACAAGTCATGACTCATGACAGTAACTCTTATAATATATTTTGTGTAAATTTAATGAAAACCATCTTCATTTTTATACGCAAATGTATACTTCTGTCAGACAAAAACATAAAAATAGACCAACAAATTTCTCGTAAAAGACATACTTAAAAAAAGTGAGAAAATATTATCACAAATAGATTATGATGTGCGCAAAATACTAAGAACTTAATCACAAGTCTTTTATTCTGTGCTTAAAATCTAAAAATATAAAAAAAAAAATAATTAAAATTATATCACAAGTAGAACCATATAAAATAATAATAATTTTTATACGATTAGGTTTAGGTTAAGTGTAAAAGAAAAAATAATTTTATTATTTTTTTGTGATGCTTTTATTGTAATTGTTAGCATTTTATAATAATATAATTTTCACTAATTAAAATAAATACTCATTAAGCATAAACTATTCATTAGAATTAGATAATTATATAAAAATATCTTGCCTATATAATAAAAAAAATAGTTTGAGAATTTTATGATGTATCTATTTGATACTGCATAAATAGTAAGCCCCTCAACATCTCGTTTACTTTCGCATGGCAGCGACTGAAATTTCACTCGCCGCCGGCCAAGCGGGCCAAGCCGACGAGAATTCTTCAAAATTCATCGTAGACTCGCACCATTGCTTGCACCTGCTCAGATAGTATTTTATTTAGCCGTACGGCAGCACTATACGGTTTCCAACTAGTAATGCGTGGAAGGGAGAACGATGCGTCGACTCTACTTCCTCTCATTGAGTAATAGTGTGGTCGCGTTTGTACATGGTGGACAATTGGTGGTTGAATATCTTCCAATATAATATGTCAATCAACGATAATATTCTGTTTCATTTGTAATAATAGCATATCCCAATCTACTTGCATTTTCTCTAAATAAATATAATACTTTAGTGTTAATAAATATATCGATATCTCCATAGGAATTTGTTCTTTTTAGTAAATATGAGGCATATCCACCACAAATGCACCAATATCCAGATACGCACTTCATTAATTTAATTATTTCATTTAAAATATGTTTATCTTCATTCATCATTTCATTAATGTTGATAAATTTGGATATAAACTATCAATATAATTAATTAAATCCATTCTTTGAAAATTATTATTTAAATGATAAAGAATATTATGAGTATTTATATATATATATATACATTTCAAAACAATTAAATCCACGTGTTATAGGTATAATAAATATTTTCAAAACATACAATGTATCATTGTAATTATTTACTTGGAATGTAGTTATAAATTAAAAAAAGCAACTATCATTATTATTAATCGTCATATGTAAATTTTTATGCATTAATCATAAAATTTATAAATACATTGCAAGTAAATAATATTTATTATACATATAACCCGTGGATGTAATTGGTATAAATAATAATAATTTTATAATTATACTTTAGTTTTAATAAGGTCTCTATACAATGATGATCTTCACACTCCTTATATCATTTATTATATTAACCTCAACTGACTCATCGTTCGATGGTAATAAGTATCTAGAATTCTATGGATATTTAAATGCTAGTGACACATCGCTGACCGATTCCAGAGATGCTATAATATTGTTTCAAGAAACTTATGGTCTACCTGCAGATGGAACATTCAATAATGCTACGTTAAATTTAATACAAACTCCAAGATGTGGAAATCCAGATTATTCGGAAAATTATGTAATTCATTCCGAAAAATGGCCAAACAAAACTTTAAAATGGCATTTTTATAAAGGGAGTTATTTAATAAAAAAATCAGCCAAAGAGGCTTTAGATTTATGGTCAAGTTATACTAATCTAAATTTCATTCATGATCCTTTAAAGTATGATATTTTAATTTTATTTCAAAGAAATGCACATACGTGGATAAGGCGTAACTACACTTGCAATTCCTTTGGCGGTCCTGGGAATACTTTGGGTCATGCCTATCTACCTTACGACAACGGAAGTTTGTCAGAAATTCATCTTGATACAGATGAAAATTGGTGAACTTCGACAAAATCACCTCCCAATAACAAAATAAGTATGTTTTCTGTATTACTTCATGAAATCGAACACGTCTTAGGAATTCGGCACTCAAGCGATCAACATTCATTAATGTATGCATACTACAACGCTTATCCAAATTTAACTTTGGATGATATTAATGCAATTCAACATTTGTATGGTGTAAAGGTTACGACGACAACAACGACAATGATGGAGACGACAAAGCCTACAACTATGATTCCTGCAATAAATTCCACAATAGAGTCTACAGCTGTGACAAATATATCAACTGTAAATTCTACAGGCAATTCTAGAACGGTTGACCCATCACCTGTTATTTACCCCGATTTGAGTAAAGTATCAAAGAACATCGATGCATTTCTAATAGTCCTCGAAAAAATATACATATTTTATAACGAGTGGGTTTGGGTGAAAGGATTAAATATAAATTCATACGGAAAACCACAGTTAATAACCAATTGGTTACACTTTCTACCACCAACGTTTAAAAAAAATAATGCAATTTATCAACGTCCCAATGGACAGATAGCACTATTTGATGATATGCATATACATGTTTTTGATTTCCCATCGTAAAAATTTTATAATTCAATTTTACAATCAAAATTACATACTGGGAGGGTTGTGACTGCAGCTGTTAATACGTACAGTGGCCGAACATATGTGTTCTACAATAGTAGCGTTTATTTTGAAGTAGATGAATGCAGTTATTATCAAAGAATAAATATGCTCGGATATACACAAGATTTTATAGGATTACCCAGGAACATTAATGAGGCATTCCGATACACAAATGGACTGCTATATTTCTTCAGTGAAAATATGTATTATGAATATAACGAATTTACATCTTCGATGGTGAGAGCAAATCAGAAAGATCTATCATTATTTTTGATTAATTGTCCAACGCTTGGGATTCTACAACAACTCAAATCACTTCTGATAAAGCTAACAAGTTTGAAATGACTTAATAAAGATGTCTTAGGACTAATGAAAAATGAAAATAAGGAAAAAATCATGTGGTCCCATGTTAGTTTACGCTCTAAACTCTATTGTAATAATATAGAGGGTAAACTGACAAAAAAAGCAAAAGGTATTAAACGGAATGTGGTTGCAAATAAAATTACTCAGGAAGATTATTTAGATTCACTTTTTTCTCAAACAAAAATTTTTAAGAAACAATATGTATTTAAATCTATATTACATAAAATGTACATACAATTAGTTAACAAAGTGGCATTATCACCTTTCGACACTAAACGCTATGTAATACCTAATTCTGTTAAAACCTATGCATGGGGTCACTATTCTATTAGAAATATAGATTACAATATGTAATTTGAAAAAAAATGTATATTATTTTCTTATCTTATAATAAGAATAAATTAATTAATTAAAAAATCTTATAACATTGTCTTTTCATTATTATATAATCCTACTAATCGTGTATCCTTTAATTACAATGATACATTGTATGTTTTGAAAAGTATATAAGGTATATTTTTAGTCATAATTAGTTAGTTAAATTTTGTTCTACATTACATCCAAGATGACAACACAGTGCAATTACATTATTGCTCACGTTATGGACTACATTCCATCGGTAAGTACAATTTTGTTATTTTATAATATTTTAGGTTTAGTTTTTTTTTTTAAATTGAATAGTAATAAACCAAATTTATTTCATATACACACATAAGTTTTATTTATTATTTTTTTTAATTTTTTTTTTTTTTAAGTTATCCAAAGTGCATTGTCCCTGCTCGGCAAAAGTGTACGATCTCGAATTACACACGATAATACATGCACAGGTATGGGAGGATAAAATGATTTACATTTTTCGGGACTCGAATGCACATATCCACATCTCTGTAGAACACAAATAAATAATAATATTAAAAAAAAATATTGTTAGTATATTTTATTTGTGTATATTATTACTCATCGAAATATAAACGAACAATTCTTTATAGTTAAATTTATCAATTCAACATTTCAACATTCATGACTTGCATGTTTATTGTATTTACGTCACAATATTGAATACCTAAGTAATTACATCAGCTCTTATATACTCGCAATTGTTATTAAGAATAAATATTACATTTAAATTTATCATTAATTCATCTTAATTGTTACAATTAATACTATTGATATTAATTCAAATAAATAATTACAATAATACATTGTATGTTTTAATTACTACACGTGCAATGATTATTAAAAAAAAAATTGTATAATATATATGATAATAATAATTCTTAATTTATACATTGAATTATCATAAATTTAATTCAATTTCAATTTATTCAATAAAAATCAATGTGTTTAATGAAAAGCATTATTAATGAAATGCATTAATTATAAAATTTGTTCCTTGTTCCCCGGCCCCGATCCCCAATCTTTTCCACAGTTTTCTTTAATTTATTACAGGATTCTGATCCGATAAGACTACAACTATCATCCGATAGGTGGACAAACATTACAAACTTTTCAACCTGCAGATTTCTGCAAGTAATAGTTCAACTATCGGCCGAGCAGATTTTTGCTACAAACTTTTCAACCTGCAGATTCCTGCAAGTGATAGTTCAACTATTGTCCGAGCAGATTTCTGCACATGTTTCTGCAAGTAATAGTTCAACTATCGTCCGAGCAGATTTCTGCACAGGTTTCTGCAAGTAATAGTTCAACTATCGTCCGAGCAGATTTCTGCACAGGTTTCTGCAAGTAATAGTTCAACTATCGTCCGATAGGTGATAATAGTTCAACTATCGTCCGATAGGTGGACAATTTTAGTTCACCTATCGTCCGATAGGTGGACAACTTTAGTTCACTTATCGTCCGCTAGGCTGTAGATCACCCTCCGGCCGCACAGGTGGCACTGTTCCGACAGATGGCGCCACCTGTCTGGAGAGCCGGAGGACCTAGAACCCGTCATTGTACACTACTGTCAAGCTTAATTTAACCCCTAAATCTCAATAAGTGCGACATCTTTTGAACACAAATAATACTAAATTTAAATAGTAAGATATATTGAATACATGTAATGTCATGTAACCACGCCTCATTCAAATAAAACTTTTAAAATAAAGTGTCATATATCTATTATGCAAATTTGTAACCATATGAAATGAATACATGACACAAGTGATTAAATATTAATCTTGAAAAACGAATTAATCGTTGGGCTTGTGCATAGGCGTCTTAAAAAGACGAAAACAAGTTACTTCGAAAATAAAAGTAACTTGCACATCTCAGTTAGTACTACTAATACTGCAACATTGAAAAAATAAAAATAAAAAATGTAGTAAAAAACTTAAAAAATAAAAATTAAATTAAATTAAAATTAAACAAAAAAGCGGGAATTTTGAAAATAAATTATAAAGGGAAAAATAAATTTTTAAATGTACTAAATGTAACCTGCAACAATGTCGAACAGTCTAGAAGTTAAAAATTGTAAATATATATTAAAATAGTCTAAAATGATTCATATACGCGTTTCGAAATTTATTTCTCATCAGTATGGCTTTACTTAAACATAATTCTAAATTAGATAACAAGTATTGCCCCATGCGCATATTATCTTTTATCAATTTAACAAATGACGTAAGACGTAATCACGCATTAATATTTAAAATATCGACGATGCCTGATTTGCCTGGGCTGTTAATGCGGCATTAAGTCCGACTACTAGTAATCCGCATAGATTAACCAGCTACCCACAATATTCCGAACAATTGGTTTTACCTGGGTTAGAATTTTCTCTGAAATTAAAAGTCATTCAAAAATTGAATCAATGAACAATACATCAATAAATGTTTATGGATGGTCCAATTTATTTTAGCGAAAATATATGTGAACGTCATGCTAATTTATTATTTATAGAAAAATTTAATAGAAATTATTGTTTGATTAAAGATATGTCAAGGTTAACCCTACACAGCTAACCTTGTTTCAAGACATATGATGACTAACCTATCGTAAATTTTACGATTTAAGACCTATAATTTTCAGATTTTTTTAAATTTAACAAGAAAAAAACTACGTTTTCAATTACATTTAACTTAACCTAAACGCTATAATACATAGTTAGATATTAGAAAGAAAGAGCTATCGGGTATGCGGCCAAATTACAATCAATAATCACTTCATATCATCATTTAATCAAAAGCCAATATTTCAGAGAATTATTCCTCTTTCTTCAGGGCACTACAATTTACAATAAATTACAAGATTAGACATAAATTAACAATAAAAATAAAAACAAACAATAGTCAAATAATTAAAAAACATTGATATAACAGCAATATTACATTAAACATGTGTACTTACAAGATAGCGATGTTAATGATAATTGATTAAGTCAATTAAATTTAAATACACACGTACCACATTTAAAATTGTTAAAAACAAATTATACATGTTAAAAAACAATTTATTTATTATTTATGCAAATCGATAATTTTTCATTTTTTTACATATTTTGATCAGTAGGGCGGTAAATTCAAATGCAGATTGAGTGTTTTCCAAGATAGACGCTTGGTTGTAGAGGCGCCAATTTTAAATATTGACGTCATGTTGGGTCTTGGTTGTCGAGTTGTCCACTAGATGTCAGAGTGTGTGTGTGTGTGTGTGTGTGTGTGTGTGTGTATGTGTGTGTGTGTGTGTGTGTGTGTGTGTGTTGTAGTTGATCATGTGGTCACTAGATGGCCGAGAGTACGCAACTTAAGTTACATTGGTAGTTGTGTTACATACACTTCTCATAGGGAGAGAATATATGCAACCCAACTTACACTGTATGCTTAGTAGTTTATCATATTCATAACATCATATATATGTAATCACAATTTTACACCAAAGATGGCCTAACAGCCAAAACCGGTCTGTACAATATAATAAACAATTATACAGCATATAAAAGTATATTAATACACCCACATAACCTATATAATAAAATATATGCACAAGATCAACTCAACTAAAGTTATTATTGGTTTTTTAAATAAATATAACTTTCCGCAATGTTTAAGAGCAATAGATTGTACAAATTGCAATTATATCACCATCGGAAGATTATCCAGCATTACCATATTTTTGTAGAAAGGGATGTTACAGCGTTAATTGCCAAATAATTGTAGATAGCAACTATAATATTCTTAAAGGTTTCCTGGTTCTACTCATGGCTCTGCAATTTGGCAAGCGTCAAACAAAAACTTTAATGGAAACTGAATATGTCTGAGGCAATAATTCAGCCTTTTTTGTTAATTGCCATTTGAAAATCTTCCAGAAAATACACCTGAAAGTAATTACAATTATTATTGTGTAAGAGCTAGAAATTCAATCGAAAGATTAAATGGTGTTATAAAATCACGTTTTTGTGTCTATTAAATCATCGAGCACTAAATTATGATCCACTTAAAGCAGGAAAAATTATTTATAGTTGCGGTGTTACATAACATTGCTCGATTTTATAAAGATAAATTTGATGAAGAAGAAGAAATTGTGGAACTAGATAATGATAATAACTACGTGGAACAAAATATTCTTCCAGAAAACAATTGGTATCAAAGAGGGGTAGAAAAACTTAATCAAATAATACAATATTTAAATCGTTAGAATATAAAACATTTTTATTTATTATATATACAAATTTATATTAATAAATCCTATTTTTATTAAATATTATATTTTACTTATCTTTTTGAATTTATGGCTCTTGCGAAGTTATTAATTGCTCTTGCCACAGAATAATTTGAATCGGCAAGGTATTTTAGCTGTTGATCATGTGCATTTATTGCCGACAACATTATATTATTCTGATTGGCAAGTTTCTTTCTTGGGCGGTCACATTTTGTCTTATTTTTATATTTGTTTCTTTCCGGTTCATGTACAATTTCTGTTTATGGTCCAGTTGACACATCGGTGACATCTTCCTTTTCAAGTTGTATTGTGGATATATCGTTATTATTATCGGGTACAATAGTCAATGTTGTTGCGACTGCAGAGTCATCCAAAGTAACAATTCCACCTTCCATTAAACTAGTCCCATCGATGGTTAATGCAGAAAGTAAAGATAATAACCGCTCTTCTAAATCGGATAATGGCTTGACTGCAGATCCACCTCCCGTACATTTATAGTTATATTTTATGGCTCTTGCCCGTCTTTTTGTATTTGTTTTTAATTCACTGATTGTCTAAAAATTGTATAGGTTGTAATTAAATGATATTTAATTCATTTGTACATACATCTTTCAATTGCCTAATTGATTTAACCGGACCAATTTTACTTAGCTCCAAAGTAAGGTGCTCCCATAATGATGTAATTTTAGGCAATTCTAATGGAATTATTTTACCTCCCAACAGAATTGTATGTTCTTCCAGATAATTAATTAAATATTTTTTTTGCGTTTTGGTTGTTCATGCCGATCGCAGTGGCATTATGACTGATTCTATATCTATACTATTTATTGATTGAAGTAACAAATGACGTTTTGAGGTTAATATTTTGTTTAAAAATTTCATTATGCAGCCTTGCCAGTCATATCAATTGTATTTTTAACGGGACCCGCTAAAATTGTATATTTTTAACGGACCCTTTAAATTTGTAGTTATTGAATACCAATGTCACTAGAAAAATTTAAAGTTCCGCTAAAATATTATTTTTTAGAAGGCCGTTAAATTTTAAAGGAAAGTTACAGAATAGACCCCTAAATATGCAAAGCAATTTAATCACTACACCGTTGTTATTTTTGTTTAATCGTGAATTTTGTTTTTCCAAATTTTTCAATGTTGCTTATTTTTATCAGGAATTCCAACCCACTGAATTTAAAATTATTATGTAAATCATTGGGGCAAGATTCGATACATTCGGGGTCATTATTACCTATACATGGGTGTAGCGCTGCAACAATACACCAGCCGAAACAAAGTCCGTCTGGTTTTGATGTTTAACAGTGATGATTTCTTTTTCAGAAAAAATCCGACAATGGTACATAGGTTGATGAACTTCCGTTTAGAGGGCAGTATTTCACGAAGAAGACGAGTTGATTCTGAATCGAATAGAGAGCCCATCTACTTTTAATCTCTAAATTCTTCTAACTATAAAAAAAATCTAAAATAAAGCCGAATGTGCGCATATTATATTATTCATAATTTATTTATTATTATATTTTTACAAACGCTCTTTGTCGTTATGTATTTATATATTCACTTTCCTCGGATGATGGTAGCGTAAATTCCCCGCAAAAAGTCAAATTGATTTTAAAACAATTATATGTTTATTTCAATTCTGAATTCCATTTGTTATGACGACGGTAGTTTGACTGCGGGAATGAAATGCGAATTTGACCTTAAATTATATAAAATAATACTAATGATTTTATTTAAAAAAAAATTATTTACCACCTTCCAAAGCTCGGTTTGTCAAATTATCTCTTAAATGTAATTGCTGCTGTAGTTATTTTCTTGGCCGAAATCCTGCCCCTGCTACCACATCCAAACGATTGTTTAATTTAAATCTTACACTTTGTTTTTAACGCCTTCAATATCGCTATTTGTGCAAAACTGCTTTTGTACATTCAAATTCCCGGTCCTTAATTTAACAATTCAAAATTTTTGTTTTAATCAGTACCTCACATTTTTTAATTCTAATTGATCGTTTTATGTCTGTAATTTTAATTTGAACACTTTTATCTCACTGTATATATTATCACACATTATTATTATTATTAATGTATTTCTATTTGATGAACTCAACATTGTGACAACTATGTCCACCGTCTAATTTTTTCATTCCATTATAAATTAGAGCAGTCTGGGATGCAATAAGACTGTCTACATCATCTTCACCGAATTCGGAGTTGAAACGTTGGTGCAGGAATACTACTCCCTTTTTTAATTCAACAGTAATTTTTTTTCCGTTATCAGTTTTCATATACTTATATTCTTCAATTGGGTAAGGCTTTCCAATTTTTAATTCCTTAGTGGAATTATCGGAGACAACTTTGGCAATCCAGTCTTGTTTAATTTATCTAATAAAACAAGTTCGGATTTCTTCGGTGATTCCTTAAACAATCGTCGCTTTACTGCTTGTTTTTTTTTTCAATTTTCCTCATTAATTGCGCACAAGAAATATAATTGATTTTCAATTATTGATTTTTAAAAATATTAAGTTTTTTTTAATTATTAAATGGTATTTCCTCAAGTTTAGACATAAGAATGTGTGTTAATTATGTTTACATATGTTCTTATATTAAAATAAGTGCTTATTAGCATTCCTGGAATTATAAGAATGAATAACATGTTTATTACATAAAATGTGCAATTAGCAAAATGATGCATAACAAGATCTTCATATTACTCCTCCATTGTTAAGTTCGATACTCCAGAGAGATTAAATCTTGAAACTTGCCAGTGGTTGAACGGCAATGAGTTGTTGATTTCTTGAATCTTCATCGGGTTGTTTTTGTCGGTCTCTGTTCATCTTAAAGTATTTGATGACAAAAGCACATCCTAATAGTGATTGTATTAAATACATCAGGATTGTTCCTGATAAATGCCATGGATTAACATTATTATTTTCTTCTAATAATTTTATTGGATGCAATTGGTCATTTAGTTTTGCCAATTGTACTGTTTTTAGTTGAAGCTTCGGAAGATGATTCTTCATTGATGTGGTTAAATCCAGTTGCAAAGCTTCTAGTAGGAGGGGTTGTCCTCTGGTGGTGTCATTAAAGATTACCTGGTGGGTACCAATAAAGTGTTGACAATGTAGGTTTTTGCCAAACAGAAAAATGCCATGTATGGTTTGTGGGATTTTAATATAGTTGATTTTGGAAAAGCTCCCAAATATTGGTTAATTTCGGGAATAAATTCTAAAATATTTTGTTTTCGTAATTGAATGTGAAAGCAGTGTTCGAGTTTATTATTTGTTAATATATCTATTTTGCATGAAATATTTTCATATGTTGGTTTTTCTCGTGAACAAAGGTATTAGTTTTCAAAAAGGTCACAAACATAAGAAAACGGAATTACTTCTAAACCAGATTTAAGAGCATATTTAGTTATTGGAATAATTACTTGAAAATCATAATTTGGTGTTGGTATAAAATAGTTCGTAATCAGATTTTTAAATAATGGAATACTGAGCGTATAAATAATCTCAGATTTTTTTATAAAGCATGAAGGTTTAATTAGGTTTTTGTTAAAATCAGCCCGTGTTGTAAACATTGCATTAATGAGTTTAAATGGAGCACATAGTTTTGTTTATCGTAAAGTGTAAGCATTAATTTTGTGTTGGCTTTGTTACCGGAATGCGATCTGTGCTCTGCACAGAACGGGAAATAAATATGCTTATTATGAAGTTCTGTAGGATAATGCAGATCACATTCTATCATCAACGATTTGTCCATGTTGTCACCATAGCACATACTTATAGTCTTGTTAATAATTTTATTTTTTAACTCGTCCATGTTGTCGAGCCATCGAAAATTACCGAAAGGTAGATTTGATGTCATAGCAAACACGTAAAGACCATTAGCATCTAATAGTAAAATTTCCGATACTTGTTTTGTTGGATCATATGAGGTGCTATAAGGTGAATTAGACTTAGCATATTTGCAGCTAACTTGGCATATGCCGCCTCTTAACCCCTATTTAAAAAATAACACCATATCAATATCGGTTTATAGTTGCAGTTTAACTTTGGAAATTATTAATGCAGCTGAAAAAGACAAACCGGGCGCTGTTAAAAACCCGCACGCATCCAACATGTATGTGTTCATAGTTAAATTCCGATAATTTTCAAACACATCCGCGAGCAAGTAAACATTGGTTTTTAATTAAAGGTCTGCATAATCCAGGGGCGGAGCTACGTGTAAGCAAGGGTCTGCAATGCGGAAGGGCCCACAAGCATAGGGGGCCCCCAACGTTTATTTCAAAACCTAGGGGCCGCCAGAATTTACGAAATAAAGGTTAAATAAATGACAAGAGTTTTTTTTTTTCAAAATCGTCTTGTCGCCCAATGTCTTACATTTGAAATGCTCCCACACTGTCATAGCATGCAAATAATCATTGTCACTGACCGCACAATCATTTAAATGATAGTAGAGGTAATATGCGGGTTTTGGAACAGCCACAATTCCACATTTCTTGTCTCATGCGGAAAAAGTGTGTGTGAGTGCGACGGTTGCATACTTTCATCAATTGACGCTAGATGGCAGCAACAGTAGCGTAAACTGGCGCAGGCTAGCGCTGCCGCTCGAAGTCGGCGGTAGAGGGTGCTGCGGGCGGCGTGCAGCGTGCGGCCGGATACCTGCGACCGAAGGAAGGGTGCGGATGACAAGTGTGTAGGTTTGGCCGTCTAGGAATAGGCTATCTGCTACAAGAATATATACAAGGTCATCTTTACATCTGCCTGTCGAGGGGGGTATACACACTCTCTCGTTATACCTCCATAAGAGCCGCTTGTGTGTGAGTGAGAACAAGAAATCGGAAATGGAAGGATGGAAAATATAACAGGGGGAAATTCTAATGTTTTGTCTCAAGTGTGCGAGTGCAACGCGCGATACGGCATTATGACGTGTGGCGTAAGAGGCAACCCAAACAACAGCAGCAGCAGCAGCAGGCAACCCAAACAGCAGCAGCAGCCACCTAGCGGCAGCAAGCAAACGAGCATATATACAGGTTGGTCGAAAGACTTTGTATATACAGGGTGTGTCAAAAATAAATCCAAGATCTTTATTCCAGAATCAAAAATGGCGACCGGATGTGCAACTTCCGGTGTTGCAAATTCATTGTACTCAAATGAAAGTGCTCGACGCGTAGATTACGAATCTAACATAAAAAGTTCTACTTGACCTGCCCCCAAGCAAAAAAATGTAAAAATGACCTTTTTAACATGTAAACAATTAAACATCGGTGGGATCAGCAGCCTACGGTAAACTATAGCTTTTCTACGCTAAGAATATTACTTAGTAGAGTAATTTTGTAATTAAGATAAAATGTGTTACCTCATTATCAGTAATAATATATTTTCAAAGTAAATAAATTTTGTATAAATGTCTTTTAATTTTGAATAATTAAAATAAATAAACATAATAAAATATTTATTTATAATAGAAGCTTACCTGCGCTAAAAATAATATTAAGAGTAATGTTTTTTGCTACATATGTAAGTATAAAATAAATAACGATAATTTTATTTTTGTAATAAAAGAAAATAAATTTATTTATACACTACTTATTTTGGAGTAATAATAAATTATAAATTGTTTAACAGCAAAAGCAAAAAACTTGAATAATGAAGTTACGTTTTTTTCATTCTATATGGGTGTGGCTTGAAATTGAAAGCTGTTAAGTTAATGTTAGCGTTTTATTCATCTTCTGTTATCTATAAACAAAAATCAATAATTAAAACAATAAAATATAACTTGATTAATTTAAGACTTACATTGTTGATGTGTATAAAGGAATATTTAATTCCGTTTCTTTCTTTGACATTGCTAAGAACAATGTAAGCACCTCCACTGTGATTTTTGTTAAAATCTTCTACAACATCTTCCGTAAAAAAGGTTACGAATCGTTTTGGTAACCATACTACAAATTCCGGTGTTTTTACCAAAATGGATGGTCCATATCTTGTAGATTTTATTTCGATTAATTCGATTATGTATCTATAATTTATATCCAATTCCAATAACTTTTTTTCTGGTAAATAGGTTGTCACGTTACAGAACTGATTCAATTTATCGAAATCCATGATTTTCACTTTACTTTATAGCGCAGAGATTGTTATTATCACATCTACATTAGCAGACTAACTAAATGATATTTGAAGTTTTAAATTATCATTTTTGTCATGCCATCATCATTACCACAATGTCCGCAAAAAATGAATAATAAATAACAAGAAACCAATACATCAGTCATCACATTTCCTTAGTTAATTATAAAAAAAATTCTTAATTGATAAAATCATAATATTTAATGTGTTTAGATAATCTTTCAAAACCACAAACAAATTTGTAATTGAAAGAAATCCTAATTAATTTATAAATTTACTTCTTCAGGCTAATGTATGAATACCATCCCCACAAATGTAACGTTTATCATCAAATGGTGATGGTTTGAGGGCCAGTTTATTTTGTGTTTGTGTAAAAAAAGTATGCTTGATTGATGAAAATAAATTTTGTTGTCTATATATTAATTTATTTTGAAATAAAACATATTTCTTAACACCTTTAGATTTCTTTAACCATTGACCACATTCAATATTGTTTGCATACATTTTACTTTGCAAACCAACAAACTCTGACATAATTTTTCCACCATTTTCGTCTTACATAATTCCTAACATTGCTTTATTTTGTAATGGAATGCCATATGAATTGTTTAAGGCAAAATTACTAGTGTCAAATTTATTTAGATTTAGGCTGCAGTCTCACTGCACCACCTACCGCCACCAACTAAAATTCGAACACGTTAAATCATATGGCGACGGTCCGACTGATTCACTTTTCTCGCCGGCATCTGTCATTTGGTAACCACCGTTTCATAATTTCAAATCGGTTGGTGGTAGCGCGGCAACAGTTGATCGTCATTTGAAACATACTAACTTGATATTTTACAAATTAAAACATAATCTGTCATTTTCGCTTTGATATTTAAGAATTTTAAAAACGGTAATATGGAAGAAACATAAACACCATCCGACATTGATAAACTAATTACATTGGTAAATAAAATATAAATATATAAATATAGCACTCTTTTACTGACATAGAAATGAGTGAGAAATTTAAATTTTGGTGGTCATCAGTAGCTGCAGTGAGACCGTAGTACATTTTGGTGGTTAGTGGCAAACAGTGATAGTTGGTGGCGGTGGTGCAGTGAGACTGCAGCCTTAATAACATATCTTTATAAATATCTTCTGTTTCTATAGCAATTGTTAAACTATCAGTATCCATATAACAATTGTTCTTTTTTAGGATACATTTGTTTTATATGATCATAATAAAATTCATACATTAAACATTTTGATAATTCTAAAACTGAAAATCTTACATATATAGGTTTGTTGTAAACTACTTTAATTCGCTCTAACTGTATTGCCGCTAAATTTTCTGTAAATATTTTAATGTTTTTAAAATTAGATTTTGATATTAATGACTGAATTCCTTTCCGTTTACCAATATTTTCCTAATGGTTAACCAGATGTACATCAACACGCTTGTGAACGTTCTCCATTGTCTTACCAAAAACTGAATTATTCATTAATTTATAAAAATCTTTTTAAAAATCATTCATTGACAATTTACGTAGTTTTGTATTTAGATCTATATAATTTTTTAATCATTGAGATTGATTAAATTCTAGAATACGATAAATTTTTATAATTTTTAAACCTTTAGCTAATGCTTGTTTTAAATTTTTGTAATGAATTATATATTTCGATTTATTTATTAAATTGGGGATTAGTTTTTTAATTTTAAATTTTGCTTGTGGTGGTACTATATTTTCGGCAAGAAATGGTAGATCGTTATGTTTTTCATGTAACTCAGTTGGGTATTCAATATCAACTTCGAGAGCATATCCTTTATCAGATGTATCAGAGATATTATTAACATTAAAAACACTAATTTCATCAGTGGTCAACCATCTAAAATTAGAACAGGGTAAAAATTGTGACATTGCCCAACCGTACAAGTTATTAATAAGATATTTTGAAATGTCATTATCGTCATAATCTGACATATATTTGTTATTAGCTTTTGCTTTTAATATCGGAGGGAACATTGACAAATTCCACCTCTAATTCCAGCTTTGATAAAGTGATGCATGTCAATATCAGTTAATAATTCTAACTCAATTTTAGTAAAGTAGAGCATTGCATCCCAACTGAGGCCAGGCACACATCTGATTTTATATACAAATCGAAATAGTTACTTAAATTTTGACAGTTAAATGTTTTCCAAACATTTTGAGCATGTTTATATTGTTTTTGCTAATATCAGTATTTGTCATAAAATTGTAAAACTTTTTTTTTTTAGGAAGTTTAGTTTCTTGGAGCCTTTTAATAGACTCTATATGATCATAAGGAAAAACTCCCCTTTTCCTTATTAATTCAAAATGATTATTATATGGAAAATATTTTTTAGTTTCAACTAATTGATTAGAAGTTAAATTGTTAACTAGTTTTCTAAGCTGCCAGCTATAAATCTAAATGAGTCTTAAGAATCTCAATTTTAAGTTGATATTCTTCTCAACACCATTAGCAGTGTATTGATCAACACATACTGTTTTTGAAAATGAGATATATTTTTCTTGATTTTGAGGAATTACATTTATTTTTTCATTGTCATTAGCTAGTTCTTTTACAAATACGTGTTAAATTATGGAAAAAAAACAGGTATAAATTTTGGAGTTTTATAATTTAGATTACACTGCAAATGAGCTGCTCCTCTAAATTTACCTGTCAAATGACAATGGTCTCTAACTTTGTCAGCATTATTATTTATTATTTCATCACATATATGACAAATTGTTGTATTTTCAAAATTTTTTTGTTCATCTTGCGTTAGTTTTATCATTGAGATAATTGGTTTTAAATGAGTGTTATATATTGATTTAATATCTGTGGTTAGATATTCTAAAAATACTTTAGCACAATCTAATCCTGTGTAAGTTTTAAATATATCGTTTTTATTATTGTACGAACATTTAATTAAATATGCAAAAGAATACGGAACATGTTGGTTGACGTACATTGGTTGTTGACGATTTTAAAGGATCAAGTTCACACGCTTGAATAGGAACAAATGGAACCATTATTTTATTATTATAATTTACGAACTTTAATAAATTTTCTGGCTTTAAATCACCATTCTTAGTTTTTTTTTTAAATTAGTGGTTGGTAGTAATGTATAAATTTTATTACAATCATTATTTATATGCGCATTCAAATTGTCTATATTACTAAAAAAAGTTAAACAACCATCGCATAAGAAACTTTTACCTTTATGTTTAGATACTTGTGATGAAATTAATCTTGATAAGTTTTGAATTAACACATAATGTTTAGTAAATTCATTTTCTATAAGAAGTAAATTAATATGTTTATCTACTTTTTTAGATGTAAAATAAATTGGCCCTATAACATCAAATTGTTTTTTTTTCTGAATTAAATTCTAAAGTATATACATTTATGCTTATATTATTTAATATTTCAATTTTTTTAAGATCTAATATTTTGCAAGGAAAACTGATACCTTTTAAGTTTGAAACTACGTTGTAATGCGGATATGATGAAGTTCGTTCGGCACATCCTTGACGTATTGGGTGTAATGCAGCAATAAGTGACCACGCTAAACATGCTTCATCTGCGTTTTGGATATTTATGCACGCATGCTTGTTCTTAATTTGCAGTGGAAGATCTATATATGATGATTCTCGCATAGGAGTATATTTATTTATGTTGATTTAAATATGAGATATATATATAGAAGCGCCCAACCACTATCTTTTTCTTGAAACTCCTCACTTTTACTTTTTAATATTGTGAAAAATTCTTCCAATATATTGTGAATATGTGATGTTGGTATAATAATCATGTTTTTTGTGTTAAATGATTTTAAATCCGTATGATCCATTCCATCACTGTGTTGTTTCACATATAATCCATAAAGTTCCATATTCACTTTTAAACCTTTTTCAGCTTGCGCCAAAGGTTCTATTAAAGAATGTATAGGTGTTTTATTTTTATTAAGAAATGATGGAATATCTGTGATATGTGTAGAAGGTGCTTTAATTTGAAAAGTTTTTATTCGGTTTTTAAAAGCAGTCTTAATAAATTCAACACCATCAACTGTAACAGATTTAGTTTTTTTAAAATGTTCTTGAGATCGCATATGTCCTCTATTTTTATTAATAGAATCAAATTCGATGTTACATAGTTCACATTTATTTTTTATTTTTTTAATTGTTTGTATACTATCATCTGCCATTTTAGTTCAGTAATAGGTTCTGGGTATTTATTATTTTTAACAACTGTATTATCAACTGTATTATCAACTGTATCATCTGAAAACTTTAACCTAAGTCTCTTTTTTGGGTTTATAATTTTCTTCCCTAAGTGTGGTTGCATCTGATATACCCTCGTAAGAGTTTCTTTCTAAACCTCCTTGTGTTTTATCAAATTGTATCATACTGGGTTCAATTGACCAAAGCTGACCATTTCCTCTGGTTTCGTAGGTGTAGAAGTTCTACCATATTTTCTCTTAGGTCTAAACGGAGTCACTTGCTGTTGCGGTGGTTGCGTAGGAGATAGTTTAATTTGAGGCGTTATATTAAGAATATTTGCAGGACCTGGTGGCAATGTAAAACTCTTTATTAACTCTTTAATTGGTTCAATCAAAGGCATGTAAGTTTTATTCAAGATTTCATCATCATCGGATTGCTTCAATTTGAGATCCAATACTTTCTTGCGAATTGCATGCTTTACAGTTATGAGTTCCTTATCAACATTGTGTTTCTCTTATTGAAGTAAATATCAGTTTATTATCATATACTCGTCGAGTCTTTTGCGGTATCTGCCGGCATCAGAATCCTTGTCTATCACAATGAAACCATACTTTTCTTTCCAACATTCTGGACATAGAGTTTTAAATTTCTAGAAAAAAACTCATATCGCTGCTCACATGGTCTTGGTATACATGTTTCAAATTTAAATCATCTTGTTTGAAGAGCATTATAAAATTTCCATTATTGCGAATCAAATGCTTAGGGTTACGTTTATATGTTTGACAAAAGTAAAATGAATCAACATTTTTATGTCTACCCATACTAAAGAAATTTCTAATTTTATCTTGTTTGTCACATGTCACATTATTTGCTTCACTCGGATCGAGGATTTCGCAGTTTTCAGAAAATGGAAAATATCCAACTTCCGACATCGAGCTTAAAACGTCACTTAACATTTGATATTTTGGTTGATACAACGACTTTGAGTTAATGTACAAGTTTTCAAATTTTAAACCGTTTTCATGGAAAAGCATTGAAAATAAAACGTTTGTCTTGCCACAATTTGAGAGTCCGCATATCAATGCTCTTACAGAATTTGGTATTAATGGACCATGTTTTTCAGATTGTCCAGTCGTATCCCCCACAACTGAGTCTATATTTATAATTGGTAAAGTAACTTTCTGCTTAACGGTTCTCATTATACTAACTAAAACTCTAATTAATATGGCTATATATACACATCATTGATCTAATAAAATTATTAAGCAATGTACCTTCTTCGTTAAGCGAAAAAGCAAGCGCTCTAGCGGTGACTAGAATCATCAAAGCCAAAATGAAATTAGGAATGGGCGTTAAAACTGTAGCTCTTTGCGCAGGTGTAGTAAATAAAGCACGAACGGCGTTAAAACCGTTAGCAAAAAAAATTAAAAGTGCCGACGTTATACGAGAAAATGCTAAAATTGCTTTGATTGCTGCCAAGGATGCTGTTAAGAAAACGGGTGGACGTAATAAAGTCCGCAAACCAAGAGTTCTACCTATTCCAAAACAAGGTGGCTTTCTGCCACTCATACCCCTCTTTGCAAGATTTAGCGCCTTAGGTTCGATCGCAGGGAGTACTAGCGCTATCGTACGAGCACTAAAATCTACTAAGGAGGCACAAAAGAAACTGCAAGAGTCCCAGCGTCATAACAAAACGATGGAAGCCATCGCTCTCGGAAAGAAAGAAAAAGGTTTATATTTAAAATCATATAAGAAAGATTTGGGTTTGTACCTGAAAAAATCAGTAACCGCATCACCCTCATTATAGAGAGTCAGGCATAATAAATCTGGATAGGGCAGCAGGACCCGGCACTCATTGGGTAGCGTACAAGAAGATCGGTAGACGCGTGCAATACTTTGACAGTTTTGGAAATTTAAGCCCGCCGCTAGAAGTTGTAAAATATTTTAAAGCATGCGAGATAAATTATAATCACAATCAATATCAGAAATTTAACTCTCACAACTGCGGACATTTATGTTTAGAGTTTTTATTAAAATAAAGATGTTAAAATTAATTTTGTGTTAGTCATGTCTCGAACGTTCACCCTGCAAGGTGATGGCAGCGAACTATCGGTCAACTATTATCTTCCGATCGAGTTAGATCCGCAACACGAATATTGTTTAGGACTCATTGGTTTTCACACATATAATTCCATACCGAACATTGAAGAAGGAATCAACAATAAATTCATTTTCAACGATAATAAATTGATCACACTTCCTACAGGCGCATACGAAATTCGAGACATTGATTCGTATTTGCAAGGCATGATAATAGTGGGGATAAATTTACCCGAGTCGGAAGCAAAAGAAAGTTTGTCTTTGAAACCCAATCACAAGACTCTTCAGTGCGAAATCGAGCGTCTCTTGGGATTTTCCGGAAAAGAAATTTTAAAAGCCGGAATTATTCATAGGTCCGGTTTACCCGTGCAAATAATTAAAGTGGAAAGTATAAGAATAGAGTGCAACATCGTTACTGGAGCATATTACGACGATCGTCTGTCGCACACGTTGTTCGAATTTAGTCCCGCAGTGGATCCCGGTTACGCAATTAATATTGAGCCTCGAAATATTTTATATTTACCGGTAAACGTTCGCAATAGCATCGACAATATCAATCTCAGAATATTGAATCAAGCGGGGGATCCCATTAATTTTAGAAGAGAAAATATTTTAGTAAGATTGGAATTAAAACCTCTGTAAGATGGGAATTGTTTTCGATAATAAAAAGAAGAAGAACAATGCGTTTACCATCAGTTCCCCTTTGCCTACGAAAGAGGTGACACGTTTTAATTTATCCCGATTATTGGCCCTAGGTTACAGAGTGAAACATCATAGGAAAAATTAACATTTCTGATGAAGTGCAATTTGACGAGAGCATCGTTAAAGAACAGTATCATTCTTACCGAATGAGGACTACAAACTTTGATAATAGCGATGAAATCAGAATCACAATTCAGAACCAAGATATTTTTATGTCCAAGCAAAAGCAGTATATACTTGGTTGGAGAGGTCGAAGGAGAGCCATCAACAGGAAAAACGTTTAGCATAACCAACAACGTTTTCTCATTCTTGTTCGAAGAAATCCGATATGAGTTAAACGGTGTCGAAATTGGTAGAACGAGAGATTTGGGTATCTCGAGCACTATGAAAAGGTTTCTTTCCTACAGAGACGCCAAGGAAATGATGAAAGTTCTGGGAACTGCCGGGTGGGGCAAAACCGGTCAAATAAAAACATATTTTGTGAATAAAAAGTTCTTTGCTCTTATTCCGCTAAAGTGTTGGTTAGGATTTGCCGAAGACTATAAAAAAATAATGGGTTTTGCTAAACACGAACTAATTCTACTGCGTGCGTCTACTGATGTGAATTGTTTCATAAGCGATGATACAAATAAAAAAGCAATTAGTCAGATTAAATTTAAAATAAACAAAATCGAGTGGAGAGTACCACATATACAATTAAATGATGAAACTAAATTACAAATGTTGGAACAAGTTAAAACCGATCATAGAATCTTAATTTCGCAAATGGGAACTACACGAACTACCCTCTATGAATAAATCTAAAGATAGTGTTTGGTCCGTAAAAACCTCAAACAGTCTGGAGAAATCACGATATTTAATCATAGCTTTTCACGTCAACAAAAAGGGTGTGTCGAGTGAAGACGTTTCCACATTTGATCATTGTAACATTAAAAACATAAGAATCTTTCTAAATTCTGAAACATATCCATACGAAAATTTAAATTTGGATTTTGACAATGGCAAATATTTAACCGCCTACGAGATGTACTGTCAGTTTCAAAGTAGTTACTATGATAATGCAAAAACTAGGCCGTACTTTTCATTTTCTAATTTTAAGAATCACACAATCTTTGTATTTGACGTTTCAAAACAAAATGAAAGCACCAAGTCCTCGACGGTAGACTTGCGCTTTGAAATGGAAGCTTCTCAGATTTTTAAAGACAATACTAGGTGTTATTGCTTCATTTTGAGCGATACCATAGTTGAATACACACCGCTATCAGGGTTGGTTCAAAAACTCGTGTTATGGAAAAAAGAGTGAGATTCAGTGAGCCCGAGTCAACGGTTATTTATTTGCCTGAAGAATGTGGTAACTATAGAAGCGGTGCTGAATGGATGATTGAAGCACAAAATAGACTACGATTTCAACGTAGAATCAAAAAGACTGCAATAACATTGGAAGCAGTAGTGAATCCTGAACATAGAAAAATGCGTCAAATACCCATCAACTGAGCTCTTATTTTAGTAGAGTACAGACCGTTGATGTGTACACTTCATATAACATGATGATTATATTAGCCATCGATATGCAAGGATTTGTAATTGCAAATCAGTTTATACCGAAGGAAACAAGTATTGCGACAAATTACAAAAATTATCACACTTACTTGATGAAACCGACAATCGACTATTCGTTTTAAACATTGAAGGAAAAACTCTAAGCCAGATGGTTGGAAAATAACTACCACTCAATTCCATATTCCGGAAGAATTGTTGATATGGCCGAGATTGATAACATCTTTTACGGATTTACTCAGAATTTATCCGATGTGACGTGCGTGGTCAAGGGTGTTCAAAAAGAAGATTTTTTAAAAAGACATTTCCCGAATTTTACCATATTAAATTTAGAAGGTGAAACTAACACGTCAAAGTTTGAAAAATGTACTCATTTCTGTGCAAATCACACGGATGAGTTTAGTAATTGTTCATTTCAAAATGTAAAAAAAAAATGTAGTTATTTAAATAGTAATAATATTAAATAAAAAATGTAACTTATTGTGTAATTGGTAATGTTAGATAGTTATATGAAATTTTTTTTTATTTATCTTGTATTTTTTTTAAATAATAAATGTGTTATTAAGATGTTCTGTTTAATTTAACTACCTTTATAATAAACAATATACATTTTTAACATCGAGATTCATAACTTCCGACCTTTCTTAATTTTTTGCGCTTATCTTTAAAACATTTTTACACACTCAGCGCGACGTAATTTATTCGAAAGGGTTCCGTAATAGAGAGCGCTAATAAATCTAAGGTTAAGTCACACTTTTCCATAATATTACATGTAAAACGAGACACACACATATATATTTATTTAATGCAATTTAATTATATTTAATAGTAAAGTTCTTATCAGTACAGTAGTAACCGCGAGAACCGATGATGTAATTTAGTTCAATTATTCATCATTTATCTAAACCCATTGTAACATATTGTTTAATTTTAAAGTAAATTTAAATCTTTATTATAACATATTAATGTTTAAATTTATAACATTCTATAACATTTATTAAATTACTTATTTTATTTGATAACATTTAATAGTAAAGTCGTTATCAGTTGTTGTAACCGCAAATGGTAATTACGCGCTCGTCGCAAGAGCCGGTGACGTAAGTTTATACATAATTCATCTAAGCCCTTTTGGCATGCGCAAAGTGACCAGAACCCGTCGTTTGGACAAACGGTAAATGGAATATTTGCGCAGATTGGGCCAAAAGTGACTAACGTCAACGGGCTGATAGCGATCTTCACGTGCACCCTCTCATTTTTTTAATGTTTTATCCCCACGAATTACTATCACACCCACCATATGTATATTGTAAATTGAAATTTTTCAAAGGTGAAATTCGATATATTAAGGGTTATAATCGCATATTTTTATCAGTTATTATATTAATATAAATTGCATGTGCATAGGGCTGACGTCATCACATCATATATTTTCCATCAATTTTTACAAGTCCACATTCAATATATTAGGGATTATAATCGCATACTTTCAACAGTTATTATATTATAAATTGCAAGGCTGCTGCTGCTGCTACTGATCGACGCAGAGGCGGGTGACTTATCTATTGGACTGCGACATCTTTGCGCGGTATCTTGGTTGGGGGTGGTCCTACCCCAAATCTAATATAATTTTTGAAATTTCGAACCCCCTATTTGACCAACCCCCCATTTGACCAACTCCCCAATTGGTTATTCCCAAATGCCGCTTTCACCATCTCGTTATATTTGGTGTCGCCTGACAGTATTCTCTTATCACATGTAGAGTTGAAGCGGGCCGGGCCACGCGACCGAAATGAAGGAGGAGTGGGGATAAAAAGTATTTCGAGACCCCTGTGTAAATTCTTATAGGATTTTGGCCCCGAACTCTCTTAGCTTATCTACTTCTGACAGTATTGAGAAATTATAATAAACATTGAAAATAAGGTTTTTAATTTGGGCAAGCAAAAAAATATCGAGTGTAACTCGCGCCAATAGGCTTTAGCAGCCCTCCGCTTTGCTCGTTTGTGCTGCTAAAAACGGCGGGCTGCTAAAGCAAATTTTCGGCCATTGATACACTATATACTATATGGTATATACAAAGAACAATGCCAAAGTTTGCGAAAATGTAAAGCAAAACACAAATTACGTTATGTAAATCGCTTTATTACTTCTCAAAATATTTTCCTTTAAATTCTATACACTTTTGCATCCGATGAAACCAATCTTCAAAACAATTTTGCCACTTTGAGCAAGGTACCTCCAAAATAATTGATTTAAATGCTTCAACGGCCTTTTCAGGCGATGAAAAACGCTTGCCACGCATTTCATTTTTGATATGTCGAAATAGGAAGAAGTCATTGGGCGATAAATCAGGCGAATATGAGCAATGAGTCATTAATTGGATGTTGTTACTGGTCAAAAACTCTACAGTTTGTCGTGCTGTGTGAGCGCTTGCATTGTCATGATGAACAATGATTTGCTGGTTTATGTTGTTCCTTCTGATTTCAGCGATAACTTTCGGCAAACAACTTGAAGTATACCAGTCAGCATTAACTGTCCTTCAATCCTCTAATGCAACAGTTGCAACATGACCCGTTTTTTTAAAGAAACAAGCATTCATTCTTTTCAAAACGATTTGTAAACGCACCATTTTTGTGGGTTTAGGTTCATTTTGAAACACCCATACAGTCGATTGCTGTTTAATTTCAGGCTCATACAAATATATCCAAGATTTGTCACTTGTTACAATGTTATATACCGAATTTGAACGACTCGCTTCGAATTTCTTTAGCATTTCCTTGCACCATTTGACACGTGCCTGCTTTTGTTATTCATTTAAATTGTGTGGGATCCAACAACTTCAAAGTTTCCTGACATGCAAATGATTGTGCGAAATCGTATGTATTTGTTTTGCTGCAATGCCTAAGGATGCCTCTATCTCACTATAGGTCACATACCAATCTGACAAAATTATTTCACGCACAGCATCATTTTTTTTCGCGACAACAGAGGTGCATGGACGACCTTCGCAAAGATCGTCATCAAACGTTGGTCTTCCACGCTTGAACAGTTTTGGATGGTGCTTCATCCCCAAATAACAAATTAAGATTGTCCACACATTGCTGCTGTGTTAAACCGTATCGAAAATCATAAAATCATCACTCGGAAGTCACGATTTAAATTTTTTTTTTTTCACACAATTACTACTTCTGTTAAATTTTGTTGAAACAAAACATACAATACAGGCAGTACTTGATTCCACAAACTTTAGCAGTGCTCCTCGTAATACAAATATAGTTGTCTCTCCAAGGTGATTAGTAATGAAGTAATCCTCATAGATAATTCAAGCTTTTGTCGTAAAGACACTATATCTATGGGCATATTATATTCCTATAGATATAGTGTTTTTGCGACATGGGTTTAAACTATCACACCAGATTATTTTATTACCATATTTTTAACATTGAATACCGATGTGTTATAAGCTATGTAGAGTATAAACAACATAATTGCATCTCTATGATAATTGGTAATGAAATAATCCGCTAAGGTAAGCCCATGGCGTAAAAACACTATATCTATAAGTATACCATATCTCTATACTTTATAGATTTTCCGGTAACATAAAATCTATTAAAAAAACTGTTATTTTATTTTTCTTTTTATAATAAACTAATTCTCTCCATTTTTATCACAATTTAATTAAGTTCATTTGAATACTATCTTCTGTTGTATATTCTGCGGTAAATGTATTTTTTTTTGGTTTTATAAAACTTTGAACTAAATTTTTTTGATATATAATTTAAATAAATACTACTCTTCACACTTATTTTGGTGTGTTGTTTGTTTTTCTGTGTTTTTAGTTTTATGTCTTTCGGTTTTCAAATCATTTAAAAAATCAGTTTTGCGCTTGTCTATTTCTTCAGAATTAATATTCGGTTTGTTGCAGTTTGATCCATAACCATTATCCTGCTACGTTTTGTTTTTCATAAATAATTTTATTATTTGCTTTTGTGCGTTTTTTTTTTTTTAAAGTAGTTGTTCATTGTTCTTTCTACATACTTTTTTGATGTAATATGCGACGACTGCTGAAAAACAACGGATTTCATACGATCTACTTTTTGTAAAACTTATTCTTTTGCTACTTATTATAAATTTTGCAATAATGTTTAACAGCATTGTTATCTACATTGCATATCAAACTATTTGCATTATTAGCTAAATACTTAGTAGCATTAAATAGTCACATAATTCATTTCATTTTATATCGGCATACTACTATCTGTGTACTTCTCTTTACAAAAGTATTGCAAGTCATTAGATTTGGCATGTTCTCAAAAAATGTGACTGCAACTATTTTTAATGTTTGTCTCAAGTAGCTTTAATTTTTGTTTTTTATAGTATTCTCTATTTATTGTGATAGCTAGAAATTTTATTAAGTTTTAATAGTTTTTTTCTTAATATTAAAGGTCCGCCCTTTGTTCTTTACACGGTCTCTGATTAATATATTGGTGTGTTATGATGTGCATCAAAACGCTTCATGCAAATTTTTCAGAAAGTATATTTGGTTCTATGCTAAAGGATGATGTTGTTTCATTATTGTAACATTTGTGATGTTTTTAATTCTAATTAATTGCGCATGTGTACTAAACTTAATATGGACTTTCTGCCCTAACAATAGCAGCACGTTTAGAAGAAAAATTATGGGCTCTTGACCTACATGATCTTTTTATTTAAAAACAATCACAACTTTGATAAGTAGATCCATTCTTAATACGGCCAGTACAATTGACTCAACAACTCCTTCTTGCCATGCATTACAACTATTTTCATAAACTTTTTTATATTTAAAATTTGGCATTGATAGCATATTATCTAATGAGACATATAATTGTAAATGTTTGTTTATGATTCTAATAAGAGCCGCATGATTAACATCCGATAAATTTCTGTCGGTATTAATAAGTGTTGCATAATTGGAAAAGTTAAAAATAAAAAACAATTTTGAACACAATCTATTATATGTCAGCATTACATCACAATACATAAAGTTATGTATAATTAATTCCATTTGCATATTTTTTGTTAGGTTGACTTCTACATTCACTTCAAAATAAATATCAAAATGTTTATTTTTTTTACCATACAATTTAGATATACATGGTTACTACAAAAGAAATAGACCTTTTTATTATTGTATAAAACAAAAGTTATTTGTGATATTGGCATACATTTTGCGCTGATAACTTAGGAACTGTAATAGTTTTGATAGTACAGTTAGTAGTAATAACTGCAAATTCTACAAAGAAATCATATTGTGTGTTTAAATTTGCAAAAACAAAATCCGTTACTATTATCCAACAATATTTTTGAACACGTTTTGAAAAACTTCACATGCTAGACACTCAATTTACGGTTGTTAATCTTAAAACAACAAGGTTTTTATGTAAATGGAAAAATCTGGGAAGACTTCGTGTGTTAGAAGTAACAATATTTGTGCTGTTTACTAACAAAGTTCACAAAAGCCAATAACACATCCAAGTTTGAAACTACAAAGTCCTGGTTTGCGTCTCTCTGTTTTTTAATTATTTAGATAAACCAAAACGACACATTACAAGAACTGTGGAAAATCTCAATGAAGATATGTTACATCGGTTTTGAAATTAACTAACTTTGATGTTTGCAATGTGACACGAGGAGAACACTTTTGAGTTCCCAAAGTGAACTTTAAGAATTACTTTATAAAATACTGTAAACAAATTCATAATAACATTATTAGTGTATAATAAAACATTCAAAGTGTCGAATTCAGGTATAGTAATTTTTTTTTAAATATTTACTCAAGTTGTAAAGCATAAAATTATTATCATAATTAGTGATGCCGCCGGACCCACTTTTTGGCCGGAACCGGATACCGGAACCATCACCTACAAAATAAACCGAAACCGGACCGGAACCGAATCCAAGGCCGGATCCAAAAAAACATAAAAAAATAATAAATATTTATTAGCGCCGGCATCCAGCGTTTTCAGCGAAAGACTATTTTCTCAAGCTTGCGATGTCTCTAAAAAAGAAACAAATTATTTTATATAATTTTCTTACATTATAATTTAAATATTATTGATAATATTGATTAATATAATATTTTAATTATTATTTATTAATATTATTATATTATATTTATTTTCATTATTATAATTTTTATATTTTATAATTTTTTTGCTTATATTTTAATCATAAATTTGTATTCTACTTTCATTAGTTTCAATTATTTAAAAAAAAATCTGATCTGGCCGAATCCAACCGGATACCAGATCTGGATCCGGTTCCGGCGGCATCACTAATCATAATAATAAAGTTTATAATTAACATAAAAGTCACCAACCTCCAAAAAATATTACTACCACAAAGTTTATTTTACTAATTACGCACATCCGTATTTATTTTTTAATTTAATTTATTAAATTTTCATTACGTTTGCTTTTTTAGTATTCAATCGCAATGTATTTTATTTTTAGGCAATATATTGGTTTTATTAAATCTATTTAAATCAGTCATTAATCAACTAATTATTATAAAACTATCTTTTTTTACTATAATGTAGATATTGTAATTGACATCATTATATTTTTATTAACCATTACAGCATTGCGTTATCAAATTTCTAATTTTAGATAATTAATTTATGTATGAAATATATAATTTTTATATTTAATTTCTAAGATAGAATTCCGTCCTGGCTAATATGTACAATCCAATCTTGGTTTCAATAAACAATACATGCGTGTGCGTCTGTGTCTCACTTTATTAGTAAAGAATAGAGCTTATTTGTGGTGGTGGGGTAAACTTTTCGGGTCGGCCTACTCGCTACCTCGTTCCTTGCCGCTGCGTCCCTTAGAAACTACTTGGCACGCAGAGAATCACCTTAACATAAATTGTAATATGTAGCATCAAAATTAATAAAATAAATAGTATAAAGTATAAGAAAATATAAATTCTTCAGCATAAAAAATTAATTAGCAAGCTCGCCGATAAAAGTTCTTGAGGTAAACTATAATCTTTCGCATAAAATAAATTTGGATTTGATTAAAATTTCTATATCTATTAAATTAATATTTAATAAACTGCATCGTAATTTGAATTAAATAAATGATGGCGTTAATTACCCTCCAAAACATTGATGCATATATAAAGTGAATGATGGCAATCATTCCACAAAAAGGTCCATGATTTAAAATGATTATACAAAAGTACATGTGATTCAATAATATTTTCACAATTAATAATAATAGGTAATTAAATTTATAGCTTATCTGATATCACTTAGAGGGATTTGTAGGATGACTTTCCTTGTTGAAACACCGGCTTCCTTCCTATGAGCCTCTTATGGGTATCTCAGAGGTGTATTGCGAGATGGATCATTCAATCGGATATGAATTCTTCCCATAAGAATCGTAGTACGAAAGTATACGAAATAATAGAAAGGCCTACAATACATTATTTATATAACTATCGACAATTAGGGAAAACAAACAAAGTAACCAAATAAAACCATGAGCTCACCTGAAGTTTAAATGAGGCCTGATATAGTCATTTGTCGGTTCACGACTTAATCCATATATATGTTAGCAATTACCAAATCGTTGCCCAATTTGTGGAGTGCTGCGCTACAAAATATTATATTTGGGCAATAAGCCGGGGTTGTTTGTTCTGTCATAATTCGAATTGTCATTCGTAATTAAAATAAATTGAGTTGAATTTGAAAGAGTTATATTATTTATTACTTGTTCTTACAACAAAAGTGAGATACAAACTTGCGTTGAACCTATAGTTTTTGTTTAATTTTAAGTTGTGTTAAAATGAGTGGTGCGAAGACGCCACGAAAACGAAAACAGAATTGGGCATTAATGATGCTTGGATGATGGTAAAAGCGGGAGACGGAATGAAAGGCAGTGCAAGAAAATTTTACAATAAATGGAAGCCATCTGTAAAAACTTGGTACATTATTAGCCAAAAGAGTTTTCAGACAAAAGTGGGTAAAAATGGTTTGGAGCTGCATTGTAGTCACTTGCCGCGAATTTGTATAACACAAGAAGAGGTTAAAATAAAGTCAGGATTGGCTAAGGTCAACAAAAGTTATTGAAAGAAATGCTAAGAATTATCAGAAGCTGGCGTCAAGTTTGAAAAAAACTATTTAATATTTAGGAGTCATGATAAATAATGGTGAAATAACATGCAGTCCTTATAAGATTGGAGCTCTGGTAAATTCTAAACCATCTAAAGACGTCAAAGGCGTCCGTCAATTAATGGGTTTGATTGGTTACTTTCAAGGAGGCAGAATTTATCTGGTCACTTAAATGCGAGAAAGTTCGTCTGCAATTAATTGAAAAGATAGTGAGCCAACCTGTTTTAAGAATTTATAACCCAGTTCATTATAGTAATTATTGATTGAAATTCCATGAGAGTTAAAAAAGGAATTAAACCCACGAGTTGCACGCTGGTGAATCAAGCTTCAAGACTTCGACTTCTCCATCCAATATAGAGGTGGAACTAAAATGGGCCTTGTGGATTACTTGAGCCAAAATCCGGAGTTAATGGTTCATTGAAGTGCAGAAGAGATGGAGCAACCAACTACGATAAACGAATTTCAATTAAAACATAATTGGTGCAAAATACTAGTAAATGGAAAAGCTTATGAGAAAACAACTAAAAAATACGTTGTTGTTGTGTACGTGGTGTGGTCTACAAAGAAATCCAACAAAAACCTGATGGGAAACGTTGTTATCGTTGTTTTGTAACCTACATGCAATGCGATTATTTCATGACAAAGCTTCTTATATTGGATGGAACAAAGAGATTACAAAAATGCGTGAAACTTTATTTTGGCCAAAGATGGGAAAATGTTTCAAAAAGTTTGTTTCAAATTGCCGTTCTTGTGCAATTGGTAAATCACACACTAGAAGAATATATGCAAATTGGTGTTAAAAGTTCTTAAACCGTTTCATACATGACACATTGATCATGCGGGGCTTTTGGAAAGACTTCAGAGACTGGCGCAAATCCTTGTAGTAAAAGATGAATTTTCAAAGTACTGCAAATTCCTATCAGTTCCTAGTAAAAAATAATTTCAATTCAATTGTTGCTCTACAGGCATTATTTGATGAAATGTGAAAACCACTTCAAATCGTGGTTGATCAAGCTGCTTTATTCAGAGCAACAGGAATGCCAAGAGGAAACGGCCAGGTTGAAAGAGAGATGCAAACAATATTCAATTTAATGCGTGCTATACTTTGTGCACAAAATGGAAGTAAGTGGATTGAGGTTCTCAAAGGTGTTGAGAAAAATTTGAATAAAACAATAAGCAAAGTGACTGGTTCAACACATCAGGAGTTGATGTATAGTACAAACTCACATTTGTCTGCAACAGAAAATTTCTTGACTAGAGTCGATATGATAAACTTCATCATTGATCATGATGCTCTAATCAAGAAAGCCAATGAGCGTATGGCTAGCAATAGTCTAGCTTAAAAGAAAAAGTTTGATGCTGCTTATTATAAAGCAATTCTGTTTCAAACAGGAGATTTGGTCTTTGTTGCGGATTCCCAAGTAATCGGAAAAAGAAAACTAGGATCAAAATATACACTATCATATGTTGTTAGAACAATATTGCCAAATGAAAAATAAGCCCTTCAAAAAGTTGAAACACATCATACTATGATAGCTGCACATGAGCAGTTGCGTGTATGGCCGTTAGCTGACAATGACAATAATGAGTATATTCTAATGGCCTCTGAGCCATTCCTGATGAAACAAGCTATTGAAAATCTGTATAATTGTTAGTTGATATTCTAATGGCCTCGATGTTCAAGAAGCTTCTGGGACTGTTGTATTACTGAGTTTTTTTTTTTGTATGATGTTTTTTTTTCTGTCATGCAGGTCCGAGGACGTACCAAGGTCAGGAGGCCGTGTTAGCAATTACTAAAGCGTTGCCCAATTTGTGGAGTGCTGCGCTACAAAATATTATACTTGGGCAGTAAGCCGTGATTGTTTGTTCTGTCATAATTCGAACTGTCATTCGTATTTAAAATAAATTGAGTTGAATTTGAAAGAGTTATATTATTTATTTATTGTTTTTTTTTTCTGGGCCCTACAATTGCCACCACCCCCGTAGAGGTACGAATTACTTTGTACCTCGTACGGTCCCAGCTTTTTTTTTTATTTTAAGGTTAGTTAGATGATATTGTTTTGTGGTTTTTTATTATCGCATTGCATGTTGTGCAAATTGCAGAACATGGTATTATGGGTTTTATTTATTATTAGTTTTTAATTTTATTCACTTTTTATATTATTTTTTAGTTCTTTTTTATTTTTTTTTTATATACACTTCACTTTTTATATTATGTGGCAAGTTATTATAATATATGGTACCTTTTATTAATAAACTTTAGTTGTTCTATTTTTTATTATATGTATGTCACTTCTACGCCTAGTGTTTATATCGTGTACTTGCTTTTTTATTTGCATATTTATGTTGCTTTTAATCGTTTTGTGTTTTATTGGATGAATTATTGTGCTTTGGCTTATTTTTATCATTTCTGAGACTGTAAATATATTCCTGTTTTTGTATAGGCTGCTTGTTTCTGTTCTTCTATATAAATAATATAGTAGTATTATTTTTTAATTAATTTGTTCTGTTGTCTTTGTATTTTGTTTATGTTATATGCTGTGGTGTTTCCCCAAACATTTATGGCATAGTTAACATTTGATGCAAACAATGAGTGGTATATGCTTTTCAGTTGTTTTTCCGGAAGATGTTTACGAGTTCGATATATTGCGCCTATGGTGGACGCATTGCTTTTGCATAGTTCATCTATATGATCGTTCCATTTCAGATCTTCGTTTATTAGTACTCCTAAATATTTAGTTTGTGTCACTTGTAGCATAATTTTGTTTCCTATTTTTATTTGTATATCTGGTTTTATTTTGTTTTTCTGAGAGAAAATAATGTAATTGGTTTTTTTGGCATTTATTGTTAAAAGATTGTTGTTAAACCATGTATTCAATTTTTTTTTAAATATTTTATCAAATGCTTTCTTTAAATCAATGAATGTTGCTACCGCGTACATCCCTTTGTCTAATATTGTTTCTATTTTATGTACAATATCCGTTACAGCTGATGTTGTGCTCGAGTGTTGTTGAAATGAGTATTGGTGTTTGCTAATTAAGTGATGTTCTTCTATGTGCTTTATCAGTCTTTTGTGTATTGCCTTTTCTACAATTTTTAAAAATAGGTATAATTACAGTATTTTTTAGTGTGTCTGGAAAAATACCTTCCTTGTTTATATTGTTGGTTAGTTTCACTATTATTGGTATCAATTCATGTTTAAGTTCTTTTATTATGGTGTGTGTTATTGTGTCTTTTCCGGGAGCAGCAATTTTTTTAAGGTTATCTATTATTTTTTTTTATTTCATCTTCATCGGTGTTGTACATTTCTATTTCCTTTTCTATTTGTTTGGTAATAGTTTTTATTTTTCGACTTTGGGATATTTGTCTAGTGTTTCCTGAGCTAGTTTTTTTCTAATGTTTGTAAAATAATTGTTTATAGTATTAGCTACTTTTTTGCTGTCAGTTATTGTTTTGTTTTGTTCATTTACTATAGTATTTATTGTCTTCTTCTCTTTTACTGTTCTTCTTCCAAAAATATTGTTTATTTCAAACCAAGTTTTTTGCATATTGCCTTCTGCATTACTTATTTTGTTTTTATAATACTCAAATTTACGTTTATTTATTTGAGATTCTGTTTCTTTTTTTATTTCTAGATATATTATTTTTAATAACTTTATTTGTAGGATTTAATTTATGTCTCTCAGTAGTTTCTTAGTAGTGATTTCTGTTTTTTATTTTTTCCAATATATCTAAGTTTATCCAGTCACGTCCTTCTCTCATTTTAATTGTTTTAGTAGTGGTATTTTGTTTAATAATTCTTTCTATAGTTGTAGCAAGTTGTTTAAAGGAGTGTATTACGTTTATGTTAGCATTTTCAAACATACTTTTTACTTTTGTATAATTAATTTTTATTTTGGTTTTTGTAATAAATGGTTGGTTCATGATGATATTACAGCTGTGTGATCTGTAATTGAGAATGGGAGCAGATTTGTCTGTATAATTTTGTTTTCCTTTGGGTTGTTAATTTATAATTGTGTAACCAGATTTGTGAATTATATTTTTATATAAAGTTTGTATATTTTCATGTTTTAGTAGATCTAAATTAATATCGCTCATTATTATATGTGGTTTTTTTTCTGGGAGTATTTCGTTTTTCAGTATATTGCAGTTCTATTGGATTTATATTCGGTGGCTTATATATTAATGTTATAAATGTTTTATGTTCTTCAATCCATATTTTTTGCAACCTTTGTAACCTTTTTCAGGTAACCGCGTTCCGTATATAAACCTGTTTCAGGATAACCGGGATTTCGGTCGCTTCGGTTGATATACGGAACGCACTTTTAATAAATTGCGCATGCCGCGACTAAAATAGGTAAAATCAATTGGGATGTTGCCAAATTTACGACGAATTTAAATTTTCCCTGCGAAGACGAGTTCTTATAATCAAACTCTTTAACCATGAAGATATTCTTGCTGACTATTTTGATTAAATTGCAACATGTCAACACGAAAATTTGGTGGCCTATATTTACAAATCAATATTATTAATTTAAAATTAATTTGTAACGTAACACATACCTGCAGTAGCTGAGCGAGGCACTTGAATTGGACCCGTAGCTCTAATTAGCCCCGTTGAATGATAACTTTAACAAGAAGCGCAACCAAATGGACGAAAATGTACTAACCAGAAACACCAAAACAGAGAGCAAGCCACAGAACATTCAATATGAGAAGTGAACTTCGCATGTTATTGGCTAAATACAAAAATTGTTAGCCCACGCCACACTAGAGGCGCTGTCTATCAAAATAACTATAAAAGTTCTCCAAAGATGGCGCTATATTATCACAAAATTTTAGCGGGAAACTGATCTATTTAAATTATTAAATACTATACTGTGCTTTATTTTATTTAGTTATCATTAAGGTTTTGTTATAAATAATATATTAATTATATATTAACAAAACCTTAATGATAACTAAATAACCATAACTAAATAATAAAAATAACATAATAAAATAAATAAAACGCTTTTATTTTAAATCATTTACTGAAACAATAAAATTTATATATATCACAAAAAAATATTATAAATACATATTCACTTCGCTTCTAGTTGTAGATTGAATTGGAGACCAATAACATGTAACAAACAATAAAACAGCAATAAAATATCATGTATGTATAAATAAATAATGACTTCTATATTTTAAATAACAAAACTTACCGGTGGTGGGTGGGTGGCTATTGCAGTGGAACGATGATGAAATACATGAAACAAAATAAACCAATTGTACATATCAATATACTAATAAAACTAAAAATAATTCATTAAAAATAAAATAAACTCTTTGGTTAATATATATTTTGTATTTTCTGTGTTAATCAATTTTTTAACAATGTCATCAATTTATTAAGAACTTTTATTCTCTAATATCTAATGTCCAAGTTCGAATAATACTAAAAAATGTTCCATGGTATAACGATTTTTGCATTTTATTGAATCTAAATTTAATTTATTTAAATTTTGTTTTGAAATTGTATATTGTCATGTTTTATTGACATGTATACACTGTAATGTTAACAATTCAAATTGATTTTTAATAACATCGTTATCTGTAAGTTAATATTATTTTATCTTGTGTTTGTCGATTGAGTATTACTCAACATTTCAACAGATTCTTATCATAATATTGTACTCTTACAGGATTTAGTATATTTTTTAAGTAAAATTATTGAATTAATCATATTTTGAGTCTCCTGGCAAAAATCACATACGAGTTTTGAAAAGGGCAAAGTCAATATTTCTGTTGCTAGCTTTATTTTAATTATTAATTAATTATGTTTTATTAATGGTTTTACTTAATTACATATTTTTAATTGTTTCTGAATTTGGTTAAACTTTGTTGCTAGAGTTGCTGATTCATTCATTTAATTAAGAATATATCCGACATAAATAAATAATAACTGCTTATAATAATTAGTACTCACTTTTTAGTATTTATACTCAGAACACATTTTAATGCTGGAGCTGGAACATCTAGGTTAGAGAAACGTTAGCACGGGTTAGAACCTTATTAAAATCAGCTGATCCCGAGGTGATGAGCCAAATTTGCTGCCATTGGTCGATGCAATCACGTGGGGTGTCCACAGCGCCGCAGTTTTCTACTACCGACCTAAACACCTTGTTTCGTTCGGGCGGGCTGCACGGTACCCCCCATGGAGCAAGCTGCTTAGCTGCAGTCTGATTAAATGAAAATAACACCGAAACTCAGTCGATTGAAAGCACTGGCCGCGTTCACTCGCTCCGCTCAGGCTTTGTACACGACTCAAAACTTATAAATTTTAGTAATTGAATAATGAATTAAATTTGAAAATATCGGGGTAGAATGTTATTATGGATTAAAATATTTAGTTCCACATTTTCATTACTATTTTCGTAAAAATCTATACATATCGCTTTTTATGTATATTAATAGCAGTTTCTTTTATATTTTAAAACAACTATAGGACAATATATACAGGGTGAGTCGGGAGGAAAGGACCAAACTTTATGAGTGTATTGCATACATGAAAATAATTTAAAAAAAAACTCAAATGTTGTTGTTCGATTTTCATTTTTTTTACAGTTTTAGCGTAATTAAAATTTCTTTATTAACGTTTTGGAAATCAAAGCCTTATTATAATAACACCGTTATTTACCTCTAAATATTTTCTGTTTTGTCTAGAAAAGGCGCTTGTTGCTCTCCTGATTGAGTTATGTCTTTGTTTAAGATCAGCTGCAACATTTTTAATGCGTTCTATTAATGCATCCCAAGCTGCTTTTACTTTCTACATTTCATCTTTAAACCAACAATAATTTAGTGCTAAGAGGTCTGGGGACATCGGAGAACAACTAATAAGACCACCGCAACCAATTTAACGCCCTGGAAAGCTTTTGTGGCATACTAGAAAATCATTTTTAGTTACGCTATAACTTAAAAACAAATGAAAATCGGATAAAAACATTTGAGTTTTTTTATATTATTTTTACTCATAAAGTTTGGTCCGTTCCTCCCGACTCACCTTGTACATTATGTAATTAAAACATCAAGCGGTAGTTTAAATCCGAAGAGATATTATAATATCTCCAAAGATTTAAAAGTAGCTTGACTTCCGTATTGCATATGTTTTTTATTTTATTTCGTATCTATAATCTAATTTAATTTGAAAAAAACTTGCATTATGCATCATAACCATGGAGAAATATCTACAATTTTACAATCGACAGTATAATACTATCTGCTCGGATTTAAACTATTATTTGATCTTAATAATATTAATAATAATAATAATAATATCTTTATTTTCCCAAGATGTACATACACAACTTATACTAAAACAAAACATAGTTGCACATAATAGAAAATTTGTCAAAATACAAAATAAATATCATTGTTACAGATTGGTAAATTGATGGATACTGTAAGGCTCTAGTTGAAATAATATTTTTTTAATTTCCTTTTTGAAAATGTTTAAAGAGTTTAGTTGCTTAATTTTAGTGGGTAATTTGTTAAAAAGTTTTAAACATGCATAGTGTGGAGCTTTTTTAACCATTTCTAACTTATATATTGGATAAGCATATAGTGTCGATACATTTCTGGTACCTATAGTGTGCATTGAAAGGTATTGTTGAAATAGATGTTTGTTTTTAAAAATAAATAATAATGACCCTAGAAGATATATTGCAGGTGCGGTTAATAGGTCATTTCTTTTGAATATACCTCTACACGACTCTCTATAAGGTAACTTGAGAAGTACACGTAGCGCTTTCTTTTGCGTTTTAAATATTTTAATTACATAATATATAATCTTTGCTGTTATTGACAACGGATTTAAAAGAATACTTTATTCTAATATTTTTAGTATATAAATAAATGTTTAAAACACAAAATGAAATAAATAATATACACATGTGTATATAAACCATTCACATCTATTAGGCCATGGTCATTTGACATATATTTTTGTTTGTAAATGTCATACTGACACAAAATATTTTATTCAATAAAATTATAAGAATTGGAAAGTATAGTGAATATTATCATGTAAATCGAAATATCACCTGGATTTATAATAGTATGGAAAACATGGAGAAGCTGTAGTTGCTGCAGGGCGGACATTAATTTAGTGTAAAATTTTTGTAAAATTTGAGGGTGGAAGTGGAAGTGGAAGAGCAGCAAATAAGCTGAACTTTGCCCTTTCATATACATGTAAAATGTAATGAATAAAGACTAATTATTATTATTATTATTTTTATTATTATTATTATTATTATATGTATGTGTATATAAAATGACAACGTTAAATGACAAATTTAGTTTAGGCATTGTCAAAATGTTGGTTTACTGTTTATTGTTAAATATTATTGTTGTTGGATTCAACATCAGCATATACATTACTAATTTGGTTACATTCATTATGCCACATCAAAAAAAGTAACAAAACTTTGTTGTTGTCATTTTGTCAAAAGTATTGTCTTAAAGTTACCTCTATTGCAACTTATTATATTATCTTTAGATTGTGCATTAAATTTATCATCTGATGTTGATTCTTCTGCCAATGAATAATAAAACATGTTTTTGAGTGGTATGTTTAGTCCAGTTTTCCATAATAATTCAAATTTGTTACAAACATTTTGCCACATGTCCCTGGTATACTCCAAAAAAACCTCAAACCATAAATTAGCAGATAGAGTCTTTAGTGGCGTGAGTAAGATCTTTGGTCTTACCGCAAAATACTGAAAGATCTTCTCCTCAGACGGATTTAAAAAAATACAATTTTGTAATTTTTTTTTAAATCCTGTCATTAACTGTTTAAAATTGTAAAATTTTATATATAAAAAGTATAACAAAATTGTTTCTTAAAACATTAAAATATTGTCGGAAGTCGTCCATAAACTGTTGTAAAGTGTAATTTTAATTGAAAACATTAAAATACTATTAGAACGCACCAAATTTTGACAAAAAACATTTTAAAAATGTAAAATTTTATTCACAAAATGTCAAAAATAGCAAAATCCTATCTTAAAACATCAAAATATTGTTAAAAAGCATTCAAATCCGGCTATAAACTGTTTAAAACTAAAATTCTATTTTATAGAATGTTAAAAATATTATAGTATTTGTTTCTGATTAATGCACAGTTTAAAATAATTGAGGTTAGGGTGTTTTAGTAAAAATTTTATACTTTATTGTGCTGATTTTATTTTTATATATTAAGACCGGTTTTGGCGGTTAGGCCATCATCAGTTTTTTCTTTTCTTATCACAGGTGTTGTTGTGTGTTGCGCAACATATATTCATTTGACACCAAAAACACGTTATGTCTGCCCTATTATTTTTCCCCACTGGATATCTCCGCGTACCTCCTGAGTAATTCCTTGTACCACCTCTTGGGAAAGTCAAATTAATTTTCCTCTCAAGAAGTTTAGGAGCAGCTTATTCATTCTAATAGTGATAAGTCTGACCTGGTTCTTCCCAGCCGTCCCAATTATCAAATTTTTCTTTGTTTATTTGGACTTTATTAAGTCCCTTCCTCACATACATCTTTAATGTTATTTTTCCTATTGGGTGTACGTACTTTTCTCTATTCAAAACGCCAGGATTAGATGGGGTCTTTCCTGCTTTTTTACAATAGGGCAAAGATATCATACTAACTTACCTGACACGAATCTATAGGGCTTGCATTGCTTTTTGATACATATCTATACTATGCTTCACGTCTTTTCTCTTGAAGACATTGGAACGATTGTGCAAAAGATCAATTTAGGAAATTGCCTTTATCATACAAATCAACATGCATACACCCAAGGAAAATCTACCAAATCAGCCCTACATCTTGTAACGGACCAAATCAAAAGATCATTAAGAGGCAAAATGTCTACATTGGGAGTATTTATTGATATTGAAGGCGCTTTCGATAAAACCACCTTTAGAAAAATAAAAACTGCTCTTGTAAAACATAGTGTGAACACCACAAATAGCAGATGAATAAAACACATGTTGGAGAAAAGAACCGTTATTGTTACTGTAGGGGATACAACGGTCAGGAAAATCGTTGCTAAAGGTTGGCTCGAGGGAGGTGTATCTCCGCTATTATGAAATATAGTAGTCGACAGCTGGCTATTCAATGATCATGTTTTCTATACAATTGGTTATGCAGATGACATAACAATTCTACTAAGAGGTAAATTCAAAAGCACAATATGCAACTTGATGCAATAGGTTTTAAGAATGATTAAAAATTGGTGCAAACACTCTTACGGTCAACCCACTAAAAACCAAACTGGTTCTTTTCACAAAGAAGAAGAAAATAAGAAATCTAAACTTACCAAAACTCTTAAATACCCCACTACCAATATCAACTAAGGTAAAATATTTTGGTGTGGTTTTTGACAATAAGCTAATCTAAATATGAGATGCAAAAAAGTTCATATGTTTTTTTGGCAATACAGACGAGCTGTAAGAAAAACATGAGAACTGTCTCCAATAATAATGGTATGGCTGTACACAGTCGTCATAAGACCTATGCTCACATAAAAGTACTAATATGGTGGCCAAAAGCTAGACAAAAAATGTCTGCAAGCAAACTGAATCAGTTTCAACGAATGGCATGCCTGAGTACAACAGGTGACATGCGGACAACACCAACTGCAGCTATGAAGGCAATGTTGTGTCTGCTGCCCCTCAACACTGCATGGAGGGCTGGCAAACACGGTACTCGTGTTTGATTAGAATCTACTCGGATGGCTCAAATAGCAATAAAAGTTCTGGAGCAGGAATCTTCTTGCAATACCTTGACCTGAAAATATCTTTACCACTAATAGCGCACACAACTTTGCTCCAAGCAAAAGTAATAGGGTTGTGGAAATAGTAAACCACAAAATATGTGGCAAGAATATGCAGATTCTAATAGATAGTAGAACTGCCTTAATTTTCTATAAACAAGCCTAGAATCACACCAAAGCTAATTTTTGAATGTCTTTGTGTCCTTACTTTAGCAGCCTGTAAAAATAGCATTGAGTTGCTCTAAGGTCAACCTTAATGGCGTGTGAACCTAACTAGACCGCTTTAACACTCAAAAGCTTAAATAACTTAAAATAAAAATTAACTCACACAACGCACTAAGAAGGCGTTAGGATAACACTCCGGGCTGTAGACAGGCAATGGAAGCAATGACTGCTCCAAACGCTATGACAGCCAATTACTACTTGCGACTGTCTAGGAAGAATTTTGACAAGAATACATAGAAAGGTTAAGTAGAGGATGTAAAATGGGTGACGGGTCAATTGAGCACGTGCTATGTACATGCTCTGCCCTCTCATACGATAAAGAGTCCATGTTGGAAAGCTGCTGGCTTGAGATGGCTACCTTTCCAAGCGTAATACTTGCATATATGAGCTACTTAGAGTGGTTAAATGCCAGGACAACATAATGTGGTCACTACTATAGAAAATACAAAGAACTAAATTCCCACACCTTCCTAAAATGATAGATAAAACGTATTCTGACCATAATTTTTTTTAGTTTTTTGCAAGTTCTTTGCCCAACAGCTTTGTACTTCAAATAAGCTAATAGGTTCTTTTTAGTTAAAAGATGATTAAACCTACAGAAAAAAAAGGCGTTTGTTGCTTGTGCACAGTCAAAATTCTACCAAGAACGGGTTCTCTGAGATACGTTAAATTTATTTGTAATTTACTTTTGACATCACTCACACAACATCTTATGAAACTCAAAAAAAAAAAACAGGAAAGGAGATCCTGATAATTAAGAGCCGTCTTGGCTTTTGGTAAAACGGGAGGTTAAACCTAACCGAATTTTAATCAATTGCGGCTCGTTTTGTTTAACTTTAGGGTGAGGAATTATTTATGTGGTGATAGATAAAAAGTTCGCATTGTGCATTTACATTTATAAAACCTATATCACTTGATTAGTCTTAGTAACTGCATCAGTTTGTGATGTAGCGTCCCATATGTAGCTACATAGTGGGTAGGGAAAATGAATGATAAAATTGACAGAGTTTAATTATTGCAATTTTTTTTAAATCTAAAGATAGAGCCTAAAGGAGGTTTTTCCCATCTTAATTTACAGGACCCGTTCCAACATTATTATTAAAACATTAAATTCATACAAGAAGTTAAGAAATGATACCTTACTTATTGAAGTTTAGGATAAAATGCAGAGCAGTAAAATGCAGAAATGCAAAGCATTAAGAAATATTGCGGTGACAGTTGAACCGCATAAATTTTTCAAAAGAGTTATTTTATGGTATGAGTTGTTATAAACAACTGTTGGCAAATGTAAACGAGAACTGGCGTTGCAAGGCGTTATCGATATCAAAAAGCCAACCCGCAGAAATGATGGTGAGGTCAGAGATACAACATCTATAATTTTAACATTCAATTAGGAACAGCTTCCAGATGAAGTTAAAGTGGCATACAATACTTGCCTATTTATTCCAAACTCAATACGGTGTTTTCAATACCAACGTGTTAGACGTTTAGGTATTGCAAATGTGCAAAACGCTAAAAAAAGAAACAGGGCCATATTTTTTTATGCAGTAATTAACCTTTATGCGTGAATTGTAATGGTAAACACAAAATTTGTATGGACATAGTTAGAAATATAGTTTTGAAAATAACACCGATAGACCAATACAAACGTAGTGTTCTACGTTGGTTTAACCATGAAGAAAGAATAACAAAGCAAATTTATAATAGAATAGTATTTGGATCAAATACATTGGCAGACCACGTAAATGTTGTTGTATGCAAACAAAATTAAAAGTGAAAAGAATTCATGACCAGATGTAAGATATTGCTAAAGCAAAAGAAGTGTGTAAAGATTAAAAAACGTGAAAACAAATTGTACAAAGTAAAGTTTAAGAGTATGCATATTGTTTGTAGATGTAGGTTTAAGATAATAAAAAGAACCTAATAGATTAAAGCATCTAGATTTTTATTGTTTACTTTGGTTTCAATGTTTTTTTCAGATCACAAATATTAGAGATATTAACTTTTAAACCACAAACTAAGTGAATATTTGGTTGATTAAATTGGTTTGTAAAACCGACTAGGCCTTATTCTGCCAATTTAATTGTATTATGTGTTTTGCACTTTTTAGTCTCAGTTCAATAGACATCTAATAATTTTTTTGCGTCAGTAATCTTTTTTATTAATGCTAAATGTGTTAATTAACATATTGCCTTAAATGTTGATGTGTGAATAACAATCTTTTACAGTGTAGTACTATTCAAGTATTGTACCTAGCATGCTACAGCTGCTAAATATCTTAATAATCTCAATAATGTATGTTGTTTAACACACTTTCAAAACCCTTTGGGTCTATGTGTAAAAAACTTTAGACAGTTGTAAAGTAACTTAATGTACAGTTTTAACATGTTTTCAATTACATAAATCTAAACTCATCACTTGCAGCAACGACGTACATATTTGTCTATAAAATCTTGTAATGGTAACTGGATTGAGAATATTGGTTTATTGAAATACAAACGATTTTTACAATATCGATTTTTGATAGATTTTTATTCAATATACAATACAATAATTTTCCTATGTAGTAAAAGAAATAATCAACAAAAAACAAAATAATCCACTAATTTATTTGTAGTATAACTCACTATGGGCTGGTATTATAAACCATTAAAATCTGTAGATTTTATTTACTAACCAACTAAATTATTTTACTTAGCTGATTTTGGTATTATAAACGTCAAATAAAAAAAAGTTGGTAACTAATCTATGGAATAAATTAATCATCCAAAATCTAGGGATTAAAATTTATTCAATGAATAACTGAATGACACATGTCATGTTTCTTAGGTTATTTTTAATGTGGAGCAATTTGCTCTACGATGTTATGCAACTGACTTTCAAATTGTTGAAGAAGATTATTGTAATATAACAAAGGCTACAATACAACACATCAATAACTATAATATTAAAATAACATATAAATGCGGCGTTGCATTTCCTTATTTTACGATTAGTTAATTTAGTTTTATAATACCGGAATACGTTTATTTGTCGAATATATTTAATTTGAGATTTGTTATTCGGTGATTTATTTTGTCTTTATAATACCGGCCCGTAATCTACTAGCAGCTATTGCTTATTTGTTTGTGACACAAATGTTTTCACCTCTATAATTGTACATTATTTATGTTTGAATAAGTTTATCATTTTTAACACATTGCAATTAAGTTTATTTTATGTTAGATACTGATTTTAAGTGTCTTGGTAAAGTGTAAATAAACAATATTTGATGTAATATAACTAATTAGTTTAAAATATTTAATTTAATCATTATCATTATATATATATATATATATATATATATATATATAGTTTGATTGATATATATATATATATATATATATATATATATATATATATTAATCAATCATAAAAACGTTTAAAACATATAAAATTAGAAGTAATCCATAGTTAACAATTGTTTAAACCAGAATTGTTCTATAAAAAATATAAACGTAGAAAACAGTAATCCTGATATCAAAAACCCAAAAGCAAATTGAAAATGTAAGATACGTAATGGTGCCAATTCATTATCCAAAGTATAACTAATTGATTGACAATCTTTATTCCATTTTATAAACATACCCATTTCAAAAAATCTATGAAATTTAGCATTAACATGTTTTGTAAGACGATGACCTTTTAACAATCTTGCTGCAAAATATGTTTGATACATTTCAATTACATATATTTGATTCAAAATGGAACTATTAATATTCATCATTTCCATAGCAACAGTATCAAAATAAATCGTAATATTTTTGTACTTTTGAATCATATCAAACCACATATAATAGTCATTAAATTCAATAATACCAATTGAAGTTTCGCGAATATAATTATTACTTGACGTATTTGCAGAAAACACACGCTCAATCATCTCTTTATGTCCATGTAATCTAAGATTTGCATCTACAATATTTTGCAAGTTTTTAATTTGTTTACCATCAAATTCTTTAAAAAGGTGTGAGTAATATAAACCCGAAAATGCAGAAGTAACAATTAAAGCAAATGTTAGCCAAAACATAGTTAATAATTTCATAGATATAGAATCTGGAATTTTTATTGATTGAAAAATTAAAATTGAATAAACTTTTATTAAAACATCTATAATATTTGAATATAAATTATTATTAAATAAAAACAAATTTCCCGTCAAATAGACAAAGCAAACCAATAAACTTGCTACTAATATTGAAATCCAAACACTACCATCAAATATAAATTTAAAACTTTGCCACCGCGGAATTTTAGACGCAATAGGTACTAATATTACAGTATAGAATGTACTATAAGGATAAATGTAGTCGTGATATTGAAAATCCAACATAGCTACAATTTTTGTGAAATCAATATCACAATTCTCATAATCGTTTGTCTGCTCTACAGAAAAATTATGTTGAATTGCAATTAGATTTAAAAAGTAATGCTGGTAAGAGTCAAATGTTTCGCAAAAAAAAATCTTGCAGCCCATAAAATTATACAATGATTTATTGTAGAATAACTTCATAGCATTAATGGTTACATTATTACACGTACCAAGGTAGATTTTATCAGGTACATTTTCACAAGTATGTTCATAATCTTGCATCCGATAAATATTTCCAAGTCTGTCCAATATAATTGTGTTTGGGATCCAGTAATACACAATTTTAAAAACGTTAATAATGTTTTCATTGCCCATATATATTACAAAATGATATACGTTTTTTAAAATCTCATAAGATCTTGTATCTTGTAGACTCCTATAAGTTTTCAATTGGAATATGTCATCAACTTGTAAATAAATAATTTCTGAGATTGTTTCTAATGGTGAATGCGTAAATAAGAAATTTTCAATTTTTATTATTTTTTCTTTGACATATATAGCATTTGAAAGCTGTTCAGCCATCCAACTGTTCTGATCAGCATAGAATAGAGTTGTTCGAAAATGCTTGAAATGGATGTATACATTCTTAACACACTCAACAATTTGAACTTCTTCTTGACTCTAATAACAAGTAAAATTATATATTTAAAATTTAGTGTTTCATAAACTTACCGCTAATTGTGGAAACAATTTTGAGAAACCACGCACATTTGTCGTAATTGCAATTAAAAAAAGCAATCTATTTAAAAGCATTTTCACTTTCTATCTGTATTACCCAAGGTGTGGCCATCAAATAAATTCAGTCTATTCATTTCATGTGTAGCTTTGATTTTTTTGTTATTGTCTACTGAAACATAAATACATAAATATGTAATATGAGTTAGTTAATGTAATTGCATGAATTTTCACAAACGACAAATAATAACTGAACACAACTGATACGTAAACATAAATAACTCAATAATTATTAAAAAAAAAAGAATAAAGTATGTGTGTGCATTTTGTGTTCAAACTAGCAAAAAAACAAAATAATATTTAATTTTCAGAATGACAGTTTTTGTTCTATTACACGCTACGTTTTTATTTACAAAACATTTTTTTTTAAATGTTTACAGAATCTCAACATTGTTACCATATACGTAATGCATATAGTTTATACAATGTTAAAACTTACTTTTAGTTGTTAATTCCACTGAAGGATTAAATTCAGTAAGCTGCGCATATAAAAAATTACTTCCATTGCAGATGGCACGCACAAAACGTTTACAAATAAAAATTTAATTGCACCATGTAAATGGCTTATAATTTGTGCTGCTTTACAATTGTTGCCGATTTTTGTACAACTGTTCATAAAAAAGTTGTGCAGGTTTACCTTTTTTAGGAATTTCTTTTTTTTTCAAACTACTGTACTGCAAAAATCACTGCATATAAAGTTTGACTATGATAATAAGACGTCAGTAATACGTATAGTAATGTTATCTAAACATTTGGCTTAAGTTGGTTTGTCCATTTAAAAGATATCAATTGTTTGTTAAAAACACATTTTTGGTCTTAACGTTGGACCCAATTAACCAATTTTTGTTCGATTTATTTTAATAGTTTTATTTAATTGTTAATAACATACAATACATGTATTAAATGTTTAAACTTTAAAGTAATAGAATGCTTCAATATAGGGAGCAGGTATCCAGTTATATATATATATATATATATATATATATATATATATATATATATATATATATATATATATATATATATATCTATATACAGGTTTGTTTTAAGTGTATTCGTCCTACATTTCGAGTGAATAAAGCGTTGTAGTCCTACACGGTGCGCTACTCCTACGTAGGAGTAACGTTTTGCGTTTAAAGTGGCTTGTGCTACATTTTTCAGAGATCCGACGGAAGCAAACTTTGTGTTTGTGTAGGACTAACGTCTGCGCCGCGGCAAATTTTTATGTCCCGTTAGTAGTATTTAATAATGCAAATATCCTGACATTAACAATACCGCAGATAAAGTGCGGAAGACAGACGGGTGAAGCATCTTTATCCGTCGGTGAGCATGTTTTAATATTGCACAAGGCTCCTGTGCACTCTGTGCCTTTTTGCAGTTTGTTATTGCGTTGCGCGTTGGTTCGTTGAGTTAGTTATTATTATTAGTTTTAATAATTTATTTAATCTGAATAATCAATATGTATATATACGGCATATAATATATTTTTATACTGACATTTTAACTTAACTAGAAATTGTTATTTTGTAAGTTTAGTTGATATTGTAAGAGTGTGAGATACATATTTTTATCAATTTTTATCTTTCAATAAAAAATAACGTTTGCAACATTTATATTTTTATTTAGTCGTTTCCTAGCCATTAAAAAATCTGATAAAATTTTGATAAAAAATCTAATAACAGTTTGCAACTAACTGCATAATTATAAACAAATCAATTATAATTTTGTTTATATATTTGGCAAAACAATTTACAATTTTAGCAGCTTACAAGTAGCAACTTGCAGTTTTAAAAATAATTATCAACAAGTGAATGATCATGTGTAGCAATGTTTAGCTTATTTTGAGTTATAGTTTAAAACTATAAGCAAATATCTTACTATTTAGTTCTTGTTATCTGAATACCCCTACATAATCAAGACTTTTTTATACTCTTTAAGAATAAATAATTCGCTGAAATATCAAAATTATTGACACAAATAATAAAAACTATTGGATACAAAGTCAATCTTTAAATCATTTTAAAACAATAAATAATTGAATTATTTCAAATCTTAATTGTTGCAATAAGTATATCTTAGAATGTCTGGCGCCAGTTATTATCATAATTGCAATGCAATAACCAGATTTGTCATTCTTTAATTATTTATCAAGTGACCTTGTTCTTTTCAAATTAGTACCATCGCTCTATTTTTTGACGGTTATTACTGAATTAAGTAAGTAATGCGACGGATTTCTTAATACCGCCAACTATGATGCATAAAAATTATTAGTTAATCACGTACGTGTATTCACAATCATTTCAGCACTGAATGGAGTTCTTATTAAATTCTAATTTAGAGCTGATGATTATTAAAAACAAAACTTATTTCAATTTTTTTTATCTGTTTGTCATTGTTATAACAATAATTCATTAATTATATTTGTTATTTATTAATTATTAATCAATTTATTTTATTTGACAATTTGAAATTATTATTTTGCCGGTTATAAATAAATGCCAGTTTTCATTTTAAATTGTTTAATAAGTTTCTTTTTATTGGCAGAGCCGAGGGCAGAGCCCACTTATTTTAATTTAAAGATACAAATTTATTATCTTTGCAATACTTGCAATTTATTTATTAAATTTAATTTTTACAAACTCAAATAACAGTTAAAAATTAAACTAAAATTTATATAGTATATTTTGAAAGCATTAAGATTAGACCGATGATCTTCAGTTATAAGGCGATTGTACGATTTTTTATAAAAAAGCAAAATAAAATAGATGACAAACAAAATGCCGGTTATAGTAATATTTTTCTGAGTTGTCTCTATTAAATACTATAATAAAATGCCAACGAAAAGCACTAGCAACCACTAGCATCAAAACTAGAATAAATAAAAACGCGTTTGCTTGCCAAATACATCAATTGATAGATTTAAAAATAGCAATTCCAGTGATATGTAGTTGAAAAAAAAACTTGTGATTAATAGCTTAATTGGCAAATATTGCTATTTTGGTGTTAAAATTCACTTTACTACTTTACTTCTACAAGTAAAACCATACTATAAAAAACTTTCTGACTTGTACAGATAATCAATTATTATGGGTCACCAAAATATTTTACTTATACATTCTCACTCTTACAGTCTACATTCTTATTTTCACATTTTTATTTTGAAGTTTGTACTCTCATTCTCACATTTTTACATTATCACTCTCACATTCTCACTTTTACATTTTTATTCTTACTATTACATTCTCACTCTCACAATTTTACTTTTATATTCTTATCACCACATTCTCAAACTTACTCACTCTTACATTTTTATTCTTACTGTTAAAGTTTCACTCTTACATTCTCACTCTCAAATTCTTACGTTTACATTCTCACATTTTTATTCTCACTCTTACATTTTCACGCTCACATTCTCACTCTCACATTCTTACTTTTACATTTTTGCTTTCACATTCTCACTCTCATAATCTTACTCTCACATTCTCACTCTCACATTTTCACTCTCACATTGTCACTTTTACATTCTTACTCTTACATTTTTACATTATCACTCACACATTCTCACCTTTACATTCTCAAACTCACTTTATTTTTACATTTGCATTCTTACTGTCACATTTTCACTTTCGCATTTTTACTCTTACCATCTCACTCTCACATTCTCGTTCTAACACTTTTATTCTCACTATCACTCTCACATTCTCACTCTTACATTCTCACTCTTACATTCTCACTCTCACATCCTCACTCTCATATTCTCACTCTTACATTCTCATTCTTACTCTAAATTTTTTACTTTTACATTCTCACTTTTATAATCTCACTGTCACTTTCTTACTATCACAATCTCACTCTCACATTCTCACTCTCACAATCTCACTCTTACAATCTACATTATTTTTTTCATACTTTTACTTTCTTGTTCTCACTCTCACATTATCACTCTCACATTCTCACTCTTACATTTTTACTTACTGTTACATTCTCACTCTTACATTCTCACTCTCACATTCTTTCATTCTCACATTATCACTCTTACAATCTCACTCTTACATTTTCATTCTAACTGTTAAATTTTCACTCTTACATTCTACTCTCAAATTCTCACTTTTACATTTTCACATTCTCATTCTCACTCTTACATTCTCACTCTCATATTTTCACTGTCATTTTCTTACTATCACATTCTCACTCTCACATTCTCACTCTCACAATCTCACTCTTACAATCTACATTCTTTTTTTCACATTTTTACTTTTTCTATTTCACTCTCACATTATCACTTTCACATTATCACTCTCACATTATCACTCTCACATTTTCACTCTCACATTTTCACTCTTACATTTTTATTCTTACTGTTACAATTTTACTCTTACATTCTCACTAGTACATTCTCACTTTCACATTCTCACATTATCACTCTCACAATATTACTCTTACATTTTCATTCTTACTGTTAAATTTTCACTCTTACATTCTCACTTGCAAATTCTTACTTTTACATTCTCACATTCTCATTCTCACTCATACATTCTCACTCTCATATTCTCACTGTCACTTTCTAACTATCACATTCTCACTCTCACATTCTGACTCTCACAATCTCATTCTTACAATCTACATTATTTTTTTCACATTTTTACTTTCTCTATTTTACTCTCACATTATCACTCTCACATTATCACTCTCACATTCTTACTCTTACATTTTTATTCTTACTGTTACATTTTCACTCTTACATACTCACTCTCACATTCTCACTTTTACATTCTTACACTCACATTATCACTCTCACATTTGCAATCTTACATTTTCATTCTTACTGCTACATTTTTACTCTCACATTCTCACTCTTACATTTTTACATTATCACTTCCACATTCTTACTCATACATTTTTACATTATCACTCTCACAGTCTCACTCTTACATTTTCATTCTTACTGTTACATTTCACTTTTACATACTCACTCTCACATTCTCATTCTTACATTCTTACTCTCACATTCTCATTTTTACATTTTTGCTCTTTCATTCTCACACTCACATTCTCACATTATTGCTCTCACATTCTCACTCTTACATTTTCATTCTTACTCTTACATTTTACTCTTACATACTTTCTTTCACACTCACATTCTCACATTATCAATCTCACATTCTCACTCTTACATTTTCATTCTTAATGTTACATTTTCACTCTCACATACTAACTCTCACATTTTTACTCATACAATCTCAATCTCACATTTGCACTCTAATACTGCGTACACACTTGCAACAATCTGCCGTACCGCAACACCGTCGCGTAACATCGTCGCGTACCATCACTCCGCAACACAACTGCGTACCGCAACATCGTCGCGTAACATTTTCTTTGATCCGACGGCAGAAAACCGACAAGCAATGGGACGCTGTTGCGGGGTGATGTTACGCAAGGATGTTACACGACGACGTTGCGGTACGGCAGATTGTTGCAAGTGTGTACGCAGTATTACATTTTCACTCTCACATTTTCACTCTCATATTCTCACTTTATTATTTTTACTCTTACATTCTCATTCTCACTCTCAAATTCTTACTCTCACATTTTCACTTTTATATTCTTACTCTCACATTTTTTCTATTTTAACATTTTCATTACTCTTACATTTTTACTACTTTTCATACTCTTACATTCTTACTATTCTCACTACTTTCACATTTTCAATATTCTTACATTTATACTATTTTTACATTCTTACTGTTCTTACATTCTCTCTCCACTCATATTATCAATACTCTTACTTTTACATTTACTAATAACTACTCTCACATTTTCCCTATTCTCATACTCTTACTACACTTACAATTTTACAACTGTTTTTGCTCTTACATTTTTACTACTTTTACTATTCTCATATTTTCACAACTCTCATATTCAAACTACTTTCACATTCTCCCTACTCTCAAGTTCTTCCTACTTCCACAACTTTCACATTTTCACTACTTTCACTACACTCACATTATCACTATTAATTCTTAAACTTTTCCTACTCTCACATTCTCACTACTATCACACTTTTACTATTCTCACATTTTTTTAATTTTCACATTTTCTCTACACTTACATTTTTACTTCTCTCACATTCTCACTGCTCTCACATCTCACTAATCTCAAATTCTATTTACTTTTATATTCTCATTACTCTCACATTTTAGTTACTCTTACATTCTCATTATTTTCACTACTTTTACGTTTTAATTTTTTTTTCAATTTCACTAGTTTTACTACACTTACATTCTTACTATTCTGATTATCGTTTTACTTTCACTACTCCCACATTATCACTATTCTCACATTTTCCCTACTGTCATATTCACAATATTTTCAGATTCTCACTATTCTCACATTCTCACTACTTCTTTTCACTACTCTCACATTTTTAGTATAATTATATTCTCTCTACTCTCACATTTTCACTACTTTCACAACTTTTACATTTTCACTATTTTTACAACTCTTACATTTTCACTACTCTCACATTTTTATTACTATCACCATCTTACTATTCTCACATTCTTTTTATTTTTACATTCTCACTATCACATTATCACTATTTACAGTATTCTCATATTTCAATACTCGCACACTTTTTTTACTTTAACACTCTTACTACTCTCACATTTTCACTAATTTCACATACTTACTACTTTTACATGTATAATTTTTTCACATTCTCACATTGTCATTACTTTTACATTTTTACTGTTTTTACATTCTCACTACTTTTACATTCACTACTCTCATATTCTCACTAGTCTAAAATTCTAATTACATTCACATTCCAACAACTTTTCAATTTTTACTACTCTCACATTTTAACTATTCTCACATTGTTATTACTCTCACATTCTCACTATTCTTATATTCTCACTACTCTCACATTCTTAATACTCACATTTTTACATTTCCTACAATTTCTCTTGTTTCACATTTTCACTACTTTTACATTTTCACAACTCTCACATTGTCACTATTCTCACATTTTCCATACTCTCGTTCTCACTACATTCACATTCTTATTATTCTCACGTTCTCACATTTTATCTATTTTACATTCTTTCTACACTTACATTCTCACTTCTCTCATATTCTCACTACTCTCACATTCTCACGAATTTCACATTTAAACTACTCTCAAATTCTCATTACTCTCACATGTTAGTTACTCCTACATTCTTATTATTCTCACTACTCTTTTGTTCTTACTTTTCTTACGTTCTCACTAGTTACCACTCTCACATTTTTTTTCTTACATTTTCTCTACTTTTACATTTTCACTACTCTCACATTGTCAGTATTTTCACATTTTCATTATTCTCACAATCTCACTATTTTCATATTCTTACTATTCTCACTATTCTCACACTCTCACTATTTTCACACTTACTATTCTCACACTCTCACTATTCTCACACTCTCATTATTCTCACACTCTCACTATTCTCACACTCTCACTATTCTCACACTCTTACTATTCTTACACTCTCACTATTCTCACAATCTCACTAAACTCACATTTTTACTACTCTTATATTCTTACTATTCTCAAAAACTTTCTACTATCACATTCTTACTAATCTCACATTGTCACTATTTTCAATATTTTCACATATTCCCTACACTGACTGAAAGTGATTGAGAATGTAAAAGTTCTTACTACTCTTATATTCTCACTACTCTTACATTCTTACTACTCAGACAATCTCATTTTTCCCACATTTTTACTACTTTCACATTCTCACATTTTTACTATTCTTACATTTTCACTACTTTAACGATTTCACTATACTCACTACTCTCACAATGTCACTACTTTCACATTTTCATTATTCTCACATTTTCACTACTTTTACTACTTTTACTACTCTTACTGCTCACATTTTCATACACTGGTGCAACTGTGCAATTGTGTTCACAGACACCCATACGTACATACATTATATAACATCATTTTGACATAAAAACAATACTTTTCTAGTAAGTAGCATTACATTAGAAAAGTAAAAAATGCTTTTGAATTAAGAAAAAGAAAAAAAAATGGCAATAATATTTATATCAAAGCAACTAAATAATGTGTTATGCAGTGGTTATGTACTTGCAATCTTATATTACAGTTTTTCTAATTTACATTTTAGTAATAACACTTGTATAATATATATTATATCACCCACATGTTATTTTTATTAAAATGGATGCTTTGTTCATCTAGTTTTTGTCGTCGTTTTAATTGTAATAAATGTGCAGCTGTTGACTAATAAGATTTTGTAGAGCTACATTTACTAACCTGATAGTAATTATAAAACAATTGAAAATAAATGATATGGTTAAATTATTTTCAATATATTTTGCACATTATTTTAATTTTAAAATTGGCATAATTATTGCAATGTCCGTTAGAATAAGGTAAAACACAATATACATATAATACATATTATCAGTTGAAAAGAATAAATTCCTTGTCCTAAACAAACATCTTGATAAGATTTAAATAACTCTCTTATTCCATGTTACTTGCTCGACCCTCACAGCAGGCGGTATCTATACGTATCTATAAGCCCGCAGGCTGATTCTTGTGTGTTAAGATATAAAGTGTAATGCTCCTACATTCAAATGTAGGACGACAACACATAGGATTATATATAAAAATTGTTGGACGAATACACTTCTTACATCTATACATATATATATATATAGGTAAATTCCATTACTTTTCGACCAAACTGAAAAACTAAATATCTCCAAACTAGCTCAAAATTAAATATGTGATAGTAGGTACCAAAAAAACATATTTCCCAAATTTTCAATTTTTTAAGTCATGATCTCAATTTTTGGGAGTCTCTCAAAGTTCAGAAACAGGCCTAAAAATCACATTTTTTTCGTAATTTTTAACATTTTTTTTCTCTGCGTAGAGACATTGGAAATAGCTTTGCAGGTTTTTTTTTTGTACTTTTTTTTAATGTAGCCTCTCTCTAATTCCATTACTTTAACAATTGTGCGTTGTTGTAAGCTATTGATACTTGTCAAAATTGTTTTCTTTGGTTTGGTTAGTAAAATTTGTAAAAAATGCTGTTCAACAACGGAGAATACACGTCATTTTTTTATACGCGTAATTTCTTAAAAATCGGATGGGCAATATGTAGTTTGGTGGCTTAACGATAATTTTAAGGATAGATAGATTAGTAGAAGCGGTCCAGTAAACTGACCTGCAAGATCTTCTAATCTAAATCTATTGGACGTTTAGGTGTGGGACACATGTAACAACTGGTTTATGGAAAGCCAATAATCAACGTGGAGCAGCTACACTAGAAAATTCCGAATTCCAAATGCTGCATTGCACATTCAAAACATAACAGGTTTTGAAGCAGTTAATCATTTTTTTTTAATGTGTTGTCAAGCTTGCATTAACTCTCATGGCAGTCATTTTGAGAACTTATTAAAACATGTAATATTGTTTTGTTTGATGTTACAATTGCTACAAATGTTCTTTTTTTACTTAAATTTTTCTAAATAAAAAGTTTTCTAAATAATGTGTATTTTTCAATTATCTCAAAAACAAAGCAAGATAGACAAAAAAGATATTTACATTTTCTGTTTAAAATTAAAAAAAGAACCTTAAGTTTAATTTTTCGTCTTCAGTTAGGAAACATCCTGTGTATTTTTTGGCGTGCTTTGCCATAAAGTTTAGAAATAAGTGAACGCCTTAATTCTATGATATGATTTTAGCAGAAATTATGTGTTTGTCTTACAGGTACAATTAAAATAAAAATAAAAATACATCTATATTTATAAAAATATATCTATATTTATAAAAATATACATTTTCTATTGAAAACACATTTTTAATCATAGAAATGTTCAATCCAGCGCAATAAAATGTAGTTTTTTTGCGTAAGTAAAATTATTACCAGATTATTGACGTATAAAACGTTTAAAAAGTGTTCTAAGTATAAATGAGGAAGGTTTACTGAAAATTTCAGCAAAAAAATTTAGGTAGAAAAAAGTTACAACGGTTTTAATGTATACAAAAATGAGTATTTTTGACTAAATTACTAATCTTTAAAAAGTGGTATCTCACGGTTTACTGTTTCGATCGGAAAAACTTTGCAAAACTTTAAAAAACAATTCAAAACAAACAAATACAGCTAAACTAGACCTAAATTAATAAAAATTTGCCAAGGTTACGGCATTTTTAATGTGGGGCTGGTTTTGTAGTTTTAGGCTATTATCACAACGGCTTAAGATAATTGAAAAAGGGAATGGCTACATTAAAAACAAACAAGTTAAAGTACAAAAAACTACAAAAAAAATCAGACCTTGCAGAATTGTTTTTAATGTTTCTACGCTGAGAAAAAAAATGTTGAAAATTACCGATTACATATTTAATTTTAACATTTAAAATTATTTGAAAAAAAAAAACGTAAATTTGAAAAATTACAAAATTCTGATTTGTTTAAACCGTTCTAACTTTGTTAAATTTTAAAGAAATTTGATCCACAAGATCTAGATTTCTTCGTGTTCAATTTTTCCTTAAAATAATTACACTTATAGAATCATACTTTCGCGATCTTCAAAACTTGTAATTTTCAGGTTCCGAAAAAGCGCTGTCACCCTATGTCGATTTTAGTCAAAATTTTAGTAAATACTCTTTAGAGCACAAGATAAAAGGTTATCTATATTAGAAATGGTATATCGGGCATTATCAAGAATTTTTTAATATTAAAAAATTGGCTAAAGTGGCAAACCGCATATTTTTGTATCTCAATTTTTGAGACTTTAGAAAAATATTAAGAAGGTCCACGATGGCTCAAAATATTTCTTATTGCATGTACTTTAAAACCCATATTTGTTTATTTAATGTTAAGGCAGTCATTTTGATATATCAAGCTTCAAACATTATTTCAAAAAAACACGTAAATTTAGCAAAACTGCAAAATTATGCTTTGTTTAAACCGTTCTAACTTTGTCAAACCTTAAAGAAATTTTATCTTCGAGGTCTAGATTTTTTCGTGTTCAATCTTTCTTTAAAGTGATTACACAAGACTTATAGAATTAATACATATTCACCACTATTTTGATGCAGGAAGTTGCACATGTTTTTGCAATCTTCAAAACTTGTAATTTTTAGGTCTCAAAAAACCGCTGTCACCTTATATCGATTTCAGTCAAATTTTTAGTAAATACTCTTCAGACTACAAATGAAAGGTTATTTATATAATAATAATACGTTTATTTTTTGCCTTTCGGCCTTGAAAATTACATTTACAAATACATTTACAACTTCCCAAAATAATAAAACTTAATCCTTATAAAATTAACACAATTAAGAATATTTTCTTCTCTGTTCGTCTATTTCTTTTCTTCGTTTTTTAACTGCCCTCATCCATTCTACCCCTCTTCCGTCCCCTTTTAATATCTCATTTTTTTCCATCTGTTCTTCTCTCATTTTGTTACACTCTTTCAACATATGTTCTATAGTTTCCTTAGTCTCTCCGCACATTCTGCACATTTTCAAATCCTCTTCCATCCAAAATCTTGTCACTTGCTCTTCATTACCACATCTGAATCTTGCAATCATCTTTTTGTCATCTTTACTATATCTTTCGCTCACTAAGTACATTGGCAATTCATTTTCTATAATTTGTTCATAGTTTGCGTTGTACCTAGACTCTTTCACTCGCATTCTCCTTTCTTGCCTTTGTATATCTCTATCTCTTTCCATAATTTCGTACCATGTCTCTCTCCCAGATTCTCTCATTCTTTCAATTTCTTGGCTCGCATATCCATTTCTATTGTAATAATTTTCCCTAATCCCCCCTAGCTTTTCATTTCTTGCTTTTATTTTCTCTTTCATGCATTCTTGTAATATTTTGCATTTGTGTCTCTGTCCCATTCTTTCTTCATACTTCATTGCTCTTTTTCCTGCTTCTACTCTTAACTTATCTTTTTTGACTTCCTCCAGCACAATATATGCTGGAGTTTCTCTATTTAAACCAAACACCCATCACCAATATTTTACATGTATTGCTTCTAATTTTTCTTGTTCCTTCCATCCCCATATTTCTGACCCATACAATATCATACTCTTAACTAAACTATCAAACATAAGCCCTTTTATTCTCATACATTCAAATTTTCTTTCACTTATTCCCCAAACTTGTCCCACTACTTTATTTGCTTTTCGAGCAATCTCTTTAATGTGCTCGCTCTCGGTGTTACTCGTACAAAAAACATATCCCAAATATTTAAAAGATTTTACTTTCGTAATACCTTGCCCATTCCATTTCCAGTCCTCTACTTTTTTTCTCCCACCCCCTTTTTTAAACACCATAATTTTTGTTTTTTCTACGTTAACTTCTAAGCTTTTTTTTCTAAAATATTTTTCTAAACTTTTCATCATCTCTTTCATTTCCTTCGCTTCTTTTGCTAGTATTACCATGTCGTCTGCGTATACTAGCGACCACACTTTTTCTCTACCAACTATTACCCCTCCTGCTTGAGCCAACCTCAATTTTTTTTCTACATCTGCTATGTAGATTGCAAATAAAGTAGGACTCAATGGACAGCCCTGTCTTACTCCTTTTGTTGTCCAAAATCTTTCACTCATTTTTCCGTTAACACATACCCTACTTGCTGTCTCCTCATACACGTCTTCTATTCTTCTTACCAGGTGCTCGCTAATTCCTTTCTCTCTCATACACTTCCACAGTTTCTCTCTATCCACACTATCAAATGCCGCCTTTAGATCTAGAAATAACGCATAAACTTTCCCCCTTTTCTCTGCTATTTTTTTTTCCACAATATGATGTAAAATATATACGTTATCCATGGTACCTCTTCCCTTTCTGAAGCCGGCTTGCCCATCTGGAATTATCTCATTCATACTTAGTTCCTCATTCAACTTTTCTTCTAATATCATGGCGTAGATCTTGTATGCCGTACCCAGTAGTGTTATTCCTCTGTAGTTATTTACTTGCTTTTTGGATCCACTTTTGTGTATAGGGCATACAAGACCTTCTCTCTATTGACTCGGAAACCCTTCTCCCTTCCATACTCTGTTTATTAACTCACTCAATCTCTCAGTCAGTTCTTCCGTACCATACAACCACGCTTCATTCTGTATCCCATCCATACCTGGCGCTTTCTTTTTTTTTAGTTTTTTTATCTTCTCCCATATTGCCTCCTTTGAAATTTCTTCCGCTTGGTGGATTGGCTTTTGTCTTTCTAGTTTTTTTCTTTTTTCTTTTCTCCTTCAAACAAACTTGAAAAATGTTCCTTCCACGCTTCCATTGGTATTTCCTCAATATCTCCCTGTTTTCTTTTTATTTCTTTGTTTATGTATTTCCATGCTTCTGCTTCTGTTTTTATTTTTTTAATTTCTATTTCTTCTTTTTTTATAAATTCACTTTTAGCTTTTTTACATTGATTTTTGTAAGCTTTTTGTTTTTTCATATATTCTTCTTTTGTGCTTTTGTTGTTTCTCCAGTGCCTTAACATCTTTCTGGCTTCTTGTTTTTTCTTAGTACATTCGCTGTTCCACCATTTGCTCTTTTTCATTTTTTCTTCTTTTCTTCTATATGGTTTTTTTACTACCGCATCTCCAATTGTTTTCTCTAATTTCTTCATTATCTCTTCGACATTTCTTCCGTTTTCTCTAATTTTTCTCAGATTTTTTTTGTATTTTATCACACTTTCTTCCGTCCATGTTATCTTTTCTTCACTTTTTTCTTTATTTTCCTGTCTTCTTACAGTTTCCCCAGTTAAGTTGAGTTCTAATGGCTGGTGGTCTGATTCAACTCTTATTCCTACTTTAAGATTATCTATCTCTTCCCACGCCTCCTCATTTACAACTACGTAGTCTATTACTGATTGCCCGTTTGTCCCTATATAAGTAAATTCTTCCTCTTCATCTCCTGTGACGTTTCCATTTAAAATGTCCCAACCTCTCTCTTCTATCATTTTTATCATTTCTTTTCCTTCTCTATTTTCTGTGGTATCTTTTGATTCTCTGTTTCTTGTGTCCTCGTGTTTGATTTTTTCTCCCTTCTTTCTAATTCTTGCGTTGAAGTCCCCTCCTATAATCAATTTTCTTTCTTCAGTTTCTGGTATTAGCGTATCTAACTTTTGTCTAGTGTTTTTCATGCCTCTACTATATACTGTTATTGCTTTATATTTTTCTCCGCCCCTCAAAAAGTTTCGTTCTTGTATTCCCTCCATTTCAATAACATCATCCTCTTCTTGACTCATTTCTTTTTTTATGCCGGTAATTATGCCTCCTTTAGCTCTTCCTTCTTTTTTCTCTTTTATAGCTGGTTGGCATTTCCAGATGTATTCGGCTGGCATGTTGAGCCTCAACTTTTCCCATTTCTTGTCATCTATCCACGTCTCTACCATTCCAATTATGTCAAAAGTTTTTATGTACTCCCAGAACTCGTGATCTTTGTTGTCTATCCCAGCTACGTTCCAAAACAAAATTCGGCTTGTTTGTTTTTTTGCACTGTCTTTATTTTTTACTGTTTTTTGTTTTTTTCTATTTTCTGTATCTAAGTCATGTCCTTGGTCCTTGCATGCGTTGTCTACTTTTTTTGTGTTGATGCTACAAATTACTTTTTTGATTTGCGTTTGCTCTCTTTTGAAACTCCTTGATCTTGATCACTCCAATTGTATATCTCTCCATCTATTTCCAATTTTCTGTACCGTACCCATACTTTTTTGCCCTTTGATTTTTCGTCCCTTGCTATATCTCTTAATTCTTTCTGAACTCGTCTTTCTTCCAAGGTCAAGTCATTTTCAATGTATATGTTTGTGCCTCTCAGTTTGTTTTTGTTCTTCATAATATATTGTTTTTGTACCCATGATTTTGTTTCTGCTATTATTGTTTGTTTTCTTCATTTTTCACAGAATAGGCAGAAATTATTTCCGTCTCTATTTTTAAGTTTTTTTCTATCATTTTTTCTATGGTTTCTTTTTCTTTTCCTGCCTGTACTTCTACTCCTCTTACTACAAACTTGTTTCTTCTCTCTTCTCTTTCTATTTGTTCCAGCGTGTCTTCAATTGCTTTTATTTTACTCTTTAGTTCTTTTTTTTCTACTTCCCACTTTTCTTCTCTTTTTATCATTTCTTCCTTCATATTTCTCATTTCCATTTTTATTTCTTCTGTGTTTTTTTTCATTTCCACTATCATCTGTTGCATCAATTCTTTTATTTCCTCCATTTCCTTATCTTCTCCGGAACAATGTTTTTCTTGCTCGTTAGTGCTTACTTTTCTTATCACTTCTATTTTTCTTTGCTCCGGTGACCTGAGAACTTTTTTGCTTCTTTGAAATATTTCCGGTTTTTCAGCACTATCTCTATTTCTTTTTCCTTCTCTGTCCATTTAATTTAGTTGAATTAAATTAACTAATTATATTAAATAATTAAACCAGCTAATTAAATTAATTTATAGTTTTTAAATTTAAAAACACAAAAAAAAAAGTTTAATTGTTCTCGCGGCTCGAACCTACGACGCGACTTGCCGGTTGTTGAGTTCACGCGCACTGCCCGCTACACCACGGAGTACTGTCTAATTATTAGCTCTTACGTTCGTCTCTTTTTCACAATTGTTTTAGTTTATTATTGTCCTCGTGTTAGACTTGTTAGGTTAATGTGCACAATATATAAATTTGATAAAAAAAAAACCTAAAAATTACAAGTTTTGAAGATCGCGAAAACATGTGCAACTTCTTGCATCAAAATAGTGGTGAATATGAATTGATTCTATAAGTGTAATTACTTCAAGGAAAGATTGAACACGAAGAAATCTAGATCTTGTGGATCAAATTTCTTTAAGATTTGACAAAGTTAGAACGGTTTAAATAAAGCAGAATTTTGAAATATTTCAATTTTACGTTTTTTTTTTAAATAATGTTTAAAGCTTGCTATATTAAAATGACTGCCTCAACATTAAATATACAAATATGGGTTTTAAAGTACATGCAATAAGGAATATTTTGAGCTACCGTAGACCTTCTTATCTTTTTCCAGAGGGACAAAATTTGAAATACAAAAACGTGCTGTTTGCCGATTTTGACAACTTTTGAATAATAAAAAATTCTTGATAATGCCCCATATACCATTTCTCATATAGATAACCTTTTTTCTTGTGTTCTAAAGAGTATTTACTGAAATTTTGATTAAAATCGACAAAGGGTGACAGCGCTTTTTCGGGACCTGAAAATTACAAGTTTTGAAAATCGCAAAAACATGTGCAACTTCCTGCATCAAAATAATAGTGTATACTTATTGATTCTATAAGTATTGTGTGATTTAAAAAGAGATTAAACACGAAGAAATCTATACTTTGCGAATCAAATTTTGTTACGATTTGACAAAGTTAGAACGGTTTAAAGAAAGCAAAACTTTGCGATTTTGTTAACTTTACGGAGTTTTTTGGAATAATGTTTGAAGCTTAGTATATCAAAATGACTGCCACAATATTAAACATAAAAATATGGGTTGTAAAGTACATGTACAGCCAGACACGAATATTGTGGCCTCTATATAGGCAACTTAGTATACACAAAAATTATGTTAAATGTAGTTAAACTTTGTCCGTTTTAGCACTTTTCATTTGCGCTTACATTTTAAACGTTCCATGGGCGACGTTGTTCTGGAATTGAAAGATGTTAAAACGGACAAAGGCATAAGTTTAACAACATTCAACATAATTTTAGTGTACACTAAGTTGCCTATACAGAAACCACAATATTCGTGTCTGGCTGTAATAAGGAATAATTTGAGCCATTGTGGATCTTTTTCCAAAAGCCCAAAAATTGAGATACAAAATAAGCTAAAAAAGACGTTTTATTGTAAAATTTTTGACCTGTCTCATTTTGAACAGGCAATATTCTAAGGTCCAAAGTTTTGGAAATCTCATTTTTTTCATCTATATTTTGATCCCTAGAAAATTGAGCAAAATCAAAGATGTCAACTTTTTCAAATCAGTCGAAAAGTAATGGAATCCCATCTATATATGGCCATGTCTGAGTCAAGTGTACGGAACAAAAATTTGATTTTGCTTAAAATACTGAAAATGCGTTTTTCTACATGAAGCAATCAAAATTTAAAAAAAATATTTTTTTGCGTTTTTTACATTTGATCGTTTGTAACTTCTCAGGGTTGCATTTTTTTTTTTCAAAATTGTTTTTTTTTTCTTAAATTTTGAAAATATTGCAAAACTTTAAAAGACAGTTTTTCTTAAAAATAAATGACGGAATTTTCTTTTTTTTTTTCAAATATGGTAAACATTTGCAATTTTACAACAAATTGGGAATGTTTTTTTTTTATATAATAAAACAAATATTTAAATCAAAATAGGAGCTAATTCATTTGTGTTAAGAATGATAGACGGAATATTATGCTTTTGTAGTATTTAGTTTAAGAAGTTATTTTTTGACAACCAGTAGCTTAAAATGAATTGTACCCGTTAGTTTACCACTAACCGGCATTGTAGGTACAGCAATTAGAAAATTTATATTAGTAGAGTTAGATGCAAATTAGTTTGCAAAAACATCTGCTTTTTCTTTTGAATTAGTAATTACATGGTTTTGATTTCAAAGAGAGGGTAATAAAGATTTTGTACTACCTTGCAATAAATTTATTGTTTTATAGAAATTTTTTTGTTTATTAATTTTGTTAATCTTATTTTTTGCAGATTGTATTAGATTGTCATTGCTTTTTTATAATTCTGTTTAGTTTGTTTGAAACAGTTTATTTTTGAGTAAAACACTACTTATTATCATAAATTAATTTTATTGAATATACGTTATATAGATATAATAAAAAATATGATAGTTAAGTTAAATTGGCAAATGTATTTTAAAATTTAATTAAAACAGTTTGAGGTTATGTTAAAGTGAACGTTTTTGTTGACGTAAGAAACGATTCCTTTAGTTGATCAATTTTAACTCTGCGAACTTATGTGAAAAGTTATTTGGAATCCTCTTATTTTCAGTTTTCCAATGATACCTAACAAATTTACTCAAACTTAAATCGTAGTGCTTAAAATGACTAAATAGTTTTATTTAGGAAATAAAACATAACCTCACAAAAATTGTATACAATTAATGAACATTTTTTGAATTAAATGTTAATAATATTGTAAATTGATCAAATGCAACAAATTATTATATATTAGGTTCAAGTTAAAATATTAATTTAGTAAATTTTATGAAGTAAATAAATTTAATAAAAAAATATTAAATCAGTAACTAAATATGTAAAAAAAAATATTTTTTAATATAATATAATATAATATATCCAATTATATTGTGTTGCATAATAAACACAAACATAAAAAATTAAGTAAATCGCTTATGTCTTAAGAATTCAATCAAGTAATAATTAATTTTGATTATGTATGTTTTGATTATGTGTGAAGAAACTATGCATATATTTTAAAATTTAATTAAAACAGTTTGTAAGATTATGTTGTAGTGAACGTTTTTGTTGACGATAATTAAACGTTTTTTTTAATTGACTAGTTTCAACTCCGCGAAATTATGCAAAAAGCTGTTTAGAATCCTCTTATTGTCAGCTTTTAAATGATACTACATAAGTTTGTTCAAACTTAAATCGTAATGCTAACAATATTGAATTATTGTGTAATTTATAATGATTTTTTTATATTTAGAATGTTTTAATTTATTTTAACTCCGCGAAAACTTTTGATTGCGGATTCGTGATGTACTCATAAAGATCTATGAAAAAAATATTTTGTTTTTAAAATGTTGTTGTTAATTAGTTGATTATTTGTCATTTTATTTAAATGATAATAAGCTTTACACATCATTAGTTGGCTACTATTTTTCTGCTAGCTTGCTTTATAACAAAGTTATGAGTATTTTTATACCGAACGACACATTATTGCTAGGAATTGCTAACTAAACAGCGGTATAAAAAAAAAATTGACTTTTAGATTCTGTTCTAGTATTCTCTGCACATAATATGTTTCAAGTTACCAGATCTGAAAACTCACTTGTTAATGAAGATAAACATCACCCTGCTTTAACTTTTCTACTAAATTTAAGATCATACAAAAAAATTACCAATTTTGTTGATGACAGCAAATCATACAATTATCTAGTTGATTTAAATAAACACATTATGATAATAGATTGCTCTCCGGTCATGCACAAAATTGACAGTAAAAATGCATGTGCCAAATTTTATAAATTATTGTATAATGCATTTGATAAAAATATTTCCAAAAATTGTAAGGTATCCAGTAGAAAGCAGTACCTAGCATGGTATAACCAACACTATGGAGATCAAAAACAAGATACATAATTAAAATCATCTATTTAAAATAACAATAAATAGAACAGAGAACAATATGAACAAATCCGACGTAAATTTAAAGACAAAAGCTTCTGCCAGTTACATCCAGGTCAAGTTAGGTTTGGTTAGGTTGGCTGCAAAATCGCATGTGTTTAGGCAGAGTTTTTGCAATAACTTGCAAAATTGGTGAATAAAAGAGTGTTGCTTTGTCAAAAATGAGAGCCTCAATGAGAGCGAATTTTTTGGAAGTCTGTGAACCCCACTTTTTTGTTTGCGTAGTTCTCGGATAATGGAATAGAAAGTTGCAAATTATATTTGAAAAGAAAAAAACTGTATATAACTAATATTTTTGGACATAACTTCTTTGACCCGGCGCCTCCAGATTTTTTTTTAATAGTAAGGACAGAGGAACCTGATGTAGAAAGAGCTAATGAGCCAAAAAGATTCAAGAAAAAAAAAAGTGCAATTTACCTCTTTTAAGGAAGAGAAAGAAGAAAAAAGAGATGAACGAGGTTGGAAAAATGCTGATTGAAGCGGTAGACACTATAATAATAATAATAACTGTCTTTATTCAATACATTTCACAAGATATCGCTGGATTTGAGCAAAAAAGTTGCAAACAACACAAAGACGAATATAAAAGACCTCATAGCAAAACTGGGCAGGTGCACGGCAGTAAGTCAAATTGATGTCACCAGAGAACCCTATCACAAAACTATATAGATATAAAAAAGAGTGTAATTAAAAACATTCTTATAGGGGGGAAAGTAGGCGCCGGCAACGTGGCTTGTATAGCTCAAGAAGTCAGAGAAAAAGAAGATTACTAGCAACAAAAACTTTACCTTCCTGCTAGGTGCCGACAAAGACCAGGTTGTCAAGATGGAGAAGTTTTTGGACGGTCGATCTTCTGGTTTATGGACAAGGTCTGCGGAGTAGTTACTCTGAGCAACTGAAAACTCACAAAATCAGAGTAAGTGCTTAAACGGGGGTTAAAGTCCTAGATACCAAGGAAACTAAAAAAGGAGGCATTAGTCCCAAATTACAGGGTGTGGGAAATTTTTTTTATGCCTTTAGGAAAGCCGTAAACAAACGCCAAAACACTATGTTTACAATAAAACACTTGTTCAGGTCGAAAAAGGTTCTGGTGTGGGAAACAGATAAAGCAAAAACAGAAAAGAAACTGAGATAGGCTATAGACAAACTGGTTGAGACGCAAAGAAAAGATGGCTGCAAGGTGAACAGCCTAAAGAAGCAGGAAAGCAAGCAGAACCGACAAGACCAGTTTGCCGTAGTTTAACTAGAAAAGAGTTTCCGTGCGCAGGGCGCAGTCATACATAGACGCGACCTTATGTAGCGCGAGATCCAGATTGGGGCTACGATTACGGTAGCGCCATTAGTTAACAAAAAAGTGTAGGTGGTCTTAAGGGAAAGGTTGGAAAGTATTGTCAGGGACTTAAAGGTTTTGGCATTAGAGACAGGAGACAGCCCAGCAGCACGGATTAAAAGTATAAGCCGTCTCTGCGACTTATATCTCACTAGAAAAAAGCGTTTAAAAAACAAACACGCAAAGTACAGGTAGAATGACAAAACTGCGGTGACGCGCATTGCAACCAAGCTTGAAGGATGGTTACTAGGAGCAACGTTACGGGATGGAAAAATATAGAACTAGCACAAGAATACAAGACGGTCAAAATGTTGGGTTTAATATTTGGGGGTTACGCTAAGTACAATATTAGCGTAGGGTAATGTAAGAAAAGTGTGTGAAAAACTTAAAGGGTAGCTTGGTCCTTAGCAGGGCTAATGCCAAACCTGGGTGAAGCGCAATCTTCCACAAGGCGTCTGATGTGCTCGGTAAAAAGCACATACAGAACCGCCTGACGGCGGGCCTTCTGGTTGTAGCAGGCACGAAGCTTTTGGACTGTGTATTAAAGCGGAAGAATGGTTGTAGGGGGAATAACAAAAGAGTTGGAAAGAATGCGTGTCGAGTAAGAGTGGCAACAAACCAGCCTAGTCCAGACGGCTCATTGCAGACGTAAGGCGTTGGGTGGGTCGGGAGTCATAGCGAGGTAAACTATTACCTCACGCAGGTACTAACAGGACATGATTGTTTTTGGGCGTACCTGCATTAGATGAAAGTAATAAATGTTTGTACTGTGGGCAAAGAAACATGGTTAAGCACAACGTGTTTTATTGCCAGAGATAGTTAGAGATGCGTGAAAGAACAAGATTGAAACTGCTAGAAAAAAGCTTAAACCCGGATAACATGGTTGTAGTAACGCTGTCTTCGGGTTGAGATAAACCAGATCAAAGTCTATTTTTGCTAGTATAGTTTGAAAAATTTCTGCACAACCTGGGTCAAGATATTAGAAGCAACAGCATAACAAATCACTTCAATGTGTTAAGTAAGTGGCTGGCTGAGGTCGATCTACGCATCGTAAACAAAAGCAACTAACTCACCTATAAGAAATCTGGTAAAACATCCTGCATAGATTTTAAGTTGTGCTATAAAGGTTTAAAGAATAAAGTCAACGGCTGGATGGAAATTCAAAAAAGCTGTTTGTGCACCGGATGCAATTAGCAAACTTGGATAAACAAAAAATAGAGAAGCAAACAAACGGCTGTACCAGTAATGTGATGAATTCTTTTGCATGCATTAAAACACTACAAAGAAAAACGCTAGATTGATCGGTTTTCTGGTAAAACAACAAAATCTCAAAAATCAAAAAAAGAAATTGTAGCAACTAAAAGAAAGCTTACAAGAGCAAATAGCCAAAAGGACAAGTCCAACCTAGAAAAGCTCAAACTGACCTACAAATGTAATTAATGCTGCTAAAAAATCTGCTAGGCGCGTCTTACGCAACAAAGTAGAAAAAGATTTGTAAGGAAAAGACTACAAAAAAGTGAGCAGTAAGCTCGGTGATTGCAGCTCAACCTCGCTCACGGTGAGAAACAGATAAAAGTAGCAAAAGAGTTGTTTTTGCAAGCTCCAACGGTATTCCGTCAGAGGTAGCCAAAATCTTGTTCGAACAAAACGCGGAATTACTAACCACCTTCTTCGACAAATTAATCAAAGACGGCACTTTTTCAGACAAGTAAAAAGTAGCTACGTTAGCTTTCCTGGAGAACCAGAAAAAGCCGTAAACGATCCGTCGGCATATTTACCACTGTGTCTTATAAATACAAAGGAAAATTTTTGAGCATGTGTTTAACAGCAGGTTACTAAAGGAACTCCAAAAATGTGGCGATCATCAGTTTAAATTTAAAACAAGGTCAACCAAAGACGAAATCCAATAGGCTAAAAACGCAGTCAAAGAAGCAAAAAAATAAAACGTGCCATCCTGGTTACTTTAGATATCAAAAACGCTTCTAACTCTGTACCGTGGCATGGAATAAAAAAAACGCTGGTTAAAAAAAGTATCCTACAATATCTTATTTACCTCATTTGCTTGAACCTACAGAATAGAAAAATCCTAGTGGGTGACAACCTCTTTGTTAGTATAACCTGTGGTGTACCACAGAGTTCGGTCTTAGGACCAACTCTGTAGAATATATACGACAACGTGTTCAGAATAGAGTTACTAGATGACGTATTCCTAATAAGATATACAGATGACCTTGTACTGTTAGTATGCAAAACTACGGAACATATAGTGAAAAATGCAAAATTTGCCATCGGCAGAATAGAAAAATATCTAGAGCAGAAAAGACTGAAACTCGAGCACCAGAAGACAAAAGCGCTGATAGTAGCTGAAAAAAGCAAGAGTCAGATTTTGTTAAAGATGGACAACAAAAGGATACAAAACCAGCAAACCTTAAAGTATCTAGGTATTACAATAGGCAAGAATTTCAACCTGGGACCCCACATTGCAAAAACAAAATCCGTAACTGTTGTTCAACAATGTTTTTTGATTGGAAAATACTACCTACTAGACAGTCTATCTACATTTGGTAAATTTAAAACAACAAGGTGTTTATGTAAAGGAAAAAATTTAAAAAAAAACGGCGTGTGAAAAATAAACATGTTCGTGCTGTTTACCAACAAAGTTTACCAAAATCAAACTACAAAAGCTTAGGAGTTGTAAAAAATCTTCAATGCAGATGCCAAATATTGAGAATGGCAGACAGATTAAATTGTTTCTTCCTGTGGTTGTGGGCCCTTTAGCGTTGCAGAACTTTGCTTTCATGTACTTTTTTTGTCAATGCTACTCTTTTTTCATGCAGCATCATCTTTCCATAAAGTCAATAGAACAGCTTAGACAATAAGACTCTCTAAGGAAACAATCAAAAAGTATTGATTTACAGTTCCATCGCAATATTTTTAACAATGTTACTTATCCAATTTTTTAATAAACAGTTGAGTATCTTGTTCTCCGCTCACCTACCCAAGCGTTAATAATCCAAAATGAAATCATTCTTTTCTTTACAAAAGTTATTTGTATCTAAATAAATTAAGAAAGGTATGTAAAGTGACAAGTGCAACCTTTTGATAATAAACAGTCGAGTAGACAGGCAGGACATTTAGATTATTAATTGCAAAAAATTAGGTTTATGACACACACATAATTAATTGTGAGCAAGTAGTTGTAACTGGAGTGTCCCAACTACCCACTCAAGTGTTAGTGATGCAGAAATTGATTGATTTTCTCTGCAAAAGTTAAGCGGAAGAACAGCCATAGGCTAAACTTTGCCGTTTTCTTTCTACACAAACAAAAAATAACAATTATTTGAATCTAAATTATGAAATAAAAAATGTATTCTCCTGATAATAAACAGTCATATGGAACTAGAATCATTGATTGCAAGCGATTAGTTTTAACTAGAGTATCTCGCTCACCCAACCAAGTGTTATTAATCTACAAACTGAATAATTTTCTTATTTAAATTAAGGAAAAGTAACAATCCAAAAAATTATAAGAACAACGTCAAAGAATATTATTCTTGATGTTTGTTCGCTCGACTTACTAGCAAACCGAGATTTTTGACATCATATGTTACAATAACAAGTAAGGATACTTGATGCCCAGTTCGCACTTATTGAAAAAACATGTAAGATCTATATCAACAAAGGAAGTTACAGAACCTATATACAGTTTTCTGAGACAAACAGTTCAATCAGCATGACTACCGTACATCCATTAGACTAGAACAATATTTCAGTGTATGCTGATACACCGACGTTATATGTCCCTATCAAAGGATAAAATTTTCACTCATTTTTTAAATTAAAAAATATTAAAAGTAAAAATGTATATAAACAATCAACTTAGTTTGCAATTTTAACAAACATGTCTACGATCTAAATAAATTGTAAACAAATAAAATATTGAATCATGAGTCAAATTATGTATTAATTGATCTTTAACATTATAAATACAATTTATGATCAAGTATTCAATGTTATAAAAGTAGGCCCGTGATTATATAACAAGAGTCGATTGCTTTTATAATTTAATTGGTTATGTGCATTATTTAGATCAATTGTTTAAAAAAAATAATTAAATAGCATTAAATCCAACATACATACCATTTTCAGCACACAGTTCTTGGAACAATTTTACATAGCTCTTTATGATTCATACTTCTTTGCCGACGCAAACGTTATAATATAATAAACATTAATGCATTCCATAATTATTTCATGGTTGCATGCAGTGATCATTTTATCATATTATTTACTTTAATATTATTTACTGCAATTGTTTTCTATTGTAAATATATTTTAATATATTTAATAATACATATTTAATAATTTATTCGATAATTTTAGTTTTTTCTATTGTTTTACTTTGAGAATTTCAAACAAAACATATGTATTTAATTGTTTTAGGGACGGTATTATAAACATTAATTTAATCATCAATTAACTAACTGACAAATAAATTTAATTGTCAGTTAAATGTCTATTCGGTATTATAAAACAAAATCTCTCATTAATTAACCAACTTGAGATTAATATTGTGTCACATTAAATTTAGTTGTGTGTAGATGACTTGTTTCTTGTATCCAGGCACCTAGATTCAAATTATTTTATATTTTTGTTGTTTACAATTAATTAATTTTAGCTTTAAAGAAAGAAGAAAAGCAAATAAAAATAACTAAAATGTTATATAAAGATTACAAAATATAAAGTTATGTTTAATCAAACTAGTTGCTTAAATATTTTATTATAGCAGCTACCCTCTCTGTATTATTTTGGTGTAAATGAACAAACACTATAAATATTTGTGCTTTATCTTTGAGAAAATTTTTATTTGATTATTTGTCAAAATTATCAGTATTATTTTTACAAATGTTATGCACAATACATACTAGAACTATAACTGCTAAAGTTTGATCTAACGCAATATTGAAACCAAATGATATACATGGAAACCGTTTTTTAATTACATCAAATTTTTTTAACGTTCTGTACATATAACACAAGATGTAAAGGATGTTGTTTTTTTTAGAGACGGCAAACTTTAAATTGTCAACACTCGTATCTGTGACAACTGATTTGACAGTTCTCGATTGTTTGGTGATTAGTTTGGTTTGGCAATTTATCATCATAAATAAACTTTCAAATTGATTTTGAAAAACTTGGTTAAGTTCGAGAAAGTTATCGGGCATTACGTGCTGTATGGTGCTCATAATCGTCCATCAGTGTGTGTGTTTTTTTACTTTTGAGTTGTTATTTTTGTCTTACAAGTTGTTTTTTTTATTGTCAATTTAGATGCTGATTAAGTTTATACTACAGATTACCATAGACAAATCAAAGAAGTATTATAGTGGAGTAATATTTTTGCTGTAAAGCATCAAATTGATCAACGTTTAAGCAATTATTGTTAAATAAAACACTAAGGGCCGGTATTATAAACATTAATTTAATCATCAATTAACTAACTGACAAATAAATTTAATTGTCAGTTAAATATCTATTCGGTATTATAAAACAAAATCTCCCATTAATTAACCAACTTGAGATTAAAATTGCGTTACATTAAATTTAGTTGTGTGTACATGACTTGTTTCTTGTATCCAGGCACCTAGATTCAAATTATTACATAAAATTTGGTATTAATATATTTTAGCTTTAAAGAACGAAGAAAAGCAAACTAAAATAACTAAAAAGTTAAAATTTTAGTAAATAAAGAAAATATTCAAAATTTTGATATTTAATAAAGATAATAAAGTTGTGTTTAATCAAACTAGTTGCTTAAATATTTTATTATAGCAGCCACCCTCACTGTATTATTTTGGTGTAAATGAACAAACACTATAGATATTTGTTCTTCATCTTCGAGAATATCTTTATTCGATTATTTGTCAATATTATCAGTATTATTTTCACAATGTTATGTACAATACATACTGGAACTATAACTGCTAAAGTTTGATCTAACGCAATATTGAAACTCAATGATAAACATGAAAACCGTTTTTTAATTACATCAAATTTTTTTTAAATTGTATTCTGTGTTTTCATATAAGCCTTGTTATAACTGCGTTTTACTCGAGTATTTGGATGTAATAACGATACTACTGTCTCCCAATAGATATCCAAACTGTTTTCAAATTTTGCTCGTAAGAGAGAATGATCTATTATTGTAGAATCAAGAGTATTTTCAGGCTAAGAAACTACTACATCATTTACGTAAAGTAAAGCATCGCAAATTGCTTGTACATTAATTGACAAAAATATGTTATATGAGAACGCAATCTTAATGTAATTATCAACTGATTCATTGCAGTTATAGATAGATTTCTTAGCGGTAACGGATTAATGTTTTCTTCAATTTGTTCTAACAAATTTTTATCAGACTGTTTTGTTAATTAAAATCTCATTTTAAAGTTAACTTTATCATACATTTTAAACGGATTAATTCTATAAAACACTCGCTAATCTTTGTGGTGGATTTTCAAACTTGTTGTCTGCTGTATTAACAAAAGATATATCAGACACAGAAGAAATCGATGATGAAACAGACAAAACAAACATTTTTAAAATTTAAATAATAAGTTTATGAAAGCTCATAACAGTCATAACCTTAAAATATGATGCATATAAAGGTCAATTAAAATTTAATAGCATGATTTTTGTCAGTAAGTTTAATAGCAGATTTAATAATTGATTATAGTTAATTGACTTTCTTAGTACCGAAATCTTCAGTTAAATTAGTTTAGTTGTCAAGTAAATTTTAATCATAGATTAATTTGTTTTATAATACCGGCCCTTAAACTGCAAAAATGTCTACAGTAATTGCTAAAATTTTAATTGTTTCAAACATATGTCAATCTGGTAATTTATTTTGTTCTTTTAGTTTGTAAACTTGCATACAGAATTAAGTAAAGAGATATTATTTATTGTTAGTTGTAGCATAGTTTGCAGCTTTAAATTATTTTAAAAAATTTTGATATACATATTCATTAATATTTTATTTATCTTGTAGTTTTTTTACTTAATAAAACAAAATATCTTAACAGATACAGCTATATTAGACTCATGCGATTATTGTTACTTTAGAATTGCAGTTTTGATTTGTTTAATTATTTTTTTACATTTTTTTTAGTAGAACAGTTTAGTAACTTCATTGTTCTTTACATTTCATTATTTATTATAATATTTTCAATAATTTGTGTACATCATTCTCCATTGTGTGCAACTAAAAAGTTTTTAGTATATAAAAGTATTGTTATGTCAATGCTGCTATAAAATATTGTAATCAATATGGGAAATGATGCTATTGGTATTGTTCAATTGTCCATTTCCATGTCAACATGTACGTGGACTTTTATTCTTCTTCTGATACTAGAGCTTGTATGTAATATTAGTTTAAATGTAGTTGATACAATGTTTATAATTCAACTCATTTTAATATTTATCATAATAACAATAGTTATTTAAACATTATAATGACTATTTAAAATTCCATATAATGTTTTCCAGATTTGTAATGTTCCTTAAATAACAAAAAATTAAGAAATCAAACAATAATTTAGAGTTTATTTTTAATATTAAATAGTTTTAATATTGTTTGAAGTTGGTTGTTTTTTTGTATGTATATGATTTAAATTTAATTTTAGTTATTATTTATGTTTTTTGATCTAAATTTATCGTTCAAAATCAATTGTTATTCTTTATTCGACATAAAGTAGGTATGATAAAAACCGTTTGCAGTCATATTTATTGTTTAACTGATTATTTTTTGTTGGTTAATAATTTGATCTGCTATTTTTTGGAAATTAATAATTTTAATCTAAAGTTTTATTGTATGTAATTTAACTGCACATATTAATTTTCTCTAGTTTTACACTGTTTAGACACATTTTGTTTTAATTTAGTTTATTTAATTATATATTAAATACGATTATTTCTTAAACAAACTAATAATAATATGGATCAAATATATAATTTATAAATTGAAAAATATAACTTAACCGATTGGTATTTTTTGGTTATTTAAATAAATATTTAGTTGAACTTATTTATTACTTAATAGAAATACAATATGTGCGCCAGCTATTTACATTGTCGCACTTTTGATAAGCACGCTGCAGGTGCGATTCTTGGTACCTCGGGAGCATCACATTATGATGACACTTGCATTCCCGGATTCAGATGTGGGCGCACAATGGTGCACACATAACTCCTCCTGCCGTAGATTGGACGTTCTCCTGAGCGTTAGTTTCCTTCTTGCAATTCGTAATAATTCCTAGTACATTAATACGGTTACAAATAAGATACAGAATTATCGCTATCACAGTGGAAATTATAACGTAAGCAGTAATTGAAACCTTATGTGTCAATTTACTGAGATGCAGAAAGTTATCCCTGTTCTCGTTTAATAATGACGTGATATTTCTTAACACCGTTTGTACGTGTTTTTCTGTCGCAGCATTTTCCAGATTCGGCTCTAGTACATGTATTTGTGCATGGCTCAATTTGAAATAATTCTGAATATCCGTCCCGTTGATATCATATTTACAATCATTGATATTCTTAATTTGGTATAGACCTTTAATAGTGACAATTCTACTTAATTTTCCACAGGTTTCTTTTACTTCCAGCGTCTTTTGAGATATTATTATAATTATATCGGGGTATTCAAAAATTTCATATGTACCTAACAACACTTCTTTTAGTTTACAAAATTCAAATCTATTGTGCGTAATAATATTTAATTCACATCTATCTTTGTTAAAATGATTAATTTGGTTATAACATAATTACTCAGATTTACGCAATTTAATACATTCTTTTGTCATTAGTAGGTAACTGTTATCATTGGCCGCTATAAATCTAAAATCTGGTTCAATTTGGGCGTACATATTATCAATAGGTGTTGGTAAAGGGTACAATTCATAGTATTGATACACTTTATTATCGATCATAGGTATTTGGACAATAAAAACGTAAACGTTTCTTTTTTGATAAGCCTTAACAGTGATTAGAGACTCAATTAGATAAGTATTTTCTTCAAGGATTTCGAACGGAAATTTATGATTTTGTCCTAAATGTACATTTTTGATTTCATCAATTAATTTTTGAGGGGGAACGAATGTAAAATGTTTCGTTTGGCTAAATCTATAATTGCTATTATGTCTTGTAATTTATTATTAAATTCCTCTAGATATTGTGTGTGTGCTAAAATTGCCTCTTTTTGTTCCAGCGCATAGAATTTCTTATACAACTCATCTACGTCGCCGTTTATATCTTGAAAATTTAAATTTATTTTATTATTTGTATCATTCAAATATGTTATTAATTTCGCGTAAGCCTTTGTTAAACCCTTTTCAGATCCCTTTACTGATTGCATTATTTGTTCATAGTGATCGGCGTCGGTTTGATCTAAGTTTCCCGTTATGAATTTTATCGCACTTCCCAATACGTTTATATGGCCCCTTTTATTTCTTGGTACTAAATTTAAAGCGTTTATCTTATCTCTTACTTCCTTACTTAACTTATTTAGTAAATCTATTCCTTCTTTACCTAATTTTACGTCTAACATACTACGAACTAATTGGTAATCCCTAAAAGTTAAAACAATTGAACTTAAATCTACATCAGCGATCAACTCAAAATAGAGTTTACTGTTATATGCTAAACCTAACTTAAGTGGTAGTATTCCAGCTTGATTTCGTATTTTTGTTAGTTCGGCCCTGTATCCTGTGACGATGCACCTGTAAAATTACATATTTTTAATTCTTTAATATGGGCAACCCTATCTTTTAATTTAGTTCTCGCTGAAGGGGTTAGTTTGACTTTATTATTTTCAAGTAGGTCTGACACAATGTATGGACCTTGAAAAATGGTTTTTGACTTATGCCCCTTTTGTTGTGTTTTCCAGTAGACTACTGTTCCCAGTTGAACATCAGGAACATGTCTTTGTTCATTCCTTTTTTCAATAACGCGCTCTTTGTTTTGTTGCTGTTTATGATTAACGTTCTGATATAATGTATTTGTTAAATTTTTATGTTTCTCTACATATTCTTGATAACATTTTTGTTGAAAGGCAATATTTATGGGATCTAAAGCTTTTGTTCTACCAAAAAGTATTTCAAAGAGTGTAAATTTTGTTATTAAATCTATAGTTGAATTGTATGCTAATATCGACCGCGCCATGGCAATTTTGTTATTAATGTCTTTGTCCATTAACTTCAGTATTCTAAAATGTTCGATAAGAGTGGAGTGTAACCTTTCCACTGGAGAGTTAGAGTCATGATGTCCTACGGTGACATAGTGAACATTTACTTTGTAAAGTTTTAGTAGTTCCTGAACGACTTTATTATCAAATTCCTTCCCGTTGTCGGCCACAACCTTTTCTGGTGCTCCGTATTTACTAAAATGATTAATCTGTCTGCAATCGTAATTGCATTTTTATCAGGGACTTCGTATGCTTGTGCAAATTTTGTGAATTTATCTATTATTGTCAAGAAAATTGAATTATCTATTCTAAATAAATCAATATGTACAATTTCCATGGGATTACATGGGGTTTCGGTTAATTGTAGGGGTACTACCGGAGAATGTCTATCATATTTACTACGTTGACAAATTTCGCACGAGTTTATAAATTTTGTGACCATTTGTTGTAAGTTTTTCCAGAAATAATTTCTTTTAATGCGCTCTATAGTTTCTATGATGCCCCTATGATTACTTTTACCTACATGGTGATTTTCAATAAGTTCTATTTGTTTCTCTTTGTTACTAATAATTTCAACTCTTCTTAAGCAACGTATCAATTTCATCCCTCTTTTATTAAACTTGTCCACAAATATTTGGCAGAGTAATTTGTATATCTCATCATTACAGTACACATAATACGTTTTCTCATCTCCATAGTCTCTAAGCAATTTAAAAATTTTGTCATAGGCATTATTTCTATTTACATGGCAAGTATAAATTCTTTGTTGACCTAAAGTGATGTGTATTGCTGTTGGAAGGTTGTGATAATACAAGATAAATTGTCTTGCTTTAATATCAATGGGATCGTCTGAGATTTGAATTGTTTCCTTATGTTCCGAATGTTGGTTACTATTCATGCTACAAATACTTCCTTCTCTTCCTTTGGATCCATTGGTCGCGTGGTTAGATATTTCATCTATTGCATTAATCTCTATTCTGCTCAACGCGTCAGCATTGGTGTTTGATTTTCCTTCCTTGTATATGATCTGATAGTCATACTCTTGTAAGTATACCTTCCAGCGTTGTAATTTTAAATTATTATCTTTGAGATTGTGAATCCATAATAAGGGTTTGTGATAAGTTAATAGAGTAAATTTTGTTCCGTAAATGTATGGTCTGAATTATTTGCAGGCATAAACCACTGCTAATAATTCCTTTTCCACCGTCGAGTATTTCAGTTCTGTTTTGGATAGTGTCCTTGATGCGTACGCTACTGGCTTGTCTTTGCCAATGATTCCTTGACTTAATATTGCCCCTATAGCGTAGTTACTCGCGTCTGTTGTGACGATGAATGGCTGTTCAAAATTCGGGTATTGTAGTATCGGAGCATTGCAGAGTAACGTTTTACGTTTTTCGAAACAGTTTCTATATTCTGGTGTGAGTTCTACAAACAACTTGTTCTTTTGAAAGACATTTTGTCATTGGTTTTTATATTCTCGCATAATCCTGTATGAACTTTCAATAGTAGCCTAGTAGCCCTGTAAATGCCTTTATCTCCTTCTTCGTCTTCGGAATTGGGTATTTCCTAATTGCTTTAATTTTTGATGGATCTGGTTTTATTCCTTCATCCGTTACCAAGTGTCCAAGGTATTTGATTTCCTTTTTAAGAAAATCGCATTTCTCTAAAGATATTTTGACTCCATTTTCTCTGAGTCTTCCAAACACTTTCTTTAATCTATCTTTATGTTCTTGCAATGAGGAGCTGAAAATTATAATATCATCTAGATATACGTGACATATTTCTTCGGTAAGTCCTCGCAATATATTGTTCATTGCTCTTTGAAAAGTTGAGGGTGCGTTGCACAGTCCGAAGGGCATTCTGTTGAATTCATAATGTCCTTGATTTGTTATGAAAGCTGTTTTTGATCTGTCGTTCTCTTCAACCTCAATCTGATGGTATCCTGAAGCAAGATCTAGACTGGTAAAATAATTTGCACGTCCTAGTTTATCCAGAATCTCACTTATATTGGGTAATGGATATCTGTCCTTTACAGTTTTGTCGTTTAAACGCCTATAGTCAATGACTATGCGCCATTTTTGCAGTCCGCTAGCATCCAGTTTCTTAGGTACTAGGGATACTGGGGACGACCAGGGAGAGTTACTTTCCTTTATAATTCCTTGATTTAGCATTTTGTTTATTTGTTGCTTTATTTCCTGTTGTTGTGTATAAGGTTTCCTGTATGATTTTTGGTAAACTGGTGTTTCATCGCTTAATTTAATATTATGTTTGATTGCCAAATGAAAAGTGAGCGGAATTCGATCATTATGAATTATATCCGGGTATTGATGTAACAAATTTTTTATCATATTTTTCTCTTCTGCATTTAAATGTTCCATTTTTAGTTTTTTGTTTATAGTTTGCCGCTGTATTTTTAAAGTTTCTTGTGATGATATAAGGTAATTAAAATCTTCTGAGGCTTTTAAAAATTTTTGTATTTCATCGACTTCCATAGGCTTACATTCAAATTGTACCGGGTATTCGTTGAAATTTATCATTTCCACTATGGTTTCATGGTTATTGACTGTTATCATTGATTCAGGTATTTCAACACCCTTAAAAAGTTCTTTATGAGTTAATATAAATTCTCCATTATTTTGTTGAATTGGTATTCTAACTATTTGTCGCATTCTGAGGGGTAACTTAAGTATAGGATTTTGAGTACAAAATGAAATATTTGTGTAAGGTGTCTCTAAAAGTCTATCCTTATAATTGAGAATGGCAGGATAGTTTTCTAAAATATCATTACCGATTATTCCGTCAAATTTATCAGAAAAATCTATTACAGCGAAAGTGTATAAGTTATAAGGGTCATTAAAAGTTTCAAGGCCGGGTATGCAAATTTTATAATTATTTACTGTAGTACCGTGCATGGTTTTTATTAAATACGGTTCATAATACAAATAATTTTGAAAATATTGTTTGACTATCTTATTAGATAACGAAGAGGCCGTCGCTCCACTATCGATTAATAATTTTGCGTTATTTAGTTCTGGTAAAATAATGTAGGGCAGACGAGTATAATTTTGGTTGTTTATTTTTATAAGTTGGATTTTTTTGTATGATTTTCCTGATCCGAGGCCGCTAAGGTAAAATTTTCAATATCTTCTTGCTGCTCTACATGCTCTTCATCTTCAGTAAAAATCTCCTTTTCTATTTGCTCGTGATTTACATATTGATAGTACTGTCCGGTCTCCTCATCGAAAAATACATTTTCGGGTTCAAATTCACAATTATTTAATTCATTTCGGGGACGTTTAGGTACAAAACGCACCTGACTTAAAGATGGATCTATTTCCATCGGTTTTGGATAATTTTTAAAAGAATTTTGGGGTTTAGCAAAAACGTCTGCGTTTCTAGTCATTACTGGTTGACTTAAATATGGATTAAATGTCGAGTTAAACTGCCTTTGGCCATACTAGTTATTTGGTTTTTGACCATACGGGTTATTTGGTCTTATATGCGGGGAAAATTTTTGATTAAAACTACGAGGTGAGTATCCCTCATTTCTAACTTGCATGGGTTGTCTGTTTTGATTATTAATTGGATTGTATACTGGTGTATACATAATTTTATTTTGCTCTTTAGGTATAGTGTTAAAATTTTTACCTGGAGTACGTGGTGTAAATTTTGGAGAATTATTAATATTTAATTTCGTAGTTTGATTACATAAATAAAGCCAATTTTATCTTTCTAATACAAATGCCATTGCTGCTTCTAAATTAGCGGGGTTTTTATTGTATATAAATTCACCATAATCGCTAATTTTCATTAAACATCTTAAATAAGTTTGGTGGGCTGTTTTCTTATAAAGCTGAGTTTTTAAATTTCTTTCATTTGCAGCAACATTATTCAATTTTACTTTAGTTAAAAGAGCATTTAATGATTTGCAAATTCTATCACCCAATGAATACGGATTTTCATCTTTAAGTCCTCCGACCTTTTGATCTGAATAGTTTAACTGTAGGCATGTTTTAATATCGGCCCATGTAGTTAACTCACGGGATGCAATTAAACATTGTGCTTCACCAATAAATTTTCCTTTAATAATTTTAATTATGAATGAATTAATTGGATCTGCAAGCACAGCAACATTATAATAAGTTGTGATAAGTTCTTCACATGCTTCCAAAAATAGAGGCAAGACGGTTGCATTCCCGTCGAAGCTTGGTATCGCGCTTACCTCGGTAATTGAGGCTCGTGTGTAAGGCATGATTATTTCAGGGTTATTTAAATTTATAATTTCAGTCAAATCAATGGAAACGCTTATGTTTCGAAAACTCTCAATTAGAGAATCAATTGTGAAAAGAATCGATAATCGTGGTTTACAAAACAAAATATTAAATTTACTTACAAGCTAATAATTAATAAAATTTTCATTGCGTGATGCGAAGATCCTGCGTCGTTGAATTTCACGTTCTGTGTTGTGTTGTTGGCTCGAAGAAATTCTATCTGTTGGCCGGGATGTGTTGTGGCATCTGGGAAATATATCCACGCCGCGTTGGGTGTGTCCAGTACTTAGGAAAAATATCCTTTCGCCCGTGGTTGATTGAAGCACTCGCCAATTTGAGACTTTGACTCCTTGATTCATCCGCTTGTTCTGTTTGTATTCCTGTGTTCGTGTTCAGTCATAAAGATTTTAAAATCACCACAAGCTTGTTTTAATTAAACTCGCGTTAACTGAATTCTGCCGACTGCGCCACTTAACCGATTGGTATTTTTTGGTTATTTAAATAAATATTTAGTTGAACTTATTTATTACTTAATAGAAATACAATATGTGCCTGGAACACAAACAAGCAAATGAATGCCTTATAATACGTGCGCCAGCTATATATATTGTCGCACTTTTGATAAGCACGCTGCAGGTGCGATTCCTGGTACCTCGGGAGCATCACATTATGATGACACTTGCATTCCCGGATTCAGATGTGGGCGCACAATGGTGCACACATAACTTATATACCAACGTGTACATTTTTGGCATACCAGAATGGCCATCCCGGAGTTAATAATTCAGCATATTATTTTATTATTTACTCAGGAAAATAAAATATCGATGAAATTTTTAAATATGTTGGAAATTACTTTTTGTTCAGGACAATTGTTTTGGATAAATTTGGAAATATATATAAAATGGAAAATTTTACTGATCATTGTGGACAAAACTATAGTAAAGTGTTTGCAACTAAATGTGAAAATATAAGCATTAAAGATGTCAAATTATTTAATACGAATTCAATTCGTGATTTTAAAGGTTGCAAACTATATGTGAAGTACCGTACTTAGATCGACAATCCTAATACTGTTAAGGACTTCGGAAAATTTTACAATTTTTTGGTTGATTTTAGTTTTTCTATAGATCAACCATTGCTTTTAAAACAAACAGTAGTCCCCAAAGAAGCAAAAGTGCAACACCTAGCACATACGTTCATTAAACGTACTTTAGCATTATTTGTACCAAAGCAAAAGAGATTGCAATTTGGAAATACGTTAAATATGTGTTTGATAAAAGTGTTTAGGCCGGATTAGCAATAACAACTTTGCTGACTGTTATTGCGTATTTTAGTTTAAACAAATTATCAGAATCCAATCGATTGAGTGTAATTGATGCAATATTTGTTATTTATGCAAGTTTACATATAAAAATAATATTTATTTTTTGGGTGCTTACTACATTAGTAATAACATTTTTATGGATGCAAGGTTATCTGTCGTAGTCCATAAATCATATGTGGATGTATATTTTTCGGGAAGGCAACCCTTTTGCAAATGTTGTGTTAAAAAACTATTATAGCATGTTAGAAATGGGATTATATCAAGATTCATTAATTAATTCTTTTGATGTTACAAAAAACAATAACAATGCTGTTTTGCCATTAGAGTTCAAACATTTTTTATTTGCATATGGTTTTCTTCTGATTGGATTGGCAATTTATACAGTTACATTTATTATTGAAAAAATTAGGTTTGAATGTACAATGTACTAATTTATAACCAATTAGAAAATTTTAGAAATATGGCAATATTTGCAACAGTTGTGTGTTTAGCAGCTTTTACAAATGGTAATTATTATGTGTAATTTGCAAATGTAATTTACATAAAAAATATATGTTTTGTTTGAATACTGGTAACAATAGTTGATTAATTAAACATAATTTTTTAGTGTTTTTATATAAACTATGTTGCAGCATCGGAGGTTGTGTTGTAATGCAGTTTGAAACGTATTAAAAAATGATAACAAAATGTATTTTAAATTTCGGCGGATGCAAATTTATTCAAACTGATTTAAAATTAAGCAAATCTCTTAATTTTGTAATAAATTTGCGCAAAAAAATACTTTCTCTTTTAAAACTTATAAAAAATACAACAAATTTAAACTAAATTGTTTTAAAATTGCAAAAAAAAACATTTTTTGCGTAAACTTTGCACAAAAACATTTTTAAATTTTTTTAAAACTAATCACTTTACAAAATTAAAAAAAAATACAAAAAAATGCTAATTAAAAATACCATATTTGTATAAATCTAACTACACACTAACATGTCTTGTATAAAATCAGCACAAAATTTTTTTTTTCCTATAGGATTAAGCTTATTTAATAATATGATGTACAAACAAACAAAACAAACGTTTATGGATTAAAAGCGGTGGCAATATACAAGTATAGTACAAAAAGTGTTAAAAATTTGTAAAGTTTTTTTTAATTTGTTCTTTTTGTCTTACTAGTTGTTTTTAGGTCCGAGTTAAGTTCATACTACAGATTGCCATAGACAAAGTAAATATCAAATCAAAGAAGTATTATAGTAGCATAATATTTTTTTTCTAAAGCATCAAATCAGTCATCAAGCATTAACTGCTAAGTGATACTACTAAAACTGCAAAGACGTTTACAGTGATTGTTGAAACATTTAATTGTTTTAAACATAATATCTTCAGATAATTTATTTTGTTACTTTAAGTGTATGAATTTGCATAGAGAATTAAGTAAAAAAAGTTTTGTTATAATATTTATTGTTAGCTTAGCATAGTATGCAACTTGATGAATATTTTTAAAGTTAGTTTAATTTTATGATTTGTTCAATTAATTTATTGTAAAACAGTAACTTAATTTTTGTTTACATTTTGTTATTAATTATAATATTTTCAATAATTTTTGTACGTCATTCTCCTTTGTGTAAAACTAAAAGTTTTTTTTTGTATAATAAAAATAAAGTATTGTTATCTTAATGCTGCTATAAAATATTGTAATCAATATGGAAATATCCTAGTCAACAAGTACGCGGAATATTATTAATCTGCTGATATTGGAGCCTGTATGTAATATTAGTTCGTAAATGTAGTTGATACAATGTTAATAATTCAATTCATCTATATATTTATTGTGGTACCAACAGCTTTAAGTTACAAGCATTTGACGTCATCATTAGAAGTAAGATATTATATTAATTAGTAAATTGAGGTGTATGTAACAATAGTTATTTATACAATAGATTTAAAATTAAAGGTGTTTTTAGAAGTGTTTGTTGTTTAACACATTCTAGCAAGTTAAATAATTTTAACCACCTTTTCTCTCTTCACTTGCCTGTGCCAAACTAAACTTTTCTTTTATGTTTGCCACAAATGCATCAAACAATTTGGAACTAAACAGTTAATCCTAACTTGCACTTATTATTAACTGAAAGTGTTTGCTCATTCTACCATTTACAAGTAATTTTTTAAATACGTCCTTTATATTTTTTATCAAATACTTATTTTTGTCTTAGGCATGATAAATTTATTAATTTTACCCTCATATAGCCAGCTTGAGAAGAATAAAGATTACAATTTCCTTTTCTGTTTTTTGTTTGTTATTTTTTATTATTATTGAAATTTGAATAATATAATATGTATGAAAATCTAACATTTTTAATTTGTAATTTAATTAACATTAATTTTTTGCTTAAAATAATGTATATTTTTATCAATGATAAAATTTATTAGGCTTAAATTATTTTTCAAAAATAACAATTGTAAGTTCTCTTAAAAACTGTCAAATATTTTTTGCTTTATGCATTAATTGTTGCGTTTCATACTTTTGATTGTAAATTAATTGATTATTTCTAGTAACGACTAATTTTTTTATTTATTTTTAAATTTTTTGTGTAAAATCTTTTATGAATAAGTAAAAAGTTTTTTTATAATAAAATGTTTTGTGATGTTTATGTTGTTAGATTTTAAAAATGATATAAGTATTGCATTTTTTTTCATTTTACAAAAATTCTCAAATTAATTTTTGTGTGTATGAAGGTGCTCTTTTTAACATAGGGCACTAATAAATGCAGATATTTTAATATATATATAAATATATATATATATATATATATATATATATATATATATATATATATAACAAAAAAATAGTCTACCATAGTAGATATGCTGATTACAATTTTTTATTAATAATTTTTTTATACATTTATTTTTTTTAAATCAAATAATTTTTGCAATAAATAGATTTAAAATAGCTTTCTAATATGAATAATTAGTTAATTTAGTTTTTGTTGACTATCCAGATAGCATCGGCGTTTTTCGTGCAAAAAAGCATAGCCGCTGTAATTCTATTATAACTAACTTATTCCATGCATTTATATAATTAATTTTTTTGCGTTTTATAGCTAAACGTTTAATAATAATAAACCTAAACGCATTCTATTTAAATTATATTTACATTTTTTTTGTTACTTTAATTTATCTCTTGATTCTGCGCTACTATAAAATGATACTGGTGGCATTTCCTAATAAACTTCATTATTATGATCATTGTAAATTATTTTTTTTTATAAACATAAAATGTAATATACCACTTTTAACGTCTACAAAGCATAGAGAAGGTTAATTAAAATGTTTAAACTCATTTTTTGATGATTTTTTTGCAGGAAAAGTTAAAAAGCTGATTTTTAGTAGTATGCGGTTAGTCTTAAAATAGTCGTAACTGATTATACTTTGTAGTAATAACATATTTTTTTGTTTTATTGATTTGATCTTATCTTTTGATGTTAATTTAAGTTCTTTTTTTTTTTCAAAAAGTAGCAAAATTACAAATTCTATAAGCAAATTTTATATAACAATTAACTTTTTTGAATAATGTTATACAAACTTAGTATAAAAAATGGTCATTCTGCAAAGTTTTAAAAAATTTAAAGAATAAGTGTTTGACTGTAAAAACTGATTTTTTGAATAATTTTGATAAAAAAAGTTCATTACAGATTTTTTCTAAAAATTCAACCCTGAGAAGTTACAAACAATCAAAAAATGTAAAAAAATGCAAAAAAATCCTTTTTTTTAATTTTGATTGCTTATTACTCAAAAATGGCTTATTGAAAAAATCTAAAAAAATTCACAAGATTAGGACTCATGTAGAGAAAGGCATTTTCAGTAGTTTGAGCAAAATCAAATTTTTATTTCGTACACTTGACTCAGACGTAGCCATATATTTTTGTTCTTAAATTACGAACTTTAACATTTTTTGACCAAATTTTCCATTTTTTTAAATAGAATCCCAACTATTTTTAATCAAATTTTTGTTTTCTAATAATTTGCCGGATTTTAGTTTTATATTTAATGACCGAATATTTGTTTTTAAGTACGGATTTCACTGGTATACTGCGACTTTCCAATTACAACACCTAAAGTAAAGCGTAAATCAATTAAAATCAGGTATGTTAAAATAATAGACTACAATGAATTCTTAAATGATATCTATGCAGTCAAATGGTACGACATTTTTGATATAAATGATGTTAACGCTAAAATAACGTTCTTTAATACAAACTTATTAAACGTGTTAAACAAGCATAGGGGACATGCTTGTTTAACACAAAATCAAATTATCCAAGCAGTCATCACCGTGGTTAACATATACCATTAAAGAGATGATTAAATTACAAGAAAAAGCATATAAACTATACAAGAGCACAAAAAATCCTATTCATTTTGATTATTACAAGACCGTACAAAATCTTACAAATAAGACAATTCACAAGACAAAAAACAACTATGGTCTGAATTAAGAAAAAACATTGTTTCCAAAAGTATCATATCCATTCCGGAACATCTTAAAAACAAATTTAATTATTATTTAGTCTCTGAAATAGAACAATTGCCAGCAGATAATAATATTGTCACTTGTTATAATAGTAACAAAAAAAACAAATTTTGACAGCAAATTAAAATTTAATGTTGTTACAAATAGTGATATAATCAAAATGATTAACAACATAAAAACAAACGCAACTGGTATTAATGGGATAAATTTAATTATTGTTGCAGTGCTCTAATTCACATAACTGATGATATTATACTTGCAACTGACTAGGGAAAAATCACAGCTCTCGTTTCAATTGATTTTAGTAGTGTTTGACAGACTAAATCACCAGATCTTAAACGCTATATTTAATTTTGTTGGCTTTAGTTTTAAAGCTACACAATTAATGACAAGCTTTTTTTAGTAATAGGAGTTAAAAAATAGTGGTGGATAACAAGATTTCTCTGCCGTTGCAGACTGCCTGTGGTATAGGACAAAGTACTATACTGGGGCCTTTAATATACGCTATTTATACTGCGTCACTGCCTTCTGTTATTGACCATTCTTTGTGTCGTATGTATGCTGATGATACGCAGATACACATGTTTTTTAATATTAATAATATTTAAACTTCTCAAAATGACTTGAACAAGGATTTAGATAACGTAGTAAAATATTCTACCCAGCATTCACTGCAAATTAATGAACCTGAAACAAAACTTTATTTTTTTTTTGGTCCCACTAAATTAAAAAGCGCTGCTGCAGAGGAATTTAGCATATTAATAAATAAAATTATTAAACCAATCAGCGACTGTGTAAAAAATTTAAAAGTTTATTTGGACACTTACAATTTAAAAAAAATACTAGTAGTCTAATACGGGCAGCACATATTTTGGGGCGGCATTTTGTATATCTAGTTCTACAAATTATGAATTATTATATAATTTCAATCATGTTTCCTCATCGTGAAGTCAATGTAGAGATAAAAATATTATCTTTAAAAGTTTTGCTCGGATATTAATTTATAAAAACCACTATTTTATTGACTTAGAAAGGGCGGCAAATTAGAGACCGCCCCAAGCGGTACGCCACTGGTATAAGTAGGCGCAAAAGAATATCTCATTAATTACAAAAATCTAAGTGCTTGGGTATAAAAAACAGACGTAAACTTCACTCCGCGTGCTTCAATTTTAAAATCATAAACACAAAATGTCCACCCTATCTTTCTGAAAAAATTTGTTATAGATGTGATATTCATAGCATAACAAGTTTTTACTTCTGATAAATTTGTTATCTATACCTAAGCACAAATTACAAATCTTCAAACTGTGCTTTTCCTATACGATTGTCAATTGCATAAATAGTATATGTTTCCGATATAATAGTTTTAGTGAATTTAAAATAAAATATAAAAATATGCAACATTAATTCAATTGATGTGTGTTTTTCTATGTAATTGTGTCTATATATGTAGTTATATTATATTAAATTTCAGTTAACGTTAAAATTGTTATATTTTTTTAAGATTTACTTTAATAAGATTAGTTACAGAGCTCTCAATATTTAGTGATGACATCAAATACTGCTAAAAAGCCCTTTTGACCATTTTTTATTTTATGACTAGTAATTATGTAATTAGAAACTAAAGGTAGTTGATAAAGCTCTATTCTAATTTCTGATAAAAAAATATATACATGTGAATTTACCAGCTACTTAACAACATAAACAAAACAAAAAATAGATAACACAGTTTACACAGTTCTTAAAAACACTATGCACAGCCTTTTTGCGTTGCAGAACTTTGCTTTTATGTATTTTTTTGTCAATGCTACTCTATCTTCATGCAACATCATTTTTCCATAAAATCCATAGAACAACTTAGACAATAAGACCTTCTAGGGAAACAATTAAAAAGTATTGATTTACAATTCCAGCGCAATATTTTTAACAATTGTTACTGATTTATTTTTTTAATAAACAGTCGAGTATCTTGTTTCAACTATAGTGCTCCGCTTACCTAAGCAAACGTTAGTAATCTAAGATGAAATCATTCTTTTTTTTGCAGAAGTTAATTGTATCTAAACAAATTAGGAAAGGTATGTGATGTGACCAATGCAACAGTCAAGTAGATAGGTGGGACACTTAGATAATTAATTATTGCAAAAAAGTAGAGGACACCCACATAATTAATAGTAAGGAAGTAGTTTTAACTGGAGTGTCCCAACCACCCACCCAAGTGTTAGTGATCCAGAAATTGATTAAGTTTCTCAGCAGAAGTTAAGCGGAAAAACAGCCACAGGCTAAACTTTGCCGTTTTCTTTGCACATAAACAAGAAATAACAATTATTTGTATCTAAATTAGAAAAGAAAAGTAAAAATTTATCCTCCTGATAATAAACAGTCAGATGTAGTAGCCGTGGCACTTAAATCATTGATTGCAAGCGATTAGTTTTAACTAGAGTATCTCGCCTACCCAACTATGTGTTATTAATCTAAATACTGAATAATTCTCTTATTTAAATTAAGAAAAAGTGACAATCCAAAAAAATTACAAGAACAGCTTTAAAGAATAAACCAATTCCAATTCTTGATATTTGTCCGACTTACTAGCAAACCGAGACTTCTAACATCATATGTTACAATAACAAGTAAAGGCTTGGTTACACAGTGCGAGCTAGCATCCGAGCTATCCTAGTCAGTTACTGCAGTGCAGCAACTCGCATCATCACGAGTTACTGTCATGTGCATGTCGGTAACTAGCATCAGAGTTACTGTAACATTTTTTGTTTTTACATGCCTCTCGCAGTAGCTGTCCACTGTCAGGTTAGCAACTCGTATTGTGTAACCAGGCCATTAGGGTACTTGATGCCCAGTCCGCACTTATTGGTAAAATGTGTAAGATCTATATTAACAAACTAGGTTACAGAACCTACATACAGTTTTCTGGGACAAACAGTTCAGCATTACTACCGTACATCCATTAGACTTGAACAATATTTCAGTGTATGCTGGTACACCGACACTATTGTTACGTTACGTTTTCATTTCATTTCGGTAACGTGGCAACATTCCTAATTCAATATGACATGCGCGATTTTGTATTATATTGTTTTTATAATTTGATTATTCTTAACCTTGGAAAATTTTCTTTCTTTTTTGTCGTCACTTAGATACGCAAACACGATTGCTCGTAAATCGGAATCTGTCCGGATTAATTATATCGTGTCGTAATTCTGAAAGTGAAACACGCGTCGCCCTATATTGGAATTAAATGATATTGACAAATTAATATGATATGCCGTTTCCAATCTTAAGCTAAGCACACGCACATTTTTTAAATGTTAAAAACCTCGGTTTGGTAATTAGTTATATTGTAGGCCTTTTATCGCATCCGCACTCTCCGTTCTCATACTCAGATAATTATTTGAATAATAAATATGATTGGGAACATATATCCAGTAGTATACTGCTGCTATTTCCAGCAAAATCAAAAATTTTGAACCAGCGATAAAGGCGCACGGAGACCGGGAAGATCTGTAAGAACTCCCTCTGCTCGACTCAACAATATTGTGGTCCTGTTTGGATTACTATTCATCAGCACCCTTTGCCTCTACAACTTATAACCCTCAGCCGTTTTCTATCCTTATTGGATATAGGCATCTATCTCTGCACGTAATACTGGCAACTTACATTACAAGAGACCTACAGTTTTAAGTGGATTCCGAACCACTGAAGAGATTTCATCACTTCATCAGAGAGGGTTATTAGCCATAAAACCCCACGCTGGCAAGGCGGCTTGGGGAGTGGGAGAGCGTATAGAACGTGAAAAATTATATCACGGTATATGGGAATCAAAACCACGATCTTCGGTACAGCGGCCGGTGCATAGACCAATGCGCCACGCTCTCTACAACTTACCAAGGGTTATCGGATAAGTTATTGTTTTCCAGTATTAATTACATTGACTAGTTTAATAGTAATCATTGTTAACTATATTTATCATTGTTTTTTTATTATCTCGCGAGGTTGATCAACTTAACCCTTTCAGACCCCTTGTACATGATCATGTACATAACATTCTAAGCAATTTTATTCAAAATTTATAATAGATAAAACCACTGAAACTGAAAGTACATGTTTATGTACAATACTAATATTGTAGAAATATGTTGATAGTAAAAAAAATAAAAGGTTTTGTTAAATTTCAAAGAAACTAATAATATTTTCATTTCTAGTTTATTTTTTTAAGATTTTGTTTTGTTTTTAATTTTTAAATTTTTGAATTTATATATAAACATAATAAGTTTATTTTAATATTTGATGTTTAGTATTGTTGCAAAAGCATATAAAAGTTATGTTTTCTATTTTTTGAAAAAAAGTATTTTAATGTGTACTTTGAGACCATAATTGTATGATCATGTGTAACCCTTAATTTTTAAAATATAAATGATACTGTTTGCAAATATGCAAAAATATATTTGAGTATGCCCTAGCAACTTACTTAAATGCAAAAATATTTTTTTATTGTATATAAACAATCAACTTGGTTTGCAATTTTACAAAACATTACCACTGTCAAAATAAATTGTAAAAAAATAAAATATTGAATCATAAGTCAAATTATGTATTATGCCCGTATGGCACCATCTATAATTTTTTATAGAATTATAAATATATAATTATTGATGGAACTTTAAAAAGTCTGTAAAATGCAGAAATGATTATCAATTTTATTGTAGATTGAAATTTTTAAAATAAATTTAGTTTTTCTTTATAATTGACGCAAAAATGTACAAATTAACAGTTAAAAAAATAGTAAGGTAATATTATAAATGCTATTTCTCACATTTTATGTGTTAATTATAAAGAAAACTTAAAAATATTCTTAAAATTTCAATCTGTAATAAGATTGAAGATATTTTGTGAATTTTACAGACTTTTTAAGATTTAAATATTTTTATATATATATATATATATATATATATAATTCAAGATATAATTATTGACAGTGTAATACGGGTATTAATTGATCTTTAATATTATAAATACAATTTATGATTAAATATTCAATTATATGAAAGTAGTACCTGCCAATAATTGTTGTATAAATTATTTAGTGTAAATCGATTGCTTTTAACATTTAATTGGTTATGTGCATTATTTTAATTAATTGTTTAATTAAATCCAACTTACATACAATTTTCAGCACACAGTTCTTAGAACAATTTTACATAGCTCTTTATGATACTACTTTGCCGACGCAAACGTTATAATATAATAAAGATTAATGCAATCCATAACTATTTCATGGTTGCATGCAGTGATCATTTTACCATATTATTTACTTTAATATTATGCAATTGTTTTCCATTGTAAATATATATTAATAATACATATTTAATGATTTATTCTGGATAATTTTAATTTTTTCCATACTTTGAGAATTTCAAACAAAAACATATATAATTAATTGTTTTAGAGCGGGTATTATAAAGACAAAATAAATCACCGAATAACAAATCTCAAATTATATATATTCGACAAATAAACTTATTTTGGTATTTCCAACTAAATTAAGTATTCGTAGAATAAGGAATTGCTACGCCGCATTTATATGTTATTTTAATATTGTAGTTATTGATGTGTTGTATTGTAGTCTTTGTTATATTATAATAATCCTCTACAACATTTTAAAAAACAGGTAGTTGCATAAAATTGTGGAGCAATCAAAAGTTGATTTTCAACAGAAATTGGTTCACAGTTAGGAGAAAATGACGGCGGAAGTCGATTTCCTTATGGGAATTAACATGGACTTCCGGTGGGTCTCAACCGGATGTCGTTTTTACAATTTTAGTTCAAAGTTTGGCCACCAGAGTGTTTGTTGTGGCGCTAGTATCGCGTGTGTGTTTGGTTGCATACCTGATTTATTGATGGCGGGATGTCGTTACCCCCAAACACTTGCAATTCATATATTATTTTAATACTAACTGATAAAAATATGAAATTATAACCTTTAATATATTGAATTCCACTAGTAAAAATTTTCTATTTACAATAAACTATACATATACAAAACTAATATATATTCAATTATGAACCGTAAGACTTGGTTGTAGGTAGGAATGAGAAATAAATTACGTCATCGGCTCTCGCGACGAGTGCGTAATCTCTTTTTGCGGTTATCAACTAACGATAAAGACTTAACTATTGTTAAATATTTTAATAGTAATATATATTTTAAGAACTTAAATGTATACAATTTTAATATAACAAATTCAAGTTTTGAAAAGACCGGCAACCGTGTTTTTTCAGCCATTAATATTTATTTTATTTATGCGAGTAAATATGTGTGTCTTGTTTTACATGTAATCTTAAGGAAAAGTGTAACTTGACCCTAGATTTACCAAACCAAAAACAAATTAATTGATAGTAATGTAAAATGTTGCTACTATTTTCCAAATAATCCATGTAGAAGAGAGTTTATCAGAAGCAATTTCAGTTGTAGTATTCCGAGGAGGGGCCAGACCCCTCCAAAATTAATATTTTTAAACAACTTTTTTAGAAAGAAATTAAATCGTATTTAAATTTATTTTAACCCCTCCTAAAAAAAATTCGAACCACTGGTTTGGTCATTTTTAATTAAAGTTATACCTATAAACTAATATAAGGGTGGGGGTTGCGTAGGTAAAAACTAAAATATATTGTTAATCATCTTTAAACTGGGCCGGGAGGGTTGCCGGGGGTAACTATCGATTTATATTTTTTTAATTTTGAGCCGTTCTCGAGATATATCAATTTTTATAGGATTTTAACACTTAGAAATTTTTTATCAAACTGGAACTGAAAGTTATAAACTATATAAACTGAGGTGTATAGCGAGGGGTAATTTTGAATTTATTTTTGCAAAATTTTGAACCGTTCTCGAGATATATCGTTTTTTATGGGATTTTGAAATTTTTTTATAAATCTCGTTCCTATAAAGTATTGTTTAGGGTGGGGGTGCAGAATTGAAGGTTATAAAATATTATTACTTTATATTTTCCACGACGGTTGTTCTAGGGGGTAATTTTTGGATTTAATTGCAACACTTAAAAAAAAACTAAAATTTTATTATACTTACCCTTACTAGCTATTGTTTAGGGAGGGTGTAGGACTTAGGTATTAAACCAAATGTTATAAATTATTGTTAACTAATGTAAAAGTGGGTGCGGGTTTGTGTCTAAAAATACATGTAATCTTATATGATAATGTGTCTTTACCGTATATTTATTCAAAACTGCATTGTTTCTTATGTAAAACACGAACAAATTTGCTTGTTTGAGAGAGCCCTTAGTAAGGTTTTATTTATTTTGATTTGATTGGACGAAAAAACAATGAATTTGATTGGTTTAATAATTTTTTTACGCATAGGATAGGCCGAAAGAGACGCATTGATCCCGACCACTGCTTTCTATCCTACTACGACGCCAGCCACACAGCTAACAAAGTTGCAATTATTATTGCACAACCAAGTATCAATGGTTCTTAATGCCGCAAGGTATTAATAATTATTAATGTTTAATTCATAATCAAGGTTTTCCGTATTTTCAAGCAAATAGTTTGTTAAAGCAAAAAAAATCTTTTTTAGAGCCAACATGAGCCAGCAATGGCATTATCGGACCGGGACACCTCCATCGAGCGGGATGACGACATCCAGAAAGAGGAAGAAAAGGTGAGGAACAGGAAGATGAAGGGCGAGCAGCGGGAAAGCCAAGACGGTAAGAGAACCGAAAACCGAGACCGCACGCTCTACAGCCATCGTTCCAGGAATCTCATCTAGGCGTTGGAGAAACATCTTAGGGACCTGAGCGGCCAGCTGACCGCTATGAAGGCAGCCTCCAAACGCAACAAAAAGGATATGCAGATAATTATCGCTAAATTTTACCGCCACCATTGCAGAACAATCCGCAATCATCGCCGTCTAAGCCGCCGCCTTAACCGCAGCAGCGGGCCCCGCCGCCGCAACCGCAGCACTGGCCCCCACTTCCAACAACAAAGAAGAGATTGCAATGGACCTGACAGCCCCCAACCAAGAGCAGGGGGTCAAAGCCGTCTACACCCAGGAAGGCAGCAGTACCGCCCCTCCCCCCTGCAAGGGGGACGGCAAGATGAAACGCCGAGCCCAGAACCAGCTTTTGGACAAAGAAAGCGACGTCAGCGACCGCCCTCAAGCTCCCGAAAAGGCTGCCTACAACCCGATGGAAGACGCCGAAGAACAGTTCAACGGAACTAATGGGGACTCTTAAGACAACGCGGGATTTCAACTTGTCAAGAACAAAAAAAAAACATGGAGTGCGTCTTCCAAACTTTTTAACAACAGACCATCAGTCAATCCCGAGCTCTCTTCAGGAGCTGCAAACAGACGGCTATCAGCGGCTAATCCTTCCGGCCCTTTAGGCCAAAAGGCAAAAAGGCCATCTGCTCAAAAAGGCACTGTCACCGCCCAAAAGAAGACGTCCAAGAAAGACTTCACCGAGATAAGGTTTAGGCCTGCCGCCTTCAAAAAATACATACGATGGCATTCGCATGGTGCCGGCTTCTTTCGCCGACCACCGAAATGCTACCGCTTATCTAAAAACCAACGGGCGAACTTCTACACCTAGTCCACTCCTGAAGAACGCTGATTAAAGGTGGTGATCCGTGATGTTCCTCAAAACTTTACAAAGGCAGATATCGGCCAGGCGCTCGTAGATCTAGGATTTGCACCGTCCAAAATTTACAGAATGAGAAACGAATTTGTTCGTTTTCTATTACTATCGGTCCAACTATCGAAGTTGGCCAAAAGCTTTGATATCAAAGATCTGATAAAACTTCTCCACTTAACGGTCTCAGTCGAGCCAAAAAAGAAGGGCGACTGCATTCCTCAATGTCAGAGGTGCCAGTGCCACGGGCACGCTGCCAAAATATGCTACAAGGCATCTTTCGTATGCAGGATATGCTCGGGACCCCACCAGTTGAGAGGGTGCTTGAAAGGCATTAAAGCAAAGTGCCCTCATCAGGCCAACTACCTGGGGTGCCCGGTCTACGCTAGGATGATGGCGTCAATAAATAAGAACAAAAAGGCTACAAGACCGGCAACGGCCGAGGTTCAAAACTCTATTTAAGGCATAGCACTCGCACCCCGCAGGCCGGCAGCCGTATCAGCAAACAGGTCGTTTGCTAGTCTGTTCTCTCCATCAGCTCTACCTCAAGCAATTGCAAATGCAGATGCAAATGCAAAAATCACAGCTCATCGAAAAATGCAATGATTTTCAAAAGAAAATGCTGAGCAAACTCTTGTCCATGCAAATTCAAAATGGATAATACATTAGAGGTGTTATTAAGAGTCTGCTTTTGGAATGTCAATAGCATCCCAGAAAAAATGGAAAAGGTCAAAGAATTCTTCTTCAAAGTGATGTCATGCTCATAAGCAAATCGAACCATCGCTTTTGGCACTCGTTAAGAATCCCAAATACTTTTACTTATAAGGGAACGTCGGAGGTGGACCGGAAGCGTGGTACAGTGATTTTTGCAAAAAGATCGCTAAACCATTCTGAAGTGGACACCCCAAACACTTTGACTTTAGAATCAAATGCAATAGTGATGAGGGCTTAGTAGAACCTACACACCACAGCTTTGTTGGTCACAGAAGCAACGTCCTGGATGTAGCAATACTTAAAGACGTCAACTCTCAAATCAAGATTAGGATAATCTGATCACATTCCGGTAATTATAGAGCTTTATGGAAAAGGGACCCGGTGGGGGAGAGAGCAGTTTGTCACTCATACCAACCGGGCCCTCTTCCTGGGGTACAAGAAGAAAAGCATAAAGAAACTAAATCTAGTGCGAACGGTTGAAGAACTAGAGGCAGCTCTCGAACAACTCACAGAGCTGATTTACAAAGCCAGAGTAAAGGCTTCTAGAACTTTTCAGGTTTGGGCAGATAATCCACTTAGACTATTACGCAAACAAAAAGCATTGATTTGCAGAAAAAAATCCGCCAGACGTCAATGGCAAAGGCATCGCAATCCAATAAATTGAGAAATTCATAACGAACTTTACAGGGAAGTTAGGTCCATTATAAAACAGCAAAAAGATCTGAACTGGCAAAAAACAATAGAATTGACCACAGAAGATGTAAATCTAATGTGGAAGATCTCCAGAGCTTTGCGAAATAGGAAAGTCCCAATACCAGTTATTTATGGTGAGAATTTACTAAAATATAATATCGAAGAAAAGGCCGAAGCGTTTGCTGACAGCCTGAAATACCAATGCTCCCCCCTTTGTAACAAGAACACTAATCTAAAGCACATAGACAGGGTTCACCAAGAGGTCAGCGGCTTCTTACAAAATGTCAACGATGATCCGCCGCTAAACAGCTTTTGACCGTCCCGCGTAAGATAAATTTTATCTAAACTTAAATTCCAATTCGCACCAGGACCAGACGGTACTCCAAACAAGGCGTTAAACACCTTCTCGCACAAAGCAATCATGGCACTGACCAACATTGCTAAATCTATAATGCGTACAGGGCAGTTTCCATCAGTTTAGAAAGGCTTGCACGTAATCAGCTTCCCAAAATCTGAGAGAGACCGAATGTTTCCTCAAAACTATCGGCCAATCAGTCTTCTATGCACCTTGAGTAGGGTCATAGAAAGTGTAATTCTGGACATTATCCAAAAACACGTTGAGGCTAACTCTCCTCTACCCCACCATTAATATGGGTTCCGGCGTAAATACTCTGTCGTTCATCAGCTAAATCAAGTGACCAAACACATTATTAAAGGTTTTAGACTGAAAAAGTTCACAGGGGTTGTCTTTTTTGATGTCAAAAAAGCCTTCGATAAGGTTTGGCACAAAGGTTTGCTACTCAAACTACATAGACAAAGGTTTCCACTGCGTCTAATAAGGCGGATTGAGTCTGGTGTACCTCAAAGTTCTCTTCTATTGCCTTTGCTGTTTAACAATTTCGTTGCTGACATGCCATCGGGTAAAAAGCACGGGGTTAAAATAGCCCAATATGCCAATGATACGGCACTAATGTACAGTTTCAGGTCACCGATAGTGATCACCGGCGTTGGATTGTGGGAGCACCCTGGTACATCAGGAACGAGGACATTTGTAACGACCTGGGATTCCTACTACTGCAACAGTATTTTGAAGTCGGCACTCACTCTAACCCGGACCTGGCCAGGTTAGCTAAACCGGACAAGGAGCAACACTCCGTCAGAAGACCGATTAATCAGATTGCATTATGACAAAGGGGACACCTTACCAATCATCCCACAGCCCATAGGGCTACTCACCCTCCTTCTTCCCAATTCTATCTTACCAAAGGAAGGCATGTGCCAAAAGGTACAAACTTCCACAGGTAATTCAACGGGCGGTTTTAAATCGGTAGGCGCCCGAAAGGGTGAAACCGACACTTTGCCAGTCTTTTGAAGCTTTTACGCCCAGCTCAAAAAATATATATAAATATTTCAGTTATCTTTGTTAGTTTCTTGAATTAACAACTCTTCAGTGTTTTAATTGAGTGTTATTAGTGGGTTTGCGCACGTCACTTTTTTGCTTATAAAAGTCCACGTTATACTTATAATTATACCGTATAGGTATAACGTTATCGTTTGTTACGCTACTTATGAAATTAACGGAGCAAATAAAAAAACATTACCTTAAATGTATCTCCTATTTGTTGTGTATTAGACATAATGAAAATAGCCATAAACCGCAATCGTAAGATTTTCTTATCTCTTTGTTTGTATAAATTGCAATTGATATTGTTTTGGCAAACATTGAAAGATTTTTTAATCAATTCATTTTTAAAATAAGATATCAATATGCAAGTAATTTGATTGCTCCTATGATATGTTTATTTAGGTTATGTATTTAGTTTGATTACTTGTCAGTTTTTATCGTAACGTTATATTACACATGCGCAAACAATTTTAAAATTGTTTTCCTTACACTATTTATAACGTTATAATTATAAGCAAAAAAGTGACGTGCGCAAACACACTAATTTATTTGTGTTCTAATTAAATCTTTTGCACAATCATCGCTATAAACAAAAGGTAAGTAAGTTTCCAGTGGGCCCCCAAGCCCCTTTTCTGTATGTAGGAGTGGGAGGTCTCGCACGGCGACATCTACTAATGCTTGGTGGCCGCGTTATGCTTCAAATGGGGTGTTTTAACAAAATTTCTTGAGTGCCTATGTATACATTTTATCATTTTTAAATTTATTTATTTATTTATTTATTTATTTTTTTGTTGAATTAACTCGTATTAATATTTGTTGCAAGCACCGATGGCGCACCTATAAATTCTCGGTGGTTGAGTTAGGTACTAGGTACTAACATGACACTGCACAATAATTCTTCAGGTCTCCCAGTACTGGCGTAATCGAGTAGTTTAGTTTCATAATTTAATTATCAATTGAGCAACTATTAAAAAAAAAACTCAAATTTGCATATATTATGATATTGATAATGTAGTTTATCGATACCTTTTTGCAACAATTACAATTATATTTTTAATTTGTAATATAATACGTATTGTTTTAAATTGATAAAAAGCATAGTATGAAGAGGCTAACTCGCGGTCGACTTTTTCAAACACGAGAACACAACAAGACCTCTTACGAGAGGCGAGTATCAACTCCTGGTAATTGTAATCCAATGTGTACAAAGCTAGTTGTTACCTTTAAAGAGTTAGGTGTTCACGTATGTTTAAAATGTAAACATGATCTGGGGAACTTGTCGCCTGAAGACTATTAAAGAACTGCTTGTGTCTGCCTACGTTTCTTAAAACACTATTGTAATTTATTAGTTAAGAACACACTTTTGATATGTAGGTAATATCTGTAAATGTGGTCGACTCTTTTTTACGCATGAAAACACAAACAAATTTTCATTGTTTAAATAATTATTTTGATGGTGATTAATCAATTCAGTTTTTTTATAAAAGGTATAAATACGGGCAAATGTATCAAAGAAAATCATTCATTGTTTGTGTTTTGTGCAGTAAGCATTATAAAAAACAGCAATTACAATTTTTCTATAACAACATATTCATGTGTAGCAGGTAAGTTACTCTAGATAAACTGTTACTATATAAAGCAGTCTGAAGTATCATTCTTTCAACTTTTGCTATTCTTATTAATATTATAAGTGATTTTTCCGATAATTAGACTTATACAAGACCAATGAAATTATATTCACATCACATTACATTGCTCATTCAGCAAATTATTATTATCCGCGGTAAATGCTAGTCTTGTATTATATTTTTTTATTTACTGTACATACTATATAATCTATTATTTAATCCTACAGATTGGATAAATTTTTGATTACCAAATATTTTTCGATGTTTATAAATCAATTCAATTTAAGGGGTCGCAAACTGGAATTTAATATTAAACCTGTACCCATAAATTAAAATCTTTTATTATGGATCAAGGGGGCAATAGAAAAAATAATGCAAACATAAGTGGCTGGTTTAGACCCAACCGACCAGATTAGATTTACCTTCTGAGGAGAGTCTATCAAGGAGTGTGGCCCCGGCTTGATAAACTTTCAAGCAGCTTCTGATGTTAAAAAAAGGATCTTTGGAATGTGATCTCAAAAATTTTTCAATTAAATTTGGAAGGATTAAGCACTGATACGTTTTGTTTGGGCATACATCGGTTCGTATGCCTCAAGATACTGGAAATGGTAAGAATAGCAAATACATATTTTTTCAATCAAGAATGTTTTAAGCGTTAGGGTATTGTTACAATTACTAACAAAGACAACATCTATAGAAAAATGTTACGTAACATTGGTAAAGTACAAAACAAGGCAGCAGCACAGCTAGTATTAGAATCTGGTGTAGAAATACCAACTAATGGAGGATGTGGAATACCCAAACGACGAGAATTTTAGCGACATCTCAGCAATTTAAAATTACCATTTACCAGTACGGTTTGAAAAGACAAAATTTGATATTTGAGGGTTGAAACGACGGAGCGGAGTATAAATTAAACTTATTGTACCACGAGGGTCACTACAATGTAATTACATCTCTTATGTGCCGACTGTAATAAAAACTTTAGAGAGCAGCAATGCTTCGATAATTACATAGTACAAGGATCCCTGGATAAGTATAGCTTATGTGCTCAAGTAAAGAGGTGTGACATATGTTTAAAAACTTATAAGGCAAATAATAAGCACAATTGTGGTGAAGTTTATTGCAAAACATGTAAAAATCACGTATCGCAAGACCACTTGTGTTACATTCAACCAGATACTCGAAAACCTTTAAGAAAAGACACATTATTTAATTTTTACGATTTGGAAACACAACAGGACAAATGTGTCGTCAACGATGTTACTACTATGAAAATGTGTGGTCAATGCGATGAAAAGCCTTAATTATGCAAAGTAGATAGCTGTCGAAAATATTTTTTGAATTGGCACGAATTTAATAAATCTGATGTTTTTGATATGCAGCAAGATTTAATAGAATATTGCATTAGTGATGTTAATATATTAAAAAAAGCTTGCATCAAATTTTGCAAGATGATGATTGAAGAATGTAATATTTGTCCATTTTCCAAAACAATTACTATTGCTTAAGCAAGTAATTTGGTATATCGACGTAATTTTCTTAAACCAAATATTATCGGTATTCTTCTAAAGAAAGGTTATAGATGGACAAACAATCAATTAATTATAGCGATACAGTGGCTCAGATGGGAAGAGTTACAACGCAACATAAATATATTACACGCTGCAAACCAAAAATCAAAAACTGATTGGAATGGATTTAAAGTGGATGGGATACTGCATCAAAACAAACCAAGTGTTTGAGTTTAACGGGTGCTACTTTCACGGTCACCCCCAATGTTTAAAATATAACAGAGACAAACTTTTACATGATGTTCCCTGCAGTACTTTAAACCACAGATTTAAAAGTACAATGTCAAAAGCTAGAAGACTAAGAAGCAAAGGATACGAGATTATAGAAATGTGGGAGGGTCATTTTTGTCAACAATTAAAAATATATAAGGAGATGGACTACTTACACTACCGCCATCTTATACAATATACACCATTAAACCTAAGAGACGCATTTTATGGTGGTCGTACGGAAAATACGAGAACGCATTATAAAACAAAACAGAAAAAAAAAATTAAATACATTGGTGTTTGCTCACTTTATCTATGGGTTTGTAAATACGGAAAATTTCCAATAGGACACCTAATAAGCCGTTGGTCCCATCAACCTCCTTTATACAAATCGTAAGACTTCTGGGGCGACGTAAAATAGTTGTAAATCGCAAAAAAAAAACACACTTCAAAACACATGCTGTCCCCGGCTCATCTCTCCCTGTACCCAATTTGTTGTCTGTCCTATACTGACGTTCATTTCTCCTTTCTGCCATTCTAGTTTTATTTAGCCTAGTTGTTTGATTTGTCCTCAGATGTCTTCTTAGTTTCTCTAAGTCTTCATTCACTTCTTTGTCGGCGTATCCTCTCTCTTTCATGAATATTTTGTAGAGCTCTATTAGGTGTACCCCTTTGGTAATCCTAGATTTGCCAATTTAACTTCTAAGGATATTCTTGAGTCTCCATGTGGGATTATTTCTTCGTGTCCCCTGATTGCCAAATTAACTCTGACCATTTCAAAGGTTACATTGTCAGTCAACCTCGAAATGGCGTGTCTACCATTTGGAAATTCTCTGGTCAGTTCCGACAGTTTGCTTTCCTTGAGCAACTCTTTTCTTTTTTTCCTTAATTCTGCAATTTTGGTTGGTACTAGTGTTTCATTGTATATTTTTATCTTGTCTACTTTCTCTTCTTCCATTCCTTTGTAGGCATAGTTGTCTTGACCTTCTTTGTATTTTTTCTTTTCATTGTTTTTTTCTATGTTCTTTTGCTTCCACTTAGCTTCTCTTTCCTCCTTCCTTTGTCTTCTGTGGCTTTTGATGTGTGTGTTTGCTTCCATTTTCGTTTATCTAGATCTTGAGTTTTCAAACTCCTCTATTTCTTTTCTCATTACTGCCGTTGCATAATTTCTTAATGCTCTCCATTTGTTTTTGTCATTCAGGCAAAAATTAATTATTGAAGATTTATCAATTTTGTTTTTCAATACATTCTCTAGCTCTATCCTATCATTTTCTCACGCTTCGCACTCTATTAGCGTATGTTCTGCGTCGTGGTAAACTGTTAACAATGCCCTCAATAAATGTGAATCATATATTTCCTATAAATGATGAAACGCTTGTTGTAAATTGGGAGTTGAAGGAAGAAGCTGCCGACACGTTGCCAACTGTAAACGTCGGTATAACCGCATATACCACTGCTCAGGCTTGTATCAAGTTGTACGAATACCTACAGCTGTTGGAAAATAGAATATTTTACTATGATACGGATTCTATAATATTTTTATTTTGAGATGGTGATTACGAACCGCCAACTGGTAATTTTATTGTAGATATGACTGATGAACTAGGAGATGACAAATATATAACGGAATTTGTTTCGGGATGCCCGAAAAACTATGCATATAAAGTATATGATCCGTCAACAAATAAATATTTTTTTTGTTGCAAAGTGAAAGGTCAATTTTCAAACAATGATAGACATGATTTTAGAGCAAGATGGTGCATCAGTCAATATTGTTTAGCAAAATATAAAGCAAACTGCAGACCATCAAGTAGTTACTAAAGAGGAAACAAAAATATATAGAACAAAAGCCAAAAAAAAAAGTTTTTAGCAGATTTTGGTTCTATACCATAATGTTTGAAATTATAACAAATTTAGATACTTATAAAGAATTTATCATATAATATTTAATTTGCTTATATTGATTTTTAAATTACTTTTTAATTTTTATATGTGTAAAATGTATGTTAAAATTTTAATTACGATTTCAAATATGTGGATTTTAGTGTTTTTAATTAAACTTTGTTTCTAATAACTATTTTTGTAAAAATATAATTTATTATTAATTTTTTGTTTTAAATCAATTATCTTCTTTTCCAAATTTTAAGAAATTTTAATTTTATTAATTTCTAATATGGTTGGCTTTGTTTTAATGTACTTTGTAGTAACTGGAGAGTACGAGTTTCCAGACTGTAAATTCACGATTGCATAAACATATTTAATTCACTCCTGGTGTTCACCGCTGTCAATAGACTATAAAAACGTTTAAATTAATGTTTTTGTTTTGAACCGCTTATAAACCGTTAATAGTGCTTTACAACTGCTACAGCATGGTAATGTGGCCAGTCAGCCAACAATTTATTTTAAAGATGATTTTGGGTTGAATTGTAGCCAATTCATTTTACCATCACCCATGATTATAGTGGATTATTGAAGCTTCTGCCAACAATATCATCATCACAACCATTGGCACCAACATCATCGCTACAACCGTTGTCACCAACAACACCTTTACAACCATCATCACTGCTACAACTATCATCAGTGCTACAACCATCATCACCGCTACATCATCGTTTATTGGTGATGATGGTTGCGATGGTTGTGGTAATGATGTTTGTAGCGGTAATGATGGTTGACACATTAGGAGACACTAGAATTTAAATTAGATACTGCTGCCAGTTGTTCAGTAATATCAAGTAAGTTTAAAAATATCCATTTTCCAGTTAATAAAATTATTATGACTGATAAAATATTATTAAATTATAATGGAGATAAAATATTACTTTTAGGGTATATTAAGATTGAAATTACTTACAAAAATGTTACTAAATCGATTAATTTGTACATTATTGAGGAAACAGGCCCGCCTCTGCTAGATACAGATTTTTTTACATGTTTAATTTAGGTATAAACAAATTAAATGTAATAAGATACCAAAAATATTATATGGACTAAAAGTTTGATGGACAAGCTGCAATAAATATTCTACAGTATTTTCAAATAAATTGGGGTTATTTTGCAAAGGTACATATATTGAATTTAGTTTATAATACAACTCCGAAGTTTTTTAAAGCTTGCCCGCTACAATTTGCATTAAAAAGCAAAGTAGAAACAGAACTTTCGAGATTAATTAACAAAAATAATATTCAACCAATTAATTAAAATCCGTTGGGTACACCTATTGTACCTATATTGAAAAAAGATGAAACTATAAAACTATGTAAAGACTATAAAGTTACTATGATTAACATGATAGAAGTTGACCAACATCCTTTACTACAAATTGAGGATTTATTTGTGAAACTACAAGGAAGTTGCTATTTTAAAAATATTAGCTGATTTAGGATTAACAATTAAGAGAGAAAAATGTATTTTTCTTTAATCTATTGATTATTTAGAACATAAAATTGACAAGCAAAAGTTACATACAACATCGGAAAAGGATTTAGCAGTAAGATAGGCACGTGAATGTAATCCAGCTTAAATCATTTCTAGGTTTGGATATTTATTATAATAAATTCATTTCTAATAGTTCAACAATTTTAAGTCTTTTATATGATTTATTAAAAAAGAATCATGAATTTTGTCGCGCTCAATCTCATCTAGGAGATTATTTGGTGCTAACTACTGTCAGAGGTGTTATTGACAGGGTCCGCTAGCTCTGCGGTGTAAGTCATGGTTCACAATGGTTTAGAACAAGTGTGTTATAAGTGTTATAACTATCACAATAAAGGCAAAAAGCACTTACCTAAATCACCAAAAAAAGAAAGAACTACAATTGTTTTTTGGTATTGAATATTTTTTACTTTTCAATTCCGTCCCATGAGAATAGTTAAGATTGTCAGAATAACAATAAATTGACTGCTGCTAAAAAGATAAGATTTTAGGAAACCAAAATAATTGCAAGAACATTTATGACAAGAGTACATATATTAATATGATATAAAATTTTATCAAATTAAAAATAAAAATTAGGTTGCCCCAAACACTGAATATATATATTAACATCGTTCATTCACACAGGTTTGGGTATTAATATTTTGGGCGCACATGGTTAATTAAATTAAAGAAGTTGTATGTTGGTACTGCACCACGTTTCGCATCTCTTGGTTACACACGAGCAACCTATCAAATTCACGTGGTTCACGACTGGTATGATTTCCTACACTTTTGACGTACTAGTTGACTTTTTACAAATAATTGTTGGCTTGACTCAAACAAACATGATGGTTGACTCTTAACAAATAAATATTGTTGGCTTGTTATAAACAAATTCTTTAGTTGATAGTTGATTTTAATAAATGTTGTCCGATCGACACACACAAATTCTGCAGCTAATAGTTGATTCTCAACAAATAAGTATTTGATCTGACGACCATTACATTTCAGTACAGTTAAATGCCAGTAAATGCAATTAGCAGCTAGTAGGTGCAGTTATAGATAATATAGAAGCAGCCTACAATACAATCAATAAGTTAGACAATGCAACTAAAATAACAAATAAATTTCACTCTACCTTGGTTGTTGTGTGGCTGCGTAGTAATTAACCCGATCCAATTAAATCTGTGCTTAGCACCACGTGCTCGCCATTTTGATGACTACATACGTTGCAAAATGCTTTTATGCATTTTCCGGGCAAAAAAAAACACGATTAAACCCTGCGCATGCTTTAAAGCTAATACACATAGGCGTATCCTTAATGTAATTTAATTAATTAGTTACCAACACTCAACAACCAAAGCAGATTAACATAAGAATCAAATTCATAAATAAAACAATTTTGCGATAGTACAAGCATAATAATCGATAAAAATATAATCGATTTAATCAAAATCAAAAAACGTAATAATCATCAATAAAATATTTCTGCTACGCTTATGTGTTTTTCCACCAGGCAAGCTCCGCCCCACTACAGTTGCACCAACGGAAAAAGTAAAAGTTATCAACAATTATAGTAAACAAACTTAAACATAACCAAGAAAATTACAGTAAATAGTAGTTTAATAGTAAGTGCTAATTAAGATTAAACTAACTAACAACGGTAAGTACAAATTAAATCAAATATTATTCATTAACTTAAACATAACACATTTTGATTTGCTAAATTAGTTATTCAGACTTCCCTAAACTCAACTTCTCAATACAATCATAATATTTATTAATAAATAACTACCATGTCTATAAGTCGGAATAGAGAGAACAAAACAAACACTCTTTCTGACTGGTTTTATTCCAATTTATGATCTGGCCTATAAGCTTACTTTGCTACACAAATAAATCATTGTAACACACTTGAAAACATAAATTAATTAATTATCATTAATTGAATTAATTAACACATAAATAATTCTAGGTTGTGAACCATAATCCACCCTTACTTAAGCCAATTGGACTGTTTGCATCGTCCAATTAAACGAGGTGAGTAAAACATTTAATTAAACTATTCTTCAAAATTGTTAATCACTCAAATCAATACTCAATAGTAATAAACTAAATTAAACAATTGCATCTGCAATATTGTTATACTAACCTACACAATAAAAATAACTAAAACGTAGTCAGTTTCTAATTAATTTAAAATAATTTCTAAAATCGTAACGCAAATCTAATTAAACTTTATTTGTTTCAGAATCAAAGTAATTTAAGGGAAGTATTTTCTGGAGCATCATTATAGAATGGTAAGCTTTATATATTAACATATAAATTAAATTACTTGTTATTAATTAAGTAGAAGTATATATGATTTTTTTACAATCAAAACTAAGTTCGAATCCTCTTGCCATATCATTTTTTGGTATACAGTTGGATCAAAAATTAACGTGAGAAACCCATATAACTACTACTGCAAACCAATTGTAAAAAGTTGTTTTTTTAATTAGAAACTTAGCTTCAGTCGTTCTTTTAAATGTTACATTACAAGCTTACCACGGACTATTTAATACAAAATTAGTCTATGGAATTCTTTCATGCTGCTATTCTCCACATGCTAATAAATTATTTGGACTTCAACGAAAAGCGCTACAATATATATTAGGATTACGTTACAGAGCAGATGTAAAAGAACATTTTAAAAATAATGAAATTTTAACATTGCCTTTGCAGTATATTTATCAAATTTAGTTGAAACAAATTTGGCAGTTTATTTAGAACGTACAACCATTCACGATTATAATACTCGAACTAAAAAAATATAGAAATTAAATAAGGCCGCATAAATAAAAGTAAATGGGCTGGTAGCTATTACGGACCACTATTTTAAAATATAAAAAACCATTGACTGCAGAACGTATTTTATTCATTCAAAAATTTTTTAAAGTGTAACAATATTTGTATTAATTAGGTGTTTTATTAATATGAGTTTTCCATACGTAGCAATATGATATTATATTTATTACTTATTTTTAACTATATTGTATGACGTGTATAAACAAATGTACATTTGTATTTAACACTAAATAATAACATTAATATTATTATTAAGCAGAAAATAAAGCTAATTGAATGGGCTACTTATGCTATTTAGCCCGTTTTAGTAAGGGCATAAAAACTCTTGCAAAAAAATTTGTTATTTATGAAAAACTATTTTTTTTTCATGTTTTTTATGACTGTTTGCATAAATTTTTGGAGTCCCAGGAAAGAAACACAAAAATTAAATAGTAAGATAATTTTAGAAACACGCATTTATACCACAGTTTTGGCACAAGTCAAGAAAAAAACTTGATGTACATCAGCACTCTCCACAACCTTTAACATTTCAATTGCCCTTATTTATTTGCTTATTCAACGGGACACTCTTTCTGTTTGTCTCTATTCTTTTTATAATGTGACAGTGCATGGAAAGATACTGGAGGTGCAGTTTCCAAGTTTTTATTTGTTTATACCACTTTTTCAAGTCTCGGTGCATATGTTGCTTTACACTTCCACTCTGTTTAACAGGGTCGCCGGTTCTAATTGTGACAATAGTACTAATATCAATATTTACCAAACCATTTTTGTTGGATGTGTTTTAGAGACACTTTTTGGTTTGCTCGTCTGCTAGTAAAACTTTTATAAATCTACTTTTATGAGTGTATTATAAAAGCATAACTTTTCTTTATCTCATCAATCTTGCCAAAAATTGAGGATTTGATGGATTCTGCTTCTTTGGCATTGAGTAAGCAATCGGGGTACTCTTTTCCAATAGAGTGTTTTTGAAAGTATTTATTAAAACTCTTTCATTTTTCTTGCTTTTTTTTAATTGTTTCCGATTGTTTTTGCTGTGCTATTGCTGGATAAGTATTGCGTTTTCGCACTTATCGTGCCTGGAGCTGGTGTTGTCTGTCGCTAGTGTATTCTTGGCTTGTATACATTTGTATATGCTTGTGTAGAGTTGTTTGTTTCTGCCGTAGAAGTCTGCTTGGTTTTCTTTTAGCTGCTCCCAAAAACTTAGGCTTGAAAGTAAACTAATTCTATTTACCGACAACATGTTTATTTTTTAAAATATGCTTACGGGCAGGTTTGTTAGAGATAGCTATTAATTAGAACTAGGTTAGCCCAACAAATTTGTTCAAAGAAGGTCGGCAGTTTATAGATAAAATAAGTGAAACAACCCCATACTTCTGCTCTATACAGTATCATGTTTTTTACTAACTTATCAAACATCATTTTTTACATATTTCTCATATTTGTCTTACCACCTTATTTCCCTTTCACGCCAAGTCTTACGGTTGTTTATTTTTACCATTGTTTGAATTAAAATTATAATATAAAGTACATTAGTTCAAAAGAACTAGTATACTTTATATTTTTCTTATCAGACGCTCACTTATAACTTTTTCTATCAAACAAGTGCAGTTGTTTATCTATTCAAAAAAACACATTACAGTACAAAAACAACGCGTATAATTATTCCTTTTTTGCAGCTATTTTTTTCAAATCTATTATGCAAAAATTGCAGAATTCTTAAGTTGTCTATTCAGTCTATTCTCTAGCAATATAGCGTATATTTTGTATATAGTGTTGAGTAAAATAATTCTTTTTAATTTTTACTACTTCACCTACTCTTTATTAACTAAAGAATTTTTTACCCTTTCAAGTTTTATTCTGAATCCCACATACACCTAACGTGATTATTTTTTTGCCAGTATATTGCTTTTTTATAATTTTGTCTAGTTATACATAAAAGGATTTGATTTTATCTCTTGTTAACAGTGGTTTTTGTTTCATAAACATTTTAATTTGCCTACAGATAGAAAGTATGACGTTGTGTTAAGGGTAGATAAGTAATTTATTAGTTATAGATTGTTATAATTGTTGATAGAAAGGTTTGGTACATTTTTACTTTAAAGAAAGAGAATTAATTAGACAATGGCTAGAAAAGCTTTTAGGGGTGTAATAGAGATTTAATTACACAATAGCTTTAAGCGGTGTTATTTAGCTATCAGAGGTTATTCACACTATAACCTCCCTTTAAGTGTTATTGTCTACCACTTATTGTGATAGGCACGGTAGCTCGTCGTAGTGGGTCATGGGTTGGCTTTAATTATTATGGCAAGACTCTTGTATAAAAAGAAAAAAATATGGGCTTCACCATACACAATGTATGAAAATAAATTGAATATCAGGTTAAGAAAATATAAATTTATTTAAAAAATAATAAAACATAAAAATGTTATACACTATATAGGTTGACTAAGTCCCTACTCTATCTTATCTCTGGGAAATACACATATTAAGGTATACCTTACTCTTCTCTAACTTTTGTTTGCATATAGGTCCTATCCAGGCAATCTCTTGGATAGTTCCTATATTTATTTACGAAATTTAATGTTTGAAGTTTGAAAATTAAATGAAGTAAATTTTGAATAATTAATTATTTATTCTAAGTCGTGTTCAGTCAGCATCATAGACGACAGTGCTTAGAATAAATTTAAACAGAATATAAAAATAATTTTGTTTATTTTGAGTATTCTTGCAAGTCCAGCCCAGTCAACGTCTTAGGCCGTTCCAACAATATACCCTTGTAGTTAGAGTTCTCCCGGAAAGCATCAAAGAGATCTTTTTCGAAAAAGAAGGGATCTAAAATCACGTGATCGCAATCATGCCACGTGTGTAATAATGAAAATTTAGTCAGAGTTGCCAACGGTAGAATATTAAAACATTTACCATTACATACATGAACACAGCTCATTAAGATGGTAACTTGGTTGCATACACCCCATGCGTTGTTTACGTTTGGTCCAAGCATGTAAATAAATAGTAATGGCCGCACGTGTCTAAAGTTGTTCGTCCGGGATGTTAATAATTAGGTGTGTTTTAAAAATTGTAAGTTGTAAAAAATGAAAAGGAGAATTGACGGATGACATTATGGCCAACTTACAAGAGGGATATACATAACAAATAAACTTAATTCAGTAAGTGTATAATAAAAATAACTAAAACTTTGTAAACAAAAACAGCTTCCGCTATTTAAAACATAATTAAAAATAAATCTATTAAATTTTTATCTCGTTCCTAAAAACTTGGTAGTTTCTGTGTTTGATACCCAAAGACGGAATCTCCTCTTGCCTTGGTTATTTCTGCGCTGTTTTGACTTCTTTTTATTTTTCTTCCGGATCATGCTATCAGCTGTCAGAAGGGCCGGAATTGCAGTGGCACTACCACTTGCTATAGCTAGTGAAGCTGATGCAACTGGTTTTGTAATATAGACTGAGCTATGGAGCAGCAAACCAGGGAAACTTTGCCAGCGATGGAGTCATGTACATGGACGACAGCTAGATAATAGGTTTGGGCAAGCTGACAATATTAGCAGAGGTACCCGCAGCTGGACAGATAACTATCGCTATTAGGACCTTCGGGATAGAATTGCCGGCAGGCAGGGGACGTATTCCTGCTATAATGCCGGAGAGGGAACTCGATGTGGCGGAGTCACTATCATAAAAAGGACCTCTCTCTTTTTCCGAAGCATTTCCTCAATACTTTTTCCAAGAGTTAGAGACAGGGCAATAGGTAAAGTTTCCAAATTCAAGCAGTTCATGACGGGAGTTAAATTATATTAAAAAACATAAAAGATGAATATCACAACAATATAAACACAACTAAAATAAAACAATTTTCTTAATATTGAATACATATATATATATATATATATATATATATATATATATGCCGGGTCCCATAGAGGACCAAAAACAGTATATATTTATTCAGTAAAATAATATACTAAATATAAGTAGAAATTGATTCGTAACTATGGGAAGCAAATATATTAATGACTAATTGAGATATAACAATATACAGTTAATTCTTGTAAAAGAAGTTGCATATATTAACTTGATAAAATAAAATTAACATGACCTACTTAAACCGGAACTTGCCCGAACCCTTTTTCATGTGTTTACTAATTCTGTACAAATGCCAGTTTTATTACTTTTATTATTCTCTGTATATAAAGTTGCCTATCTTATAACTTAAACTATAAATAAAATATAAAAGTTTAATAGAAGTAAAAGGTAACGCGCTGCGCTGGCTTGTGAATCATAACAACATACTAGCACATTCCTGAAATAAATAATAAAATTTATACATATGTTACTTAAAATTAATTATTTGAAATATAATTTTAATTAAAACTAAATATATTAAAACCAAATAAAACACTGAATCAAAAATACAAAAATACATTTGTTATAAATATTTTAATTTCATAAATAAATTATATGAGAATGTACCACTGAACAAGAGTAGTTTTGTCTTGGCCTACCATTGCTGTGTAGCAAATCACAAACAAAACATTATTTATATTATTCTTAATTGTTTACATAAAACATATTGTATTTAAAAATAAAGGAATTTAAGATTTAAAAAAAAATGAAAGTTACAAATATCGCACAAATGTAATATAGGTCAAATATATCAAATGAAAGCAAATAAAGTAACATGCAAATATTTCATAGTGCCCAAGAACATTGTACAATTTTGCCCCTTTACACTAAACAAATTAAGAGTAAAAATATAACACAAATGAAATATGGGTATCAAAAGAAAGCAAATAAAGTAACATAAAACTATTTCATAATGCCCTAGAACATTGTACCCTTTTGACCCCTTGCTCTAATCAAATTAAATGTACAAATATTGCACAAATGTAATATGGGTATCAAATGAAAGCAAATAAAGTAACATACAACTATTGCATAGTGCCTTAGAACATTGTACCCTTTTGCCCCCTTGCGCTAAACAAATTAAGGGTAAAAAAATAGCACAAATGTAATATGGGTATCAAATGAAAGCAAATAAAATAACATACAACTATTTTATAGTGCCTTAGAACATTGTACCCTTTTTCCACCCCTTGCGCTAAACAAATTAAGAGTAAAAATATTGCACAAATGTTATATGGGTATCAAATGAAAGCAAAGAAAGTAACATACAACTATTTCGTAGTGTCCTAGAACATTGTACCTTTTTGCCCCCTTGGGTTAAACAAATTAAAGGTAAAAATATAGCACAATTGTAACATGGGTATCAAATGAAAGCAAATAAAATAACATACAACTATTTTATAGTGCCTTAGAACATTGTACCCTTTTGCCCCCTTGCTCTAATCAAATTAAAAGTACAAATATTGCAGAAATGTTATATGGATATCGAATGAAAGCAAATAAAGTAACATACAACTATTTCATAATGCCCTAGAACATTGTACCCTTTTGACCCCTTGCTCTAATAAAATAAAAGGTACAAATATTGCACAAATTTAATATGGGTATCAAATGAAAAGAAATAAAGTAACATACAACTATTTCATAGTGCCCTAGAAAATTGTACCCTCTTGCCCCCTTGCGCTAAACAAATTAAGGGTAAAAATATAGCACAAATGTAATATGTGTATCAAATGAAAGCAAATAAAATAACATACAACTATTTTATAGTGCCTTAGAACATTGTACCCTTTTGCCACTCCTTGCGCTAAACAAATTAAGAGTAAAAATATTGCACAAATGTTAAATGGGTATCAAATGAAAGCAAATAAAGTAACATACAACTATTTCATAGTGTCCTAGAACATTGTACCCTTTTGCCACCCCTTGCGCTAAACAAATTAAGGGTAAAAATATAGCACAAATGTAATATGAGTATCAAATGTAAGCAAATAAAATAACATACAACTATTTTATAGTGCCTTAGAACATTGTACCCTTTTGCCCCCTTGCGCTAAACAAATTAAGGGTAAAAATATAGCACAAATGTAATATGGGTATCAAACAAAAGCAAATAAAGTAACATACAACTATTTCGTAGTGTCCTAGAACATTGTACCCTTTTGCTACCCCTTGCGCTTAACAAATTAAAGGTAAAAATATAGCACAAATGTAATATGGGTATGAAATGAAAGCAAATAAAGTAACATACAACTATTTCGTAGTGTACTAGAACATTGTACCCTTTTGCCACCCCTTGCGCTAAACAAATTAAAGGTAAAAAAATAGCACAAATGTAATATGGGTATAAAATGAAAGCAAATAAAGTAACATACAACTATTTTGTAGTGTCCTAGAACAATGTACCCTTTTGCCCCCTTGCGCTAATCAAATTAAAAGTACAAATATTGCACAAATGTTATATGGATATCGAATGAAAGCAAATAACGTAACATACAACTATTTCATAGTGTCCTAGAACATTGTACCCTTTTGCGCCCTTGCGCTAATCAAATTAAAGGTACAATTATTGCACAAATGTAATATGGGTATCAAATAAAAGCAAATAAAGTAACATACAGCTATTTCATAGTGTCCTAGAACATTGTACTCTTTTGCCACTCCTTGCTCTAAACAAATTAAGAGTAAAAATATTGCACAAATGTTATATGGGTATCAAATGAAAGCAAATAAAGTAACATACAACTATTTCGTAGTGTCCTAGAACATTGTACCCTTTTGCCCCCTTGCGCCAAACAAATTAAGGGTAAAAATATAGCACAATTTTAACATGGGTATCAAATGAAAGCAAATAAAATAACAAACAACTATTTTATAGTGCCTTAGAACATTGTACCCTTTTGCCCCTTTGCTCGAATCAAATTAAAAGTAGAAATATTGCACAAATGTTATATGGATATCGAATGAAAGCAAATAAAGTAACATACAACTATTTCATAATGCTCTAGAACATTGTACCCTTTTGACCCCTTGCTCTAATCAAATAAAAGGTACAAATATTGCACATAAGTAATATGGGTATCAAATGAAAACAAATAAAGTAACATACAACTATTTCATAGTGCCCTAGAACATTGTACCCTTTTGCCCCCTTGCGCTAAACAAATTAAGAGTAAAAATTTGCACAAATGAAATATAGGTATCAAATGAAAGCAAATAAAGTAACATACAACTATTTCGTAGCGTCTTAGAACATTGTATTCTTTTGCCCCCTTGCGCTAAATAAATTAAGGGTAAAAATATAGCACAAATGTAATATGGGTATCAAATGAAAGCAAATAAAATAACATACAACTATTTTATAGTGCCTTAGAACATTGTACCCTTTTGCCACCCTTTGCGCTAAACAAATTAAGGGTAAAAAAATAGCACAAATGTAATATGGGTATCAAATGAAAGCAAATAAAATAACATACAACTATTTTATAGTGCCTTAGAACATTGTACCCTTTTGCCACCCGTTGCGCTAAACAAATTAAGAGTAAAAATATTGCACAAATGTTATATGGGTATCAAATGAAAGCAAATAAAGTAACATACAACTATTTCGTAGTGTCCTAGAACATTGTACCTTTTTGCCCCCTTGGGTTAAACAAATTAAGGGTAAAAATATAGCACAATTGTAACATGGGTATCAAATGAAAGCAAATAAAATAACATACAACTATTTTATAGTGCCTTAGAACATTGTACCCTTTTGCCCCCTTGCTCTAATCAAATTAAAAGTACAAATATTGCAGAAATGTTATATGGATATCGAATGAAAGCAAATAAAGTAACATACAACTATTTCATAATGCCCTAGAACATTGTACCCTTTTGACCCCTTGCTCTAATAAAATAAAAGGTACAAATATTGCACAAATTTAATATGGGTATCAAATGAAAAGAAATAAAGTAACATACAACTATTTTATAGTGCCCTAGAAAATTGTACCCTCTTGCCCCCTTGCGCTAAACAAATTAAGGGTAAAAATATAGCACAAATGTAATATGTGTATCAAATGAAAGCAAATAAAATAACATACAACTATTTTATAGTGCCTTAGAACATTGTACCCTTTTGCCACTCCTTGCGCTAAACAAATTAAGAGTAAAAATATTGCACAAATGTTAAATGGGTATCAAATGAAAGCAAATAAAGTAACATACAACTATTTCATAGTGTCCTAGAACATTGTTCCCTTTTGCCACCCCTTGCGCTAAACAAATTAAGGGTAAAAATATAGCACAAATGTAATATGAGTATCAAATGTAAGCAAATAAAATAACATACAACTATTTTATAGTGCCTTAGAACATTGTACCCTTTTGCCCCCTTGCGCTAAACAAATTAAGAGTAAAAATTTGCACAAATGAAATATAGGTATCAAATGAAAGCAAATAAAGTAACATACAACTATTTCGTAGCGTCTTAGAACATTGTATTCTTTTGCCCCTTTGCGCTAAATAAATTAAGGGTAAAAATATAGCACAAATGTAATATGGGTATCAAATGAAAGCAAATAAAGTAACATACATTTATTTCATAGCGCTCTAGAACATTTTACTCATTTGCCCCCTTGCTCTAATCAAATTAAATGTACAAATCTTTCATATGTAATACGGGTATCAAATGAAAGCAAATTAAGTAACATACAACTATTTCATACTGCCCTAGAACATTGTACCTTTTTGCCCTCTTGCGCTAAACAAATTAAGGGTAAAAATATAGCACAAAAGCAATATGGGTATCAAATGAAAGCAAATAAAGTAACATACAACTTTTTTTTAGTGCCCTAAAACATTGTACTCTTTTGCCCCCTTGCTCTAATCAAATTAAAAGTACAAATATTGTGTACTTATTTTTATTTTGACCTAAATGTTTTGTATAAAAATGTATTAATTGAGTCTACCTCCATATAAATTTAGGATATTTTGAAATCGGTATACTTAAAAACTTAGGTGTGCTAAATTTCATTTAGATCTGAAGATTGAGTTCAATAATATCATAATTGAGCCGCCCGCAATATGAAATCTACAGTTTTATTGTGTGAAAAATGAATGACAACTGTAACTAACTTGATAATGTTATGCTATAAGTACTTTATTTGATCAAAGATATAATGATAAAATCTTAAGAAACTTCGAAAAAATAATTGAGAATTATAAATATTTTATAATGTTTACACCAAAGATTTTGTTGTTTTATGCAGCACGTGCGCTTGCTTGTCCTTGCCACAGTTAAAAGGCTCAAAAGCATCAATAGAATACCCATTTTTTTGCTTAACCTCGAGAATGAGTAAAAACTGATTCCAGACATAACCGCGGAGTGATTGTTTTTTTTAATTATAAATATTCATTCTTAAAACATATATTTATAAATGATTTTACTTTCTAATTTAATTAGAAATATCAGAACGCAAATCTATAAAATGCTTACAAAATATTGTGTATATTATAAATAAATAGATTTTAAGTCTATAGTTCCTTTCTAAAATGTAGCAAAGCCGCCTACAAAAGAAATATAAATAGACATTTTCATACAAAACCGATTTTAATTTGTGAAAAATCATATTAGGGGCAGCTCAATTATTTGTTATATTATTTTATAACATTCTCAGATCTAAATGAAAACTAATAAACATTGGTTTTAAGTATGCCAATTACAATGGTGACATAAGAATAACCCATAATAAATTTAGATAAATTTGTGTAACTCAAGAGACAATACAATAAAAAGTAAAAAAAAATATTTGTACAAGTGTTAACATTTGCTTTCATTTGATACTCTTATTAAATTAAATTTGCGCAATATAGGTACCCATCTGTTTATCAAGGGGGCGATAGGGTACAATGTTCTGAGGTACTGTATAATAATTATTGTATGTAACCTTGTTTGCTTTCATTTGTTACCCATATTAAATTTGTGTGACATTGTACCTAAATTTAAATTAGTCATTTAATCCCATATGAGTAAAAATAAAGACAATATTGATGTTTTCAGGAAGAGAAAGTTTATTTTAGCTATACAGGGTTAGTCAAAATTACCGGAACACCTAAATAATTTTCCAATCGTTGTAAATTTCAAAAAAAGCTTTAAATAAAAGTTTTTTGGCTTTAAACAAACTTATTTATATATTTACATCTCGGTATCTATAAATTTAAAAAAAAAACGTACTTCCAGTGCTCGCAGGTGTACTCGAGCTCGAAAAGATTGACGTAGTTTTTGTATCAAATACAAATTAAAATATTTTTACACTGTACATAAAACCACTTTTTTGCGTCCGTACGTTTTTCTGTTTTTGAGCGTCTTACATATACACAAAAAACATGAATATGTGATATAGAGCGTTCTGTTTGCTACCTTTAAGCGTCCGGCAGTGTTGCAACATGTTTTCTATTGTAGATATACATATTTGACATTGATTGTGCCTACTATAAAGCTTCTAAACCAGATTAACCAGTCTATTTATAGAATATATGTAGTAAAAAACTATACAGCGTCCAACAAAAAATAAACAAAATACACCCACTTAGTACTGATAGTGTAATAAATCTTCTACCAAAAAAAATCAAAAAAATAGCTGCGTTTATTGGTTATTTAACAACAAAAATTCCTAGCTGCAATTGTTACCAAGCTACGTCAATTCAAGTCAGAGGGGTTACGATTTTGGGTCGTTTTGAGTGCGCGGGGGAGCTTTGAACTGAATGACTATTAGCTTAGATACTTTACTTCAGTGTAATGTTGCGTACGGAGGTTTTGAAGTTTGCTAATTACAACAATAAAATTAGATTTTAAATATTCAAAGTAGCGGTGTCAACATTTTGACATATATCATACATCGCAATTTAAATAAAATTTAGAAATTGAAAAATTTACATTTACGTACACAAAGTTTAATTTAAATTATTTTTACTTAATGTGAAAATTTTTAATAAAATCTGTTTGTTATGAAGTTTACAATATTGACACTTCAGATTTTAAATCTTTAGTAAAGTACTTTACTAAATAAATTAACGGTGTCAAAATGTTGACCTTTTTACTCAAACTAAACACCTAAATTATTGGATCGACTTAATTTTCTAGTCCGTGATCGCAGAGCGATTTTGTAGGCAGCGTTAGATTTGCAAAACCCAATTAGCTAGAATATTCCCGACCTCAAAAAATTAGCCGTTCGACTTGGATCGACGTAGCTTAATAACGGTTGCAGCAAAGAATTTTTTTTTTGGTAAATAGACAATTAACGCAGTTTTAGTACCTGGTTGCACTTTTACTGGTCAAGATTCACCGCAAAGCGTCCCCATGTATTTCTTATGGAAACTCCCAAAACGGACCCAAAAAAAGCTTCCGTCGTATTTAAACCGACAAAGTTTTTAAAATTATTATTGACTACTATTTACCCCAATATGCAAAATTTCGTTTAAATCCAACTATTTTGTACAAAAATTACTAAAAATATCAGTAATTTAAAAATAACATGTTTCAAAACCTTTATATTCAAAATTTTGATTCAATCCAACTATTTTGTACAAAAATGTCAACATTTTTAAAGACCTACTAAAATTATCAGTAATCTGATAGCCCATTAGAAAAAGCATCTTTAAAAACCACTATATGCTAAATTTAGTTACAATCCAATTATTTTGTACAAAAATGTCAAAATTTTGACCGATTTACTAAAAATATCAGTAATTAATAATCTGATAACACCATTTAAAATAGCATCTTTCAGAACCCTTATATGCAAAATTTTGTTTCAATCCAACTATTTTCTAAAAAAATTACAAAATTTTGACAGAACTATTAAAAATATCAATAATCTGATAACACCATTAAAAATAGCATTTTTCAAAACCCTTATTTGCAAAATTTTGTTTCAATCCAACTATTTTGTACAAAAATGTCAAAACTTTGACAAACTTACTAGAAATATCAGTAATCTGATAATACCATTTAAAATAGCATCCTTCAAAACCCTTATATGCAAAATTTTGTTTCAATCCAACTATTTTGTACAAAACTGTCAAAATTTTGACAGACTTAATAAAATTATCAGTAATCTGATAGCACCATTAGAAAAATCATCTTTAAAAACCACTATATGCTAAATTTTGTTACAATCCAATTATTTTGTACAAAAATGTCAAAATTTTGACCGATTTACTAAAAATATCAGTAATTAATAATCTAATAACACCATTTAAAATAGCATCTTTCAGAACCCTTATATGCAAAATTTTGTTTCAATCCAACTATTTTCTAAAAAAATTACAAAATTTTGACAGAACTATTAAAAATATCAATAATCTGATAACACCATTAAAAATAGCATTTTTCAAAACCCTTATTTGCAAAATTTTGTTTCAATCCAACTATTTTGTACAAAACTGTCAAAATTTTGACAGACTTAATAAAATTATCAGTAATCTGATAGCACCATTAGAAAAATCATCTTTAAAAACCACTATATGCTAAATTTTGTTACAATCCAATTATTTTGTACAAAAATGTCAAAATTTTGACCGATTTACTAAAAATATCAGTAATTAATAATCTGATAACACCATTTAAAATAGCATCTTTCAGAACCCTTATATGCAAAATTTTGTTTCAATCCAACTATTTTGTAAAAAAATTACAAAATTTTGACAGAACTACTAAAAATATCAATAATCTGATAACACCATTAAAAATAGCATTTTTCAAAACCCTTATTTGCAAAATTTAGTTTCAATCCAACTATTTTGTACAAAAATGTCAAAACTTTGACAAACTTACTAGAAATATCAGTAATCTGATAATACCATTTAAAATAGCATCCTTCAAAACCCTTATATGCAATATTTTGTTTCAATCCAACTATTTTGTACAAAACTGTCAAAATTTTGACAGACTTACTAAAAATATTAGTAATCTGATAGCACCATTAAAAATAACATTCTTCAAAACCCCTATTTGTAAAATTTTGTATCAATCCAACTATTTTGTACAAAAATGTCAAAATTTTGACAGACCTACTAAAAATATCAATAATCTGATAGCACCATTAAAATGAGCATCCTTCAAAACCCTTATATGCTAAATTTGGTTTCAATCTAACTAATTTGTACAAAAATGTTAAAATTTTGACAGACCTACTAAAAATATCAGTAATCTGATAACACCATTAAAAATGGCATTCTTCAAAACCCTTATATGCAAAATTTCTAACTATTTTGTACAAAAATGTCAAAAATTTGACAGATACACTAAAAATGTCAGTAATCTGATAGCATCATTAAAAATAACATTCTTCAAAACCCATATAAGCAAAACTGTGTTTTAATCTAACTAATTTGTACAAAAATGTCAACATTTTGACAGACCTACTAAAAATATCAGTAATCTGATAGCATCATTAAAAATAACATTCTTCAAAACCCATATAAGCAAAACTGTGTTTTAATCTAACTAATTTGTACAAAAATGTCAACATTTTGACAGACCTACTAAAAATATCAGTAATCTGATAACACCATTAAAAATGGCATTCTTCAAAACCCTTAAATGCAAAATTTTGTTTCAATCTAACTATTTTGTACAAAAATGTCATAAAAAATTTGACAGATACACTAAAAATGTCAGTAATCTCATAGCACCATTAAATATAGCATCCTTCAAAACTCCAATATGCAAAAATTTGTTTCAATCTAACTAATTTGTACAAAAATGTTAAAATTTTGATAGATTTACAAAAAATATCAGTAATCTGATAGCACCATTTAAATTAGCAACCTTCAAAACCCCTATATGCAAAATTGTGTTTCAATCCAACTGATTTGTACAAAAATGTCAAAATTTTGACAGACTTACTAAAAATATCAGTAATCTGATGGCACCATTAGAAATAGCATCTTTCAAAACCCCTACTTGTAAAATTTTGTTTCAATCTAACTAATTTGTACAAAAATGTCAACATTTTGACAGACTTACTAAAAATATCAGTAATCTGATAGCACCATTAGAAATAGCATCCTTCAAAACCCCTATTTGTAAAAATTCGTTTAAATCTAACTAATTTGTACAAAAATGTCAAAATTTTGACAGACTTACTAAAAATATCAGTAATCTGATGGCACCATTAGAAATAGCATCCTTCAAAACTCCTATTTGTAAAATTTTGTTTCAATCTAACTAATTTGTACAAAAATGTCAACATTTTGACAGACTTACTAAAAATATCAGTAATCTGATGGCACCATTAGAAATAGCATCCTTCAAAACCCCTATTTGTAAAATTTTGTTTCAATCTAACTAATTTGTACAAAAATGTCAACATTTTGACAGACTTACTAAACATATCAGTAATCTGATAGCACCATTAGAAATAGCATCCTTCAAACCCCCTATTTGTAAAAATTCGTTTAAATCTAACTAATTTGTACAAAAATGTCAAAATTTTGACAGACTTACTAAAAATATCAGTAATCTGATGGCACCATTAGAAATAGCATCCTTCAAAACCCCTATTTGTAAAATTTTGTTTCAATCTAACTAATTTGTACAAAAATGTCAAAAGTTTGACAGACTTACAAAAAATATCAGTAATCTGATGGCACCATTAGAAATAGCATCCTTCAAAACCTCTATATGCAAAATTGTGTTTCAATCCAACTAATTTGTACAAAAATGTCAAAATTTTGACAGACTTACTAAAAATATCAGTAATCTGATGGCACCATTAGAAATAGCATCCTTCAAAACCGCTATTTGTAAAATTTTGTTTCAATCTAACTAATTTGTACAAAAATGTCAACATTTTGACAGACTTACTAAACATATCAGTAATCTGATAGCACCATTAGAAATAGCATCCTTCAAAACCCCTATTTGTAAAAATTCGTTTAAATCTAACTAATTTGTACAAAAATGTCAAAAGTTTGACAGACTTACAAACAATATCAGTAATCTGATGGCACCATTAGAAATAGCATCCTTCAAAACCTCTATATGCAGAATTGTGTTTCAATCCAACTAATTTGTACAAAAATGTCAAAATTTTGACAGACTTACTAAAAATATCAGTAATCTGATAGCACCATTAGAAATAGCATCCTTCAAAACCCCTATTTGTAAAATTTTGTTTCAATCTAACTAATTTGTACAAAAATGTCAACATTTTGACAGACTTACTAAAAATATCAGTAATCTGATAGCACCATTAGAAATAGCATCCTTCAAAACCCCTATTTGTAAAAATTCGTTTAAATCTAACTAATTTGTACAAAAATGTCAAAAGTTTGACAGACTTACAAAAAATATCAGTAATCTGATGGCACCATTAGAAATAGCATCCTTCAAAACCCCTGTTTGTAAAATTTTGTTTCAATCTAACTAATTTGTACAAAAATGTCAACATTTTGACAGACTTACTGAAAATATCAGTAATCTGATGGCACCATTAGAAATAGCATCATTCAAAACCCCTATTTGTGAAATTGTGTTTCAATTTAACTAATTTGTACAAAAATGTCAAAATTTTGGCAGACTTACTAAAAATATCAGTAATCTGATAGCACTATTAGAAATAGCATCCTTCAAAACCCCTATTTGTAAAATTTTGTTTCAATCTAACTAATTTGTACAAAAATGTCAACATTTTGACAGACTTACTAAAAATATCAGTAATCTGATGGCACCATTAGAAATAGCATCCTTCAAAACCCCTATTTGTAAAATTTTGTTTCAATCTAACTAATTTGTACAAAAATGTCAACATTTTGACAGACTTACTAAACATATCAGTAATCTGATAGCACCATTAGAAATAGCATCCTTCAAACCCCCTATTTGTAAAAATTCGTTTAAATCTAACTAATTTGTACAAAAATGTCAAAATTTTGACAGACTTACTAAAAATATCAGTAATCTGATGGCACCATTAGAAATAGCATCCTTCAAAACCCCTATTTGTAAAATTTTGTTTCAATCTAACTAATTTGTACAAAAATGTCAAAAGTTTGACAGACTTACAAAAAATATCAGTAATCTGATGGCACCATTAGAAATAGCATCCTTCAAAACCTCTATATGCAAAATTGTGTTTCAATCCAACTAATTTGTACAAAAATGTCAAAATTTTGACAGACTTACTAAAAATATCAGTAATCTGATGGCACCATTAGAAATAGCATCCTTCAAAACCGCTATTTGTAAAATTTTGTTTCAATCTAACTAATTTGTACAAAAATGTCAACATTTTGACAGACTTACTAAACATATCAGTAATCTGATAGCACCATTAGAAATAGCATCCTTCAAAACCCCTATTTGTAAAAATTCGTTTAAATCTAACTAATTTGTACAAAAATGTCAAAAGTTTGACAGACTTACAAACAATATCAGTAATCTGATGGCACCATTAGAAATAGCATCCTTCAAAACCTCTATATGCAGAATTGTGTTTCAATCCAACTAATTTGTACAAAAATGTCAAAATTTTGACAGACTTACTAAAAATATCAGTAATCTGATAGCACCATTAGAAATAGCATCCTTCAAAACCCCTATTTGTAAAATTTTGTTTCAATCTAACTAATTTGTACAAAAATGTCAACATTTTGACAGACTTACTAAAAATATCAGTAATCTGATAGCACCATTAGAAATAGCATCCTTCAAAACCCCTATTTGTAAAAATTCGTTTAAATCTAACTAATTTGTACAAAAATGTCAAAAGTTTGACAGACTTACAAAAAATATCAGTAATCTGATGGCACCATTAGAATTAGCATCCTTCAAAACCCCTGTTTGTAAAATTTTGTTTCAATCTAACTAATTTGTACAAAAATGTCAACATTTTGACAGACTTACTGAAAATATCAGTAATCTGATGGCACCATTAGAAATAGCATCATTCAAAACCCCTATTTGTGAAATTGTGTTTCAATCTAACTAATTTGTACAAAAATGTCAAAATTTTGGCAGACTTACTAAAAATATCAGTAATCTGATAGCACCATTAAAAATGGCATTCTTTAAAACCCCTATTTGTAAAATTTCGTTTCAATCTAACTAATTTGTACAAAAATGTCAAAATTTTGACAGACTTACTAAAAATATCAGTAATCTGATAGCACTATTAGAAATAGCATCCTTCAAAACCCTTATATGCAAAATTTTGTTTCAATCCAACTATTTTGTACAAAACTGTCAAAATTTTGACAGATTTACTAAAAATATTAGTAATCTGATAGCACCATTAAAAATAACATTCTTCAAATCCCTATTTGTAAAATTTTGTTTCAATCCAACTATTTTGTACAAAAAGGTCAAAATTTTGACAGACCTACTAAAAATATCAATAATCTGATAGCACTATTAAAATGAGAGCATCCTTCAAAACCCTTATATGCTAAATTTTGTTTCAATCTAACTAATTTGTACAAAATTGTTAAAATTTTGACAGACTTACTAAAAATATCAGTAATCTGATAGCACCATTAAAAATAACATTCTTCAAAACCAATATAAGCAAAACTGTGTTATAATCTAACTAATTTGTCAAAAATGTCAACATTTTGACAAACCTACTAAAAATATCAGTAATCTGATAACACCATTAAAAATGGCATTCTTCAAAACCCTTATATGCAAAATTTCTAACTATTTTGTACAAAAATGTCAAAAATTTGACAGATACACTAAAAATGTCAGTAATCTGATAGCACCATTAAAATTAGCATCCTTCAAAACTCCAATATGCAAAATTTTGTTCCAATCTAACTAATTTGTACAAAAATGTCAAAATTTTGACAGACTTACAAAAAATATCAGTAATCTGATAGCACCATTAAAAATAGCATTTTTCAAAACCTCTATTTATAAAATTTCGTTTATTATCATCCATTTTGTTAAAAAAAATTCAAAATGTTCACAGACCTACTACAAATATCAGTAATGTGATAGCACTATTAAAAATAGGATCCTTCAAATCCCCTATATGCAAAATTTTGTTTAAATCCAACTAGTTTGTAGAAAAATGTCAACATTTTGACCAACCTACTAAAAATATCAGTAATCTCTTATATCATTATTGTAACCAGTATTTTAGTAATTATTATATTAATAAATCATTGTAATGAATAATGATTATCCCAACGGCCAAAGCTTTTTTTATTTGTAAATATGCAATTTGGCGTCCGGTAGATAATATATGCCAACGTGCCTAATAAATAAAGTTTCTAATTTTAACTTGCAATCGATATTTTAAATGCTGTGTTGCCGTATCATGAGGACGCTTAGTAATGCATTTTTTCGCCTGCCTTTACCGAAACTATCTGTTTCCGCCTTAAAATGCGGGCCGAAATTATACTTGCATGTATACGCCGAGCTTTTTAAATAATGAATATTTTCACACAAATATTTATATTTATTTTAACCAAACAGATAAAAAGAATAATAACATTAAAAACAATTAATAAAACAATCATTACATCATTAAAAAATGTAAAAAAATACAGGGTGTTTTAGTTAAAAAATTTAAAAATTCAAATTTTTATAATAAAATAAACATCCTCTATAATTTTGCATTTTTTAATTGTTAAAACTTATTTCAGAACTAATTTTAGAACTAATTTTAAAAATATACAAGTGTTTATTTTATTATAAAAATTTGGATTTTTTTAAATAGAACACCTTGTATATTTTTATTTTTTTTAATGATTTAATGATTGTTTTGTTAATAGTTTTTAATATTATGTTTTTTTTATTCGTTTGGTTAATATAAATGTGTATGTTTGTTGGAAAATGTTCTTTATTTGAAGTTCAGGAGTTTGCTTATAACTCAGAAATGATGCGTTTTATAAAAAAAATATTTTCATAAAAATTTCATAGAATAAAAAATGTAAATATATACAGGGTGTTCTATTTAAAAAAAAGTTTACTGTATTTCTACCATAAAATAAATATAAATTAGTTTATAAATAATCAAAATTCAAAATCGTTATAGCCGCGAAATGACTGCCAATTGCATAAATGCAAAAATGATACCGATTAATGCGGACATTTTAGTATTAAAAATTGCAACTAGATGGCAAACCAATCTTTCGTTTGATTATTTATAATATCAATTGTGTTCATAAGCACAGAAATATTTATTCAAAATTGTCTTCGCTATCATGCGATGCCGTGGTCGTACAAGGCATACTGACGAGGTTTGTAGAACCGAAACAATTGTCTATGCTTGACCCTTGGCCGCTGTGATTCGATTGACTGATTTTGAATAAATTATTAATTCATTTCATAAATTAGTTTGTTTAAAGCTAAAAAACTTTTGTTTAAAACTTTTTTTGAAATTTTTAACGGTTAGAGAATTATTTAGGTGTTCCGGTAATTTTGACTAACCCTGTATACACGTTTAGAAATTACAAAAAATTAAAGATTTTAGCGTGTAAACCATAGCCATAATACACTTGAGGCTCATGATGGGAGTATATCATTTTATGTAGTATTGTGCGTTAGTTGTTGAACACTTAAATAATTTTTTTACGCAGTAATATGCTAATTTGATGACATAATGACATGATATCATAACAACATGACAAGTTGATAAAATGATAACATGATTGCAAAAATTATTAATGCTTGCGCCATTTAATTTTTTTAAATGTATATATTAGTAAATATTACATGTACTGATTATTTTTAAATTTGTAATTTTGTAATTACTATTGCCTAGAAATTTAGATTCAAATGTTCATAATATATATTTGTATCAATTTTAAATGCGCCTATGAAGTTAAAATCGAGCGTTATAGTTTTTGTTCAATGTTATTTTTAAATGCATTGAAAAGGAAGGAAAATATTTTGTTCTTTGTGATATTTTTTACTTCCGAGGTATGTGACCCTTTATCAATAGAAAGAAAATAAAACGCGCAATTATGAACTGGCACTGGCCCAGTCGTGTTTCAAATTTTGAACTAATCAGAGCTATCGCCTATCGGTAATATTTATACTTACATTTATAACATTTTAAATATTAAGAGTTTGCTTAATCTTATTTAATTGTTATTCGATATAAAGTGTGACTTTTTTAAAAGAAGTTTTGTGGTTTTGTGAAAAAAATGAATTCCAGAGGGAAACAAATGGTGGATTTAGTGTTAAAAAAAAAGTAAGTACATATATAAATATTTTATAATTCTTCTACAAAGTTTTATTGAAATGATTCAATATATGTATACCTAATTATGACAATATAACGTCATATTCATATTTTTAAGTTAACACAGTTATTATATTTTATTTATATGTATTTAAAAAACTGTATTGTTGGTATTTTTTCTTTGGTGAATCTGTAAGTAATATAGATATTTTTATTGGCATAAAGTTTTGCAAACAAAGTTTTAGTAAACTTCTTATCATTTAGTAATTAACAATTGTTTTTTTGATGCTAATAATTAAATTAAAAACTTTAATCTCAAATTACTCTCAAAAACTATAGCAAATTGTTTATTTTTAAATTTATTTTTTTTTTCTAATATGTATATAATACATTGTCAATCTTCAGTATAAAAATTATAATAATTAATAAGTTTAATTTAGGTTTAAAGAAAAATTTTAAATTTAGTAAATTATGTTTATTTTTTCAATTTTTCTTACATTTTATTTATAGTCGTATTCTGAACATTTTTTACAGCGGTGTTAATTAACATTTTGATCGTTGCTAGGCTATATTTAAAAAATGATTGGTTAAAATGTAATTTTTACATCGATGTTAGCTAACATCGATGTTAAAATATGTTCCGAATAGACCTCTATTTTTATTAATTTGCAACAAATGTTGATGAAATAAGTAATTTAATTACATAAATATATTTTTTTTGAGAATTTATGAAAAATAGGTTTTCTTTTTTTAAAATTTTTATCAGTATTATTATGCCCCAATAAAATTTAAAATATTCTTTTATTTTTTTTAACCCGTAACTGCTACTATAGTGATTTAGTTGCACTCACCACTACAATCAGTTCAAACTAACCAGCTATATATAAATAATGCATTTTTATCATTCTAGCAAGTAATTAGTAATGATTATATCTAAAACTTTATCTTACAATATTTATGACTTGAAATAACATACAAAATTATATCATTTATTGTTAAATCTGCAAACATATCAGATACAAAATTAGAAAAACTCAAATTCAAATACATTTTAAATATGTCTTGAACATTGTGAACCTTACCCGTCAGGATGTAGTTACATTATAAAATGTCCTATAATAATTGCCATATTACAGAAATTTAAAAAAAACTAAAACTTGCATTGCATTGCCTGATTACTAACTGACTGACATTTATTGTATGTGATAATAGTATAACGCAGAAAGCGCAACTATAAAATTACTCTCAAAATTAAAATTATTAGAAGTGGAAAAGTCAAATTGTCCGGATAGTAGTAGCAGTTAGGGGTTAACATTTGACATATGAATTGTAAAAATATTTAGTTATAAACTTTTTTTTTAAATTTATTTATGTACATACTTATTTAAAAGCTAGCATTGAAAGAAACGGATGGTACATCAAAATAAAAATAAAGATATCTATTTATTGATAATTCACTTGATAAAATTTATTTCACTCAGATTTTTAATCATTTGCTTCAAATCCACCCTAAGCTCATAATTTTATATATACATACTTAATTATAATTATTTGATTTGCAGTCAAGTTGAAAATGCGAGAATACATTTATATTGTATTTAAAAAATATATAATTGTTATTTAAAATACTGAATTGATGCGGCAGATCAGATGCATGTTAAAATTCCATATTATATTAATAATTAAAACGCAGCTGATAAAACCATGTTTTTTGCAGTTTTTCAAATAAATCTTTATCTTTCAACCCAAAACCACCTGTTTTAATTGTTTACTGAGTAGATCTAAAATTATGGAATTTTTTATTTTTATAAATTACAACAAATTAATTTTCTAATAATTTTTAATAAATATTTTAAATTTTAAATTAAAAAATTAACTTATGCTTTTGCTTGTAACAATTTTCAAGAATCACAATTTTAGTACTACTGACCACGGCTATAAAGTACGTACATCATTATAGCCAAGCTCGGTGGCAGATAATTGAAAAAATTATGTCTTGCAATTAAATTAATAAATAATAATGTTATGATATAACGAAGATTATTGGTATATGTTTTGAAGTTGAAAGTTAAACTTATTTTAATATAAGCTATTTTTAAGTTTTAATATGGGAAAATTTTTAGGGTATTAACAGTAAATTTCAATTTATAGAAAACTGAATCCTCCGACTGACGATTCACAACCTGGACCATCTGGATGCCAATCAATTCCATATAATAAAAATAAACAGTGTCAGCAAGTTTTTGTTTTAAAAAGCAAAGGAGCATCTGATTCATCATCATTATCATCAAATGAAGATGCAGGAGGTGTTAAAATAAATTGATTTTATATGTTGTTTTATGTGTTTGTTATTATAGAAACTTTTTTGGATAATTATATTCCATCCGAAGAAGAAAGTACTTTTGATAGTTTGGACAGCTCGGATCAGATTCAGGATATTTTGACTTTAAATAAATATGTTCCAGATACTGGAAAATTATTGAAAAATAATTTACATGAGTATGAAGTTGCTCTTAACACTACTGAACATGTTCCTAAAAATAATAATAAAAAAATAGTGGTGCATGGTAAGCAAACCATCTTTATACTTATCTTATCAATAGAGTTTTTTTTTTAAGTAAACCCCCATCAACCCCCTTCAAACAAGTCGTAAGACTTCTGGGGCGATGTAAAATAGCTGTAAAAAGCGAAATAAAAAAATAAAATTTATAAATGTAGCAAATAATATAGGCATTAAAGTACATATTACTCGTGTAAAATGTTTATATAATTACTGAAAATTACTTTATACTATGCTGGAATTCATGAAAGCTGATTAACGGTAATCAGGGTTAAATTGGCAACATAACCACAACATTTGATAAACTGTCAAAATTATTTTTATTAATTCAATATAAATACTTGTTATTTACTTTGTTTTATTATCAAATATTATTTTCTTTTCATTTCTGGTAGTTATATATTGTGTTAAACTTGCTTTTGTGGTAGTATTACTATAAATAGTTTTGCAGTTGTCAAATTTAACAAACGGTTACTTTAACTGGCTTTTATAAATTTCAGCATTAGCATTTTAAATAAAAATCTAATATCTATTTACATTTTTAAATAAAAATTTTTATTGTAAACATGTATACTGATTTTGTTAATTTTAACTAAATTTTTTTTTTTTAATTTAATTTTTTTAATATACAAATGTATTTTGCAATGTAGACTAAAGTATGTTTTATAAAAATAGTCAATATTTTATATTAGAACCAGTCTTATTTACTCTTTTAAAGCTAATTTGTATAAGAGACGTGACACGAGACTGATTTTAATACAAGTGTCAGTACAATAATTTTGCGCGACAATTTTTTAAATATTTAGCAAGCTTTTAAGCAAGAAATTAGAACAGGTTCTAATTTCTTGGATGAAATCTTATTAAATAATTGACACATAAATCCGTCAATGTATATATCTGCCGCCAAGAACACTGGATTATAAAATTAATTTTTTAAATAATTGACACTTGTATTAAAATCAGTCTCGTGTCACACGGCTCTAAGCAAAAAAATTGCTGAAGTAAGTTTAATATAAATTTCAAATGTAATGTTCCTTATTCCCTTATCAGTAATATGTTGTTAAATACCAGTTTTATCTTTTGAAAATATTTAACGCATTAAAAGAAAATCTTAATATTATAAAATAATAACATATTTTTAAATTTTAGAACAAATTATTATTCCAAGTAAAAATGAAAATAAAACATTAATTAACAAAAAAAGAGAACAAAAAAAAAGACATTATTGTATTTTTTGTGAAAAATTGGTATTACAGTTTTCCAGGCACATGGAAACTGTGCATAAAAATGAAGACGATGTGAAAAAAATAATAGTTTTACCAAAAGGTAAAATATAAATACTGATCTTTAGTTATTATATTAATTAATTTCAGGATGCAATGAGAGGAAAGATTTAATAACTTGTTTAAGAAAACGAGGAGATTTCATTAACAATTCAAATGACAATAACAAAGTAATACCAATTAAAAAAAAAATTGGCGATCAAACTACAAAATTGTATGTATCATGCCCTACTTGCTACGGGACTTACGCAAAAACAACTTTTAAAAAACATCACAAAAGATGTAATACAAGTAGAAAAATAGGGAGTAGAGGTGGTATGATGCGAGGTATAAGCTTAACAAGAAAGATTGCTGATAATGCAATTCCTCGGCTTCGGGAAGTTATTTTTCTAAAGTTAAGAGAAGATTATATTGTCGATGTTATTAAATACGACGAATTAATTATTGAATATGGCAATTTTTTGACAAAAAAATATATGTTCTCTGATCATCATAACAAGATGATTAGAGCTCATTTACGCAGACTAGGACGATTTGTTGTTGAAATTAAAAAAATAGATGGTAATATTAAAGAACTCAGCAATATTTACAAACCGGAAATGGTTGACAAAACTATATTATCTATTTTAAAAGTAGGTAAAATAGAATGTGGGAAAATTAATTCCCCATCAACGGTAAGCGAATTGTCAACATCATTAAAAAAATGTGGCAAGCTTTTAATGAAAAAACTCATAAAAAGACATTGCGATAAAGCCGATAAAGACGAGATTAATGATTTTTTAGAAATATTCACAGATGATCTTCAAACTGAAATAAATAATGTTGTAAAAGAATCGACATTACAACTTAAAAGAACCAATCAAATTGTTCTTCCAACAAATGATTGTATTCATAAGTTGGTTACATATTTGATTAAAAATATTAATATGTTAGTGCAGCAAATAGAAAATGCTTTTTCGCCGTCAGTTTGGGAGCAATTATTATCGCATGTATTGGTATACGTTATGATTTTTAACAGGAGAAGACCTGGCGAATGCCAAAGATTACCAATTCATGATTTTAATCAATTCCAGCATGTTGATGAAAATGCTTCAGATTTATACAAAACACTATCTATTCAACAAAAAGAAATTGTACACAATTACGTACGGATTCCTTTAAAAGGAAAACTTGTTAGGAATGTTTCCATCATAATACATATTAATATTTTTAATCATTTAAAAAACACAATTAAAAAAAGAACGGACGCTGGTGTATGCATCAACAATCCATATGTTTTTGGATTGCCCGGTTCTGGGCCAGATTATAAAGTTTTGGATGCATATCAATTATGCAGAAAATATGCAAGAAAATGTGGTGCCCCAAACCCTGAGTTGTTGAGAGCAACATTATTGCGAAAACAAATTGCGACAATGGCAATTATAATGGAGTTAGATCGAAGCCAAGTTGGGGATCTAGCTACATTTATGGGCCATAGGGAAGATATTCACCGGGATCATTATAGATTACCTATAGCCAACAGGGAAATATTGCAAATGGTACCACTATTAGAGCAATTACAAGGAGATGATACAATAGATTTTAACATAGATGACTCGATTGAGTCAAACATAAATGATATACCTGAATCAAATATGTTAGTCAGTGAAGAAATATCTGTTGAAATATTAGCTCATGATGAAGCTAATGTTTCAACTCATAATTCTCTTGATACTTTAACTGACATTTCAATTAAAAAAAATGTTAAAAGTTCTCAACATAGCAACATGCCCCAAAATACCAGTGAAGATACAGATGAAGAATTATTAAGTATAAATATTTTTAAATTCTATTTATATATTTATTTAAAATATTTACAATTTAGTTTCGAAACGTGGAAAAAATACGAAAAGAAGTTGGTCAACACCTGAAAGAGCAACAATGAGATCGGTGTTTAAAAAACATCTTGTATCAAGGACATTGCCTTCATTACAAGAATGCCAAAAAGCTTCATGTTTGGCCACACTAAACACAAGAAATGCCCAACAAATCAAGGCTTGGATAAATAATATGAATAAGAAACTAAATTTAACACCTAAAAAAACAAGTAAATTATAATATTGTCAACATAGATCAAGGATAATCGAACATTTGTTGTTGTGAAAAATTGTTGATGTTGTCATAAATTGATTTAATCTGTTATAGTATTGTAAATGATTTATTAGTTGCTTCTAAAAATGAGATGCAACCACTGATTAAGCCACGATTAAAATTTGGTTAGTCTCTCATGGCAAAATTCCTTTTGTCAGATAAAATTGAGACAAGTTAACCCCTATGGCATTAAAAAATGCTTTTGAGGTGTAGTCAAAACAGTTTGCTACTTTTCTTGTGTCAAATATTTAAAGCTCCGTAAATTTTGTTCTTAAAAAATCATATCTTTAGCAGTATGTCTAAGTAATGCTTAATTTTTAAGTTGTGCTGGTAAGGTTTGACATTACTATGAATCATAGTATTGATGTCAATGAATTATTTTTATGAGAATATAATTCATGGCATGTGATGTTTGAACCAATGATATATTTTATATACGTATTAATGATTAATAATTACTTAATAATTATTTACTAGTTTTATAATTAATATTTAAAAAATACATTCAATTGTTGGTAATAAAACTCTTGATAATAATCATACAACTTGATATATTATCCTTGGTAATCTACTTGAAAAATTATTTTACAAAAATTTTCTGTATTACCAAATTATCAATATAAAATTATTAAACTAAAAAATAGTATAATATGAATAAAACTACAATCATTTATTTTTAGGTAAATGTACGTGGCAAACACCTGAGAAAAAAGCAATTCAAAAGTATTTCCAGAAGCATATTGCTAATTCAAAGTTGCCTTCAATTAAGGAATGTGCTGAGGTGTTAATGAAATGCAATGAATTGAAGATGAGAAAACCACATATTATTAAAGCATTTGTAAATAATTTAATTAAGCGGAAGAAGCAAAACGTAAAAAGAAATATCTTTAACACTTAACTTCTGACATCTGTTTGTGCTGATTTATATGTATTGTATGAGAGTCTCACAAATTCTTTATTTTTTGATATTTTCGTTAAAAAACATTAGTCATTTTATTTACTTTTTTTACATATATGTAACTTAACTATAAGAAATAAATCCAAAATGAATTAAAAAATGTTTTCACAAAAAAACCGGATTTGTTTTAAGGGGTCTATACTAATATTTTTTTTATGTTCTTCAATCGTTTTTGCACATTTTGTTTTTAAATATTTTTTAGTATTTTTAAAAATTGAAACATTTTTGTCAAGTTTAGAAATTACAAATAAACATTTAATAAAAAATAACTATTTTACATACACCAAATGTAGTCGTTTTTGAAATTAAGATCAAGATTGTTTGTTCATCCTTTGTGTATTATAAATAGGTTTTAAATCATAATTCATTAAAACTCACTTTTAGTGTCTTGAAAAAGTAATCTTACATTGTTTCTCAAAGTTGGGATTGTTTGGATAGATAATTATACTTTATTATCTCAAAAACTTAATGCTAATATATTATAATTTACTATAATGGTATATTAAAACTTTCTTTGATATGTGAAGACTGAGCGTGACAACTTTCAGAACTGTTGAGAGTTGTAAACAAAATTAAATAAATTATGTTAAGAATTTTGTAAACCATGTTAATAAAACTGTTAAAAGTATTTATTTATTATATCTTTACTTACCAATGTTTCTTAATGTAGGTAATTATTTCTAGTGTTGATTAAAATTGGTTTTGGCCCACACCATTTAAGAACAACGTTTCTCGCTAATAGTCTTGCTATATTGAAATACATGACAATACATTTTTTAAATTTGTGTTGAAAAAAGTTTTTATGCTTTATGTATAAAAATTAAACATCTTCATATTGCTTAGAAATGTCAAAATTTTGGTAGTGCTACTTCCAGTATTTAAAATGTGATCATTTTAATTTAAAGTTAAATAAAAAAAATTTGTACTGGAATATCAAAACTTTGGTATTGTTTCTTAGAATTGTTATAATTTAATATCCCCAATGATATCCGCATGCTCAAACATACTGTGTTGGACGTTGGTCAAATCCGAACATTCTGTACGTAAATGTTACTTATAGGCATTGCTCCAATAAACGGTTATATTTTATTATGATCATTGTAATCCGCATACTTAAAAACCCCTGATTACTAAATTTTATCAAAGCCAAACATTTTGTGAACAATTGTTTATAACAAGTATGCAGCCAAGGTTACTCCAAACATTTTGTAAATAATTGTTTATAACAAGTATGCAACCAAGATTACACAAAATTGTAAAAAGTGGCGAAGGCGCCGGTAAGAGGTGCAATGGGTCCTTGCATGTTAAATGGTTCCGTATGGGTACATACGGTGGTGTATAACAATGGGTTTATATGGAACCTTACGTATTAATTCCATACAGCACCTGGTGCGCTATGACCCAAAAGGGGTTGTATGGGTACTTTTGTATCAAATTTCGGTGCTCTATGGGACCCTGCAGATATATATATATATATATATATATATATATATATTTTAGATCTAGTGACTTGGTTAGATGCATTGAATAGAATATAAACCCAATTTAATCCCGCAAGGTAAATCCCAGTAAAGGAGATGACAAACTAACCTTTCACCCGGAGAAAAAAAATCTTACCATTAATGGTACTTTAGACCTAATAGTCTATTAATACATGATTTAAGAGTAAAATTATATTTAGGAAACATTATACTAACTTTGCTTACGCAATACGCATACCTGATTATTCCTACTATTCTCGCTGTACACCCAATGCTTTCTAACCAACACATTGCGCCAGTAGCTAAACGAATTCCAGTATGGTGAGCAGGATCAACAATACGTAGTGCGGATGGAGCTGCGGAAGCAAAGATTATGGAACCATAATCTAGTTTTGAGCGCACCAAAGCGCGATGCAAAAGTAGCATTGTTTTCCAATTCGCTCCCCATGACTTTCTAATCAACAACCAAGTTTAGTGCCGGGACACATCTTGATCTCAGATTTATTAAATGAGGACACCACGTCAGCGCACGGTCAAATGTGACACCAAGAAATCGAACACATTCTTGTACAAGAATAGGTTTTCCTGCAAGGTATAATAAAAAGTCACAGTGTGGGGTTTGCCTTTTACAAAAATGGATAAGCAACGTTTTACTAGTAGAAAAAATAAATCAATTGTTATTAGCCCAGTTCAAAATGTAATTGATTGTTAACTAAAGTTGACGTTCCAATGTTGGCATGTTTCTCGAGGTACAATAGATAGCTACGTCATCAACATACACCAACATAATGAACTGACATATGCCGTTAATCGCTATCATAAATAGAGTCACGCTTAGAATAGACCCCTGAGGAATACCATTCTGTTGCTGACGTATGCCCAAGATGCTGTCACCTACACGTACCTTAAATGAACGACAAGTTAAAAAGCTTTGTATAAACAATGCCATGCTTCCGCGAATACCCCATGAATAAAGCGTTTGTAGAACATTGTACTTCCAAGTCATGTCATATGCTTTCTCAAAGTCAAAGAGTATATTGACAAGATGTTGATTCTGAACAAAATTTTTAATTGCTGTATCTAACCGAACAAGGTGATCAGTCGTAGAACGATGACGCCTTGAACCACATTGTATGTCAGCAATTAAACCTCTTAAATCTAATAACCAAGTAAGACGTTTATTGATCATTCTTTCTAGTAACTTGCATAAGCAGCTAGTTAGAGAGATAGGCCTATAACTTGTCGGGAGTTTTTTATCTTTACCAGGTTTAAGTACTGGTACTATGATAGCAAGTTTCCACAACTCAGGACAATACCCTGCTGACCATATCCGGTTATAGAGTGCCAACAATTGAAGTTTGGCAGAGCGACTTAATTGCTTAAGCATAGCATTGTGTATCGAATCGACACCTGGAGCAGTATTGTGTGCTTCAGATAATGCCGAGTTAAATTCCCAAACACTAAACGGTGCATTATATAATTTATCTTTAGCAGAGACAAATGACAGAACGTTTTTCTCCATGTTAGTTTTAATATCTCGGAAATTTTTATTGTAATTATCATCGCTGGAAGAGTCAAAATAAACATCGGCCAGGATATTCAAAATGTCAAGGGGATTGGTAATAATTTGATCACCCGAAAATAACCCACTAATTGGTAATGACGCGGTTTGGCCAGAAATTTTTTTGACTTTTTTTCACACCTTCCCGACGGAGGTTCTCGAATTAATAGAAGTAACATATTCTGACCATGATTTTCTTTTAGCTATTCTGCATGTTCTTCGAGCAACAGCTTCTGTTGGAGAGTGGTTAAATCTACGAAAAGATCGGCGTTTGTTCAGTTTAGCTTGCTCACAATCAAAATTCCACCAAAGAACGGGCTCTCTGCGAGGTTTTACGGAAGATAACGGTATACTCGCATGTGCTGCCTGTATGATAGAATCGGTATAAGTTTCAATATCTTTGTCAATAGTGGCTTCGACACTGTCATCGTAATCAAACACTTGAACAAACATATTTCAATCGGCATCTTTTATTCTCCAATTTTGATGACGGTTTTTATTAATTACATGACCAAGCACGCGAATGTGTATGGGAGAGTGGTCACTATCATAAAGATATTCCGAGACTTCCCAATCCAGCAATGCTGCGATACTTGGAGAACAAATGGTAAGGTCAATAGCCGAGAACGATCTATTGGCCACGGAAAAGTAGGTATTGTTACCTTTATTTAAGATAACTAAATCCGTTTCTGAAAAAAGATTGGCCAAGGTACGAGCTTGCACATCTGTTCGACTTGAGCCCCACATAGTGTTATGAGCATTAAAATCGCCCATTAGCAGGAATGGGGACGGAAGTTGTTCAAGTAAACGATCAATCAAACGAATGTCCAAACTGACATTTGGCGGAATATAAATTGAGCAAATGGTCAGTGAAAAAGGGATATGTAGTTGAACGGCTACTGCTTCTAATGCAGTGTTGACACGGAGTTCTTTACTGAAAACCGTACCACGAACCAATAAAGCCGTTCCACCATGAGCACAATCAACATTTGCACGATCTTTTCTATAAATAGTATAACCACAAAGATTAACAGAACATTTAACCTTAAAATTTGTTTCCTGTAAAGAAACGCAGATAGGTGAATTTTTGGCTAATAATATTTTGAAGGATTTGTAGTGTGAATTATATCCGTTGCAGTTCCATTGTATAATACTGTTATAATGTTGATACCATTTTTAGTGTTATATTGCGAATGTAATTTTAACTCTTTGTTTATTAGCGTTTTTTTGTTTAACTTCTGAATTATCGTCTGGGAGAGTAGAACTCCCACTAATTGGCATAATTTCATCTGTCAGAGTAGATGGCGCGGAAAGAACTTCCACACCCATCGACTCTAACGACACGTCAATATTGGGGTCTGTGGGCGCAGAATCGCTAGAAACCTGCACCTCAGGTGGCGGTAGCCTAAACTGGGCTGCCGTCTTTGCAGGCTTTGATTTAGACTGAGCTTTTGCCTGTTTAGGCTTTGACTTGGAAGTCGCAACCTTAATTGGTTTTGGCCTAATACGAGCTAATGCCTTAGATGGTTTAGGCTTTAAATAAGCCTCCATCTTGAGTAGTTTTGCTTGAAGTCCCATTCGTTGTGACCTTGGACCGGATTGGGCCGTGGTCAGTTTTGGTTTTGAGCCTGATGGGCCCGCAACCGGTTTTTGACCTTTCACATTAGAGTCCTTGTCATTATTTAAAGAAGTTTCTGCAATAACAGTAAATTTCATAATTGGTGGTTGTTGAACAGTAGGCGTTTCAACAACTGCAGCAAACGATCTAGAAAAGGTAGGAGCCGTAATTGCTCTATTCCTCTTTTGAGCATCAAAGTAAGAAAGTTTGTCTGTTACTCTGATCTCGGCTATCTTCCTTTCCTCTTTAATTTTTAGACAATCTCGAGAATAGACAGGATGCTTACCACCACAATTCACACATAAAGGTGAACTGTTGCATGGATTGGGGTCATGTTTCTCCTTACTACATTTTGCACATGTTGCAACACCTGGACACCTAACTGCAGTGTGTCTAAAACGTTGACATTGGAAACATCTCATTGGGTTAGGAATAAATGGACAAACCGGACGAGTAACATATGCCACCTTGACTTCATCTGAGGGCCGTTCGGAATCGAATGTTAAGATCATACTATACCGTTGCCTGAGAAGGACGTATATTTGCAGTCTCTTAAAGAATTTAAAGCAAGTTTAGTGTTTTAATTATTCTATACATGTTTTTACAATGGGAAGAGCAGATTTAAGATCTTTAAGTGAGGATCCAATTATTTCTTTATAAAATATATAAAGAAGAGACAAAATGTCCTCAAAGTTAAAAATCAATTAGTTTAAATAAATAAAGCCATACTGATGAGAGGTAAACCTCGAAACGCGTCTATGGATGTTTTTTAGTTTAGAATATTTTTTCATAAATTTAATTTTTTAATGTAATTATCTCTTTCTTAAAAAGCCCCGATTTCAAGGAACTAGTGCAAGAAATTGTTAAACCACTGAAAGAAACTATCTCTAAATTAACAAAGGAGATAAAGCAGTTAAGAGAAAATGATGAAAACGTAATGAAATTACATATCAATAACATAGATGTAAGAAATACAGATTTAAAAATTGCATCAAATATAAATAATACAGAGAATGCTAGCGATGTATTAATCAAATATTCTGATGTTACAAACACTGACAAGAAGACAAAAAATGTCTCAAGTAAATCAAACACAATATCAGTGGAAAATAAAAATTTGCCCGTGAAACTGAGAAGCGATAGTATTTTTATTGAAAATAAAAAAGCGAATAATATAGTAAATAAAAATGAAGAATGGAAACCGATAAATAGACGTCGGCCTAATAAGAAAATAAATGTTACTTATGGAACATCAACTGATAGTGCATTGAAGAGTGCACCTAGGTATTATCACTACCACATAATAATATGTCGATTAGATATTGAAACAACTGCTGACAATATAAAGGCTCATTTAACAACATTATATGTAAATACTGCAACCTGTGATAAACTGCAGTCAAAGAACCCGGAAGAATATTCTTCTTTCAAAGTTACCACACCTATGCTATATGACGAAATAATAACTAATCCTAAAAATTGGCCAAGAAATGTAGGAATAAGCCGTTTTCTTTTTACCACGAAAACAGCACCCCACAAAGCCGTAGAAATAAATAATTTACATACTGATCAACCAAATTTAAAAAACACTGCAAAGACTTTAAATATTTTATATCAAAACACTCAAGGGCTAGCAAGTAAAGTTTATGAACTAGAAGTACTCCTACATGAAAAACCTTATGACATTCTGTGTTTTAACGAACATTGGTTAACAGAAATAGAAATAAGCACTTTAAAAATTAATGAATATATTGTAGCTTCACATTTTGCAAGAAAAAAATTTGAACGTGGCAGAACTATTATTTTAACTCATAAATTGAAAGGAAGATGCATTGATGTTATGAATAATCTCTCAATCAAAAAAGACTGTGAACTATCATGTATGTTTATAGACAATTTTAATTTATATGTATTATGTGTGTATCGTTCGCCTCTTGGCAATTTTAATATGTTTCAAAACATCTTATGTCAAGCTTTGGACAATATAGATGTAATAAACAGGCATGTGGTCTTAACTGGAGATTTTAATGTTAATTTTAATTCAAACGACAAAAGATCTAGTCAAATATGTGATATACTTGGTACATATGGCCTCAAGAAAGTAGTAAACTTTGCTACTCGCAAACAAAATTGTATTGACAATATTTTTGTAAATGTTGATATTAATCTTCTAAAGGTTTTTCCACTGAACGCCGGTTCATCAGATCATATTGCTATTTCTTCAGAAATATCTCTAATAACGCAAAATTCAAATTCAAACAAACTTAAAATCATCAAATATCAGCCGGTAACTCAACATGGACTTTTTAAATTTTATCATTGTTTGGAGAGCATAAATTGGGATTTTCTAGACACTAATACTACAATTGAAAATAAAACAAATAAGTTTATAAACATAATTAAATCATCAACTGACACATCATTTCCAATCAAAACTAGCCAAGGCAGGAGATGTAAAAACTTATCATTAAATTGGTTTAATGATGATATTAAAATCATGAGAGAAAAGTTAGAATTATTATATCATATAAAAACTCAATTTCCAAATCCAAATAACATTCAAGTCTACAAAGCTTATAGATGCGTTTATAATAAACAAATTAAAAACGCAAAATCTAAAGCAAATTCAACGTACATTAAAAATGCAGACAATCGAGGGAAAGCAGTATGGGACATAATCAACAACCATAGGAAAATAACACCTCGAGAAAGTACACCATCTAACTTATAGCCGTATTCTGAACATTTTTTACAGCGGTGTTAATTAACATTTTGAACGTTGCTAAGCAATATTTAAAAAACTCGATTCCTGATTGGTTAAAAATCAATTTCTACAGCGATGTTAGCTAACATCGATGTTAAAATATGTTCAGAATAGACCCATTAGATGCTTATGATTTTAATACTTTTTTCAGTAATATAGCAATAAACATTCAAAGCTCTATTCCATTGGGAAGTCATCATCCAATGGACTTTTTAAAAACAAAGCCTAGCACAACTTTTAATTTTAAGGAAGTCTCGTTAAATGAGGTACGTGATACTATAAATGCATTAAAAAACAAAAACAGTAAAGACATATATAATACAAACGCCAGAATGATAAAACAAGTAAAAAATATTATAGTAAGTCCTCTTACTAAATTATTCAATATTTGTATTAGAAGTGGATGTTACCCAAGTGCTTTCAAAGTTGCTAAGGTTATTCCTATATTAAAAAAAGGATCTGCAGATGAGTGCAATAACTACCGGCCAATTTCATTAATTTCTTTAATATCAAAAATTTTTGAAATTTTATTAAAAAAACAACTAGTGGCATATTTCGAAAACTATAAAATTTTAAATGAAAAACAATTTGGTTTCAGAAAACACAAATCAACTACTATGGCTATAAATTATTTTGTGGAGTGCGTAGTTGAGGGTCTTGAAAAGAAACAGCATTTTGGTTCTATGTTTTGAGATCTCAGCAAGGCCTTTGACTGCGTACTTCCGAATATACTTATTGAAAAGGCTGCTTTCTACGGAACAGAAAGAACTAGTCTAGAACTGTTGCATTCATATCTGACAGGTAGAACTCAACAGACATTCTTTGATGAAACTTTGTCACCTGTTTGCAAAATTAGTTGTGGTGTTCCGCAGGGATCTGTGCTTGGGCCCTTATTGTTTTTAATCTATGTAAATGACATAGTAGAAGCAATTCCAAATACAATTCTTTTTGCGGATGACACTACAATTATCAGTAGGCACAATAATAGGAACACATTAATGACAAATATGACTGAAATACAAAATAAAGCCCACGATTGGTTTACAGCAAACAAGCTTCACTTAAATAACAGCAAAACAGCATATATGTATTTCACTCTAAATCATGAAAAATTTCTTGAAAATCCTCAATCAATCAAGTTTTTAGGAACACACATAGATCCAACTTTAAAGTGGGATTATCATGTTCAACATATGTCAAAAATCCTGTCGCGAAACATATTTGTTTTGAGAGCACTTGGCCCAATTGTACCGCAAAGCGTTATAATGACCGCATATTACTCAATGTTTCAATCTATAAGTTCATACGCAATACTAGTATGAGGACATTCTCCACACGCAAATGATATTTTCAAAATGCAAAGAAGAGCAGTTCGTGTAATATGCGGTTTAAATTATAGAGATTCAGTTGTAGGGAAATTCAAGGAACTTCAAATCCTTACAATACCATCTCTCTACATTTTTGAATGCTTATTACATGTAAAACGTAATGAAAATAACTATACTAAAATTAGAGAAATAAACTCATATAACACTCGGTTTGGAAATAATTTGATACCGGAGTTCAGCAGAATAACCAAAACTAGAACTGGCATTTCACACTATGCACCCATTTTTTGGAATAAATTACCAATTGAAACTAGAAATTTTCAGTTTAAACAATTTAAATTTGCTATAAAAAACAGTCCTTTAGTGTGAATGTTTTAGCATAAATGACTTTACATTGACACATGCAAACAATATGTTTTAGTCACAATTTTGTATCTTTTAACGTTTTTATATTATACTTATATAATTTATGCATATTTATACTTTTTTTAATGTGTATCTTAATTTTATCGATGACCTGTGTACAAATTGTATTTTTTTAACACCAATAAATATCTATCTATCTATCTATCATAGATGTTGTATCTCTGACCTCACCATCTTTTCTACGGGTTAGTTTTTAATATCGATAACGCCTTGCTGCGACGCTAGTTCTTGTTTGCATTCGTCAACTGTTGTGTATAACAACTCATACTATGAAATAACTTCCTTAGAAATACTTAACAATTTATGCTGCTCAACTGTCACCGCAATATTACCTAACGACGTGCATTCCTGCATTTTACTGCTCTGCATTTTATCTTTTACTTCAATAAGCAAGGTACCGTCTCTTAACTTCTTACATGAATTTAAAGTTCCATTAATAATACTGAAAATGGTCCTATGAATTAAATAGGGAAAAACAGCCTTTAAACTCTGGCCACTTTCCGTACATCTTACTATCAAATATCTTATAAACTTTCTAATTGCACTACTACAAACTTCTTTAGCTCTCTTGTCCGTAAACGGGCGAGATCGTTTGGTTGGAGGTTTAGAATCTACCATAATAAACTCCGTCAAATTCATCGCTCAATCTCCCCACCCACCACGGAGCCACATATGGGACGCTACATCACAAACTGATGCAGTTGCAAGGATTAATCAAGCGATATAGGTTTTATAGATGTAAATGAAAGACTTCCGCGAACACAAAGAATACTATCGGGGTCCAACCGTAGCACATTGTGAACTTTCCATCTATTACCACATAAATAATTCCTCACCCTCAAGTTAAATAACGAGCTGAGTGGTTAAAACTGGGTTAGGTTTAACCTCCCGTTTTACAAGAAACTAGGGCCAACGCAGTGTGTTCGAACTAATACTCTTTTAAACTTGAGTATTAGCGCCTCAACTACCAGGATCCCCTTTTCCTGACTTTTGGGTCACCGCGCACGGCACACACGTAGGTGAGTTACACAACGTGTTATGTGAAAATTGTCAAAAATAAACTCACAATACAGTTTGACTTGTCCCTGACAAACTATTGTTTTTTTAAGGAGGTTTTCTCCTCGCCTATTGGTTGCTTTTTACGACCGGCAATGGGGCTAGCGGAAGTATTCTTTTGCACCACCCCTTCCCGCAAGAGCGATTCCATATACTGTGTTTACTTCTCAGGTATGATCTGATGGCCACGCCGATGGTTCTATTAGACCTCTCCGTAAAATTGACTTGGGGATAATAATAAGCGTTGTACCAAGGCTTCACATTATATTGTAAGCACAATTCTTTGAACATTTTACCAGCAAACTGTAACCCATTGTCCACCATAATTACAGAAGGGACGCCAAACACTAGGAAAATTAAACCCTAGATATACTCACAGACTTCACTGGCCGTGGCCCTCCTCAAAGGTTACATAAAAATAGCTTTTGTAAACAAGTCTGTCACAACCAATAGGTAGCTATTCCCATTTTTTGATAGGGGTAGAAGCCCAACTAAATCCGTTGATATCAGTTGAAACGAGTATTCAACCAGTGTCTGTTTTTCCATGGATCCGGCTCTAGCTTGGTTTGATGCCTTTTGGGCATCACAAACTTGACAGTTCTTGACGTATTTCATTATGTGACGTTGCATTTGCCGACGTTGGTTCATCGTGGCACTCCATTAATATAGACTTCCGGTCCCATCGCGGGATAACCTTCTCCCAGTCACTGGAATTCAGGGGACTCTGGTTTTTTCCCATAGATCTTTTGTAGAGGAGGTGTTCATTTACCTTCCAGTTTGAGTAGCTTTCTGGGTTCTTTGTTACTTCACCTCGCTGTATTGCGGACCAGACGTCATCAGGAGTTTCCGGAGTTCCGATGACCGCCACTGCTTTAGATAGGGCATCCGGTACAACATACTGCTTGCCTTTCCTGTGTAAGAACTTTATCTCAAACTGGCTAAGCCTCATCGCCCATATCTCTAATCGTCCGGCGAGATCTTTGAGGTTTTGTAGCCAGAAAAGCAAATGGTGATCCACAATTGCAGTAAATTAAGACTCCCTCTACATACATGCGGAATTTTTTGACGCCAAATAGCAATCCCAGGTATTCTTTTTCCGAAGTACTGTAATTTTGTTCAGCTTTTGTGAGGGTTTTATTTGCGTAAGCGATAACCTGGTCTCCATCCTTGCATAAACGTTGAGTTAACACGGTTCCTAATCCTACATCGGAGGCGTCGGCGTGGACTGTAAAAAGTTTGGTAAAATTTGGGTTAACCAATATGGGAGCGGAGATCAAAGCCTGCTTGATAGTTACGAACGCGTTATGTGCGTCCGCTGTCCACTTGATAAACCGCCTGTACCAGGAACATAATCCCATAAATCTCTTCACCTCGGTAGTTGTTCTTGGCTTGGGATAGTCAACCATTACTTTAACCTTATCTGGGTCAGTGTGGATACCTTTCTGGTCTATGACAAACCCTACATATTTAATAGACGTACGGCAGAATTTGCTCTTTTTGGGGTCGATTGTAAGTCCGTCTTCCTTCAGTACTGTGGACTTTCTTCAGTACTTGAATGTGTTTCTGAAACATCTTGGTGACAATAACTATATCGTCCAGGTACACGTATACGTTAGGTTTCATCTTGTAGCTTAGGACCAAATCCATCAACCTTTGTTGAGATTGAAACGCGTTGGCAAGACCAAACGGCATGACAGTGACTTTGAAAAGGCCTCTACCTGGTACATCAAACGCGGTTTTTTCTGCTGAGGCCGGCTTGAAGGGGATCTGCCAAAATGCATTCTTGAGATGTAATGCGAGTTTCTTAGCTTGCTAAGGATGTCATTGAGCAACGAAAGCGGGTAGGCATCCTTCTTTGTAACCGCATTTAATTTACGCCTATCGAAATAGAAGCGATATTTCTCCCAGATTAAGCATTTGGCCCAAATCTTCATTCACATGCTTCAACATGGTGGCGTTGTTTAATAGGGAGCGCGTCTCCAGTATCAATGCGGTATTTTACAAGATGTATCTTTCCTAACTCCCCGGTTTCTATATTCTCATATAATTTTTTGACACTTGCTAACTCACCGTTTTATGCTGTGGTTAACGAATGTTTGCCTTAAATGTTTTACACGGCTGAAGTGGCCTGTGAGCAGGTATCCATTAGGTTCCATGTATTGTCTCGGAAATTTAGGGCAATATTCTCCCTTTTAAAAAAGTCAACTCTTAAAATTAAACTGACAGGAAAAGATGGTAATCAGCACTTCCGCAACTACCCTTGATTCGGAGATTTGGATCGGTACTCAAACTTTACCAAATACCAGTCGTTTAGTGCCGTCGGCTGTAGCAATTTCTTTGACAGTGGTTTCATGCACTACTACGTTCAGTGCCGATAGGCACCAAGTCAAATCTTTCCCCATAATGGAAACGTTGGCTTCTGTATCCAGTAGTGCCAGCACGGTATGATCCATAATTTACATAAGGACGATTGTTCAAAAGTACTTTTGCAAAACATGGGTATGTTCTAAGTTGGTTGTAGAATTAGTTGATTATCTTTAATTGTTTTTTCTTTTCCGGTGAATTTCTGTTGGCCGATCTAGAGGAAGAGTGGTAATGGCCGTTGACCTCCACTCTATCCATTAGTTTTTTGACAGTTCTTGCAGGTTTTGAAGAATTTGCCAGGAATCCCACATTTATAACAGAACCTCTTGCGCTCTTCCTTGCAGGCCGGGAAGTTGTGTCCTGGCTTCTCGCAAATCCAACACATTCTTGACCGTGAGGGGTTGGAATTCTCAATTGTAGCAACGGTTCTCATAGTGAATTGGGTAGGTAGAGATTCTTCAATTTTGCAACACAACATGTTAAGCTCACTAAATTTTTTTACCTCGACAAGGCTCATACGAGCTACAAACACTGGTAATAAATTCTTTCTAACGTACTTTAGCTGCACTTCTTCTGCTGGTACGGCGCTCAGTTGCCTGAATAAGTTTTTCATCTCCGCATTATACATATATTCTCCTCTTCTCTGTTTACTCTCTCTCTGATAAATTCAAAGGCTTTATCATACCCTGTCGGTATGAACACAGGAGGATCATTAACTTTTCCGCAGCAAAGCGATGCGGTCAAATGATTGAACGACGTTCCGCTCCTACATTATTATAAATATAGTGTTAAGTTAATTAATATACATCGTTTAAGCACGGAGTGGTGGTTGGGAATATCAACGTGCGTTGCGTCAATTATATAAAAAAAAAAAATTGTATAACTGGACGCACTTTATTATTTTTTGTTTATTTTTTAATTAGTTTTGTGAAGTAAAGCGTTTTTTATGCATAAATTTGTTCTTCTTATTTTTGTTTCTGTTTTTATATATTCGTTTTATTGTTGCATCTGTTATTTATTTTTTTAGTTTGTAATTCTACTTTTTGCTTCTTTTTGTTTAAAATTTATATTTTTATTTATATTTCACCTGTTACGTAAACTTCTAATTTTTGGTAATTTGAATCTACTCTTTCTTCAATTTTAAATTTTGTCGGTTAACGTCATTAACTGATTGCCTCTTAATTTTCACATAAGTATCGCCTTTTGTCATTCAATACGTCCCCACCTCATTTTTTTAACTGTTTTTTGAGATCTTGTTTTTGTATCTTTTGTACTGCATTATGATTTTATTTTTTCTCTAACTTTCTGCTAAATACTGTGATTATTTTGTATCTGTTTTTATATTTAACCTCCTTGGATTCACCACTTATCCCAAATAAACCAACTCATCACGACAGAACACACATTTTTTTTCTTATTTAGAGACAACTGCGCTGTTAAAAGCCTATCAAATACTTATTTTTAAGTGAATATTAAAGTCAGGGGTATTAATAATGATGCCATATAAGTATTTGAGGTAAGGCTTTAATTCTAGTCTAAAAATTCGGTCTACTAACACCTGAAATTTTCCAGCGGCTCCACATAACCCGATCGACATTCTCTGAAATTGGAAAAACCCTCTTCCAGGAACAGCAAATGCAGTAAGGTTTTTATTCTCTTCTGCCATTAGAATTTGCCAATTTGCAGGCTTAATATCTAGACTATTAAAATAGAGTAAGTTCCATAGTTTTGTCAAAATCGAGATTATGTTAGGGATAGGATAAGCGCACAGTACCAATATTGCATTCAGTTTTCGGTAGTCTACATAAAAGCGGAAACTGCCGTCACTTTTGGAGACCATCAAGATTGAAGAGCTTTGCCCATTTGAGCTTTTCTCAATCACTGCAAGGTCTAACATTTCTGTTACTTTATGGTCAATTAACCGCTGCATATGAGGACTAACCCTATAATATTTTGTTTTTATCAGCGAACTATCGGTGATGATTCAATGTTCTACTTTTAACAAAAAAACCAACCGATCACCTTTTGTAACCTGAACCTTTCCTCTACGGATAAATCCGTAAAACATTTTATGGAGTATGCTACTAATCACTTTTTGTTCTTTTCCACAACATCATCACTACTCCCAAAAAACACTCCTCTGACCTTAGATTTAAAATGATTCCCATTCCCACCTAGAAGTTCCAAAGACCAGGCTATGGCTCAGTTCAGAGACCACGTATACATTAATTATCTTCATTTTTTCTTGCAGTTCGATGGGAATTATGATTTTGCCAGCAAAACAAATCGCTACTGAGTAAGTGACGCTACATTTCTTCATCTATATCTTTAAAAACCTTAACATTACCCAACTTGCTTTCTCAATAAAAACCCCTCTTGCGCCGAAGTCTAGTAACCCCATACACCCGCACCGATAGGTAAAAACACTCACCGTCCCTGACTGATTAAGTTTAAACACATGTTGTTAATATTGGTGTCCTTTCCTCTAACCAATTCTGTTTGGAAAACCCCTAGTTAGTCATTCAGCAATTCCGACGATCGGTTCCCTTGTAACTAGATTTTATGTGTCCTATCTTTCTACACCCAAAACACTTAGCTATATTCTCCATACAAAACCGAACTACGTATAACTTCTTTTGACAGCAAAAACATGTTCTGTCTGCCTCATTAATTTTCCGGCCTGAGTATCTTTGCGTACTTCCTGAGTAATCCTTTGTACCACCACTTGAAAAAGTTGAATTAATCCTCTTCTCGGGAGATTTAGGACCAGCATCTCCACTCTGATAGTGCGCACTATCCAGGTAAGTCTGACTTGGGCCTGGTTTTTCTAAGCCGCCCCAATTATTAGACATTACTTTGTTTATTTGGACTTTCCTTGTTAGCTACATTTTGGTTCACCAAAAACTCTTGGTTTAAAGGTAACAAGTTTCTCTTTAATATTTGCAGCTTAATTTCCTCTGAGATTTGTGTACTGAGACAATTAAAAAGATTATGATATGCTACGTATACGCCCATGAATTCATTCTCCCCTGGGTACAAGACGTTATTTGAGTCCAAAAGCGATCATTATAGTTTCTGGGCAAAAATTGCCCTCTTAAGCCTGTACAAAGATCTAACAAATTGTTTGCTTAAAACCATATTAGCGCGTTATCTCGCAAGATCTTTATTGCGCTATGAAGTAATACCGTTTTATTTACTCCTCTGGACTTGCCTAACTCTTTTACTCGCTCAATGAACCCATTTATGCTTTTGTCGGCGTTACCATGAAATTTTAAACCCCAAAGTTCCCACCTTTGCCTTTTCTATCTGTCCCGTTAGAGAAGGGTCGACAGCCAGACTAAATTCTAACTCCAGATCAGGTGCCAACACCTAATCTACTCGATTTCAAAACTCACTGTAAGGTATTAACGTTTGTGTATAAAGGCTTGCTCTAGATGTTTTTACTTCTTGTATTTTTGTCTGCAAATTTAGTCTCAAGATTCCAAATACTTGCCATCTCAAGCGCTTGAGCCATTGATTTCTGTTTTTGTTGTTCCCTCTCAAACGCTCACAAACACTTTGTTTGTCTACAAGTAAAAAGTGTCCCAAAATTAACGCAAGATTTGAATTAAATAGAAAACACAGTTTTTAGTCTTTGGATTGTAATTTTTTTATTAAATCATAAAGTACATAGGATAAGGTTATTTATGGAATAACAAATCTGGCAAATGGCCTCCACGGCTTTGCTGGCACATTTGCATTCTTTTGTCAAAATTTGCCATGACCATTCTGCATAAATGTGGCAGAATTTTGTTGATGCAGCGTTAAATTTCTTTCCATAATGCATGGTTAATTGTGGGCTTGTTAACATAGACCTTTGACTTCAAATAACCTCATAAAAAAATCTAATGGTGTTAAATCGCACGATCTATGGGTCCAATTTTGATCAACAAAACGAGATAGCACACAACCAGGAAATGTCTTATTTTTGAGATATTGTTCAATATCATAGCCTGTGCCAACCTACAAATTGGACAGTTTGTCCAAACCGTAGGTTAGAACAGACCTATTGTATCGTGTAAGGCTCCATTTTTACTAATTCTAAATAATTTAATCATCCTGTATACGCACCCTCTCGCTGTATCTCCATAAGAGCCCCTAGTGTGTGAGTGAGAACCGGAAGTCGGAAATGGTAGGATGGAGAATATGAGAAGGGGAAATTCCAATGTTCTGTCTCAAGTGTGCGAGTGCAACGCGCGATACCAAAACGGCACTGTGACGTGTGGCGTAAGAGGCAACCCAAACAGCAGCAGCAGCAGCATGCAAACGAGCATATATACAGAGTAGTCGAAAGACTTTGTATATACAGGGTGTGTCAAAAATAAATCAGAATCAAAAATGGCCACCGGATATGCAACTTTCGGTGTTGCAAATAGAGCCTTCATTGTACTCAAATGAAAGTGCTCGACGCGTAGATTACGAATCTAAAATAAAAAGTTCTATTTGACCTGCTCACCTTTTTGACATGTAAACAATTAAACACCGGTGGGATCAGCAGCCTATGGTAAACTATCTGCTACCGAAGGAAGGGGTACGAATAGCAAATGTGCAGTTGTTTAGGAATAACCAAATCTTTAGTTTATTACTGGTAATGAAGTAGTATACGTCATGTCTGTCGACTCGAATTTTTTCGAAGAAATTCTTGAAGATTTTGAAAGTTTTTCACACCAAGAATCACGTTTGATTAATGAAGTAAAATATGCTCTTACTAAAAATGTTAATGTGTCGGTTGGGTTGAGCCCTAAGAGAGGGTTTTATCACTGTGTAAAATTATCAATGCAACAGAAAAACATTTAGTTTATACAAGACGAATGGAATAAAGTTATTCAATTTAAAGAAGAAATTGGTGATTATCTCAGGTTAAAGAGAAAACCACAACTCGGTAGACAAAAGCAAAAACGAGTTTGTAAATCTTGCAATCAAAAGATAAAGAACAACGATGTTAATGTAGTGAGTGGACCATCTAAAACTATAGAGGTAAAATTTAATTTTTTAATTTAATTAGTAATTAATTTAAATATAATTATTTACAGGTGTTCGAAAATTGTAAATTGTATTTTGAAGATGTGTGTAAAAGGCAAAAGGTTGTTGTTGTTGAAAAAAATGACAATGGACAAAGTAATAATGAAAACCAACGCAGCTATAGAAGCTTATTATGTAGACCAGTTGACAGAACAACACATTCAATATTTACCAAAATGCTTAATATTTAAGTTAATTTCATAGGAAATAGAAAACTTTTGGAACTTTGTACCAGATTGTTACAGAAACATGATTGAATTACAACAACGCCTACCATGCTTCAAACATTATAATATTTCTAGTTTTCACACACACATAGATGGTCCCGCACCTTCTAAAATGCATTGTCATTTGTGTATATATGGAGAATACCTTACTTCAAGAGATCAGATAGATGGATCACCCGCTCCAAAATACTTATATTATGAACAATCCTGTGCAGAATCAAGGAAGTTTTGCCGAAGACTCGTGTTGTACGTTTATAAGCATTACCAGTGAAAAATGTTCTATTGAGGAAGAAAATATTAAAATTATATGTATATTAGATTTATTATTTGTAATTAATTTGTTAGTGCATATGTTTCCACCTATAATTTGGGGGTAAAATGCTATAAAACAATAAATTATGCTTTATATTATTATAGATATTATTTTGATTCTTCTATTAAACTTTATGTTTTACATATTAAAATCAAATAAACAAATTAAAATAAAATATTAATTTATTAATTATTCCTTATATTTTTTTAATTAAAAAATTAAATATTTAAAAAAATATGTTGATTCAATCATCAGCTAAATTTAAATATCTTCATCATAGTTATTAGAGTTACTGAAATCAAATTTATTGGATACTAATGTTTGCAAAAGTTTTTGAAGTTGCAGTAGTAGTCCCTCATTTGGACATTGTATTCCAAATATTGTAAGTTCAATATTACCAACACGAGAAATTGTATTAGAAAATTTGTTATATTCATAAAACATATTTTTTTATTAAAAAACACAAACGACCGTTAGAAAATCGAAAAACTGAATCTATTTTTGATGGAATTTTTCCAAAATCATCGATTATGGTACCAACGGCTTTTCTGTGATAACTACACTCATCAACTTGTAAATAATATCCATCATCGTAAAAATACAAATGTTTTACCGCTATTTGAATTTACAATTCCAGTAATATTAGCTTCCGTATCAGGTCTCCAAATGGCTGTATTTTTTGTATGACTTAATTGAAAAGCTGTAAAATTAATAAAATACATTTTTTTATCAACAATTGTAACAATTTGATCGTTAAGACTTTGATAAATACCAGTAATTTTAGTAAAATTATGAGGTAAAAACGGAAACCATGTTGTGTTCAGTTCAGGACGTTTATATGTATGTTCATTTAAATGTTTACTCCATACCCATAATTTGTAAAATACATATAAACGATTTTTAATAATTATGAATGTATTAACCCTTTTCAAAACACATAAATTTGGATAAGTCTCAATCTCAGTTTTAACATTTGATTTTTCTGTAAATATTTTATTTTGAGTAATAGTTGTTGTTGTTGTTGTTGTTGTTGTTGTTGTTGTTGTTGTTGTTGTTGTTGTTGTTGTTGTTGTTGTTGTTGTTGTTGTTGTTGTTGTTGTTGTTGTTGTTGTTGTTGTTGTTGTTGTTGTTGTTGTTGTTGTTGTTGTTGTTGTTGTTGTTGTTGTTGTTGTTGTTGTTGTTGTTGTTGTTGTTGTTGTTGTTGTTGTTGTTGTTGTTGTTGTTGTTGTTGTTGTTGTTGTTGTTGTTGTTGTTGTTGTTGTTGTTGTTGTTGTTGTTGTTGTTGTTGTTGTTGTTGTTGTTGTTGTTGTTGTTGTTGTTGTTGTTGTTGTTGTTGTTGTTGTTGTTGTTGTTGTTGTTGTTGTTGTTGTTGTTGTTGTTGTTGTTGTTGTTGTTGTTGTTGTTGTTGTTGTTGTTGTTGTTGTTGTTGTTGTTGTTGTTGTTGTTGTTGTTGTTGTTGTTGTTGTTGTTGTTGTTGTTGTTGTTGTTGTTGTTGTTGTTGTTGTTGTTGTTGTTGTTGTTGTTGTTGTTGTTGTTGTTGTTGTTGTTGTTGTTGTTGTTGTTGTTGTTGTTGTTGTTGTTGTTGTTGTTGTTGTTGTTGTTGTTGTTGTTGTTGTTGTTGTTGTTGTTGTTGTTGTTGTTGTTGTTGTTGTTGTTGTTGTTGTTGTTGTTGTTGTTGTTGTTGTTGTTGTTGTTGTTGTTGTTGTTGTTGTTGTTGTTGTTGTTGTTGTTGTTGTTGTTGTTGTTGTTGTTGTTGTTGTTGTTGTTGTTGTTGTTGTTGTTGTTGTTGTTGTTGTTGTTGGATCAATATGCGTTATATCTATTGAAGTGGAGCAGTAATATAGCGATTGATATAGCAGTATAAAAGCGGTAGCTATTGAAGAGCGCCTGATATAGAGAGCAGTATAGCGGAATAGCGAGCGGTATAGCGGAATAGCGAACGGTATATATAAGAAGCGCTCTCTATTACTCCGGAATGAAAACCTATTTTGATACAAACCAAAAGTTTTACGCTATTTTACCTCTCAAATGTCTTTTAGGGTTTGCTGAAGATTACAAAAAAGTAAAACAGGATTTTGTCTATGCAGCCTAGCGGGCGATAGGTGAACTAAAGTTGTTGTTGTATCGAACGATAGTTGAACTATTACTTGCAGAAACCTGTGCAGGAATCAATCGACTTTTCGTTTTAACATCGAAGGAAAAAATCCAAGCCAGATGGTTGGAAAATAATTACCACTCAAATCCATATTTTGAAGGAATTGTTGATATGGCCGAGATTGACAACATCTTTTACGGATTTACTCAGAATTTATCCAATGTGATGTGCGTGGTCAAGGGTGTTCCAAAAGAAGATTTTTTAAAAAGATTTTTCGAATTTTACCATATTAAATTTAGAGGGTGAAACTAACGCGCCAAAGTTTGAAAAATGTACTCATTTCTGTGCAAATCACACGGATAAGTTTAGTAGTTGCTCATTTAAAAATGTAAAAAAAAATTGTACTTATTTAAATGATTATAATATTAAATGTAACTTATTGTGTAATTGTAATGTTAGATTGTTATGTGACATTTTTTATTGATAAACGTACAAATTTATCTTCTAATTTTTTTTTTAAATAATAAATGTGTTATTAAGATGTTGTGTTTAATTTAACTACTTTTATATACAATATACATTTTTAACATTAATTTTACATCCTGTTACTTCAGATTATGTTATAATTTCCTGTTGAAAATTAGTGATATGTTATCATGCATGTTGTTATGAAATAAAGAAATAAAACGCAGTTATAACATATATTTGATTTTCTTTTATTTATTGATTTATAAAATACATATGAAATTATAATTATATTATTATATATTATATATATATATATATATATATATATATATATATATATATATATATATACATATATGGGTAATTCCATTACTTTTCGACCAGTTTGAAAAAGTCGACCTCTTTGATTTTGCTCAAATTTTCAGGGATCAAAATATAGATGAAAAAAATGAGATTTCCAAAATTTTGGACCTTAGAATATTGCCTGTTCAAAATGACACACATTTGAAGGTCAGAAATTTTACAATAAAACGTAATTTTTAGCTTAATTTGTATCTCAATTTTTGGGCTTCTGGAAAATGATAAAAAGGTCTACGATAGCTCAAATTATTCCTTATTACATGTACTTTAAAACCCATATTATTATGTTTAATATCGTGGCAGTCATTTTGATATATTAAGCTTAAAACATTATTAAAAAAAAAACCGTAAATTTAGCAAAATCGCAAAACTTTGCTGTCTTTAAACCGTTCTAACTTTGTCAAATCTTAACAAAATTTGATTTGCAAGGTCTAGATTTCCTCGTGTTTAATCTCTTTTTGAAGTGATCACACAATACTTATAGAATTAATACGTATACACCATTATTTTGATGCAAGAAGTTGCACATGTTTTTGCGATCTTCAAAACTTGTAATTTTCAGGTCCCGAAATAGCGCTGTCACCCTATGTCGATTTTAGTCAAAATTTCAGTAAATACTCTTTAGAACACAAGAAAAAAGGTTATTCATATGAGAAATGGTATATCGGGCATTATCAAGAAATTTTTAATATTCAAATATTGTCAAAATCGGCAAACCGCACATTTTTGTATCTCAATTTTTGAGCCTCTGGAAAAAGATAAGAAGGTCTACGTTGGCTTAAAATATTTCTTATTGCATGTACTTTAAAACCCATATTCGTATATTTAATGTTGGGGCAGTCATTTTAATATATCAAGCTTTAACTATTAATTACAAAAAAAAACGTAAATTTTGAAAAATTGCTAAATTATGCTTTGTTTAAACCGTTCTAACTTTGTCAAATCTTGAAGAAAATTGATCCACGAGGTCTAGATTTCTTTGTGTTCAATCTTTCTTTCAAGTAATTACACTAGACTTATAGAATCAATTTATATTCACCACTATTTTGATGCAGGAAGTTGCACAAGTTTTCGCTATTTTCAAAACTTGTAATTTTCAGGTCCCGAAAAAACGCTGTTACCCTATGTCGATTTTAGTCAAAATTTCAGTAAATACTCTTCAGACTACAAGAAAAAAGGTTATTTATATGAAAAATGGTATATTGGGAATTATCAAGAAGCCATTGAGAAAATGCAAGTCGTTGTGCTACGTCGCCTGGTTGTAGGTGTTTTACTTTTGATAATAATATGGGTGAACATTTTCACTAAAAAACGCGTCAAAAAAGTTGTTTTCTGTCAGGAAATCTCAATTGCTAGGGCATTACCATTACAGAGTCCGTAAACAAAAATTATATTTGCGTATTCTCTATTTTTATCAAATTTCACTAACCAAACCAAAAAAACTGTTTTAACAAGTATCAAAAGCTTGCATCAATGCACACTTGTTAAAGTAATGTTGTTTTGTTTGTGTTTTTTTGCTAAATAAAAAGTTTTTTAAATATTTTGTATTTGTTGACTATCTCAAAAACAAAGCAAGATAGACAAAAAGTGATTAAGATTTTCTGATTTTTGACGATTTTTGAATATAAAAAAACTCTTGATAATGCCCAATATACCATTTTTCATATAAATAACCTTTTATTAGTGGTCTTAAGAGTATTTACTGAAATTTTGACTGAAATCGACATAAGGTGACAGCGGTTTTTCGATACCTAAAAATTACAAGTTTTGAAGATCGCAAAAACATGTGCAACTTCCTGCATCAAATTAGTGGTGAATATGTATAGATTTTATAAGTCTTATGTGATCATTTTAAAGATAGATTGAATACAAAGAAATATAGACCTGGTGGATCAAATTTCTTTAAAATTTAACAAAGTTAGAACGGTTTAAACAAAGCATAATTTTGCAGTTTTGCTGAATTTACGGTTTTTTTTGGAATAATGTTTGAAGCGTGATGTATCAAAATGACTGCCCTAACATTAAATAGACAAATATGGGTTTTAAAGTACAAATAATAAGAAATATTTTGAGCCATCGTGAAACTTCTTATCTTTTTCTAAAGGCCCAAAAACTGAGATACAAAAATGTGCGGTTTGCCAATTTTGACAATTTTTGAATATTAAAAAATTCTTGATAATGCCCGATATACCATTTCTCATATAGATACCCTTTTTTTTTTGCTCCAAAGAATATTTACTGAAATTTTGACTTAAATCGACATAGGGTGACAGCGCTTTTTTGGGACCTGAAAATTACAAGTTTTGAAGATCGCGAAAATATGTGCAACTTCCTGCATCAAAATAGTGATGTATACGTATTGATTCTATAAGTCTTGTGTGATCACTTTAAAAACAGATTAAACACGAGGAAATCTAGACCTTGTGGATTAAATTTTGTAAAGATTTGACAAAGTTAGAACGGTTTAAAGATAGCAAAGTTTTACGATTCTGCTAAATTTACGGGTTTTTTTGGAATAACGTTTGAAGCTTAATATATCAAAATGACTGCCACGATATTAAACATAAAAATATGGGTTTTGAAGTACATGTAATAAGAAATAATTTGAGACATCGTGGACCTTTTTATCTTTTTCCAGAAGCCCAAAAATTGAGATACAAAATAAGCTAAAAAAGACGTTTTATTGTAAAATTTCTGACCTTCAAATGTGTGTCATTTTGAACAGGCATTATTCTAAGATCCAAAATTTTGGAAATCTCATTTTTTTCATCTATATTTTGATCCCTGAAAATTTGAGCAAAATCAAAGAAGTCGACTTTTTCAAATTGGTCGAAAAGTAATGGAATTACCCATATATATATATATATACATATATATATATATATATATATATATATGTTAACCCGGCAAGTCGGGCTCGTAAAATATATATTTATATTATGTCATATTCTAATGTATTTTGTCAAACTAACCTCCTAGGGACAAACAAACCCTTGTCTATTACTTCAAATAAAAAAGAATTTGGTCGTTAATGTTGCCGCCAATATCAGCCATGAAACAGCCAATTTTTTTAATATAGTTTAGGAAGTTTATATATTTTTTCAGGATCTATCAAAAGATGGGCTATTATTAAAAAAACATGTACCTAATCTTAATTTAAAGCCTTTAAGGTCTGGTCTAGCAGAGTTGGTGCTGGGAAAAGATATAATATGGACAAAATCTTTGATGCTTTTCTGGAAATTGCTAATGTATCTTTAATTTCGGATATAATAACAACTCGCTAAGTTAATTCATTGGCATTAATCATTCAAAATTATAAATTTATTTGCTCTACTATTTTTTGGTTTAAAATTTTAAACAAAATTAACACATTGCGTAAAATGATGCAAAATCCAACGTATTAACATTAAGTTTTGTGTAAATAATCTTAAAAAATTAATTACCGAGTTTGAAAATTACCGCTACGATAAATATTTTGAAGAATGTTAGAACAACCAAAACAATTTGCTAATGATGTTAATGTTGATTGTGGTTTTTCACCAATTCAGTCAATTTGCCCACAAAAAACCTAAAATTTTTGCATATTTACTAGACCCAAAAGCACATTATAAAGTTAATTTCTTCTATTTAATTTTGGAGCAAAGATTAACATCTTTGCAAAATAAATTTGAAGAATTAACCACGTTTGATAATGTTTTTGGCTTTTGTGATTTTTTTAATTGCTCCATAACAGAAGATTTGCATATGAAATTAAAAGACGATAGCATAAGAGAAGCTGCTAATGGTATTGATCTTTTTAATAAGTTAAAAGCTATAAAATTACATTTACAATCAATTTCATCAGAGAAGCCCCACATTAAATTTGAACCACAGAGCATTATTCAATATCTATTTGAAAATGAGTTGATTGCCTATTTTCCTAATTTATCAATAGCTATTAGAATATATCTAATTTTACCGGTGTCAGTAGCAACAGGAGAAAGGTGCTTTTCTAAGCTAAAAATTATTAAAAATTACCTCAGTTTATTAATGTAACAGGACAAGTTATCAATTATCAATGATAACAATTTAAAATTAAATATTGGATGATTTACCAATGAAAGACCTAATCAAAGAATTTGCAACCAAAAAAGCAAGAAAAGTGCAATTTTGAATATATACTTTTAATTTTTTATTATGAAGTTTTATTTATATAACTGTCAAAAAAAAGTAAATAGTTTGGTGCACAATTTTAAAAGAGTGACATATTTAAAGTAGTTACATAATCCCAGACATTTATAAAGACTGTATAACCTAACTAAGGTTTTGCTTTGGCAGGGGCGTAGAAGTTGTGTTTGCACAACGGCGCCAAATCATCTAGCGGCGGCACTGATTAGGAGCGTTTGCTCTCGAGAGGATTGGGAGCGTTTAATTTACTTTATAAACTAACCGTGCCATAGTATTTCAGTACTATCTTCATACGTAAAAACAACAACAATTTATTATTAAATTAGAAGATTAATAAATAGTTTGCAAAACAAATTTGAAAAATGATCAAGCAATTCGTTATTTTGCCGAAAGGTTAAATTAGAAACCTATTTTATTTACTTTTTATTTTAATACATTTGGTTCTTGTCTAAGTTATTTACAGTTATGGCTAAACGCCCCCAAAACTACAAATTGGTTATGTTTAGGGGCGTCTAACCGCATGCTTATCATATTGAGTTTAAATGTTTACCGCTAGGGCTATACTACAGTTCACGGCTTTGCCGTAAATGTGTAAACGACTCTAGAGCGTGTTATGTGCAAATAAACGCTTCTAAAACGTATATTGTGCAAATAAACGCCTCTAAAACGTATATTGTGCATATTAACGTTTTTAGAACGCAAGCTTTCACGATCTCATTTTTCATACACGTTTAGTTTGATAATTAAACATTAACAATAGATATGGTATAATTGACTTACCATTAAATAATCTAACTATAGATAAACTAACAAAAAATATAGAATATTATTTATTTCAAATTAGAATACATTAACTAGTTAAAATTATAGCCCGTGTTAAGCCTGCGTTTGAATCAATTACTTATCATTGCAAAAAAAATGCAATTTAGTTTTAGGCATTGAAATAAGTAGTTCTAAAAATAGACCTATTCTTAGTATTGAATGAGTATTATGGTTAAAAAAAATTGAAAGTTTGTTGACATTGCCACTGCAATGCAAGGGTAACCAAACATTTTATTTCAACAAATTATGTATAATGGTTACGTAAACGTGAAAAAAGATGTTTTAAAATTAGCAATATTACTTTTTTAATAATTTAATTAAATAAATTATTGATTATAAATATTATAATAATTATAATCGGTATTAATTGAAGATTATTATTATGGAATTTATTTTTCAAGTGGGATGTTAAAAATAAAAATTAAACAACCATAAACGGCAGCCAAGACAATTTTTTTTGTTTAATAGTTTTTTTTTTATTTACAGCTATTTTTTGTTAAAGCTGCCGATTATGATTAAATTTATTTATTTATTTTTAACATCTAGCTTGAAAAGTGCACACCATAATAATAATTTTAAAATCTAATCTGTTTATTTATAAGAATGTTGTTTTTCAATAGATTTTGATAATTTGACTTTCTTATTGTGTGTGGCATTCATAAATAATAAAATGTTGTGAACATCAATGTCATAATTGTGCCGCCTCTAACAGGAATTATGTTATTTTAACTTAATTATTGTAATGAACATACTTAAATACTTTTGTCTAACAAACTTTATTAAAAGTATACAATTTTGTGTATTAATGTTATAATTGTGTCGAATTAAGAAATTGTGCCGCGTTCTAACAAAAATTTTGTCATTTTGACGTTTTGATTGTAATTGTATACTTAAGTACCCCTGTCTACCAAAATTAATTAATAAGTTTTCAATTGGAATATTTCATCAACATGTAAATAAATAATTTCTGGGATTGTTTCTAATAGTGAATGCGTGAATAAGGCATTTGCAATTTTTATTATTTTATCTTTGACATTGATAGCATTTGAAAGCTGTTCAGCCATCCAATTGTTCTGATCAGCATAGAATAGAGTTGTTCGAAAATGCTTGAAATGGATGTATATATTCTTAACACATTCAACAATTTGAACTTCTTCTTGACTCTAATTACAAGTAAAATTTTATATTTAAAATTTAGTGTTTCATAAACTTACCGCTAATTGTGGAAACAAATTTGAGAAACTACGCACATTTGTCGTGATTGCAATTAAAAATAGCAGTTTATTTAAAAGCAATTTTACTTTATATCTGTATTACTCAAGGTGTGGCCTACAAATAAATTCAGTCCATTTAGTTCATGTGTAATAAGCTATGATTTTTTTGTTGTTGTCTACTGAAACATAAATATAATGTAATACGATTTAGTTAATGTAATTGCATGAATTTTTTATCACAAACGACAAATAATAACTGAACACGCAATAATATTTAAAAAAAGAATAAAGTATTTGTGTGCATCTTGTGTTCGAACTAGCAAAAGAACAAAATAATATTTAATTGTCAGTATGACAGTTTTTGTTCTATTGCACGCTACGTTTTTATTTACAAAACAATTTATTTTAAATTTTTACAGAATTTCAACATTGTTATCATATACGTAATGCATATAATTTATACAATGTTAAAACTTATTTTAGTTAGTAATTCCACTAAAGGATTTATTCAATAAGCTGCTCATATAAAAAATTACTTCTATTGCACAAAACGTTTACAAATAAATACTTAATTGCACCATGTAAATGGCTTATAACTTATGCAGCTTTAAAATTGTTGCCGATTTTTGTAGAATTGTTCATAAAAAAAGTTGTGCAGGTTTACCCTTTTTAGGAATTTTTAAGTTCTTTTTTTTTTCAAATTACTTTACTGCAAAAACTACTGCATATACAAAGTTTGGCTAAGATAATAAAACGTCAGTATTACGTGTAGTTGTAAAAAGCTTGGCTTAAATTGATATGTCCATTTAAAAGATATCAATTGTTTATTAAAAACACTTTTTTGGTCTTAACTTTGGACCCAATTAACCAATTTTTGTCCGAATTATTTAAATTATTTTATTTTATTGTTAATAACATACAATGTATGTATTGAATGTCTTAACTTTAAAATAATAGAATGAAGATGTTTTTAATATTTGTTTTGTATTACACTCAAAATGGCCGCCATAAAATAATTTGCTCCACTATAGAAACGCATCAATATAGGGAGTCAGGTATCTAGTTATAGTTAATTATACAGCAAACATTTAATTGAACTTTCCCAATTATTTTAATATACTATATATATATATGTGTGTGGCTATTGACAATTCTATTGTGTTGCGTTGTTTTTTTTAAGTTTTAAAATGTGATATTTAGAAACTACTTAATATGCAACAACAACATAAAAATACTTTTGAATGAAACCATACTTGCTGAAACATTGAACATTGATATTGAATATTTGCGGCTTATAATTCTCGTAAAATACTAAATTGAATTTGACAGTTTATTTTATGTATCAATAATACGGTCAAAAACATCTCTCTTAAAAGTTTTGGTCTTACATCTCTGAACTATCAGTGAATATGTCTGTATTTCGTTTAAACAATGTCCATAGAATAATCTATAAAAAATGCAAAAATCTGCAACATTACTACGATGTTGTCATTAGTCACTTTGGATAGTGTACATTCCGATGCTCCTCCCAATATAATATAAATTTTAATTTTCTTATTTTTAATTTTAGACCCAACAAACTATATAAATTCTTAAATAGCAAGAAATAAGCTATCTTTTGAAGTTCTCAGTTTGTAAATATATTTTACCTGTTTTGAGTAACGATATCCATCATCGTTATTTTAAATGGAACACCCTGTATATTTTTACATGTTTTGATTCAGGGTGAAATTTCTTTGTTTTCTGGTTGTGTTAGATAAACATGATCTTAAAGAAATACTAAGGCTTAGGATTATCAATGCTTGCCACAAAATATCTCCCAATTTGATATTAAATGCTAGTAATGGAGTAACTAAAAAATGTCAGTTCTGTATTCAACACGGTGGGAATAAATTTGAACAATATTTGTAGATATTATGTTTTGTGGTTTTTTTTTTCAAAAAATTATTCAGTATTTACGATTGTTTTTCTTGCACATTTCATAATTTATTTTTTTTAATTTCCATCTACAAATAAATAAATAAAATACACTGCTGTATGCAGAATTTCATCCTGAATCAAAATATGTAAAAATATACAGGGTGTTTTATTTAAAATAACGACGATGATGGATATCGTTACTCGAAACAGGTAAAATATATTTACAAACTGAGAACGTCAAAGATAGCTTATTCCTCGCCATTTAAGAATATATAGTTTGTTGGTTCTAAAATTTAAAATAAGAAAATTATAGCTTCCGGCTGCAAAAGTTGAACAGAATTAAAAAGCTCTTTACATCTACTAAGAAATCCTAAATTTCTAGATACTTTCAAAGCTATGCCAACAACATGTTTGTTCCAAAACAGATTATGTAAAATTGTAACCGTTAGAAGACAAATTAAAAAAGATTTTGATATGAATTTGTTGTTGAGTTTAATATTTAATATTGATAAAACCATGGATTTTAATTTTGAATCAAGACCTATCAAACGCTTTAGAATGTTTAAAGCTACTGCAAGATTTTTTCAAGGTTAGTTTAAAGTCGACTTCCATTTGTGATCTGTTGTCGAACGTTTTGATCAAAGTCAATATTAAATACTTGAGATGAAGTTATTTTGTTCTAAGGACTTGACAATGTAGAAATTAATATATTATTCAAAAATGTGGACAAGTTGGACAATAATGCAATTGGTCTATAATTTGAAGAATTAGACGTGTCTCTCTTGTTAGGTAAAATATTGGCAATTTTCCAACAAATTGGGAATGTTTTTTTTTTGTATAACAACAAATATATTTAAATAGGAGCTAATTCATTTGTTTTAATAATAATAGGCAGGATATTATCTATACCTAATGCCTTTGTAGTATTTAGTTTAAGAAGTTATTTTTTCACAACCTGTAGCCTAAAATGAATTGTAGCCATTAGTTTACCACTAACCGGCATTGTAAATACAGCAATAGCAGGATTTATATTAGTAGAATTAGATGCAAATTAGTTTGCAAAAATATCTGCTTTTTTTTTTGAATTCGTAATTACATGGTTTTGATTTCAAAGAGAGGGTAATCAAGATTTTGTACTACCTTGCAATGAATTTATGTGTTTTTGTTAACTTATTTAAACGATTTTTTTTTATTGAAGAGCTTTTTAGAATACTTTCATTGTCAGCTTTCCAATAAGACCACACAAGTTCAAACTTAAATTGTAATGCTTGCAATTACAATTTATAGTGTAATTAGTTTTTTGTAGAAGGCAACTTGACAATTTCTTTAATTGGTCCTACTTAACTCCGTTAACTTATGCGAATAGCTTTTTAAAACTCTCCCATTGTCAGTTTTCCAAAAATACCAAACAAGTTTACTCAAACTTAAATCTTAAAGCTTGAAATAACTAACTAGTTTTATTGCTCAAGATAATTAAACAATTTTTTTATATATGGGTAATTCCATTATTTTTCGACCAAACTTAAAAACTGAGTATCTCCAAACTGGCTAAAAATTAAATATGTGATAGTAGGTACCAAAAAAACCTATTTCCCAAATTTTGTACTTTTTAAGTCATGATCTTGATTTTTGGGAGTCTCCCAAAATTCAGAAAAACGCCAAAAAATCACATTTTTTCGGTAATTTTCAAGATTTTTTTTCTCAGCGTAGAAACATTGGAGAAAGCTTTGCAAAGTCTGATTCTTTTTGTAATTTCTTATATTTTAACATGTTTTTTTTTAATGTAGCCATTCTCTATTTCCTTTAGCGTGAAAATAGCCTAAAATTACAAAACCAGCCCCACATTGAAAATGCCGTAACAAAGTCAAATTTTAATCAAATTAAGTCTAGTTTAGCTTAATTTGTTTGTTTTGAATTGCTCTTTACATTTTTGCAAAGTTTTTTCTGATCGAACCAGTAAATCGTGAGATACAACTTTTTAAAGATTAGTAATTTGATCAAAAATGCTCATTTTTGTATACATTGAAACCGTTGTAACTTTTTTCTACTTAAATTTTTTTTGCTAAAAATTTCAGTTAACCTTTCTCATATATACCTAAAGCATCTTTTAAAGTTTAGTTCTTGGGAATGAAAATGGGCCCAAGCTACAGAACTTTAATAATAATAATTTTTACTTACGCTCTTATTTTTGAAAAAAAACTACATATTATTGCATTGGTTTGAACATATCTTAGATTAAAATAGTGTTTTTAATTGAAAATGTTTATTTTTATAAGTATAGATATATTTTAAGTTTTATTTTTATTGTACCTGTAAGACAATTACATAATTTTTGCTAAAATCATATCATGAACGCCCTAATTCCAAATTTTATGAGAAAGCATGTCAAAAAATACACAGGGTGTTTCCTAACTGTAGGCAAAAAATAAAACTTTAAATCCTTTTTTTGATTTCATACAAAAAATCTAAATATCTTTTTTGTCTATCTTGCTTTGTTTTTGAGATAATTGAAAAATACACATTATAAAAAAAACACATTTGTAACAATGGTAATAACAAACAGAACAATACATTACTCATTTTAATAAGTGGACTTATGATGTCTGAGATTGATTGCCAAGAGCTACTTGTAACTCTTCCGTTTCAGATATCCAACAATAATTGCCAAACTAGACAGTCTTCATTATTTTGAAAACCTATACATTCTACCAACTATGGATTCAATAATCTATTGGCAGAATGTGTAGAATTGCAAATAGCTTTTCTAATAACCTTGATTTGTTTGCGTTTTTAAATGTACATTTAACGCTGGAGAATTGAGTTTAGTCGCCTCGTCCTGTTGTGGTGCCACTAGTAGTATTGTTATGGAAAAATATTAAATCCTATCACATTTACGAGAATATCGGTGAATTTTTTTCTCAAGAAAAATATTGACACGTACAGCACCGTTTTTAAATTAAAATTGTTTTTTATGGGACAAAACGCCAACCAACTCAACACCCAAACAATAATATTTTAGTCATCACTCTTTTTATATGTTCAACTACATACAATATTCTATGTTTTTATGTTTTTGGTTAAAGATTTAAAGTTAAATTTAACGAGTAAAAAATTAATAAAAAACTAATTAAAAACGTCACTTTTTAAAAATTAATTGCGGAGGTTCTTCTATAATGTGTAAAAATTTTATTCAATTATATTCAGGCGTTATCTTGCTGAGTTTGATGCTGTGAACCCTTATAATAGCGCAACTATTCTCCCCGCTTAAGAATCAATTAAAATGTGTTAATGAATAATTTTATATTTTGATTTTTTATGTATACATTTTATGTGTTTATTTTGTATTTTTTATATTCATTGTCTAGTTTTAAATATTACACACTGTTTGTATTATTCATCATTATTTATGTGCAGGATGATGTAGATGTAAATGGTTTTTTTATATGCCGTTAGTAAAGAATTATTAAAATTCTCAAAATGACTATCATGAGTGTTATTGCAGCTTGTTTTTTTAGCAAAAAAAAAAACAAACAAAACAGCATTACTTTAACAATTGTGCGTTGTTGCAAGCTTTTGATACTTATCAAAATTGTTTTATTTGGTTCGGTTAGTAAAATTTGTAAAAAATGTTGATCAACAACGGATAATACACATGTCATTTTTTATAAGCATAATTTCTTAAAAATCAGATGGAAAATTTGTTGGATAACAATGTCAACAACAATGGAGCACCGCCTCATGTTGGGCGATATCTAGTTCGGTGGATCAACGATAATTTTAAGGATAGATGGATTAGTAGAAGAGGTCCAGTGAACTGACCTGCAAGATCTTCTGATCTGAATCTATTGAACGTTTAGGTGACACATGAAACAATTGGTTTATGAAAAGCCAATAATCAACGTGGAGCAGCTACAATAGAGAATTCCAAATGCTGCACATTCAAAACATAACAGGTTTTGAAACAGTTTATCATTCTTTTTTAGTGTGATGTCAAGCTTGCATCAACGCTAATGGCAGTCAATTTAAGAACTTATATAGACAAAAAAGATATTTAGATTTTCTGTTTGAAATTAGAAAAAAACCTAAAGTTTCATTTTTGCCTCTAGTTAGGAAACGCCCAGTGTATTTTTTGGCGTGCTTTGTCATAAAGTTTAAAGATTTTAGCAAAAATTATGTAATTGTCTTACAGGTACAATACAAATAAAAATAAAAATATATCTATACTTATAAAAATAAACATTTTCTATTAAAAACACTATTTTAATCTAAGATATGTTCAAACCAATGCAATAATATGTAGTTTTTTTGCAAAAATAAAAGCGTAAGTAAAAATTATTACCAGGTTATTAACGTATAAAACGTTGTTTTTTACAAATTTTGAAAGTTCTGTAGCTTGGGCCCATTTTCATTCCCAAGAACTAAACTTTAAGAGATGTTTTAGGTATATATGAGGAAGGTTTACTGAAAATTTTAGCAAAAAAAATTTAGGTAGAAAAAAGTTACAACGGTTTCAATGTATACAAAAATGAGCATTTTTGATCAAATTACTAATCTTTATAAAGTTGTATCTCACGATTTACTGGTTCGATCGGAAAAAACTTTGCAAAATTTAAAAGAACAATTCAAAACAAACAAATTAAGCTAAACTAGACCTAATTTGATTAAAATTTGACTTTGTTACGGCATTTTCAATGTGGGGCTGGTTTTGTAATTTTAGGCTATTTTCACAACGGCCTACGCTAAAGAAAATAGAGAATGGCTGCATTAAAAAAAAGCAAGTTAAAGTACAAGAAATTACAAAAAGAATCAGACCATGCAGAGCTTTTTCCAATGTTTTTACGATGAGAAAAAAAATGTTGAAAATTACCGAAAAATTGTGATTTTTAGGCGTTTTTCTGAACTTTGAGAGACTCTCAAAAATCAATGACTTAAAAAGTTGAAAATTTGGGAAATATGTTTTATTGATACCTACTATCACATATTTAATTTTGAGCCAGTTTGGAGATACTCAGTTTTTAAGTTTGGTCGAAAAGTAATTAAAAATAAATTTAGATTTTTATAATTAATTTATTTTAACTCCGCAAAAACTTTTGATTGCGGATTCGTAATGTACTGATAAACATCTATCAAAAAAATATTTTGTTTCTAAAATGTTGTTGTTAATTAGTTGATTATTTGCCATTTTAATTAATTGCTAATTAGCTCTTCAAATCATTAATTAGAATCAGCGTTTCTTCAACTATTCAAATCTGTTCTTATTTTTCTTCTAGCTTGCTTTATAACAAAGTTATGAGTATTTTTATACCAAAGACACATTATTGCTAGGAATTGCTAACTAAACAGCGCTAGATTCTGTTCTAATAGTATTGTCTGCAAAAATATGTTTCAAGTTTCCAGATCTGAAAACTTACTTGTTAAAAAAGATAAGCAGGGTGCTTTAACATTTTCACTGAATTTAAGATCATTAATGACAGCAAATCATACAATTTTAGAGCTGGCAATCTAGTTGATTTATATAAATACATTTTTATAATAGATTGCTCTCCGGTCATGCACAAAATCGACAGTAATAATGCATGTGCCAAATTTTATAAATTATTGTATGATGCATTTGAGAAAATATTTTCAAAAATTGTAAGGTATCCAGTGGAAAGCAGATAAATATATGTGAACAGAGAACAGTATGAACAAATCCGACGTAAATTTAAAAACAAAAGTATAGCTTATGCTAGTTACATCCAGGTCAGGTTAGGTTAGGTTAGGTTGGCTACAAAATAATCGTTGAAAACCCATGTCTTTAGACAGAGCTTTTGTAATTATTTGAAAAATTGGTGAATAAAAGAGTGTTGTTTTGTCAAAAGTAGGAGAGCCTCAATGCGCGCGAATTTTTTGGAACTAGGTGGCCCCCTCCTTTTGTTCGCGTAGTTTTCGGACAACAAAATTATATTTGTGATTTTATGCAAAGTCCAAAAAGAAAAAAAATTGTTCAAAACTAACATCTTTAGACATAACTGTTTTAAAACTCGGCGCCTCGACAATTTTTTTTTTTTTTAAATGATAGACACAGAAGAAACTGGCGTAGAAAGAGCCAAAAAGAGATGATTGAAAACACTATCAACAAGATATCGCTGGATTTGAGCGAAAAACACAAAGACGGATATAAAAGACCTTGCAGCAAAACTAGGCTGGTGCACCGCAGTAAGTCAAAACGATGTCACCTGAGAACCCTATCACAAAACTCGCAGTCATACATAAACGTGACCTTATGTAGCGACAGATCTAAATTAAGGCTACAATTACGGTAACGCTAGCAGTTAACAAAAAAGAGTGGGTGGTCTCAAGGGAAGGGTTGGAAAGTATAGTCAGGGACTTTGAGGCTTTGGCATTAAACACGGGAGACAGCACGGCAGCACTGATTAAAAGCATAAGCCGTCTTTGCAATGTTCATCTCACCAGGAAAGGGCATTTACAAAACAATCGCGCAAAGTACTGCTGGAATGACAAAACTGCGATGACGCGGGCGCATTGCAACCAAGCTCGGAGGATGGTTACCAGGGGCAACGCTACGGAAAGGAAAAATATAGAAATAGCACAAGAATACAAAGAGTTGCAAAAAAAGCTAGGGTTAAATCAAGTAGAAATGACGGACTTGGTGACCACAGTCAGGTCAAAATGTTTGGTAAAATATTTGGGGGTTACGTTAAATACAAACTTAGCGTGGGGTATGTATGTGAGAGAAGTGTGTGAAAAAACTCAGAGGGCGGCCAGGTCCTTAGCAGGGCTAATGCCAAACCTGGGGGAGCGCGATCTTCCACAAGGCGTCTGATGTGCTCGGTAGTCTCATCCATAGTGTTCTCTGGAGCAGAAATATGGGGGAATGTTGTGAAGGCAGCGGTCTGGGAAGGTCGAAGTCTGAAGCGGAAGAATGGTTGTAGGAGGAATGACAAAAGAGTTGGAAAGACGGCGTGTCGAGTAAAGGTGGCAGCAAATCAGCAGGGTCCAGACGGCTCATCGCAGACGTGAAGCGTTGAGTAGGTCAGAGGTAATAACAAAGTAAACTATTACCTCACGTAGGTATTAACAGGACATGATAGTTTCCGGCCGGGCGTACTTGTATTGGATGAAAATGATAAATGTTTGTACTGTAAGCAAAAAAACATGGTTGACCACAACGTGTTCCATTGCCAGATATAGTTGGAGATACGTGATAGAGCAAAACTGAAACTTCTGGGAGAAAGCTTAAACCCGGATAACATGGTTGTAGTAATGCTGTGTTCGGGTTGAGATAAATCAGATCAGAGTATACTCTTGCTAATATAGTTTGCAAAGTTTCTGCACAACCTGGGTTGGGATATCAAAAGCAACAGCACAGCAAATCACTTTTCTGAAGCTTGGCAACAAAGACAAGTGCGGCAATGTGTTAAGTAAGAGACTGGCTGAGGTCGATCTACTCTCACCTATAAAAATCTGTTAAAACAACCTGCTTAGATTTCAAATTGTGCTCTAAAGGTTTTGTGAATAAAGTCAACGGTAGGAAGGTTGGCAGCAAGAAAAACCTAAACGACTACAATAATGTATATGTGAAACTAGTGAATAAAGACCTGCTCCAAATCCAAAGAAGCTATTTTTTGCACTGGATGCAATTAGCAAATTTGGATAAACAAAAAATTTAAAAAAAAACAAATAAACTGCAGTACCAGTGATGTGATGAATTCCTTTGCATGCAATAAAACATTTCAGAAAAAAAACGCTAGATCAAGCAGAAAAGCGGTTTTCTAGTGGAACAACAAGATCTCAAAAATCAGAAAAAAAATTGTAGCAGCTAAAAGAAGGCTCACAAGAGCAAACGGTCAAAAGGACAAATCTAACCTAGAAAAGCTCAAACAACCTACAAATGCAATAAATGCTGCTAAGAAAGCTGCTTAGCGCGTTCTATGCAAAAAAGTAGAAGAAGATTTGTAGGAAAAATACAACAAAATAGTGACCGGTAAGCTCGGTGTTTGCAACTTAACCTCGCTCACGGTGAAAAACAGATAAAACTAGCAAAAGAGTTGTTTCCGCAGAAGTAGCCAAAGTCCTGGCCAAACAAAACGCGGAGCTACTATCCACCTTTTTCGAAAAATTAATCAAAGACGGCACTTTTCCGTACATGTGAAAAGTAGGTACGATAGCTTTTATGGAGAAATAAAAAAAGCCGTGAACAATCCGCCGGCATATTTACCACTGTGTCTCATAAATACAATAGAAAAATTTTGAGCATGTGCTGAACAGCAGGTTACTGGAGGAACTCCAAAAATGTGGCAGGAATCAGTTTGAATTGAGAACAAGATCAACCAAAGACGCAATCTAATTGGCTAAAAACGCAGTCAAAAAAGCAAAAAGAAAAAAGAAACGTCTACTCTAGATGTCAAAAACGCATCCATCTCTATACCGTGGCCAAAAATCAAAAAAGCGCTAGTTAAAAAAAGTATTTCTTAATATCTTATCAACCTCATTTGCTTATACCTGCAGAATAGGAGGATTCAAGTAGGCGGCAACCTCTTTGTTAGTATAACCTGTGGTGTACCACAGGGTTTGGTCCTAGGAATATTGTAGAATATATACGACAACGTGCTCAGAATAGAGCTACCAAAAGACGTGTTCCTAATAAAAAAATCTGCCATCGGCAGAATAGAGGAATGGCTAGAGCAAAAAAGACTGAAGTTTGAGCCACGGAAAACAAAAACCCTGATACTAGCTTGAAAAAACTAACGTCAGATTACGTTAAAAATAGACAACAAAAGGATACAAAACCAGCAGACCCTAAAATATCTAGGTATTACAAATAGGCAAGAATTTCAACTTGAAACCCCACATTGCATAAACAAAGTTTGTAATAAATAAAATAATTCTCTTCTTTGCAAAAATTATTTGTATCTAAATAAATTAACTATTTACTTAAACCATTAATTGCAAGAAAGTAGTTTCAGGACACCCACTTAATTAATAGTGAACAAGTTGTTTTAACTGGAGTGTCCCAACTACCCACCCAAGTGTTAGTGATCCAGAAATTGATTGATTTTCTCTACAGGCTAAACTTTGCCGTTTTCTTAGTACACAAACAAGAAATAACAATTACTTGTATCTAAATTAAGAAAAAAAAAAGTAAAAAAAAACCTATCCTCCTAATAATAAACAGTCAGATGGGTAGCCGTAGAGCTCAAATCATTGATTGCAAGCGATTAGTTTTAACTAGAGTATCTCGCTCACCCAATCAAGTGTTATTAATCTAAAAACTGAATAATTCTTTTATTTAAATTAAGGAAAAGTGACAATCCAAAAAAATTACACGAATAACCCAATTTCAATTCTTGAAGTTTGCCCGACTTACTAGCACACCGAGACTCCTGACATCATATGTTACAATAACAAGTCAGGGTACACTTATTAGAAAAATGTGTAAGATCTATATTAACAAAGGAGATTACAGAACCTACATACAGTTTTCTGGGACTAACAGTTCAATCAGCATGACTACCGTACATCCATTAGACTATATCGATATTTCAGAGTATGCTGATATACCGACGCTATTGTTACGTTACGTTTTCATTTCATACCATTTAAAGTTAATTTATGGTATTTCGGTAAACGTGGCAACATTCCTAACTCAATGAGCGCGTACAGGATATTGTGAGCGGGCCGCTCTTTAAGAGCGGACTGCTCTTAAAGACCGGTTTTATGTGCAGTTTCCGGTTTTTAGGTAGCAGTAGTTACCAACCATGTAAATAATCACCAACTACATAAACATAAAAATTCCAAAGCCTGACGTTTGATTATAATCAGAAATTATAACATATTTGTTATGCTGTTTATGTGATTTGTGTAAGTTGTGTATTAAATATCTTTATTATAAAAGTTAAGTAATAAAAACTCATAACAAACAAATTTGAATGACAATTACTGTTGTCAATTTTAAATTAACATCCAATTCCCGCCGCTTCTAATCGACCGCAAAAAAGGAAGCTCTTTAAAATGGCGACCATCTGTCACAAGTCGGCAACGGTGAGCTGTCATTTTGTTGTTTATTTCCGGGAGCAACAAGTACAGCTCTAAAAGAGCGGTCCGCTCTTATGTTCCTGTACGCACCCAAAATGACATGCGCGATTTTGTATTATTTTTGTTTTTATAATTTGATTATCCTTAAAGACGAGATCTTTGAAAATTTTGTTTCTTTTTTGTCGTTACTTAGATACGTAAACACGATTGCTCGTAAATCGGAATCTGTCCGGAGTCCGGATTAATTATGTATATCGTGTCGTATTTCTGACAGTAAAACACGCGTCGTTCGGTGTTTTACAATACCTATATTATGATTGGGAGCAATTATCCAGTGGTATCCCGCTGCTAATTGCAGCAAAATCAAAAATTGTGAACACGGAGGAGATCAACGATAAAGACGCACGGAGATCGGGAGGATCTGTAAGAACTCCCTGCTCGACTCAACAATATTGCGGTCCTGTTCGGATTACTATTCTTCAGCACCGTTGCCTCTACAACTTAAACTTACCAAGGATTATTACATTGACTAGTTTAATACTAATCATTGTTAATTATATTTATCATTGTTTATTTGTAATATAATATCATTATCTTGCTTGGTTGATCCACTTAAAATTAACAATATTTTTTGTTCTTTATTAATTAATGGATTAATGATATTAAAGCAAATTGCGAATTGCAAGCTCGCCAAGATATCTTATAGTAGGGGATTATTTATATATGAATTTATTTTGTCTAAACGAATTTGCAATTGCTAACAGGAATATTTATTACATTACTGTATATTTTTGTTTTATATTTTGGGGTATTCTTTTGAATGAATAAATACCATTTAATTATATTGCATCTTACACCAAGTTATTTATTTTAGTTTTAATAATCGCGTGCTGTGTTCGAATGTTATACCTTTGTAATTTTGGTTAAAATTTGGAAGTTTGGAGTTTGATAATTACGTGGCGCCCTCAATATAATTGTTTACCCACCCCATCCCACTCAGTTAGCTGGACACTACTTTCACACGGATCATTTGTGCCGCGTAACATTATTTAAATATAACGGATACAATTTCAACTCATTATATAAATTAAAAAATATTAAAAGTAAAAATGTAGATAAACAATCAACTTGGTTTGCAATTTTACAAAACATTACCATGGTCAAAATAAATTGTAAACATAAAAAATACTTAATCATGAGTCAAATTATGTATTAATTGATCTTTAACATTATAAATATAATTTATGATCAAGTGTTCAACGGCCCGTGATTAAATAACAAGAATACCTACCTGCCAATATTTGTTGTATGAATTATTTAGTGTAAATCGATTGCTTTTAACATTTAATTAGTTAAGTGCATTATTTTGATCAATTGTTTAAAAAAAATAGCATTAAATCCAACATACATACCATTTTCAGCACACAGTTTTTAAAACAGTTTTACATAGTTCTTTATGATTCAAACTACTTTGCCGACACAAACGTTATAATATAATAAACATGAATTCAATCCATAACTATCATGGTTGCATGCAGTGATCATTTTATCATATTATTTACTTTAGTATAATTTACCGCAATTGTTTTTTATTGTAAATATATATTAATAATACATATTTAATTATTTATTCGATAATTTTAATTTTGAGAATTTCAAACAAATATACAGGGTGTTAGACAAAAAACGTACGTCTGAATAACTCCGTTATTTTTAAACCGATTTATATAATTCAAAAACCATTTTAAATGGTGTATTGAGTATTATTAAGGCAGGTACACACATATTTGTTTTCATTTTTAGTATAGTTGCTATGACAACCAACTTTGCTTTTTTTTAATAGCAATATACATTTTTTTTTATTTTTATATTTATAATGTTCTTAATACAACCATGTAAAATAATAATATACTTTTATAACCAAAATTTTTGATAAATTCAAAAAACATAATATTTGTTTTTTATTTAAAATGATTGTAATTGAATAGTTGGCATTGAAAATAAATTAAGTTTATTTTTTGGGGTGTTTTTATGTTGTTATGCATAATATAGTACACTAAAAAAATAAGCTTTAGTTATTTTCAATGCCAACTATGCCAACTAGGCAAATCAGAAGCACCCAGGTCAACAGAAGTCCATCAGAACGCCAGAGAACATTGAGATTGCGCGACGTGCTGCGACTGGAAATCCAAGGCGGTCAATTCGAAAACATAGCCAGGCCCTGAACATTCATCGCTCAAGTGTGCAACGGATTTTAAACAAAGACTTACACTTCCATCCCTACAAAATTCAATTAGGCCATTAACAATATTCCTATTGAAATGTGTTGGCGGGTATTTAAACATTTAAGAGCAGTATTGGAGGAGTGCTATGAGAATGATGGTCGACATTTGGACAACATTCTGTTTAAAAGATGAAATCCGCATCTCTGTACTTTCTTAATTTAATATTAAAATTATTCCAACACTTTTTATACTGTTATTATAACGTGTTAAAAACTGAAATCTCCTCTGAGTCACCTTGTATTAAGTATTGTAAGAACCTCATAATATTGAAATGAATATTTACTGTTTTAATTCAACATATACTCTTTTATAAAAAAATTATATGAATCATCAAGTGTTTTTTTTATTTTCAACATGAATTAACTTTATTTATCCAGCAGTTTAAATAATTTATGAATTATTTTTATTGTGTGATTCTAATTTTTATTCAATATTAAATATTTTATCAAACGTTTAATATATTATTCTGCCTGCATTTACAATTTTTAACCGAACTAAAGTATCTGCAAAGTGATAAATTTATTTATTTAATTTATGGCTCTAAATATATATCATACAACCTTATTTTGGTCATCAGTGATAAATCAGCCGGAAATGTCTACTAACAAAAACTCTTTTTATGATCGATGTTAATTTATATTGCTGTTAAAATAAATGTAGGAAATCAGACTCAGAGTTTTTCAAATGTTGTCTAGCAACATTGAAAATGTTAGTCACATCGCTGTAAAAATATGTTCAGAATATGAAAATAAACGTAATAATAAATCATTTATAGCCAAATTTCTGTATAATTTATGTCACAACTAGTTGGCTAAACTTTGATTTTTAAGATATGATCTTTTAAATGAGGATATTGTATTAATATCAATTTGTTGACTTTTGGAAAATGTATAAGCGTTTTTAGACGTATTTTAATATTTGAAATAAATAGGTAAGCACTATTAAAAACAAAGCTATTTCTAAATTACAGTTAATTAGTAAAATTGTATGTTTTATTCTTAAATATTTTTAATTCAATAGATACTTTGTATTTATAAAATTAATATTTATTTAGTTTTGTAAGATTAATATATATCTATTATTTTTATTATTAATTTTAATATTGATTTTATGTATCATTGACAAACTAATAATATAAAAATAGTACGTTGTCTTCAATATTATTAAATAATAAAATTTAAATATTTCCCGCAATTAATCACTTTGCGCTCGAAGCGATCCCAAGTGGTGACGTGGAGAACTAATACCGTGATTCTGACAAATAACATGAAGCTTGCGCTTCTGTAGTATGTTCTGTGGATGCAACTCAAGATACACTGGTAGTTGTGTTGAATACACTTTACATATAGAGAAAAAGTATATGCAACCCAACTTACACTGTATGCTTGGTTGCGCCTGACTTTGTAGCAAGGATGTTATACTATATACAGGAGCGGTATTCTGGCGCTCATATCCACGTGGATATACGTGACAGTTGTTGCTAAAAACGGAGTAGGTATTGATAGCGGTATTCTGGCGATGTATAGCAAGGGCAGTTGACGTCATAGAACGTTCAAGGCATTGCTATTCCTTTCACCACCTCAGGAGGTGTTGCCCAGTCGTTTGTCAATAGCGCCTGAGTGTTTTCAGTGTTTATAGCAGCCTTCACTCTACAGTTTGTTTATATTTTATATGCAAGTTTTATATTAAGGTAAGATATATTTATTATTTTATATTAATTTATGTTATTTGCGTATATTATATGTATATTATAAAAATATTTTTTAAGGTTATTTTATATAGTTTATAATAAAGGTACAAATAAAATGTTTGATATTTAAATTTGGCTTCCAACATAATAAATTATTTAAAATTAAATATTTTATTAAGCGTTTAATATAATATTCTGCAACTACAATTTTTAATGGTGCTAATGTATCGTGCAATTACCAAACAATTTATATGTAGAGTTATATTAATTGAATATAATATATTTTTTTAATTTATTTATACATAATTACAATTAATAATTTTTTTTTTAGATAATACCTAGTTTGTGGTAGTTGGGACATTGAAAAGAGAAGAGCGTAGAAGAAATATCTAGGACTGAGTCTTGCTCGGAGGAATTTATATTATATATGTATTTTTTGTAAAATAAACTGAATGATTTAATAATAGACTTAATTTATTTACCTTAAGTGAAGCTGAATTAGTTATAAATGTAATGAACACATTAATATGTTTATTACATTTTGTTTATAGTAAACATAATGTGTTTGACGATATTATTATATCGTCAATCTAGTTTTCAAATTTATTTTCATATTCAACATCTAATATATAGTATGCCCATACATATAGTGTCTTTACGACATGGCCTTAACGGATTATTTCATTAGCAACCAATTATGATTGTATTATATACCTCAAACCCGAAGCAGTATTCAACGGTGAAATTATTGTATATTTATATAATATTTTCACCCTTGAACATTGAGGTGTTATAAACTATTTATGGTACATAATACAAACATAATTGTCTCTCCAAGGCAATTAGTAATGAAGTAATTTGCTGAGATAATTCAAGCCAATGTAGTAAAGACACTATCTATAGGCATACTATACCATAAACATAAATATATATTTTATTACTAATTAGCATAACAACTATTAGCTGTTTGAAATTTAAACTAACAAAACTAATGCAAAATTATTAATCCATTAACTATAACTAGAAATATTCATTAGATAATTTTTAGGATATAATTTATTACTTTAATATTATTTTTTTTATATTGACACATAATTATTTAAAAATATAAATTATTAGATTAGTAGTTTAAATAATATAGAATGCACTCCATATAAATAATAATTTCATTTTATTTTTTCATATTTTCGCGCTCAAAAATAATAACAAACTATCTTACGTTTAGTTTAATAGATGGCGCTTGCCTTTCTATAGCAATACCTTACAATGACAACAGAATAAGGCGTATCAATATGTTACGTCATGAAAATATTTGTCAACACATGCCCTTGTCATATAAAATAGCAAGGGCAATATATTGCTAACGCCAGAATACCGCTCCTGGATTGGCAACCAAGCCCCTTAAAGTAAGGAAAAATATCGAAATATGCAACCCGCCGTTGTGCCGCTTTAACATCTCTTTCTATCTCACAATCGTATATGAGGCAAGAGAGACAGAATTTTATAAAAATTGATTTAAAACAATAATTACAATCTGTATTTTACTGTTTTATATATCAAATTATACTACCAAGTATTACTAATCTTTCTCATTAAAAATATCAACATAATTTCAATTATTATGACTTTAATAAGACTTATAAAAAAATAAAATTAACTTTCTTATTACAGACAGTCAATATATTCATGTATAATAATAAAAAAGTAATGCTAACTTGTACATTTGTTTAAAATATAAAATATATTGACAAATATACATAATATAGTACTAAAATAATAATTTGTTAACCAAACCGTGAACAATGCGTGCTTTAAAGTTAAGCAATTGTATGTCAGTTTTTACTTGTATCTGGTACATCTTATAAAAGAAATTTATTTATTAACTCTTAAGTTACTTAATAGAAACAATAATAGATTTTTTACGCGGTTAAAAAATTAGAGTTAGTAATTTTTAAAAGAAGTACTAATTTTTTTAATTTTTAATAGAAAAAATTTAAAAAAATGCATAAACTCGAAAGTAAAGTATTAATAATACGCTACATTGAGTCTAAATGTATTAAACATAAAGATCTACTTCATAAAATTATAACAACTATAATGATATACATAATAATAGAATGATCAAAATCAACAATTAAGAACAATACAAAATGTTTGTTATGAACTTTTGCATATATTTTATATATAAGATGTTTAAGGAGAAGGTAATAATTATTCTGTATAAAATTAAAACACAAAACTAGCATATAAAAGCATAATTATTTTCCAACAATATTGTTTATATCCATTTAATATAATTTTTATAATAAACATATATTAATTGCAAATGCTTACTAATGAAATTAAATTCCATTTCCTGTTTGTTTCAAAAATTTATATCCAAAAGCAACCCAGTATTTAATCATTATTTCGCTTGTTAATATTGCACGTTTAAACCGTATATAGCGTAGTGACTAGTGCGACAGAGTAAAACATACTAAAAGTTAGAACGTTATTCGGCACAATGGCAAGTTGCCTACCCCGGATTTGGACACACTATTTTCCTATGTTAATATACGGTGGTGTCGGTGGTTGCCAATCCAGTATATAGTATAACATCCTTGCTTTGTAGTGAGTCTTGCCTGCTAGGATTTGAACACCGGTCAGCTGGTTGACCCGACGCGCTACCCGTTGCGCCATAGAGTATTATTGATAAGAAATGGGAAAAGTGTTATAATAATGGGATCACCTCAATGTGGACTTGTAAAAAAATGGAAAAATATAGGATGTGATGACGTCAGCCCTAAGCATTTGCAATAAATATTAATATAATAATAACTCCCCCCGAAATGATGCAATCGTCATTCTCTGCGGTTTCAACCTACAACACGTAGAATATAACTTTATTTCAAGTTTTAGCTTTCTATATTTTATGCTTATGTGTATAGTTAAAGTATAGTCATATAAGAGCAATACTATTTCAAACGGAGTGGGAAGGGGGAGGGGGGTTAGTTTCTATAACTTATTAGTAGTTCTTTGATCAGTATATGAAGGTTTAAGTTTTGAAAATAAGAGATTGTTTTTTAGTTTTAATTATAGGTTTATTAGAAACTGTTATTAAGAGTTATTATACAGGGTTGGGTAAATTTATGGAAACACCTAATTTCTGACAACATTTTTAATTTATTTGAAAAATAACCTTAATAAAAGTTTTTGTATATTTTTTAATCTATATAGTGACGTTTTTGATTTTTAATGCATGCTTCGTTTTGCGTGATATAACGTCATCATCAGTTTTTTTTAATGGAACACCCAGTATTTTTTATTATTTTTAGAAAAAAAAATTAACATTTACAACGATATAAGGTAATATGGGTCTACGACTATGATTTTAGAAATATTCATTAATAAAATAAGACAAAATGTAGTACGTTTTAAATGATTTAGGCCCGATTGCACCATTGTTCCTTAAACCTTAAGGAACTCTTAATAGTCATGAGTGTTCCTTATTACATTGCACCAAGTTTTTAAGGATTACTTAATCCTAAAATTTTGCGACTTAAACGTCACGTTTACCTAATAATGTAAATAGTGTGTGTAAAAGTGCTACACAATAATAATAAAAATGAACGATGATTATGAAATACATCCAGTTTTTGAAGATGATGTAGAGGTATTAGAAATAATAGAAGTTGGGATTCTTCGACAAGTTTATACTAGAAGCAATTACCTCGAAACAATGGATAACCTATCTTTTTTTAAAAGATTTTGCCTTACTAGAGAGACTGTGCTTTTATTACTCGAAAAAATTGAACATGATTTAGAATATCCATATGATAAGTATAAAAATAAATAAAAGTAAAGTTCTGTTATAATATAATTTCCATATTTCAGAAATAATTCCGTTTCTCCGATAAACCAGATTTTAATAACACTAAGGTATTATGCCACCGGAAATCATTTATTAAGTATTAGTGATTTTGGCGGAACACATGTATCTACGGCTTGTAGAATTATTAAAAGAGTTTCGGTGGCACTAGCAAGACTGGTAATTTTTGATGATTTATTAAACAACTCCTGCAAAATACAAATTTGTTTATAGGTGGAAACGATGCAGAAATTTTTCAAAATAGAAAGAATTATTTTTCCTTAAATGTTCAGGTAGTTTTAGACAGTAAAATGAAAATCCTAGATTTGGCCAGGTTCCGCTTATGATTCAACAATATTTAATAGTTCTCGAATAAAAAACAGATTTGAAGTTAATGAATTCGATAACGGAATACTGCTATGTTTGTACTTCTTATAAATAATTATTATATAAGTTATTACATATGGTTTATATTCAAGGTGATAGTGCTTATAACATTCAACCCTATTTATTAACACCATTCCTGTTGGACCTGGCGAACAGAGGTATAATGAATCACATATCAGGAAAGAGGAGTTGTTGAAAAACTATTTGGAATATGGAAAATAAGATTTCCTGTATTAGCTTATGGGTGCCGATTAAAACTAGAAAATACAATGACAGTTATAGTTGCAACTGCAGTATTACATAATATTGCAAGAAACTTTCACGAGGGAGAACCACTTCTGGATAACGATAAGGAGCAGGCTATAAATAATTTAATTAATGAAGGAAATATTCCTCCGGTGGAATTTTTACCTAGAGGAGTAGGAGCTAATAATGTTCGCAGAAATTTAATTAATGATTACTTTTCTAGATTATAATTTTTTTTCACAATAAATAAAATATTCAAAAATAATTGTAGTTTATTCATAAAATACATATTAATATAACTTTATTTGTAACAATTTTTACAATAGAAAGAAATATAAATGAAACTTTATTTTGCAAAAAATATAAATAATTCAGTCTATGAAATATAATTTGTTCTATAATTCAAAACTAACAGGTACAAGTAACATAATTATTTTAGTTATAGAAACATTAGAAGTAAACCAAACATAAATAAATTTTATAATATACAGGAATTTGTTAGGTGGCAATGACAACAATATTTAACAATTCTTCGAAACGTATGCAAATTGTTAAATATTAATACAATAATTTAATTTTGTTAATGTCCGTCATTGCACTCTATCAATTTCCTGTATATCAATTATTTAAAGAACGCCTAATTTAAAAAAATTTAAATAAATTTTATAAGTTAAGCTTAAGAACTTAAATTTCTTTTATTTAAAATATTTATTTCAATTTTTTTAGCTTCAATTTCTAAACTTAGAAGTTCAGTCTTTAAAATGCTCTCTTGTTTTAATGATTCAATTTGCATACTAACTAGTTCGAGTTTTAGCTGTGCAAGCTTACTATATTCCTTGGATAATTCGGAGCTATGTAATGAGTTTCCTACAGGCCTTCTGCGTGCATTCCAATTGTTTGTATTGTTACATGCTTTACGTAACACGTTGTCTATAGGATCCTTTAAATAAGAAGCCTTGAAATTTTTCCAGTCTTTTACAGGCTCTGCACTTTCAGTATTATTTTCTATGTCTTTTGCCTACATAAACATTTTTTTTTTAATATTTAATTATGAAATTTACGACACAAATTTATTAATATATCGTCAGTGAAAGTGTAAAACGTATGTATGTACATTCACAAAAATACAAGGTCTTGCACTTTCACCAACAATATAATAAATATTAACATTCTGTATAATAATATATACTTTGTGTACTAACCTGTGAAATGGGCAAGTTTTCCGAATGTACATTTATTTCATTTTCTGAACTGACGACTGTGTGATTGTGTTCATCAGAATCAAAAGAGTTTAGAAATCCAATTATTGTTTTTTTATTCATAAAGTCCAACAGTATTTCATTAGTTTTTGGGACAGCTATAGGTACCCCACCACATGGTTTTATTTGTTACCGTCTTTCTATAGCATATTTCGGGTTTTTCGTTTTTCGTTGTCGTATAACTTCTTTAGCGACTCTACGTTTCGATGCATGTTGTTAGGACATACAGAGTTAAACTCTGCAGTGACTTTTGACCAAGCACTTTCTTTGTCACGTCAAGTTGCACCATCGGTTTTTTTGTTTTCAATAAAACTTTTATATTTATATATTAAATTAAAAAGTAGTTATTTTTCGTTAGATGTAAAATTGGCCGAACGAATTCGTTTTACCGGAAGATCCATTTTTCTGAAACTGTGTAATAATAAAGTAAAAACACAAACATTATATTGTCGGTGAAAGTGCAAAACCTCGTATGAACATTTACAAAAATTTTACAAGAGATGATAAAAACTTTATATTTCAATTATAAATAAAAGAGTTTCATGTTCTATCTTTATGAATTATTATGAATCATAATTTGATAATAAAAATAAACTGAGAGATTCAAGGTTAGGTACACGTGTTGGAATAAGATAAAACAATTTTTAACATAAATGCAAATACGAAGTCTTGCACTTTCACCGACGATATACTCTTCTCTCTAATTATTTATAACATTTACAAATATACATACCTTCAAACTTTTGTGGTTAATATTGCACTTTTATGTCAATTATGTTTTGCACTCCATAAACTCAATTGCAATAATGTCAGAAATTTGACAGAAAAACGTAACGGAAATAAATTTCACTAAATTTGTACAGTGTTGTCAAACCTATCTTTAACTTAACCTAAGGATTACTTCATTTTGTGTGGTGCAATGTAAATCCAAACTAAGGAACAATTTATTTTAAGTGCCCTTTAGTTATGGAACACTTTTAAGGAATAATGGTGCAAACGGGCGTTATAGTAATAATAATAATCATATTTAATTGTAGTTGACTTTTTGCTTCAAATATTCACTTATTTTGACGTTTTTTTTTTAAATTGTATTGAAAATAACGGAAGAACAATAATTGTTTTTACTTGTTGCTATGGTAATTGGAGCATAACTTACTACATTTTGTTTTATTGTTTTTTTGAATATTACAAAAACCGTAAGTCGTAGACCCATAAAACCTTATATCATTGTAATTGTTGAAAAATTCTTTTTGTAAAAATAAAAGAAAATACAATGTGTTTTATTTAAAAAAACTGATGATGAGGTCATATTTCGTGAAACAGGGCTTGTATTAAAAATCAAAGTACATCACTATGTAGATTAAATTTTTTACAAAAACTGTTATTAAAGTCATTTTTTACATAAATCAAAAATGCAGCCAATAATCGGGTGTTTCCATATCCAACCCTGTATATTTTATTAATATACTTAGCTTTGAGCCGACCGAGCTGGGATTTGAGCCGTGATTGGGCTGAATTTTGGGCCGGATCGGGTTTTAATAAAATATTTTATTAATAATAATTCAGCTTTAGGCCGGGTCGTGTTGGGCGTTGGGTTGAGTTTTAGACCAAGCCGGGTTTTGACAAAATTGAAAACGCCGACTTCTACTCTCATTTCTTATAAAATTAATAACACTGATGCTTTTTATATTTATGCAATATGCATACTTTAAATTTATTATTTCTTTATCCCAAAGCGGTTTTAGCATTCCGAGTCACACGGAAGCAAGACTACCGTTTGATTTTTGTACCGTGCATAATATTACTTACTCAATTTAATCGTTAATAATATGCTAAATTTCTTTAATAGAACACATGCGCTGCATTGGTACCTAAATATTTGATCAAACAAGAGACATCTGTGATTGTATAGAAAATATTGTTCCTATTTCAATAGTTCTAGTTTTTGCATTTTTTATTTTGTCTAGCTAGCTTTTAATTTTTTTTAAGCAATAACTGTTTTTTATTATTTATAACTTTTAAAACATTTGTTTATTTTTAGTTTAAACTATATGCTTATTAGGAACTGTTATTAGAAACTGTTATTATATATTTTATTAATATATAATTAAATAATTAATAATTAATAAGTTAAAAAGTTTAAAACGTTTTTAAAGTATTATAAAAAAGATTAGTCAATAAATTATTAAATATTAATTAACGGCAATTTATTTAAATCTGTCTAATCAGATTAATAAAATGTTTATTAAATATATTAATTTTAGGGCCGGTATTAGCAACATTAATTTAATCATCAATTAACTAACTGACAAATAAATTTAAATGTCAGTTAAATATCTATTCGGTATTATAAATATTCAACATTTTGATATTTAATAAAGACTACAAAAATAAAGTTGTGTTTAATCAAACTAGTTGCTTGAATATTTTATTATAACAGCACTGTATTATTTTGGTGTAAGTGAACAAACACTATAGATATTTGTTCTTCATTTTCGAGAATATCTTTATTCGATTATTTGTCAATATTATCAGAATTATTTTACAATGTTATGTACAATACATACTGGAACTATAACTGCTAAAGTTTGATCTAACGCAATATTGAAACTCAATCATAAACATGGAAACAGTTTATTAGTTACATCAATTTTTTTTTTTAATTGTATTCTGTGTTTTTATATAAGCCTTGTTTTAACTGCGTTTTACACGAATATTTGGATGTAATAACGATATCAAAATATATCTTCTACAAGGATGCTTACTGTCTCCCAATAGATAACCAAACTGATTTAAAATTTTGCTCGTAAGAGAGAATTATCTATTATTGTAGAATCAGGAGTATTTTCTCGCTAAGAAACTACTACATCATTTTCATAAAGTAAAGCATTGCAAATTGCTTGTACATTAATTGACAAAAATATTTTATATGAGATTGCAATCTTAATGTAATTAATAACTGATTCATTGCAGTTATAGATAGATGTCTTAGCGGTATCGGTTTAATGTTTTCTTTTATTTGTTCTAACAAATTTATATCAGACTGTTTAGTTAATTAAAATCTCATTTTAAAGTTAACTTTATCATACATTTTGAACGGATTAATTCTATAAAACACTCTCGCTAATCTTTGTAGTGGATTTTCAAACTTGTTGTCTGTTCTATTAACAAAAGATATATCAGACACAGATGAAATCGATGATGAAACAGACAAAACAAACATTTTCAAAATTTAAATAATAAATTTATGAAAGCTCATAATAGTCATAACCTTAAAATATGATGCATATAAACGTCAATTAAAATTTAATAGCATGATTTTTGTTAGTTTATCGACAGATTTAATAATTGATTAAAGTTAATTGACTTTTATAGTACCGAAATCTTCAGTTAAATTAGTTTAGTTGTCAAGTAAATTTTAATCATAAATTAATTTGTTTTATAATACCGGCCCTTAGTTTTTCATTTATTACATTTATATAAAATCTTTAATTTTATCAATATTTGACTGAATTAAATGACATAACATATATTATGTAAATGTTTTAATATTTTGATTAATTTTTTTGGTTTGTTGACAAGCAGTAATTAAAAATTAAAGTATGCTAGTAAAATTAAAAAAAAGTTTAACAGGAGAATAAATGAATACATAACTGAAATAAACTTGCATATACATTTCAAAATTTCTTAAATTTGTCTATAAGTTGTTCAAGCTTTTATTATGTTTACGGCACGTTTTTATTGCATGCAATAGACACATAAAAATAGACATACACAAAGAATATGTGATACATACCTATCTAGGCCACAAAACATGGCAACACTGTTGGGTCTAAAACCATCGGTTCTACTGTCTGGGGCTAACAGAAATTGCCAGACATCAACTTTTTGTTTTCTTACTAATTGTTTACCCCTCTTTCATTGCTCTTAGAGTTCTTAATTAATAAGTCAAAATTACTTAATATACACACTCTTACAACAAAGATTTTTAGTGGGTCTGTGGTTGCCTGTTAAACATAGCAGGTCTAAAAACGACGGTTGGATTGGATTTATACATATATATATATAATCTGTTATGTATTTTAATTGTGCTGTTAAATGTGAGGTGGCTACACACCGAATATATAATTGTGATGTGTATAAATCTGTCCAATAATTATAAAATATTATATATATAAAAAAAATAATCCAAACGTGGCTTGGAAATAACATATAACAATGGTGAAACTACTTATTAGATTGTAATCTTATGTTGTACGGACATAATTCTTCATATCACCGGTAAGCCCACTCTGTTTTTTTATATATATATTTTTTTTTAGTTTGTATATGTTTATCATGATTCGTATGTAATTTGTTAATGTTAAAATCATGTTTTAATTAATTAAGCTAATTTATAATGTTCTTTGGTCTCTTATTTATATATAAAACATTTTTAGCGCTGAGGAAGGGGATAGTTTCATCCCCGAAACGTTTGCTGATAGTAAACGACTAATGTAATTAATACAAATAAAGAAAGAAAAAACAGGTCCTATTGTCATTATATGGTTGTTTTACTCTAAATCCGTTGGATAAATCTAATTAATAAGTAATATCGAAGGACGTCCAAAATTAACATTATTGTATAGTAATGTTATCGATGTTACGCACGTTTACGGGTAAATATAATATATTTTGCGGTTCTATGTTAATTGCAAACCCCGGCAAAAATTCAAAATTGTGTGTGATAATTTGCTACCGTAAAATGACCTCGACACAATGTTACACTCAAGTCAAATGCTCGACACTTTTATAATTTTAACCGGTAAATCGGACGAATTGAATATATTTGCATTTAACATTTTTCCGAGTAACGTACCAATACTGTCGACCGATGAAAAAATTAATATTGTATTTACACAAAATCTAGCACTTTAAAGTATTATTATTGGGTTGTAAGTGAATTATCTACTTGGTTTCTTTGTCGCTCGCTCTCGACTTTAGAACGGATAATAAATGTCGGTAATCTCGTAGGAACCGGTGAGTATTTCGATTATTTTATCACCGTCATGTTTGTAGTAAAATTTGTTACATCTCTTTTCTATATTGAGAATGGTGTTGTAAGTTTGCAAACCAATCACACCCAAATAATAATTTTTGTTAGGGTCAAACTCGATTGGTGGATAATAATTCTCGGAAAGCACGCTACTATCACTTTGAAGAGTAAAAGTATGCTACATGACTAAAGGCAATTTTAAGATTTTTGGTTTTATTTATACTAAAAATTCCATACACAAATGACAGCTATTATACGTATTAAAATTTTGATATCTATTGTGGTTATAAGTAATTTTGCTACCTCGAAAATATTTTATAAGTTCTTTGGGTAGAGGGAGGTCACCTAAACTGTCACAAGTATTTCTCGTGATTTCCACGTTTCTTGCATTTCTGGTTTGGGACCCAATGCGTACCATTTCCTTTCAAACATTCCAAATTCACGCTACCGGTGATTCGTTTTTACGAGGTTTGATTAGTATGGTATCAAGCATAAAAACACCTCTGAAAATACAATACTTTTGTTTTTATTGCAAACATGCTTAGGTCCCTACCGGTTAGAGCCCGTCAGGAAGTGTTTGTCGTTTTTTGACTTTTGCAAATAAAGTCCCAAACCTTTTTTGTACGGTTTCAAATAAAGCCCGCTTTCCGTTTTTCTACCATTTGCAATGGTTTCTATCATTTTATTGTGACGTTGAAATTCATCAAATTTCCGGCGAGCATCTGAAGCGTCGTTTACTGCTTTGGCAATAACAGATGCACCACCGGCAAGCGCTCCCAATGCGCTGAGACCCGCAAAAATAGGAATCAATGGTAGGACGCCACCGACTTTGGGCACTAAAATTATACGAGATGTTTGAATTTTTTCCTTCCGCCGGCTTTGCGTACGGCAAGTTTTGCCGCATTAAGGGCTATGTGTGATCTTTCAGTTATTTATAGTGATAAACAAAGATTGTGATCCGAATAATTCATCAATCAAATGCATGCAAGCGAATGAGCATGACGGACCTTGCGGCAAAACAGTCTGTTCAACATTAAAAAGGCTATAAGAAAAAAGCTGTTTGCCATGAAAATAAACCGATCAGAAATTGATGAAATTTTGAACAAAGCATATAAGCCGTTATTAGAACCTTTGAAGGAAATTATTACACACAGTCGTGGAAATAAATATATAGTTAAAGTGCTGGTTCAGCAAAAATTTCAAAACATGAAGAGGATTATGCACAAGAGTCTTGGTATGATGAACCTGATGCCAACGAATTTCACACACCTCTTCGCAGACTGCATGAGAGCGAAGAGGAATTACATGAAGAGGAAGAGATACCTTATAAACCTCTTCATGAGTCTCATAAACCTCTTCATGAACCTCATAAATCTGTTTATAAGCCTCATGGAGACAAAGAAATACCTCATGGTAACAAAGAAATATCTAATGGTGTCGAAGAGATAACTCATGGTAAACCTCATAACACAACCATAAGGTGCATCGACCAGATGAAAAATATGTAGATACGGCTTATTTGGAAACATTTCAAGAATTGCCTAAAAAATACGTCAGAAAGAGATTTTCAGATAAGATTTTAAAATTGGCGATTCTGGGTATGTCGGAACTAATGGCTTGTATGAACTTCTTTTCATGAAAGAACCCGATAATCAAAATTTAACAATGATTTGAAAAACTATAAGGAAATATTAGAAAAAACCATAGACCATAAACACTTACTGACACGCCCTGTAGTATATGTCACTTGCATAGAAGAGAAGCCAACACCAAGCAAGTGCATGACGTGTAGCGTGGGAATGACCAGCAGAATGTGAATGCCGTTACAGGTACAATAAGGTTTGAATCTTAAATCTAGCCGTTTAATTTTACAATTTTTAATCATGCAATCATGCTGCGCATATAATTTTGTAGAACGATGGGTCTGATATATTATTTCACTTATAAGTATTTATTTTGCTATTAATTAAATCAATTATAAGATAACTTTGATACGATCAACCATAAATTTATATTTTGATGTTATTTATTATTGTTTGTTTTTATATTTTTATTGATTGATTTAATATAAATAATGTTAGGCATAAGATAATAAATTAAACTTATTATTTTAATTGACACAATTTATTTTTTTAATTATAATTATCATTCAATAAATATTGCATATTACAGTGATTATTTGAATAAAAACTAATAATCAATTAATTTGAAGCAAAAGTAAAAGCAACAAATATTATGTAGTATTATAACAGTATAAAAATTCGAACAGAGTAAGTAGTAAATTAACAAAAACAATTTTTTTAAGAGACAATAAATATGTCTGTCAAAATTATTATCTGATTTTTACTTTTAATACTCTTATTTGTTACACAAACTTTAATATTGTGTTATACAATCAATATTTGTTAAATATTTATTTTACCACGTGACCTACTTGAAGCTTTATATATAATAATATATATTATGTTAAATTTATAAACTAATGAAATTATTTTTTATTTTGTAGTAATTATTTATTTTGATAGAATAAATTTGTATGTAATGCTTTAATTTAATTTTTGGAATAGGATTAAGAATAAGGTAAAAAAGTAAAATTATATATGTTTTAATTTGTTTACCAAATAATCAATATTGTGTAAAATAAACAATATTAATTAATTACAGAGTAATTAGTTAGTCATAGTTAATTAAAGGATTTATCAATATTTCAATTTGAATGATTAAATAAGTTATTTCATTCACGCTTTCAATAACAAGCCTAATGCAGCTATATCTATCTGTGCGTTTTTACCCACGCGTTACGTCACACTCCCTGGTCTTGTTGGGTACGCTGTGTCGCCAGACGGCGTGTCCATAAGTGTTTATGGTCTAAGGAAAAACGCATGCATTACACCGTTATTACGATCCAAGAAATCAAAAACAGGGTTCAAAAAATTAAAAGTATACAGAGATTATTAAGCCTCTGTTTAAAAACCGATCACCGACGTACACAAAATATCGCATTGATTCGACAAGCTCTCATACATAACGGTTTTGATTCTAAACTGCGTGTGCAACGTAAAGTCTCTACGAAATACAAGTATTGGAACAATTTAACCAAACTTGTGGATAGATTGTGTTTATTGCACGCATCGAGGAATGCGGGAATAATTTGCACGATAATGAGATTGCGACAATGGAAGAGGAATTGCGCGAAGAAGATGATATTTATTAGTATAACGTTCTACGTTGATTTCATTTACAAGATGAGCATCGATAAGTTCGGACGCTATTCGTTGCAAAATAAAATAAATAAATGTGTGGGAGTAAGAGAGCCACCGGGCAATCATTTTAAACGCGATGTTGATGAACATTTCAACCTTGATGGTAAAAGAATAAAATATTTGGAATTACCGGTTAAAGAGAAAGTTGCTGTCAACATGATTGTTGAAGTGTACGTTGAAAATTTAATAAAAAAATTACATAAAAGTTATTCGAGGATTTGCAAGAGTATAAAAATTTTGTGATCATTGTGACGTAATCACAAAATAGAATCAGATGAAAACAATATAAGGTCTGCAAATAACAAAATAGAAACAATTGAAAACAATAAAAATATTGAAAATTGAATTAAGTAGGCTATTATTAAATCAAACAAATAACATCAAACAGCTGATATCTCTATTAAACCGTTCAAGTCAAAATGAGTAAAGGGGATGTAGTGCGAGAGTTACACAAACCGGCGAGAAAGAATACTGCTCGATGACAAACGATACTTAAAGGTGTTGACGATTTGTAGCAAATAGATCTTGCCGAGTTTCAATTATTCTCTCGTGAAAATGAAAGATATAAATATATACTAGTAGTAATTGATAGTTTCTTAAAATACGCCTGTACTGCACTCATAAAAAATAAAACCGGTGTGATTGTTGCAGAAATCATGTGGAAAATATTGAAAAATGCCGGCGGACGAATACCAAAAAATATTCAAAGTGATTATGGCAACGAATTTTATAACAGTCTATTTTTTACTTTAATGAAAAAATATAATATTAATCATTATTCAACATATACAATAATGAAAGCCGCCATTTTCAAACGTCTAATTCGTACGCTAAAAGATAAACTGTACAGAAAATTTAGTTTATGTGTTCGTTACAGCTGGTATTATATTTTGAACAAGGATACGTTAGAATACAACGATCAACGTCACCGTACAATAGGAATGCGACCAGCTGATGTACTTCCGGGCGGCGATATAGAAGCCATGTTACTGAAAACTGTCTACTCGCACATTAAAATTGCAGGAAAATGGTGCAATTGAGTAAACAAAAACCTCCTTTTGCAAAAGGATACACACCCAATTGGACAACTGAATTATTTAAAATTATTAAAATTAAAATTACCAACCCGGTGACTTATTTGTTGGAAGATGAATGAGGAGATCCCATACAAGAAACTTTTTACGCTGAAGAATTGCAGAAAACATCAAATCCTAAAATATATTTAGTGGAAAAAATAATGCGAAAGAAAAGAAATAAATTGTTTAACAAACAAAATGTATTATAATTGCTTAAATAATAATCATTTTATAATTATACTTTAGTTTTATAGAGACCTCTACACAATGACGATCTTATCGGGTCTATTCTGTAACTTTTTAACACCACTGTTAATTTTAGCGGCGCCGGCGTTAAAATTATTTTAACTGCATTGCGTATTCTGTACAAACAAATCTGTTAAAATTTTGACGTTTCGATGTTAAATTTTAAACAAACCACGTTAAAATAAACGGCGACGATAGAGGTGGCTTTAATTTTTAACAGCTTGGTTTAATTACGGAAATAATAAAAATTGCAGAATTTGGTTAGTTAAATATAGTGCTTTTAGAAGAAAAGAAAATATGGTAAGTACAAAACTATTACTTGCATTAATAAAAAGAAGATAAATCAATTTTAAATAAGGCAAAATTGTAAGGTTATGTCAATGTTTACCTATTTTAAACGTCAATTCAATGAATAAAATATTAATCTTTGTGCATGTTTAATTAAGTAGATAAGTTCTTAAATAATAAATAATTAAAGTTTTATCTTTTAGTCAACAAAGAAATAGCTGTCTGCACTTTTAATAAATAAAATAGAACAATATTTAGTTTCAAGGCGGACGAGAGAATTCCTAATAACGGCAAGTAGACATAATCTAAATTTGGATTTATTTTTGTTTTAGGAACTAACGGCATTACATTTTTAGAAGTGGAAGATATCGAGTTGCAGTACGAGAAAATAATTTATTCGGGTTGATTTAATATAATATAAAATAATAATGTGTTAAAGACAAAATAAAATAATTATTGTGGTTTTTGTACAAATAATGAAACTCTTTGCTGGCACAAAACTGTAATTAAAACATTTGTGTAAAAACATTGTTTTATTTTAATTCGAATTATATCCAGAATAATGTCTTACTTAAATAAAATTTAAATTGATCATTTGTGCATTTTACACTATTATTAATAAATTTAACTATTTTATTCAAATAAAAATTGTAAATGACACAGTTAGACACACTTTAATATTATGTAAAACTTTATTTTTGTTTTGATTTTTACAGGACTGAAGTGTGCATAGTAGACTTTTCTCCTCATTTCATAGATTCCACTGCTAACTTCACTTTAAAATTTAACCTGCACCGTTATAATTTACAATTTTAACGTGAATATTAACATGCATGTTAAAATCAACTAGAGAATAGCATTTTGGTTAATAATTTTAACGTCGCTGTTATAATATTAATTTTAACAGCGGTGTTAATTTTAACGGCGTCGATAGAGAATAGACCCGTATCTCACTTATTATATTAACCTCGACTGACTCATCGTTCGATGGTAATAAGTATTTAGAATTGTATGGATATTTAAATGCTAGTGACACATTGCTGACCGATTTCAGAGATGCCTTAATATTGTTTCAAAAAACTTTTGATTTGCCCACGGAAGGAACATTCAATAATGCTACGTTAAATTTAATGCAAACTGCAAGATGTGGAAATCCAGATCACTCGGAAAATTATTCATACAGAAAAATGGCCAAACATAACTTTGAAGTGGCATTTTTATAAGGGAAGTTATTTAATGAAGAACTCACCCAGAGAGGCTTTTGATTTCTGGGTAAGTTCTAAGTCAAGTCTAAATTTTATTTATGATCTTTTAAAGTATGATATTTTAATTTCATTTCAAAAGATCACACATAAATAGATAACGAGTAACAACACTTGCAATTCTTTTGACGGTCTTGAGATTACTTTGGGGCATGCCTATCTACCTCACGGCAACGGAAGTTTGTCAGAAATTTATCTTGATGCAGAAGAAGATTGGTGGGCTTTGTCAAAACCACGTCCCAAAAAAAATATTTTTTTTTTCTGTATTACTTCTTAAAATCGGACACGTCTTAGGAATTCGGCACTCAAGCGATCCACATTCATTGATGTATGCATATTACTACGGTTATTCAAATTTAACTTTGGATGATATTAATGCAATTCAACATTTGTATGGTGTAAAAGTTACGACGATGACAACAACAAAGCCAACAAACAACGATTACTGTGATAAATTCTACAATAGAATCTACAGTCAACTCTAGAACGGTTAACTCATCACTTGTTATTTACCCTGATTTGTGTAAAGTATCAAAAGACATCAATGCATTTCTAAATGCTCGGAAAAATATACATATTTTATAACGAATGGGTTTGGGTAAATGGGTTAAATATAAATTTATACGTAAAACCGCAGTTAATTACCAATTACACTTTCTACCGCCAACGTTTAAAAAAATTAATGCAATTTACTAATGAACAAATAGCACTATTTGATAATATGCATACACCTGTTTTTGATTTCCCATTGTTAAAATTTCATAATTCAATTGCACAATCAAAATTACATACTGGTGGGGTTGTGACTGCAGCTGTAAATACGTACAGCGGTCGAACATATGTGTTCTACAATAGTAGTGTTTACGTTGAAGTAGATGAATGCAATTATTATCAAAAAATAAATACTCTTGGATATACACAAGATTTCTTAGGGTTACCTAGGAACATTAAAAGTGCACCCGATATACAAATGAATTGCTATATTTCTTTAGTAAAAATATGTATTATTAATATAACAAATTTACATCTTTGATGGTGAGAGCAAATCAGAAAGATCTATCATTATTTTTTTTAGTTTACCGCACGGGATTCAACAACAACTCAAATCACTTCTGATGAAGCTAACAAATTTGAAATGACTTACCTTTATGATGTAATTTAATTCTAACCTGTAAAATGCATGTAAATGGTAATGAAATAAAATGCCGTTTATTATAATATTGATTTTTATTTAGTTTTTGTAAACATACCATTTATATAATTTATAAAGTACATAAAAAATATAATAACATTGGTAAGCATCAGTATAATTTCCAGAATCAATTTACATTTTTATCATCATTTACAACATTGTTCATTATTAATTGATTTGAAACATTTATTACAGTGCATGTTTTATCGAGGAACTTAAAAGTTTGACATTTGACACTCTCGGGAATACGTTGGTGTTTATTTTAAATAATAATAATAATAAGTAATTACAAATTTAAAACCAATAAATACATCACTCAACATAAAGTTTGACAAATTATCATTTGTCCAAAGAATAATATGACATGTTTATTAACATAGATTTAATTGCATGTTTAAATTGTTCAAATTGCAAATATTTTAATTTGTGAAGGCAACTTATTATAAATCTTAACTGCCATATAGTTTGGACTATTTTCAAATAGAGTTAATTTATGAGTTGGCACAGTTAAATTAAGAGATCCGTGACGTGTATTGCAATTATGATGAGCATTTGTTAACTCAAATGATTTTTTTTTGCATAAATTGATAGTTCAAAAATGTACAGTGATGACAGTGTTAAAATATTTAATGTTGTAAAATGGGATTTACAATATACAATGTTTGCTAAGTTTATTATGTTCCTTATAGCTCTTTTCTGAAGTACAAATATTCTATTTGTGAGTGTAGATGAAGCCGAACTTCAACAAATAATGCCATATCTCATTATTGATTTAAACTTTATAACTTATTAACATACAAGTGAGAAATATATGAAAGTCTTTTCAGAGCATAGCATATATTGATGTTAATTTTGAGCATGTTATTAATTTGAGGTTCAAATGATATTTTTTCATCAATATAAATTCCTAAAAACTTACAGTTTTGAAATTGCTGAATAGATTTACTTTGATGTTTCAAAAAATAAGATTTTTTGTCATTTTTTTTCCCGTGTAAAATTTTATAACATTTTATTTATTAAGATTAATTTTTAAACAATTACTATCATACCACTTATCCAAAGTACATATCACGTTGTTAGTGTGTACAATTAATTCATTTACATCGTTAGACTATAGAATTGAAGTATCGTCAGCAAACATCACAAGCTTATCACCAGTTACATTTGGCAGATCGTTTGTATATAAAATGTAAAGCAGAGGCCCCAAGACAGATCCTTGCGGTACCCCAGTTTCTACTTGAAATTCTTCTGATTTGGTATTGTTTATATATGTATACTGCTTGTTTTCGGTTTAGCAGATAGTGTTTAAACCAGGATAGAACAACTCCTGTAAATCCTAGATTTTTAAGCATATTTAAAAGCAATTGATGATTAACCAAATCAAAAGCTTTGCTTAAATCAGTAAATGCAGTAACTTAAAATACGTTCTGCCATTAGTTTTTCTAATATTTTTGAAAAAGTTGGCAATATGGATATTAGTCTGTAATTATTTGCATCCAATTTGCTTCCTTTTTTATGCAATGGAATTATTTTAGAAGTCTTAAAATATTATGGAAATATAGTAAAGTAAAACAGTATTAATTGAAAAACGTACCGCATTAACAATATTAATACTTAATTCATCAAATCCTGCCGAACTTGATCTTTTTATATTAAATAACTTTTATCTAGTTCATCAATATCCACAGGCTTTAAATATATAGAATGATGATAAAATTTATTATATGTATTTACATTGTAATAACATATTATTATTACAATTTAAAACCTCCGCGCTACCTCATATTCCACCGGATGAGCTGCACGCAATCTTCTCCCACTCCAACAAATGAAGCAGGCACGCGACGTTCCCCTACTCCAAACGGACGAAGCGGCAAACAATGTTTCCCACTCCATCCCCTTCTCCAGTGACGTAGAACAGAGAGCAGGGATTGGCGGAAGATGACAACAGCAGACCACACCGCTCCAGAACTGGGTATAAAACCGTGAACCCAATGTTGCTGTCGCGGAGGCGGTTGCTCCAAAGGCGGCCGAGTTACAGCCCTCCAAAGTCCAACCTGGGGCACACGCGCTTTCACCATCCGAGGCCCCAACGCAGAATTCTCACCGACGTTTTGTCAGCGGTCCGCGCGTTTGGACTAACTCGGCGAGACGCTCAAAAACATCAACCTATTCGAAGGCCAAATCCACGTCAGCTGGACTTGAAACTGAACTGCCAGAGACTAGAATCGCCCACGCCGACTCCGTCAACTAGGACGCCGCCGATCACCAACGATCCGCCGCAACCGCCATAGACGACCGAGCCTGGGACATAGCAGGATTTGCCCCTGCTTTATTGCACCGGCAAACATTCAAAAGGGCCACTTATTCGGCAGCCTCCGGGCGTCGATTAACGTCCTACGATCATACCGATCGCAGCCGGGAACGATCTTTTCAGACCGACCCCGCGCTAATTCAACAAGCTCAAACTTGCGACAGCAATTAGTCATTGCTTAATTAATCTTTTTTTTGCCGACAGGAACCCGGAAGTAGTCGTGCTGAGCCATCATCGACCCAGTCCTGTTACCGGAGCGTATTGGCCGTAATTAGTTAATTAAATAATAATCATAATTAATTACTAATTAGAAGAACAACATCCGTACGCAGTTCATAATTACCAATAAAACCAGTAATTAATGAAAGAGACTAATAATTCGTAATTATAATTAGTATTCATAATTATAATTAACAATAATAATTATTAATAAATACCCATTAATAATTATTACAATAACAACAATAATAATTATTATTTAATAACATCAACAGAGTTCCGCGCGAGAGAAGGTAACACCGACGCCGCCGCGCGAAGTCCCCAGAGCGTACGGGACATGCCAATACAGCCGAGTAGGCAATTCATCCGGCTGCTTTCGCACGCCTGCCGCACCTCACCCCTGCCGCGCTCAGCGATCACCCGCCTAGCGCGCAACAAGACCCGCACGCGATTCATCCTCTATAGGGTGGCGTGGTCTGGCTAACCATGCAGCGAGAACAAGTATTAAGCACAACACGCGGCCCCACCCGACCGCGCGCCTGAAGGCAGAAGGCGAATAATAATATTATAAACACCACCCAAATAATATTATTAATAATAGAATATTGAGAGAGCCAAAGTAAAGTATTATAACAGAGAAATAATACTTACACAATTACGCAAGCAAAATAACATCATAGAAACAGTAATGTTAACTGCATAATTAATTACCAGATTATTACACAAGAATAATCGCAGTAAGATCGTACATGAGTACGCCAAGCTAAATGGCATGTTGCTTATTGTACTAAGAGCGATAAGGGAAACTGGAAGGTACGAAGAAGGTGCAACAGGGTCTGGTAATTTCCGGCCACACTGGAATCGTCATCATAAGGGGAACCCAAAGAAGAAGACGAAGGATAATTGATAATCTGTGTGATTGTATGAGTTGGCTTATTATTAAAAATAATTACCAGAGCTTGTGTAGCTTGTGTGAGAGTGAAGAACTACAAGACCGAGTTTGCGGTATTGCACTACCCGCCGCAAACCATTTCTGGAGGGCCACTGACCGTGTTAGCTTCGGCGCAAGGTTACGTCCTACCAAACAAAAATAAAAAGTTCTAATTGGAGATACCCGGATTGTAACAGTCCGACGACACCAATGTTACGGTCACCTTGAACACGTAACCACGCCTCCGCCGGAACGCGCGCAACCAATCACGCGCGACCCAAGGGGTATAAAACTCCGCGATTTCTGTTCACAGTACCGCAGATCCAGAACTCAAGTTGCAGCGTCAACATCGATTTCCCGCAGACAAAGCCCAGTGACAGACGACCGGCACTCCGTCCGACCGTCACTCCAACTTTATTCTCGGTAGAGACCGAACGACCACAACGGCGAAGACGTCACCCAGGCCGGACTTCCGCCGCCGGCTCGCCGTAGACGACCCAGCGACCTTCTAGACTCAATTCGGCACAACACCAACATTGCACTGAAGCTTGCTTCTACCCCGACGGCATTGCACCCCCCGCCTGAAGGGATATTCAGTACGGCCACTGTGGGTAGCTTTACGCTCCTTCACGTAGTAATGTTTGAAAAATCTGTTTAATGTTAAACGCTTAAATGGCTCATTTGAGTCTCCCTTTAACATTAAACCTCTACTATTCTTTCAACCTTAAGCATTGCTTGCCTCGATAGCACATACTTGTTTCCTGGCAATGTTTATTGATTAATTCAATGTTGGATGCTTAGATGGCTCGTCCGAGTCTCCTTATAACATTGGATCGTTCGAAAGTAATCATTTTATATTATTAGTTAAGCTATTAGTTAGGTTTTATGAATTAGTTTAGTTGATTAAACATATTATTATTGCAATCAAGTTGCATTATTTGTTATCACCTTACCATTCCCCTTTATAGGAAGACAAAGTGGTCACAACATTATTTACGTTATTTATTGATGAATCTATAAAATGTAAATTAAAATAGTTACTGAGAGTTGACATATCCTTCTCTATACTATTATTTTATTTATAATTGTCAGTGCCTTCAGTAGTTTTGTTAACTATGTTCTTGGGTTAGTGTTATTATCGAGGTGCATCATTTTCCATTCCGAAGTTCAACTATTATTTATTCCTCTATCGATGGCGGTTATGTTGCATTGTCTTTGCACACAATTGTTTTTGCAATTCATAATCACAAATATTTTTATTTTTTTAACATTTATCATTTGCTGCAGTAGACTTTCCAATCGATAGTTTAATTGTTGTTAATTTCTTAAATGTAGTCGCTTAATGGATGACTTTCTTGGTGCGTGCTTCATAAGTAACTAGTTTTTTGATTTAGCAATAGGTTAGCAGATTGTGCACCAGTTTCTTGTGGTTATGCAATATACTTTCCCGAATGCATTCGATGTTTTCAAAATAACAATTATTTATTGTGGGCAAAATTCCGATAAAGCCATCATCTGTATTAGCATGCAATTTTGCAAATTCAATTAGACAATTGTTATTATATTTAAAAAATTGCAATGCATTTAAGCGTTGTAAGCGATATTCGATTAGATCAAGGGCTTTCCATAACAGATCTAACGCTTTTTTGTTCAACATTATTGCCACACCCTCCTCCCCATTCGATGCGCACCGTTTTCGATTTCCGACAGTTTGACATGTTGATATTGTTGATATAGCACAAATCAACATTCATATTTGTTTTTAAATCAATCTCTTTATCATCGGACATACGAGGTTTTTTCTGGCACCTACACGTGCACTTCCTTTCCATCGATGTACTCTTTTCCATGAAAGTCTTGTACTGCATTAAGGTGTTCCATTCCGATTGAATAAATGTAATTTTTTTTTACCTGCAATTCGTATACACTGGAAAAATTCTCGAGCTGGACTCAAACCAACAGACACTTTCACATTATTGTACAACGGGTAATGGATTTCATTAACCAATTTATCTTCATCTCTTAATTCACATTCACGTTTTTTTAACATTTTTTTTCTAAGTAATCATCTACGCAGTCACTACTGCCGCTACTGTCTTCAATTGAAATGCACGGTGGACAATATTGTCGCTGTTGTTGTCGCAAATCTTATCACCAACTTTATTAGAAAATAATTCCGAAATATACGGAATGTTAATATGCATTTTACTAACTAACTTAAATTATTACATGTCAACAAATTTATAGTTTATTATATCCAATCAGAATCGAGTTAATTAGTTGGTGCCGGAGGGCCCGCTAATATCGATTAAAATAGCCAATTTTTGCTCGTTTTCTATTAGAAACAATGTAATTTTACGTAAATTTAGTGTCAAATCACACTTTTTCATGTAAAACGAGACACATATATTTACTCGCATAAACAAAATAAATAATAATGGCTGAAAAAACACGGTCGCTGGTCTTTTCAAAACTTGCATTCATTATATTAAAATTCTATAAATATAAGTTCTTGAATATATATTATTATTAAAATATTTAACAATAGTAAAGTCTTTATCGGTAGTTGATAACCACATATGGAGATTACGCACTCAGCGCGAAAGCCGATGACGTAATTTATTCATCATTCCTACCTACAACCATTTAAATCTTACGGTTCATAATTGAATATATATTAATTTTGTATATGTATAGTTGATTGTAAATAGAAATTAATATATAAGTTGCAAGTTGTTGGGGGTGACGTCATCCTATATAAACATATATTTTTTTCATTTTTTACAAGTCCAGATTGAGATCATTTTATTGTTATAACACACGCCATTTCTTATCAGTAATATCGTATAGCGCAATGCATAACGCGTCGCGAATTGGATATTTTGTGCGTCGGGCTCTCAACCAGGCGACCGGTGTTTAAATCCTAGCAGGCAAGACTCACTAAAAAGTCAGACGCAACCAAGCATACAGTGTAAGTTGGGTTGCATACTCTCTCTCTCTCTCTCTCTCTCTCTCTCTCTCTCTCTCTCTCTCTCTCTCTCTCTCTCTCTCTCTCTATGTAAAGTGTATGCAACACATCTACCAGTTTAACTTTAGTTGCATATTTGAAATTGGCGCTTCTACAACCAAGCGGCCATCTTGGAAAACACATTCGAACATTAAGTATGCAAAAATTGAATTTACCACCCTTACCGATCATCCTGTATAACTGCACAAATGCTGGCATCTAGTCTACAACTTTGAAATTCAACAAGCGACACTAGCGCCAAACACTCTAATCTAATTGCCATAAGAGTTATCATTTTCTCCGTCATTATACCCTACTTACAATAGAAATGTACTTGAATCAACTATAGCGGTAGACACTTAAATGTTGGTTGAATGTGTGCAAAAAAAAATAAAAGTAAAAACAATGCATGACCAGATGTATGGATATTGCTAAAGCAAAGGAAGTGTGTAAAGACAAATTGTACAAAGTAAAGTTAAAGAATCAAAGGTTATTGTACAGGGTGGGCGAGAATGACCGAGGATTTTCAAATATTCCTGGTAAATTTTTTAGTGATTTTAGTGTGTACCAGTTTGTCAACCTGTTGCCCTTGAACAAAATAATCCTAAAAGTCACCAGAATAAACGTCAATTTTCATAGACGTTCGTCATTTTTTAAATTTATTAAAAATAATCTAAAGGTTAATTTACTATAATAAAATGTGAATTGTGAAGTAACGAATAAATTTTAAATAGTGTGAAGTGTGTTATGCACAAACTGTGATTGAACAGAAGTGTTAATTGAATATTTAAATTATATAATAGTAATTGTTTAAGGTTAATGTTTATTAAAAATATGTTTAAGTCAATTTAATAATAAATTATAAATTGAAAGTGCAGTGTAAATTTGAAATAATGTAAATTATGTGTTATGCATACTATGAATTGGATATTTAAGTTATATGTACAATAATGTTTATACAAGAATAGTGATTTTATAGTCGCAGTGGAACTATCAATAAGGATAGCACCTGGTCGTACTCTCTTCGGTCTCCAGAATTTCTTATAAAAAGGTTGTGAATTACAAATTAAAAATTATGCATCTATTAGAAGAAACCACTTGACAGGCTGTTCATTGTAATTGAAGAGGTTGTTTACAATATAAATAATGATGAAATATTGAATAAGATTTTTTTGCCGATGAAGCTTTGTGGTTGTTTTCAATCCCTATTAGCTATTAGTTACACGAAACAACTTTACACTCAATTAGTATTTGGATTGCAATTTTAAGGTAAAAATTAAATAAACCTAAATTTTTTTATAAAACTTTATTAAATTGATTCAGGTACGATTGAAGAGAGTACTACCTGTGCCATATTTATTGATTGTTCTACTGGGGTAATAAATGTTTACTATAGAAACATTCTGTTTTTGTGTATACTGTAGTGTACATATAATTTAATAGTTCATTTTACAATTTTCTACAATTGCCTATTATTAATATTTTTTATTAATAATTAACCAAATAAAAATAAACATTTGCTACTTTTATTTTGTTAATTAAAACATAGAAACATTTTATTATTTATTTGTATATTATATGCATAATCATTGAAATTGTTGTTTATTTTTTTAATAAAGTTTTAAAATAGTTCATCGTTGTGCATTATGTATTTATTTTAATTGTTAGCGTTGTCACAAATAAAATTTTTGTTCTTGTGTAACACCATTATACATATTATTTAATAATTTAATTCATAGTCTAGTACAATTACCTGATGTTATTATTCTTATTATGTTTATACTGAGTATTAATTTTTCAATAATGATTAACCCTATAAAAATATACATTTGTTATTTATCATAATGGTTAAGTTGCCAATTAAAAATTAGAAACGTTTTATTTTAAGTGTATTTAAATAATCAAATATTATTTTTAACCATTAAAATTTATTTAAAGTTTTAAAATAATTCATTATTGTTTATTATGTACTTTGTATATATTTTAATTGTTTATAATAACATTAATTACCACAAGAACAAAATTTGTGTTACGCCTATGGTAATGATCAAGGGCAGTCTAGGGATATGTTTTTTTTAAATTTACAATAAGTGTGTATTTGGTTGCCTACATCGCAATCTTCGGTCATTCTCGCCCACCCTGTACAATGTTACTGCTTACCCCAAAAGGGAAGGGTGTGTATTGCTTTGTAGATGTAGGTTTAAGATGATAATCGCAACCTACTAGATTAAAGCAATTTTTGGTTTGTTTACTTGGGTTTCTATGTTCAAGATGTTGATAAAGAAGTTGTATATTTTTTTAGACCACAAATATTAGATATTAACTTTTAAATTACAAACTAAGTGAATGTTTATTCTGCCAATTTAATTGTATCATGTGGGCAGTTTGATTTGTGGATTAGTGTTTCACAATTTAGATTAGTCTCAACTCTAATAAGTATTTAATAAAATGTTTGCGTTAGTAGTTTTTTTTTTTATTAATGCTAAATACGGTGTTAACCCAGCCCTAATCCGTTAAATGTCAGTGTGGAGATAATAATAATAATAATAATAAAATATTTAATCATTTCGAGCTTTTCAGCAATATGACAATGTCAGTAAATACATATAAAATACAATAATTAAAAAAGATTATTTAAAAAGAAATTAAGAAATAAAAACACAATTTAGTACAAACAAGTATAAAAACTAATACATACAATTAAAACTACCTTAAAAAAGATTAGGAAATAAAGCTATTAAACAATTTTACAATTCTGAGTCTTGCATATATTCATTGTAGGAATAATAACACTTTTGTAGTAACTTGTTTTTAATTTGTGTTTTGTATTGCAAACCATTTAAGCGTTTAAACGTTTGTGGTAGTTTGTTGTAGATATTAATGCAGATGTAATTAGGGCTTTTTTTATAGAATTCTAGTTTATGTTTTGGTACTTCTAGCAATGCAGGTCCGAATCTGGTAGAATAATTATGATGAATGTTGAGATGTGAAAACAAAGTTTTTTCTGACATATAATAAAACTTGATAAATGTGAAGAGAAAGCAAAGTTAAAATATTTAATTGTTTAAATAAATTTCGGCAGTGTGTTCTAGAGTCAACATTCATCATGTATCGTATAACTCTTTTTTGAAGTTTAAAGACACGATCTGCATTACTAAATGTGCCCCAAGCTATTAGTCCGTAAGAACATAACAAATTAAACAATGCAAAATACATAGTTTTTAAGATGCTAATACTTACATATTGTTGCATCTGTTTAATTTGGTAGCAGGTAGATGACAATTTTTTTACTTAAATGATCAATATGTTGAGTCCAATTTAGATTTTGGTCAATAAATATACCAAGAAATTTTAAATGATCTTTATGTATTATAAAGCGTTGATGTTGATGACATCGAATCAATAAACTTCTGTCGTAGCTGGTTGGATGTAAACTAAGTCTAACATTTAAAGATTTTTGTGTGTTTAAGACCATCTTATTTTTGCTAAACCAGGTTTGAAGTTGGTTTACTTCTTTATTTGATTTTTTGATCAAATCAGTTGAATTATTTGAATTTACAGTTAGAGAAGTATCATCGGCAAACAGCAACAAGTTATTCGCAATCAGGTCGCTTGTGTATATTATAAATAAAAATAGGGCCTAAGACTAAACCTTGAGGGACCCCTTTGTTTACAACTAATTGTTGTGAAAATTGTTGTTGAATTTCTACACAATGTTTTCTATTTTGCAAGTAGCTTACACACCAATCCAATGCTACACCTCTAACTAGATATCTTTCAAGTTTAGCTAACAAGATTGTATGGTCAACTAAATCAAATGCCTTGCTTAAGTCAAGGAATATTCCTAAAGTTTGATCTCCTTTACCTATATAATCATACAGTTTATTTAAGCAATTTATAATGGCTTTCGTTGTAGATCTGTTTTTTATTAAACCAAATTGCTGTAGATGAAACAATTTACATTTTTCAAAAAATTTAACAAGTCGTTTGCTCATTGCCTTTTCAATGACTTTTGAGTATATACTTAATATTGAAATAGGCCTATAGTTTGTGACATCTTTTGCATTTCCGTTTTTTTATAGGAATAATTTTTGCTATTTTTAGTTTATTAGGAAATATTCCTTGACTAAAGCTATAGTTAATAACTGAACTAATTGGTACCTAGTATGCTACAGTTGATAAGTATATTAATAATTTTTCGCCTGCTTCTACCGAAATCATAATTTTCGGCCCGCATATGGTCATTGGTATTCGCGGCATTTGATTGGCTGAGAATCACAATTTTATATCTAGACGCCATACTTTAAAATCTGACAGTAGTGACAAATTATAATAAACATTGAAAATAATGTTTTTATATGGGGCAGGAGAAAAAATATCGAGTGTAACTCGTACCAAAAAGCTTTAGCAGCCCTCTCTCGCTTCTATCGTTCGTGCTGCTAAAAGCGGCGGGCTGCTAAAGCCTATTTTCGGCCCTTGGTACACTATATACTATTCAATGCGATTGTATGTTGCTTTACACACTTCCAAGACCCTTTGAGCCTATGTACAAAAAACTTTAGGCAATTGTAAGGTAACTCAATGTACACCCTCAAAACCCACTTGTCTATGTGTGAATAACTTCAACAAATTGTCATTCTACCTGTACCTAAATAAAAAGTACATTAACTATTATAAACAACGTCATTAAAAACCTCTTTTTAAACAACATATTTTTAATTACATAAATCTAAACTCATCAATTGCAGCAACAATTTCATTTTACTGAAATAGAAACGCGATTTATAATATTAATTTTTAGTAGATTTTTATTCAATGTACAATACAATAATTTTCTTATTTAGTGAAAGAACTAATCAACAAGAAACAAAATAACTTCTTAATTTATTTGTATTACTTAGCCTATCAGTTAATGCTTATTTGTTTGTAATAATAATGTGCAAATGTTTTCACCTCTATAATTGTAAATTGTTTATGTTTAAATTATAACAGTACAACATTTTTTAACACAATGCATTTAAATTTATATTATGTATGGATAATGATTTTATACAAGTAAGTGTCTTGATAAAGTGTAAATAAACAATATTTGATGTAATATAACTAATTAGTTTAAAATATTTCATTTAATCATTATCATAACTAGTTATATTAATTAATAATAAAAAACGTTTAAAACATAAAATTAAAAGTAATCCATAGTTAACAATTGCTTAAACCAGAACTGTTCAATAAAAAATATAAATGTAGAAAACAGTAGTCCTGATATCAAAAACCCAAAAGCAAATTGAAAATGTAACATACGTAATGGTGCCAATTCATTATCCAAAGCATAACTAATTGTTTGATGATCCCTATTCCATTTCATAAACATGCCCATTTCAAAAAATCTATGAAATTTAGTATTAACATGTTTTGTAAGATGATGACCTTTTAACAATCTTGCGGCAAAATATGTATCAGAAATTGGGATAACATGTATTTGATTCAAAATGGAGCTATTAATATTTATAATTTCCATGGTAACAGTATCAAAAAAAATCGAAATATTTTTGTATTTTTGAATCATATCAAACCACATAGCATACGGGTCATAAAAATCAGTAATCCCAATTAAAGTTTTGCGAGTATAATTATTAATTGACGTATTTGCAGAAAACGTACTCTCAATAAGCTGTTTATGTCCATGTAATCTAAGATTTGCATCTGCAATATTTTGCAAGGTTTTAATTTGTTTACCATCAAATTCTTTAAAAAGATGTGAGTAATATAAACCCGACAATGCAGAAGTAACAATTAAAGCAAATGTTAGCCAAAACATAGTTAATAATTACATAGATATAGAATCTGGAATTTTTATTGATTGAAAAATTAAAATTGAATAAAGTTTCATTACTTCATCTATAATATTTGAATATACATTATTTTTAAATAAAAACACATTTCCCATCAAATAGACAAAGCAAACCAATAAACTTGCTACTAATATTGAAATCCAAACACTACTATCAAATATAAATTTAAAACTTTCCCACCGCGGAATTTTAGATGCAATAGGTACTAGTATTACAGTATAGTATTTACTGTAAGGATAAATGTAGTCGTCACTTTGAATATCCAACATAGTTAAAACTGTTGTGAAATCAATATCACTTTTATAATTTTCGTTTGTCTGCACTATAGAAAAATTATGTTGATTTGCGATTAGATTTAAAAAGTAATGTTGGTAAGAGTCAATAGTTCCGTAAAAAAAAATCTTGCACCCCATAAAATTATACAATGATTTATTGTAGAACAACAAATCATCAAAGCTTACATTATTACACGTACCAAGGTAAATTTTATCAGATACATTTCCACAAGTATGTTCGTAATCTTGCATTCGGTAAATACTTCCTTGTTTGTCCAATATAATTGTGTTCGGGTTCCATTGATACAATATTTTAAAAACTTACTAATGTTTTCATTGCCCATATATATCACAAAATGATATGCGTTTTTAAAAAAATTATGAACACTTTGTAATATCACATAAGTTTTCAATTGGAATATTTCATCAAAATGTAAATAAATAATTTCTGGAGTCTTTTCAAGTAGTGCATACTTTGTCTTATTTGTTATTATTTTTTCTTTGACATCTATAGCATTTGAAAGCTGTTCAGCAATCCAATTGTTTTGATCAGCATAGAATAGAGTTGCTCGAAAATGCTTGAAATGGATGTATATATTCTTAACACATTCAACAATTTGAACTTCTTCTTGACTCTAATTACAAGTAAATTTTTATATTGGAAAATTAGTGTTTCATAAACTTACCGCTAATTGTGGAAACAAATTTGAGAAACCACGCACATTTGTCGTAATTGCAATTAAAAATAGCAATTTATTTAAAAGCATTTTTACTTTATATCTGTATTACTCAAGGTGTGACCCACAAATATATTCAGTCTATTCATTACATGTGAAATAATGAGCTTTGATTTTGTTGTTGTTGTCTACTGAAACATAAACATAATGTAATACTAGTTAGTTAATGTAATTGCATGATTTTTTTATCACAAACGACAAATAATAACTGATTACAAAACTGATTCGTAAACATGACTCAATAATTATTTTAAAAAAAGAATAAAGTATGTGTGTGCATCTTGTGTTTGAACTTAATAAAATTTTATAAATTTGTAAAACATCACATTGCAACTGTTGTTTATACACACCCATCTATTACGACTTAGTTCAATAAAACTTGCTTCATCAATTAAGTTAGTGCTTCATAGCCTTTCAAAATAAAACGGTGCAGAGCAATACATGGGTAAAAAAATATAAAAAATTGTAAAGAAAATATTATTTGTGTGTATTATCCTTATCCAAATTATAAATTTTTAAAAACTTAATAAATTATAAAACAGTACATTTTTTTTTTCATAAAAAACATTTTTTCTTTAAACTTTTGCACTAATCAGCACGGGAAAGAGTTCAAAAAATGTTCAAATTTGTTGTGTTTTTTTCTTAGTCTTAAAATGTGATTTTTAGAAATTACTTACTAGGCCACAACAACATAAAAATACCTTTAAATAAAACCACACTTGCTGAAACTATCACATTAACCTTGAACATTTGCGGCTTATAAGTCTCGGGAAATACTGAATTTGGAAGTTTATGAAGTCTATGTGTCGATAGTACGCTTTATAAAAATACTTTCTTAAAAGGTTTTGTCCTGCATCATCAGTGAATATTTGTTAGAATTTCTAAGAAGCTTTTTACTACGAGTAAATATTTCTTTAGATGGCAATATGTCTTGTATTTTGTTTGAACAATGTCTATGGGAATATTTATAGAACATGCAAACATCTGCAACATTACAACGGTGTTATAAAGTATCTAAGTCATACGTTAAGTTAGACAGTGTACTTTTCGATGCTCCTCTGTTGGAATTATTTGTTGTAAGTAGTAGTGTTTAAATTGCTCTCATACAACTGACACATTAATATATTAAGTAGTTAGCTGTGGTTGTTAGATTTGCATATAAAATAAAAATGAAATTACTGACTTCAATCTTATGTCAATAAAAATTATTTTGTTTAAATTAAATTGTTCTCTCCGCATAAAACGTATTTAATTCAACTGATAGGAACCTGCAGCTCTCAACATCCTCCCAATACTTGGAAACACTATTCAATATAAGAACTAAAATAAATTTTATATACAGGGTATCTATAAAAGAACTCCGGGGTTTTAAGACAAAATATTTTAATAAAGTAAAAAACGTACATACATGTTTTATACATGATTAGAAAGCTTACATTTTCAAGATTTTTTAACAACTTATTAAAGTTCAATGTGAGCTCCGTTAGTGGCACGGCACACGTCAAAACGGTATTCTACCTCTTCCCATGTCCTGGCGAGCATGTCTGGGGGAACGGACGCCACGCAATTCACTATTCGTTCCCTGAGATGGATAACATCTCGAATTTTCTCTGCATACACAAGATTCTTGATATGCCCCCAGAAGAAAAAGTCCAACGGAGTCATATCAGGGCTCCTTGGTGGCCATGGAATAGGTCCTTCCCTTCCAATCCACCTGTTACCGAAACGAGCGTCCAGTGACTCACGCACACGCAAACTGAAGTGTGGCGGCGCCCCATCTTGTTGGAAGTAAACTAAACCTTTCTCCGCCTCAATGTCATGCAACTGAGGATAAACATACTCCTCTAACATGTCACAATAGACATCACCATTGATAGTCCTTTCGGCAAAAATGAAGGGACCTATGACTCTGTCATGCATAAGAGCACACCAAACATTCACTTTGCGCGTGTCACGTTCGTACTCAATAAACTCATGGGGCGGCTGTGAACCCCAAATTCTGCAATTATGCCTGTTTACAGTTCCGTTCACATGAAAAGTAGCTTCATCACTAAAAACCACACTTTTTAAAAAATCATTATCTTTATTAATTTTATTCAGCATGGAAACAGAAAAGTCGAATCTCTTAACCTTGTCTGCCGGTTTGATATGGTGTAAAAGTTGAATCTTGTAGACAGTTAAACGAAGTCTTTTACGAATTACCTTATGGACTGTTGATCTTGGTAACCCCAATTCCAGACTGCGTCTTGTTAATGATTTCTTAGGGCTTCGAGTGCATGAAGCTCGGATTCTGTCAACCTTCTCTTGAGACACACGCGGCCTACCCGGCGACTTTTGCTTCAAAACACTTCCTGTTTCCTTGAACGCACTTAACCACTGACGAATTGTTTTGTCTGTAGGCGGGTCAACACCATAGCTACGTCGAAAGTTTCTTTGTACAGTAACAACAGAATTAGTTTCTATGAGCCAAATAACACACTGAGTCTTTTGTTGAGGCGTCGCCATAGCGCGGCAGTCCAGACGACACTGACTGCCTGCCGCAGCCGCTACGTAGTTTCAAGGTCAACGCTCCGCAGCGCTGCCAACTGTTGAGAGAAACATTCCCAATTGGTATGAGTAAAACTCTTTGAGCTGCTTGTTTCAAAGGAATTGATCAAATTTTGCTATCTTTTATAGTTTAAAAAATATTAATTTTTTAAACCCCGGAGTTCTTTTATAGATACCCTGTATATGCAAAAGTTGAACAGAAGTAAAAAACTTTTTACATCTACTAAGAAACCAAAGTTTTCTAGATACTTTCAAAGCTATGTCAACAACATGATCGTTTCAAAACAGATTATGTTTAATTGAATTGAATTAAAAAAGATTTAGATATGGATTTGTTGTTTAGTTTATTATTTAATATTTATAAAACCTTAAATTTTGATTTTGAAACAGCAAGAAATTGAGTTTTATTAGAGTTAAAATTGATGTTACGATGCCACATTTAGATATTATTTTTAGGTCTTTGTTTTTAGATGCTACAGATTCTAACCTAGAAATTTTAAGATGCCTTGCCATATTTGTTGATATAGTCTTTGGAAAATATAAAGCTTAAAGGTAAAACTATAAATAAAATTTTTAGTTAATTGAAAAAGTTCAGTTTTCTAATTTTGACATTTAAAGTGTCGCTTTGTTAATTGACAAGTTTGAAAACGTTCATTTTTTCATAACTAGTTACAAAAAAAAAAACTCATAACTAGTTATGAAAAAAATAAAACATAACTGGTTGTGAAAAAAACAAAATTTTTAGAAAATTAAAATATATTAACTAGTTGACTAGAAGTAACGGATGCTTCATTGTAATGAAAAAATAAATAATTTTCAGTTATAAATATTTACTACGCAATTATTAAGTTGCAGTGATATTAGATACCTAATTTATTTCGCCCAGGATGTTAGTAGCGATTTTCCTCTTATTTTCTAATAATGTCTCTACATAACCCTTGGCTACCCTATTGCTTTTCCAGCCCCATGCCGCTTTAAATATAAAATATCGGTGCCACTGTCCGCCAGCAAAGTCGCCAAAGATCTTCTAAAGCAGTGGCCGGTAAATAAAACTGGATTTGGTAGTCCAATATGTTGTGCAATTATCTTCGGTAGATTACCAATAGTGTTAATACCAACTGGCTGTATACCATATTATCCGTTAGAATATTTAACAAAAAATCGATTATGTTTACAATTTGATAGCCGCAAATTAATATATTTCCTTACAATCTCAACAAAATTTAATCCATCTATATCTCCAATTGTGATTATAAATTGACGTGTAACTTTTCATTTTGTATAGGGAAGGTTAATTTGAAAATAAGAATCTTTGTCCACAACGTTCTCAACCCGAAAAAATGTAAATTCTGATTTCCTACATGCGCCAGCTATCTCAACAATCATTACGACCTTAAAAAATAAGTAAAACAAAAACTATATTTGTAAAAATTTCGAGTGATTCCACCTTACCTTTGTTATCAAAAATGTTTTATCGTCTGTTTTTGTTAAAAACTTGGCAATATTTGTTTTCGACAAAATGTTCGACTTTTTAGTTTAATATCCGTCTGCTTGTCGCTTTAAAAATGCTACTAAACTCAAATATTTTTTGATGTCAATATTTTTCTTTAGGAACAGCTTTGTTCTCAACATTGAATAGAGTGTCCACAGTATGGAAGCTTTTAGAGTTTTCTTCATCTCGAAATACGCCAATAAGACTTTTTCATTATTATATTTCACTTTTCTCTCTTCGCGCCACGCTTCAAATTTGTTATAAGCCAAGTCATACTTTGCTTTGGATTTTGCTTCTTCAATATTGTTTGGTACATATCTGAATCGCAATTTTCTATTTTGCTTTTGACAATAAAACTGACACTGGACTTTAAGAAGCAAAACTTTAAATGTCAAATAAACAGTGACTTGATTTTAAATATAATTTATGAAATTATTAGCAATTAATTATTACTCTATTTATTGGTCAGTCTAAAGAACATATTTTGTCAAAATAAAAAAATTGTATTTAACATGTTAGGAAATGCAATTTTGTGTAACTTGCGTGATGTTGCGGGAGCTCGCTTCGTTTCTGCCTTGTTACACAAAATGAAGCATTTCCTAACTGGTTCCATAAACAGCTATTATGTAAACTAAAAATAAAGTTGTCAAAAGGGCAAAACCTCAAAGATCACCCGCATTCAAATTTTGGGGTCATAGTTAAAACCATCAATTCTAACTATAATTTTCCTATTGTCAAGAAAACTATTTGATAAGATTTATAGATTTATAATCAAGACCTATAAAATGCTTTAGAAATGTTTAAAGCTACTGCAAAATTTTCTCGACGTTTGTTTAAAGTAGAATTCCATTTGTCGCTAAAACAAATCAAAAGATCTGTTGTCTAACGTTTTGATCGAAATCAACATTGAGTATCTGAGATAAAGTTATTTTGTTCTAAAAACTTGATAATGTAAAAATTAATATACACTGCCGAACATACAATTAGGGTCACTTCGTAATTTACATTTTTTTTAGCAATTTTTAGTTTTAGTTTTTTTTTTAACAGTTTACTAATTGATTGCTTGAATAAAAAAAAATTGATTGAAAGTAATGAAAACAAACAATTTTAATTTGATGTGCTAACTAATGAAAATAATCAAGTTTAATTTCATATGTTTTTGTTAAAACAATCAAGCATAGTTTTTGTTTTTGTGATGATATTTGTCTGTTGCAAATTGTTTGTGTATTGTTGAAAAACTGCAAGAAACGTTGATGTAAGTGATCTCAAGTCTGCAACAAATATGGCGGCGGTACAAAGAGACTGGTCTGCTAACTCAAAGACCTGGTTCAGGGCAAAGCAACACTACAACAGCTAGAGATTTTTGTTTCTAGTGCTTTGAGAAACCGAACGGTCACGGCAATTTCCCTTCGAAATTATCTGCAAGAAGTGAGAAATGTTATCATAAGTGAGTGAACAGTTAAGAGGCATGGTGCTAGATTACCTTCTCAAACTAGAGCTGCTGGACCGCAGCTTTCCCGTGAATACCGGATTGTGAGGTTGAATTTTGCACGAGAACACTTAGCTTGTAGCGGATTGGAGTCGCATATTGTTTTTTGATTAATCGAAATTCTGTCTTATAAGCTCAGATAAACGTGTAAAAGTGTGGCGACGACAAGGCGGGAGATATGTTCAAGCATGTATTGTCGAGCGACTTCCATTTGGTAGAAGATCACTTATGGCATGGGAAGACATATCTTTTGACACTCGCACGGAGTTAGTCTTTATCGAGAATGTGACGTTGACTGCTCATAGTTATCTGACACAGGTTCTAAAAGATCATGTTTTACCGTTCATGGTTATTCTTGGTGACGACGCAACATTTATGCATGATAACGCACGGCCCCACACTGCTGGGATAGTTACTGATTATCTTGAATGTCAAATTACGCAATTTGTTTGGCCTGCTCGCAGTCCAGATTTAAATCCAATTGTGCATGTTTGAGATGAGATGAGAAAACGTTTACGGAGACATGTGCTGGCCGCAGAAACTCTAGAGAGCATTGCAACATAACGGTGCAGGAATGGAACGATCTTCCGCAGAATGTGATCCAAAATCTGATCGAGAGCATACCTCGTCGCTTGCAAGCTGTTATCACTGCCAAAGGAGGAAATACTCCTTACTAAAGTCCTTAAACTTTCTTTTGTTTCAACAAAAACATATGAAACTAAACTTGTTCATTTTTATTACTTAGCATATCAAATTAAAATAGTTCATTTTTATTACTTTCAATAAACTTTAAACAACAAAAACTTTTTTTTTGTTTAAGCAATCAGTTAGTAAACTGTTACAACCGTAATAACACGTACAAAACTAAATATTTCTAAAAAAAATCAAATTACGATGTGAGTCTAATTTTATGCTTACCAGTGCATTATTCAAAAATCTTGACAGGTTGAACAATAATGCAATTGGTTTATAATTTAAAGAATTAAACTTGCCAGTCTTATTAGGTTTTTTTGTATAATGAAACAAATATTTTAAACAAAATAGAAGCTAATTCATTTGCAGATGTGTTAAGAATAATAGGTGAGATATTATCTATACCTAATTCCTTTCTAGTAAGTTATTTTTTGTACAACCTGTAGTCCAAAATGAATTGGACCCATTAGCTTACCACTAACCGACATTGTAGGTACAGCAATATTAGTAGAGTTAGATGCATGGTTTGCAAAAATATTTTCATTTTTTTTTTAATTAGATTGTTTTGATTTCAAAAAGAAGGTAATGACAATTTTGTACTACAATGCAATGATTTTCTTGTTTTATAAAAAAAAAAAATTTGTCGTTTATTATTTCTGTCAATCCTACTCTTTTACATATTGTATTATATTGTCATTGCTTTTTTATAAACCTAATTGTTTTAAACCTACTAAACGGTTCGGAACAATTACTGATGTGTTTCTTATCTTTTTTTTTGCTTTTTATTAACAGCTTGTTTTGTTTAAATTAAAAACAAATCTATTTGTTTTGGTTTAATAACAAAAAATTAAATAATTTTTTCCCACAACATACATATGGATATAAATTCAATCTGCAGCAATAAGGATCAAATATTTATAGGAATCCAGACAATCGTGTAAGTAATTTAACTTAATAGTTCTAACTCTAACCCGATAGTAATACATTTAATTCAACCTTAAACTAATACAATAACTACCCAATTTATAGACCAGCGGGATCTACATAAAGTGGGACATTCCTTCACAATACTATATCCATAGGAACATGGTAGCATAGGAGCTACAAATGTATCTGTCGAGTGCAAGCGCTTGCACAGGATACATAAGAAGATTTATACCAAATGGACCGAGTTAGTTTGGCCAAACTAAAACAATACAGATAAGTATATTATGCAACTCTTTAATTATGTAATGATTATCCTTTTTTAATATGTTTTAGGTGCGAAGATGTAAATAAATAGATATTGGATCCCGAAGATATATAAATTGGACTAAACAAAAAAAGGCACGTTACACTACCTCCTTCCCCGTTTAAAAAAATAGGAAAACCTGCACTATTTTTTAGGAAACCCTAAAATAAAAAATAAAAACAAAACAAACTTTTATCTATGAGCATTGTCACTAACCCAATAACTAGCTCAAATACTTGTAACACTAACCGATTAGCTCTATTGATCTTATGACATATAATAAGAAACTAGACTCTATTAAACTATTCTAAACTATACTAAACTTAACAATGCAATGTATGTATGGTAGCTAATCATACATACCAAATAAATCTAATTGAAAGACAGTTACTTCGTCTATATTCATATCAATGGCTTTTGATTGAATGTAAGTTTTTTTTCAGACGATATCATTTACATTAAAAGTTAAATCTCTACGACGTAGATTGTGGTTTTGGCGTTCTTAATATAAGAACGTTCAATATTTCCTCTTATTGCAGTAAAGATATCCGGAAGTTCCTCCAATCTCTCAACGACCATATCTCTTTTAATTTCCTCACTCACACTAATTTTACGCGCATTTGTATTACCATAAAAATCCCCAGTCACAGGCACAACTCTACTAACATTTACAAAACACCTCGTGAACCGCCGATCTTAACGCAAAGCCTATCTTGAACAAATCACGATCCCAATACTTATGTTGACCATCACCTAAGCTTGAACGTATCAACGTTTCCACAGTACCATTAACTCGCTCAGTGAAGTTTACTTGAGGATGGTATCGGGCATTATACATGGTCTTTTGATTTTGTACTGCTTTATCAACTCCTGGAACATCTTGCTTCGAAATTGTACTCCGTTGTCTGCCATTACCACTGCACATCGAACATGAGGAAGACATGATCTTTGATATATTTAGTTACCTCTTTTGCAGTCGCTTGTCTCATGGGGTAGAGCAAAACAAACTTCGAGAACTAGTCCGTCACAACAAGGATATATTGATGCCCTGTGAGGATGTTGGTAGCGGGCCTATTATGTCAGTTGATATCACTTCCCATGGGAACTAAACCTCCTTTGCCTTACCCATCAAACTTGGCTTCAAAACGTTGGATGCCTTCTGACTGTTACACACCAGACAATTCCTCACATAACGATAAACGTCCGACTTCATTTTTGGCCAGTAATATCTCTCCTTCACTCGCTTAATTGTTTTAAAATATCCGAAATGACCAGATAAAATGTTGTCGAGACATTCTTGTAAAACCTTCAATCGGTTTCCCTTGGGTAGGACAACTCTCCAATCGGATTGATTATACGGGGCATGGTTTTCACAAACTAATTTAAATAGCTTACCGGATTCTACCCGCCAAAGCGGAAACTTTCCGGGATTCGACTCTACATTAGTTACCATCCTACAGTACCAAAAGTCGGGTTTTATCTCAGTTGTTCCAATTAGCGCTACTTTTGGTATCCGTGATAAAGCGTCCGGTACCACGTTTAATTTACCTTTTTGGTGTATGAGATCCATGTCATACTTTAAAAGCTTCAACGACCACCGAACAAGTCTACCAGCAGTGTCCTTTAACCTCTGCAGCCAAAGCAGACAATATTAATCTACAATCGCCTTGAAGTGAGTCCATTTGATGTATGGGCGGAAGCGTTTGAGGCCAAAAAGCAATGCCAAGCATTTGCGTTCTGTCATGCTATAATTCTTTTTAGCTCGCGACAAGGAACGGCTCGCATAAGCTATGACACGCTCTTTGCCTTCCAACTCTTGTGTGAGTACCGCGTTTGATTGAAATTAGGATTTACTAGTACAGGGGATGAAACCAGAGCTTTCTTGATCTTGTCGAAAGCTTTTTGGGCTTCAGGGTTCCACTTGATCGACTGACGTATTTTTCGAACGGTTATCAACGCATTTAAAGAAGCAACTATCGTCGAAAAATGCGGTATAAAACGTCTGTACCATTCACAAAATCATAAAAAACGATTTACTTCCGTGACGCTAACTGGAACCGGGTAATTCATCATCAACTCCACCTTTGCCGGATCTGTACGCAAACCAATCTGATCTACAATAAAACCTAAATACCTTAGAGAACTTTTGCAAAACTCACCTTTCTTGAGGTTCACTGTTAGTTTTGTCTTTTTTAGTTTGTCAAAAACATAACCCAAGACCAGTATATGTTCTTTAAATGTCTTAGTGGCCACAATTATGTCATCGAGATACACGAAAATGCGAGGTTCCCACTCTGGACCAAAAAGAGCGTCCATTAACTGTTGCTGAGTTTGGGCAGCGTTATTCAATCCAAAGGGCATCACAACAAACTTGAAAAGTCCTCGAGATGGTACAGCAAATGCTGTTTTTTCACAAGACTCAGGGGATAACGGGATCTGCCAAAAGGCTGATTTTAAATCAATCGACGTTAGGTATCGCGTAACTTGTTCAAGATGTTATTGACAAGTGGCAGTGGATAAGCGTCCTTTTTGGTTACTGCATTTAACCTTCTTCCAACAAAACAAAACCGAAAGTCTCCCGACAATTTCTTTACCATTAGCACCGGACTAGACCAGGGTGACGTATAAGGCCTTACCACACCAAGCTCAAGCATCTTGTCCAATTCATTATTTAATTTTGCCTGCATGAATGGCGACAGGGCGTGATGCCGTTGCTTAATTGGTTCAGCGTCTCCAACCTCAATATGATGAGTCATTCTATCGATTCTACCTAGTCTGTTCGGAGCTAGCTCTTCGAATTTGCTCACAATACGGCTCAACTGCTCTGATTCGGTCTTAGTCAGATCGGATTTATTTAATATCCCCGAGATTTTTGAGAGATAAGGGTTATTAAATTTTGACTCTAACCTAAAAGGGCTTTGCTAATAAGGGCTGGAATGACCAGCATCTTGACGATCGTTGTTCTGCCACTTTCACAAAACAATCTCCCAGGGACGTATCTTGATACCAATTTTACTAATCATTGAAATTTTTTCCTTACCCACACATGAAAAATTGGCCCCCGTGTCAACCAAAAGACACAAATCAACTCCTAAAATTAAAATTTTTATATACACCCTATTGTCTCCTAATCTCTCTGAAAATATTGGCAATATCGTGGTAGAATTACTGGGCATCTCCTGGTTCTCATTCATACATACACTCACACGTTTAATTAAGACCTGTTTTATAGGATTGCTAGGACCTCGGTTGTGCAATATTACCGCGCGTTTCCCCAACCAGCAAATTTGTTTTTGCAATTATCGCACTCCCTCCTAATTACACCCTCTTTTCCACACCCAAAGCAGTAAGACTTTCGTTTTTCTTGATATTCTCGGTACCCATGACACACTTTGTTGCAATTCCAACACGTGATAGGGTTCCTTTGTTTAAAAGGTGATGAAGCGGGGGCGCTTGCAACAGGGTTTCTGACATGACGTTCCTGTTTGTGTAAAACGACTGAAATATGGTTTTCAACCTGTGTACTCAAACCCCCCGATCTTTCTAATCTACGACACAACATACCCAATTCGAACAAAGGCATAACTTCACACAAAGCTAAGTGGTATTTAAAAGGAGGGAGAAGGTTTTGCCTAACCATGCCTAACCTAACTGTTTTAATAGTGGGAGCTGCTAGTCTATTAAACAAATTATCCATAACTGTTAAGTAAATGCTGATTTTTTCTACAGGTTTCTGCTTTCTCAGCTTGATCTCATACCAAATCCTACTTCCGTAGTCATGGGGAAGGAAATCAGCCTTAAAAGCGGAAACCAAAACATCCCAACTCGATATATGGCTTCTGAATGATCGATACCAATCTAACGAGTCACCTTCAAACAACTCTACCTTTGACGTGAATAGCTCAGGTTTGCTCACGTTTCGAGCGACTCTTAATTCATCGACTCTCTCAAGAAATTGCATCAGCCTTTTGGCACCTCCAGCTCCATTGAATTTAATGTCCCATTTATAGACAGGATAAAAAATGTCTTTGTGGTGACGGTTCACTTGGTTGTTGCTGGAATGGAGTGACCTGGGGCCGATTAAACGCAGCTCTAAAGGCAACGCCTGGACTTGAATAATTTTGGAGGTTTTTCGGGCTTGGAGTTGACACTATAGCCATTCCTTGAGCATCTTTCCTTTCTAGAACAGTAGTCTGCGGATCGGACCTGAAAATAGGCTGTGACGTAGACGGAGATCCCACAAGATCTTCTGTATTTGTGTTCATAAGCTGGGTGACCTCATTTTTGGTTTGTTGGCGAATCTTTAAGGCCTTTTTATTTTCTTCTACATCTTTGCCCTTCTTCTCCAGGGATGCTCCCAAAATAAAACATTCACTAAGCCATTTTTGTTTATCGTTGGCGATTTCTTCATCTTCAATTTTATCTTGGTCGGTGGGGACTATAAATTGTTCAATTTGAGCCATTACGTGAGATAACCTTGCTAGTATACGTCTGCTCATACGAGCCTTATCCTTACCGGGAAAACTACGTAGCACATTAGATAATGACTCTAGCGTATCTTTAATTTCGGCCCTATCTTTAACGTTGTCAAACAACTTAGCACACGTCGGATCAATACTTGCTTTGTGCTCCATCATATTCCTTAAAATAATCCTCCTTTCCGGGAGGCCTACCTCTCCTACAAATCGCCTAATACCTAGCTGCTCATAATCGATCTCTTGCTTATGCAGATTGACCGGATCCATAGTTAAAGAAATTGGACCAGACATTTTAACAATTTCACACAAACAATATTACCAAAAAATGTTCTAAAAATTTCAAAATACATTAATAAATTTAATTTACCATCATTAATTAAGTGACAAAAAAACGTTAATTAGCCTCACGTTGGGCTCCAAGTAAAACGCTTGCATGACCTCAGCACCTACATTCGATGGTCAAGACGTTCCTCGCGAACGGCAGATCTAGGTGTCGGAGAGCGAGTCGTGGGATTTGGTTTTTACACAAAAATACAAACACAAATGGTTGGGCTCCAGCCAGGCTAACGCTGACAGTTAAATGTTGTAAGATCAACAGCATAGATTAAAAAAATAAAAAAAACTGGTTAGGAAAAAAATATATATTGAAGATAATAAATGTTAAAAAAAAAAATATAATGTAGTTGTAGGTCACCGTGACAACCAACTATACCAAAAAAAATAATTAATTAATTAATAACCGCAATTGTTAATCCCTTCGATAAACTTACGTTGGATCACATTTAATTGCGCTACGAAAGTATAACACTTTTTATATAGTCGGCGAGACACGGAACAGTTGTAAGAACAATTGTTAACACAAAAAAATAACTAATTGATAAGAAAATATTGGCGTTGTATGTATAAAATCTTTACAGTAAGATTAATTAATAACACAAAAAAAAGTTCAAGACCAATCAAGAAGTTAGCGAAAGTTACTGGACACAAAAAAAATCGTGGTCTAAAGTGTGCATTAAAAATCACACACATTAATACATAAATTGAACTTTATTCGAATATTAATATATATATAAAAAATACGTGGTCCATGTGGCAACGGAAATTCCACACAAAAAAATATAATTTTGTCCTAGTCCTGCCGTAGGTAGCGATAGCGATACGATCTATGGATTCAGTCTGTCTATTAATCTATCCGCATCTCTGACTAAGATTGCCTTTGAGATTGCAAAATATTGCGGTAACAAACGGAGGACGTCGCCGTAACTTGAAAGACTAACACGCATAGTGTTAATTAATACGTACACTTTCAATTTTTTTTTTTATAATTCAAATAAATCGGGACTCACCTAGGTTTTATTGGCTTGATTTAGTGTATGCAGCAATTGTACTTTAATTGCTTGAAATTAAATTAAACTTCTTCACACAATTTATTCTAACACAATTAAGTACCGCCACATTAAATACGGTTTGGTAAGATTTAATAATAAGCGGGCACATCCGCCCTGATTCAGTACCGTTGCCAAAGAGAGCGATCTCAATACAAAAATCGGCAATCTTTATCTGATTCCATAGATCACCGCAAATCTTCCTTGTTTAAATATTTTAATATTCAAATTTGATTGGCTCTCAGCCTGAAATATTAGCGCGGCGCCATCTCGTGGCGAAATCAAGCAAGCTTCTCTCCTGACAGTAAACCTATCTTTTTCATGTCGTTAATGAATTAATAAAATTTGTGTTAAAGTGCTAATAAGTGGCCCACAACATACATTTGGATATAAAATCAATCTGCAGCAACAAGGATCAAATATTTATAGGAATTCAGACAATCGTGTAAGTAATTTAAATTAATAGTTCTAACCCTAACCCGATAGTAATACATTTAATTCAACCTTAAACTAATACAATAACTATCCAATTTATAGACCAGCGGGATCTACATAAAGTGGGACATTCCTTCACAATACTATATCCATAGGAACATGGTAGCATAGGAGCTACAAATGTATCTGTCGAGTGCAAGCGCTTGCACAGGATACCTAAGAAGAGTTACTTTGGCCAAACTAAAACAATACAGATAAGTATGCATCTCTTTAATTATGTAATGATTATCCCTTTTTAATATGTTAATAGGTGCAAAGATGTAAATAAATGAATATTGGATCCTAAAGATATATAAAAATGGACTAAACAAAAAAAGGCACGTTACATAAGTTATATAGCTTAGTCACGCGGTACTGTAAGCTAATGGGAAATAACTTAGGTTGTACGGATGTAATAAAACACCATATTGACGTTGGGGATGCAATCTCGAGCTTTGCTACCCTGTTTTGTAAATGAACTAATTAATTAATAATTATTACAGCCTAAATAATTTATTAAGGGGGCAGTTTTTTGAGTGTTAATAAGTTATTTCATGTGTAGAAGACTTTGGTAAAACCAAAACTAGTAATGTATTCGTAAGAATAAATTTGTGATAAAAAACGTAGTGAATTGTTTTATTATTTCATTATATTAAAAGTGTTTGTAGCTTTCGGTAAATATGCGGACAAATTTTACCACGTGCGTGGTACCGATTTTTGTGTGCATTTGCGAACTAGACATTTCAGATTATATTAAAACAAAATAATGGTAAAGACAATAAAAGTGGTGATAAAAAGAAATAAAAGAAATCAATATTTACTACAACGGCAAAAACAACAAGTACAGTGTATTACACCAAACAATGTCATGAAAATGAATGGTTTTTGACAGAGGTGCTTCTCAACATTTGACACATTTGAAAATCTATTCACTAATTTAAAATTAACAGCAATCAAACAAATTTCATCGGCAAATCCGAATAAAATTGCAGTAAAAGTAGTCAATAAAATTTCAGTAATGATTGATAATCAAGAAGTTGATTTTAATGAAGTGTTGTGTGTTTCTGATTTGATAGCTAATCTTCTGTTAATTGCACAAATGGTTAAAAATGGAAATAGTGTTGTGTTCAAATATCTGAATTGTCACGTATAAAATGAAAGCGAAGAATTGATTGTTGAAACCAGTAAACGAATGGTGTATACAAATTCAACAACAACAATCAATGCTGTCCACGCATGAGTTACATAAGCCACTTGGACCTCAACAAGCATATACGACGTATTCATAAGTTTGAAATTGTTTTCCAATGTGGTCTTTGCAAAAACATTGATGAAATAATAAAACTGGTAAAATCGCATCAAAAAGCTGTTCACGATGCTGCTGGGATAAAGGTCTACATGCTGGAGCTGGATGCAGGTGAAAGCCCTACACCAAGAAAGATCACCAGGCGTCCAGTGCCCCAAATGGAACCCGTGACGCGCCGGAGGATATCGACCAGAGCTTGCTGCCCCGCAACCCCGACAACAGATAACGTCACCATCTTAGCAAGGTCAGTGCACTACGCCCCCCATTGCCAAGGATTCACCTAAAGCTGCATCACATACCCTTTCATCATTTGTAAACCAGTACCCTCCACCCACACTTAGCCCGGCACATTTACTACCACTTAGCCCGCAGCGTTCACCACCACCAAATCCGGCGTCTTTACCACCATTTAGCCCGGTGCAAAAGCTAACTCTACCGCCACTGCTACGCCCCAATGAGGTTTACACCGTTACTGACCTCCCAAATTCCTCTAAACTGCCTGAGTTATTGCAGACGCCTCAAACCCAATTAACGGCTGGTAATAATTCAGACAGTAGAAACAAGAAAGAAAGGGACTAGTTACATCGTTTGGATGCAGTCAGAACAGCAGTAGAACTAATAGCAGCAACAACATCACCGCGGAAATGACTGCAGTCGGATCTGCAAAAGTCCCCAGAAATCGGCCTCTTAGGTACAATGCCAGCCAGCGCTGACCCGCGGTGGGTCAAAGATATGATGCTGATGCTGCTTCCCGCATCCAAAAACTCAAAGAACAAATAAAAAGAAAGCATTTAAAGAAACAACGGGGGAAGAGAACAGTGGTTAATGCCAAATCGAGAAAGGTACCCTCGAAGACCACTTTAAAGTTGTTTACAAGACCAAAAAACTGCTGCTGAAGACCACCACGGCATTCCATTTTCTCGCGGTGAACCAGATAACCAAAACATTGTGTTTACCAGTGAGGAAGTGAAATAGAAAACCAAATCTGCAAGATACTAGCCTGCATATACAATAAAATTAACAACTTTAAAGTGGTCCCAGACTCATGGAAAAAATCTACACTTATCTTGATATATAAAAAGGGGGATCGTGGGGTAGTGGAAAATTGGAGGGCCATCACCCTTCTTCCACCATATACAAATTGTATGTTTCCTGCCTGGCTCACCGTATATCGGCGTGGTGCCTACTTACAATATAATATGCTCTAAACACATTTTCTACTACAAAGCGCGTTCGACCACGCCAGGATGAAGCAGAACAGTGTTTTGGTGGCCTGGCTGGACCTTGACAACGCGTTCGAGTCAGTTCCTCACGCCCACATAACTGATTCGCTGAACCGTGTGGGACTACCCAAACAACTGTGCAGTCTGGTAAAAATGTTATACCAGGGTACATCGACAAAAATTCGGTGTAAAGATGGATTGAGCTCCTCCATCTTAACAAAGGCAGGAGTTAAACAAGGATGTCCGCTTAGTCCAATTATTTTTAACATTGCCGTTGTTCGTTCCGCACTTCAAGGCAGCGGATTTAGGGTCAAGCAAACGAAAATAAAGGCAGTAGCGTACGACGACGATCTGGCCATACTAGCCTTCGACCCTAACGCTATGCAAGATACCTTGGATAGAGTAGGTGAGACTGCCAGACGCAGCGGTCTTGTATTTAACGCGCAAAACTGCGTAGTGTTGGATCTGGACTGCAGAAGAAGGCAGGTGACTTACCAAGACCGATTATATACTATCCAGGATGAGAACACTTCCTTGCTAGACGATGGCAAAGCCTACGAATATCTGAACATACAAACGGGCTTCCATGTCGACACTGCACCTGAGCGCACAATCGCAAGAATGAAAGGGCAGCTAAGCAACATCCATAACTCCCTGCTAGCGCCGTGGCAAAAAATCGACGCCTACAACATTTTTATAGGCCGCCAACTACGGTACAAAAAAAACACTTAAAAGAAACTGATGGGAACTATAAGAAATATTGTAAGTCTTGAAACTTCCTCAATGTGACAGCCCCGAATTATTATACCTACCATCAGCGCGAGGTGGCACAGATGTATTACTCTTATGCGACTTAACGGACGTAGCAGCAGTTACCCAGGCCTTTAAATTGCTAACTGATATCATTGTCCGACAAATCGCCCGCGGCCAGCTGAGCGAGGTAGTTTGTCAAAAAACGGGAGCCCAACCTATCATCCAAGGGCTCGGCAACTACCTTTCAGGCTCACTGGAAAGAAACCTGACGCGTGATAGTGGAGACATAGCGTCGCTATTAACAAGGGCAAGAAATGCTACACATTGCATGGGGAAAAACTCAACATCAATTGAATCCAGGACCCAACCGACCCGTCGATGATTTCTTTAAAACTGACTGTCAGAGATGGCTCAGTGACGATCCTTCCTACCGCACAAGCCCTGGTAGAGAAGTCAATGAAAGACCAGGTTAGAAAGTATTACAAACAAAAACTTCTAGCCAAACCAACTCAAGGCAAGGTTCTTTGTTCGTCGTCACTGTTGTCATCCAGCAACCATTTTCTGAGGACTGGGTTTGCCACCAGATTCGCGAATTGAAACCGCGTTCGACTCGACTGTGTTCCTCTAAATTCCACCAAGCGTTTTGGCAATGGTGATAAGAGGTGTAGAAGATGCGGAAACGCTAACGAAATCCTCCCGCACGTACTAAACCAATGCCAGATGCATTCAAACGTCTAGCAGCAACGCCACAATGCTGTCCAAGACCTGCAAGGCTTGCAAAAGTAATCCCGTCAAGCCGAGGACAAGCGCGTGTCAACAGGACAGTAGAAAGTATCAACTCGAACCTACGGCCTGACATTGTCCTCTTGAACAAAAACAACAAAACTGGGACAATTGTGGACATTGCAATACCATTCGAAAATGGGCGTGAGACATTCACACAGAATCGGTTACGAAAACTGGATAAATATCAAAAGGTGGCAACTCAACTGGGGGGAAAAGGCTATGAGGTGGTGGTGTACCCTTCAGGTAGGAACCCTAGGGTGGTGAAACCCGAAAAATGAAGCAAAGTGATTAATAAAGTCGAGACATTTACATCGAGCACTTGACGGACCATTGCCAGTATACATAACCTGTTTCTCTTTTAATGTGTTAGTGAAGTGTCCCGTGCAATGTACCCATATTTTCTGTAATACTAGATTTAAACTTTTAATACCTGATGAATCATCATTTTTATTGTACGTGATACCTCCAACTGTGATATAAATTTTAAAATGTATGTCATGTAATCTTTTATTGATTTTAATCTGATTTTGTGCCATTTTAGGAATGTTCTATACACATGCTTATGTTTACCAAATTACCAAATGATGTCAAAGGACATAACTGATACATTAAGTACAAAAAATTTACCAAAGATTCAGTGGTTTATATTTGGGTCTTGTTGATTCAATCCATAACATAGATATAAACAAACCTTTTAATACATTCCATGCTTTCATAGAAATGTTTTTGAAAAAATATGTACCATTACTGCCACTATTTACAGAAGTTACGTCAGAGCATAAGAACAATGCACAAGTAGAAAACTGGTTTGGTTTAGTAAAAAATAACATTTTTCTATCAAACCTTTACCAAAAATGTTCTCGATTTGTTAGAACCATTCGATATTATAATTTGGATGTTCATAAAGAATGAAAACTGAACATACCGAGGACCAGATGTGCTTCACGAAAACGAAAGTATGCAAATAATGTAAACAAACTCAATTAAGACATGGAGCAAACGTAGAAAAAAATAGGCAAACTTATTTTAAACTAATTTTAGAGAATCCCCCACAAAAAACTATGAAGTCCTAATATATATATAAAAAAAAATGTCAGATATAGGGCCCAGGAAGAAAAATCCTTAGCAATTGGTTACGTGGGTTTGCGACATTAAACAGTGGCGTTTCGTTGGGGTTTTTTGTTATATTAAATTAATAGTTATTTCTGTGAGGAGCGCTAATTAATTAATAAATATTGTTGTTATTCAGAGATGCATACATTGAGGTTATGTTCGGAAGGTAATATTATAATTTATATACTTGTATGCTTGAGAGTCGAAAATAATAAAGATCTCAAGCATACAAGTATATAAATTATATTATTACCTTCCCAACATAATTAATAAATGTTTTTTTATGCTCTTAAATATTACCTAGGATTTGTTTGTGAATGTATTTTTGTAGATTTGTTGGATGTTGTTTGGCGTTGGTGTATTATTTTAAGTGCGCCTGTGTGCGAGGTCCCACGTGTTAGGGGAAATGCTTTTTCTGCTTAAGAACCTGCGTATAAGCAACGGGCAGACATATTCCGGCCTCTTGGGCATCAGCCGTGGTACCGGTCGGGTTCGTAAACTAAAGAAAGGTCGATCATATGGCAAGTAAAGTAAATTGCCGCGGCCAATCAAAATAAACTGTCATGGTTTGGTTTCGGGTTACACCTAAAATTACAATAATTACATAATTTATTTCAGTTATAATAGTATTTATCTTTAGTCTTAGGCGCAAAGGCTGGCTCGTTACGTTGTTTGGGTTGCATAGCTCTTCATAATAATTGAAAGAATGTTCTGAAGCACGGAATAGACAATTAGTTAAGTGTTCACCATGTCGTTGGCGGTTGTTAGTTGGTTTTATTTTTATCAATCGTTAATGTAAATTTATTTGTCACTAACCTAGTAAATGGTTCCTCATTTAAAGTATTTCACACACCGGATGTACTCCTTGTTTCCTTTATTTGTGCACCTGTGTTAATCATTCTCTTATTAAGATTCCTTCCGTGATAATTTATAAATTTAGCCATAATTTTTTTTAGAATGTTCCAATTAGCCTCGTCAAACAAAAAGAAATCCCCTTAAATCATTATCCATTCCTGTTGTTGTTTACCTAACCCTAAAAACAAATAAGAAATTAGTACAAGAATAAGTGATTAACACTACTTAGTTTAATTTAAAAAATGATGTCTACTGTTTACGCTTTACTTACCTATTCTTTATTATTAGTCGCACCGCACGTCCTTAACGTAAACAAAAACATAGTTATTATTTCATTATTAATTAATTGTAGTCGATCCGACTTCACTTCAGTATAGTATGTTTTTGACAGAAATGCGGCGTTGCCGACTGTATTTTCTTACTCATTAATACGGGGCATTAGTGTGACGTCACACGACAGTGGCGCCATTGGCGCCAACGCGGATTATCACAACAACTATTTCATACATAGGTTTTCTTATAGGAGATAATTGTTGGATTTAATTGTGGCCTTATAAGATATTTTTCAGCAGTTCAGTGTTTGTGCAGTGATTATTTGTTCAACAAGATAATATTTTATGTATAATATGTAGATAATTAATAACACAAGTTTAAATTAACACATATTAAAATATTCACTACAATATAACCTCACAAAATGTTTTAATTAAATTTTGAAATACATTTATTAATTTAACTTAATTAATTAATTTTTTATTATATCTATAGTATTGTATATTCAGTAAAACTAGTTTATGATAATAGGTAGTATTTTACTCAAGAATTGACTCAAAAATATATTTTTTTATTTGTTTATTAATACGGGGCATTAGTGTGACGAATACATATGTTATTATTTAATAATGTACCAATCAGTTTTATAAGTTTTATAAACATTTTTTAATAATACCTATTTATATTCTTAAATTTAATCATTATACATAACATTTGTTTATATCAATAAGTAGGCGATTGTGAAAAAGTTTATCACCATTTGCCGTTCAAAATATATCCTATTTAAATATATACAATTATATTATTTTATGTAATAACATAATAAATTAATTAAATTGCTTATGTTTTAAAAATTCAATCAAGTAATAATTAATGTTTATTATGTATGTTCTGATTATGTAACGGAACTACGATAATGTTTTTATTTTCAAAATTAATTTAATTTTACAAAATTTATAAACATTAACAGTATAGAAAGATGATCCTAAAAATAATCAGTTTCTTTTATGAATAACAGTCAATATTATTTTAGTTTCACAATGGCAAATTTTTTTTTTGTCATTTTCTGCGATTGCAGCCTTTTTTAAGGATAATAATTCGCAGCTTAAAAGAGGTGAAAATTCATTTGCAAGCGGAAAAGTACTCCAAATGATATTTGATGCAACTGTAAATCCGATGCTACTCAAAGGTGTAGTCAGAGCTAGCATGAAAAAAAAAATACTCTATTCAAGTAAGTTACCTCTAAAAACCTATTTATATTTAAATTTTTTGAGCAACTTATTTATTATAAATATGTTGTTTACAGATATCTATTGATAAAGAAGACGGAATAATTGAGGCTACTTGTTCTTGTCCACGAGGGCAAGTCATATGCCATCATATGGCTGCCTTGTGCATATATGGCCACAATAATATCAGTATTACTGATACAGTTTGTGTATGGAATGTTCCAACACAATCTGATATTGGTAATACTGATACAAAAACATTAGATGATTCTTATCCACCCGAACATTCGGATTATTGTGCAATAAAAGCAAAAAATAGCAAAGAAGAAGTGGCAAAATTTGCTGAAGAATTAAACAAAAATGTGGGATTAGCTTGGCTGCTTCGTCCCAGTACTTTAAGAAATGTTGTGGAATTGATCCCACAAGTTGAAGATATTTTGTTTTCAGCAGAATATATATATATATCGGCTGATAACAAAATTAAATATTTTGAGGATGGTCTAAGGTATCAGAAGACCAAATTAAAAAAGTGGCAGAAGTTACCGTAGGGCAAAATTCCAATGAAAATTGGTTGATCGCCCGAAAACATAGATTGACGGCCAGCAAGATTGGGCAAGTTTTGTCAGCTTGCAGAAGAAATAAATTTTCTGCTTCACTCTTCAAAAGTCTAATGGAGGGTTATAATTTAAATACAATTGTTGCTGTACAATAGGAAAAAGAGCACGAAGCACAAGCCATACAAACATTCGAATCGGTAACTGGATTCAAAGTTACACCTACTGGATTATGGTTGGATAAATCAGGCTATCTAGGAGCCAGCCCTGATGGTTTTATTGACAACGCAACTTTTGAAGTAAAGTGTCCTTACAAATATAGAAATGTTGATTTGAGCGAGGTTTTAAAAAAGGATAAAACCTATATTATATATAAAGATTTTGATGGCAAAACTATAATAAATCAAAAACATCAATATTGGGACCAACTACAAGGGCAGATGTTTATAACAAACAAAACCATCTGATATTTAATGATATGGACCCCAAAAGACTACAAAATTGTAACTCTACCAAGAGCAGATCAATGGAAAATTAACATAATTGTTTAAAAAAAAATTAATAATGAGAAACTTGTGCCATATATGTGTGGTTTGTAATGTGCGCCAAGCAAACCATCTTAAAGAAAGGAAGGAGAAAGGTGGGGTTTTTAGTCAGTAAAAATCTGACACTACTAGACGAGCTGCCCAGTGTCTTTTGAAGATTTTCCCTTTCCTACGCGTTAAAAAAAAAAAATTAACTTTATATTGCAAAAGATAAAAAGCAAAATGTTTTCAAAACATTGAAAATATTACTATAAAAAAAAACAATCAAGCCATAAGTCAATATGTAGAAATCATACTAAATATATATATATATATATATAATCCGAAAATAAATTTAAATAAAAATATATATATATATGTATACATATTTCTATTTTAAATGTTTGCATATATTTATGTTATGTTTCATTTCAATTTGTATAAATAAATAACAATCATGATAATGTCGTTACAGGATATGTCAAAATCAAAAGCATGCTGTAACGTAAACACCAAAAATGCATCTTATATCTTTTCCGATTAAATGAATGAAATGTATCACTTCTTTTCAATCAGCTCAGTTTCATGTATGTTTCACTAGTTCACTGAATCTGTCCTGTCTAGGAATTGTTTAAAAAATAAAATTTCACATGAGAGTCAAATGAGCCAATGATTTGATTCAAAAGAGTTGCGAGATCTGCTTCAGTGAATCACTTAAGGAGCTAACTCCTGAGTTACCCACCTCTTCTAGTAAAGTCAGTCAAGCTTGCACTAAGACAAGCAACTGCAGCCGAAAACAGGTCACCCAGAGTAACCAGTAGCCCGTATTTCTACCAGTTAGTCTGTCTATGTTTTCAGAACCAAAATAATTTTCCTGTTGCACCCAGTTCCCGTTGTCCGACCTAAAACCGGCCATACTTGCCTATATTCATTCTCTAGCCTAACCCCACCGGAGCAAGCACGTGGCGGCGCTGGACACAGTCCCCGCCGAACTGCCCCGGTTCCATCCAGTTCCCACTCAACCTGCCTGAGTTACTTGTAAAAATTACTTTGCGTGTTAGTGTTGTGTGTAAGTTCTTTGTGGGTGGAGAACCTTTTTTTTTTTTTTTTTATAAATAATTTATTCGTTTTCATTACTTGTTGTTGGTTTTATGTCCACACGTTCGTGTGGTGGCGCCCGAGCATTCCGAATTTCACCAGTAAGCCAAATCGGTGAACCCTGTGGTCACACTGACGACTACCTGACCACAGTATATAGCGACATCCTAGAGTCACAACCGAGAAAGCGTCAAGAAACTTCTCCGAAAACCCGACCTGAAAGCAGAAAACGTAAGTTGTAGTACGCTAAGTCAAGTTACAAAAATCCTAAATACCGTAATCATGGGCAAGGGCCGAAAGAAAGCCATGAAACAAAACAAAACCACAACCTGGAATTTTTCCACCGCTAGCCTGGTCAACGAATTGGACGACCGATTTGATTAGATCTGCGAGTTTTTTATGACAGGAGATAGACCCGCATCTACCGATCGCACAGTCTGCAATCCGCTAATCCGTCCCGCTCCCCGCCCATACAAAACCCTGATTCCAGTCAGCCACCAGACGCCAGGACTACCAGTCCTGCACGCATCCAGCATAATAGGAAATCAAACACGAGCATGCCCTAACGGGAGTTTTACCAGCCCGGAAGCCACCCTTTACGATAGGTTAGAAGAGCTGATGCGATCATATACCGTCTCCGAGGACCAGCTTTTGGTCTCTTTACCGGAACTCTTCAAGGGCAAAGCCCTTGCTTGGTACCGAAACAACCAGAGCAATTGGAGATCCGAAATAAGAAGCAAAAGAGTGATGAAGATGTCAAGACATTTGGTCAGCATCCAAACCCTGATTCGCCGTCATGAAGGATTTTCTCAACGCTTGACCCGTATTTATGACAGTCTGCAGCTAGCCTACCGCACCTACATTTAACCCCACAACTTCTCGACAGTAACCGAACTCATCGAGATAGCCTTGGTTTACGAGGACCTGCAGCAAGAATTAGGAAGAAACAAACCTGCCACAACGAACACGGTCTACCACCCTCGTACACCAGTGCCCAGCCCGTCTCCGCTTGAACTCCGACGCCCTGCTAGCCAGCCCCAAAACGTGACAATTGCCAGCAGAAACCCGGTCGTACAGTTTTGCTCATACTGCGGCCTGATGTGCACCTGGACGCAAACATGTAAATGTGAGAGGGCGGCGGGAAACGAGAATTTGACCGGAAGCAAGGGGTAAACCGGTCAGACTCAACAACCCCCACTCCTTTCACGCAAGATGGCCGAATAGTAACATACCTTCAAGTCCTAGGAAAGCAGTGCTGCGCGCTTATCGACACGGGGTCCCAGCCAATGGCTCGAAAATCAATGGATCCAGCCCGTTCCTATTAAGGAGACGATTCTCGTGGCCACTGGTAAATCGGTCGAGCTCACGACGGCATTTAAGCTCCCCTTAATGATGCCAGGAAAACGCCCCGACGAGATCCAGGTCCGTCAGCTACCGGGAATGATGCCGTCACTTCTTCTCCGTTGTGACGTTCTTATCCGATGGGGGGGGGGGGGAGGGCAGTCCTAAATTTTGCTACCAGAACCGTCCGTTTCTAGAACCTGATAATCAAAGACGCTGTTCACACGATTAAGTCCGAACCGCCAATTACGCTGGACGCGATGTATGTATGGCTATCGCAGTAGAATTGCAATAATCACAGTTAAATAATTGGGGTTTAGAATTGGCAACCATTATATAGCGGTGTTAATTGAATTTCTTTTGTTATTTATATAATATATTTAAATTTGGGACAGTCGTTTAGTCATTTATAAACGACACAAACATGAACATCACAAACTTTATACTTTTGAGTGCTCTTTTTAATCAAACATTAGATGTGTCCAGACCAAAGACCGATAAGGAATGTTATGTACAATAAAAACAAAACACATCCAATTAATTGAACACGTATAAAAATGCGTTCCTATTTTAAACCAAAATGTTGCATTGCACGATATTCGATAAATTCTAACAATTAAAAACAAAACTGTTTTTTTATCCCACCGTGACTCAAGTAGAGAATGGTAAGCCCCAGAGAAATATAAAATGCTGTCAAATAATGACGGTTTGCTTTACGTGCACTTACTACCTAGGAAAAGATAATACAAAATGGAATGCACAAGTGCCATCGGCAAAAGTACAACATCTAAAAATATTATAAATACACCAATGGAATGTGTAAAACCCTATGCTGTAAATGCAAAAACTCCAGTCGAGTGCTGGCTCTTATTTTTGGATGAAGTTATGTTGGAGAATATTGTACTATATACCAATAAGAAAATTGTTGAAATAAGCACTTTATACAAAGAAAAAAACTGTGGCCGAAACCAGTGTTTCGGAAATAAAAGCTGTAATAGGTTTGATTTATTTATTAGGGGTTTGTCGGTCTAATCAAAACCTAAAGGATGTATGGGCGATGATAAAACAGGTATTGATATATTTAGGTCCACAATGGCACTTGTTCGTTTCAAACTTATTATTTCTTGCATAAGATTTGACAACATAGAGATCAGAAAAGAAAAAAAGCAGAATGACATTGGCTCTTATTCGAGGCACATTTGACAGGTTTGTAGATAATTGTAAGTTTGCATCTTCTCCAAGCGAGTACGTAACAATGGGCAAAAAATTGGATTCATTTAGAGGACGCTGCTCCTTCTGCCAATATATCCCTAATAAACCCACAGACGGCACTAGGCGGTAAGCGAGGTAAGCGCCGCGCGCAATTCGCATTATATTATTAAACCCTATATATATTTTTAGTAATGTGCACTACCTAACTGTACATTGCAGATATTTATGTTCATTAGATCTTTAAAAGACTTTTTAGAACAAAAGACCTAACATGGGCTGTTACAAAACCCTAACTAAAAAAAAATGAAAACTAATGAAACATCTACATTTTACTAATTTACACTAATAGTTATAGTGTGAGGAAGCAAATAATAACAATCTATATTCAAATAAAAGTTTATTAAAAAAAAAAAATTAAAATAACAGAAACAATACATTTTGAAAATATAACATTCGCTATTTTTATTAATACGAACTTAAAATTGTGTTTTCTATATATGTAATAATTATAATGCATTGCCAAAAATGTCAAAGTTTTCCATTGGAAATTTTTGATTTGTCAAGTTTGGTGAATTCCAGACAGTAACAAATTGTATGTTCTAAGCAAATGTGCGTTTTGCAGTTACTGCAGTTGTTCCTGGTCCTCCTATCTAGTTGCTAGGGCACACCCAACATCTTATATAATTTTCTTGATTTTGGATTGAAACAGACAATTCTCCAGTAAATTTTTGAGTTTTTGTTCTGGGCTCTTTGGAAGTTCTGGGGTTTTCTTTCAGTTTGCAAATTTGCTCCCTAAGTAATTCTTGGCACAATTTCTTAAGAAAATCTTTACGTTTTAACTCATTATCAATATTGTTGCATCTATAAATAACTTGATCATTTACACCTGCAGTGATTAGTAAAGAGTACCAAATTGTGAGTCGTCATCGTCTTGAATTTCTTAATACACTTATAGAAAGCAGAAAGTTCATCTACTACGCCGACACCGCATTTAGTAAAATTATAAAATCGAATAATTTCAGATTTAAGACGATCGCCTGATTCTTCTTCTTTATTATCGTGGTGAAGGCTTGACATAAGAAGCACAATCTTATTATTTTTTTTTTATTGTAACTCAGCAGTGTAATGTGCCTTTGGAAACCAAATAATAAAGAGTTTATTTCTGTGCCACGACAACATAGAAAATTATTGGGTATGCACTTTTTGTCATAATTTGTATACCAGTTGTCAAATGTGATATTTCGGTTTGTACCTAATACAATACTGATCATACGTTCAACAATATCAGTTGGCCTATTGCTGAGATTAAATGAGCCATCAGGCTGCTTGCCCACATACACCTTTAAATTGACGACATAATATGACTTTGCATCCACTAATGCTTGCACCTTTATTCCATATTTGGCAGGTTTGGATATATAATTTATTAGATTTAAAAAATAACAATTGTACTACATTATTCAGTCATTTATATAAGTAAATATGTTGCAACAAATTTGTTTTTAATTTTTAATAGTTATATTTAACACTGTTTTATTACTTAAATAACACTTTAATAATAATTATCATTTTGAAGTTATGTAAATTGAATCACTAAACATTAACTGAAAAAATCTAATGCCAATAAGGAATCGAGTTGAAATTGTCTGTGTTTACATGTATGTGGGTATTGATTTTAATGATATTCTAAGACTTCTACTTAGTTTTGCTGGTTTATCTGTTTTTGATGGAGTTAATCTTCTCTTAAAATCCGAATCATTTCTAACAGCTTTTGATAGAAGAAGGTTGCATGCTTTCTTTTTTGATAAAGACGCTCTGTTTTTTTGCTGTTGATGGTTGAACGTCATTTGCTATCTTAACATTTATTAGTCGAATAAGTTTTAAAAAACACATTTTTTTTTTATTTTCTGTAAATGTTTGCGATATATGAATATCTAGTTTCTGTTTTTATTTTTTTTTTGCATCTTTTCTATATTCAGTTCAGATATGAATGTTACCTACTTTTTCTTTAGATGAACTATTGTTTTTTGGCATTTTGTTTATCTGCCTTTGTTTTCTGTACTTTACTTTCTTTTGATGAACTACCCTCTTCCGTGTGTAATAGATGATCTTTGAACTCTTTTGATTTTTTACGAGAAATTTTAGATTGGTTTTTTATTATTATTATTTTTAGGAAATTTAAAGTTAAATGGCTTGAATTTTTTGAACAATTTTTTTATTATTTTAATATCGACTGAATGAATATAACTCTTATAATGATCAAAGATTTGCAATTCAACTGCATTACCATCAGAATGTTTTGTCAGTTTTCAAATCTGTGTAGACATTTTTCTAATCTTATTTTTTTCTATTATTTTATCTTTTGAGGAATTTTTTTTTTTTTTTTTGGTATTTTGTTCATCTGGCTTTGGTTTCTGTACTTTACTACGTTTTGATGAACTACCCTTCTTCGTGTGTGATAGATGATCTTTGAACTTTTTTGATTTTTTACGAGGATTTTCAGTTTGGTTCTTATATTGATCAAAGATTTGCAACTCAACAAATCATCAGAATGTTTTGACATTTTTCCAATCTTCTTATTTTTTTAATTATATGTTATGTTAATAATAAGCTTCTACTGTTTGACTGAAATGTCAAATTGTAGGTGCTGTGCTGTGTTGTAGTTGTACCACTAAACTAATAATGTTAGTTATATTATAGGTTATGTCAGGAGCGGCGCTACCTAATTTGGCGCCCCTGCAAGTACTAAAAATGTTGCCCTCTTGCAAGTGTCAAATATGTTGCCCCATCGTTTAAGAGACCCTTAAAAGACGGGGCAACATATTTGATACTTGCAAGAAGGCAACATTTAATACTTGTAAGGGGCGCCAAAGTAGGTAGCGCCGCTCCTAACATAACCTATAATCTAAATAGAATTATTAGTTCAGTGCTACAACTACAACACAGACAGCACCTACAATTTGACATTTCAGTCGAACAGTAGAAGCTTATTATTAACATAACATATAATTAAAAAAATAAGAAGATTGGAAAAATGTCAAAACATTCTAATGATTTGTTGAGTTGCAAATCTTTGATCAATATAAGAACCAAACTGAAAATCCTCGTAAAAAATCAAAAAAGTTCAAAGATCATCTATCACACACGAAGAAGGGTAGTTCATCAAAACGTAGTAAAGTACAGAAACCAAAGCCAGATGAACAAAATACCAAAAAAAAAATAAAATAATTCCTCAAAAGAAAAAATAATAGAAAAAAATAAGATTAGAAAAATGTCTACACAGATTTGAAAACTGACAAAACATTCTGATGGTAGTGCAGTTGAGTTGCAAATCTTTGATCAATATAAGAGTTATATGAATTCAGTCGATATTAAAATGATAAAAAAATTGTACAAAAAATTCAAGCCATTTAACTTTAAATTTCCTAAAAATAATAATAATAAAAAACCAATCTAAAAATCCTCGTAAGAAATCAAAAGAGTTCAAAGATCATCTATCACACACGGAAGAAGGTAGTTCATCAAAACAAAGTAAAGTACAGAAAACAAAGCCAGATAAACAAAATGCCAAAAAAACAATAGTTCATCTAAAAAAAAGTAGGTAACATTCATATCTCAACTGAATATAAAAAAGATGCAAAAAAAAACAAAAACAGAAACTAGATATTCATATATAGCAAACATTTACAGAAAATGAAAAAAAAAAAATACAAATGTGTTTTTTAAAACACTTTGGACTAATAAATGTTTAGATAGCAAATGACGTTCAACCATCAACAGCAAAAAACAGAGCTTCTTTATCAAAAAAGAAAGCATGCAACCTTCCTCTATCAAAAGCTGATAGAAATGATTCGGATTTTAAGAGAAGATTAACTCCATCAAAAACAGATTAAACCAGCAAAACTAAGTAGAAGTCTTAGAATATCATTAAAATCAATACCCACATACATGTAAACACAGACAATTTCAACTCGATTCCTTTTTGGCAATAGATTTTTTCAGTTAATGTCTTGTGACTAAATTTACATAACTTCAAAATGATAATTATGATTAAAATTCTTTATATTTACCATATTTATTTATAAATAATAAAATATTCTACTATAAAATTATTTATTTATGGCAAACATGTTTCGCAAATTTATTGATTATTTATGATTAATCATAAAAAATGGCATTAAAAATCCAAATAAATTTAAATAAATATGTGAAATATAACAAATTTCTACAAGATTAATGAAGAAAATATTAATTATTATTAAAATGTTACATAATTAATAAAACAGTGTAAAATTAAAAACAAATTTGTTTCAACATTTTTTCTTATTTTAGCATGTAGTTTGAAAATAGGATAGCAAAAATTAAAAACTAGCGTGTGCTAACAATGTATTGCCAATTATTTTAATTTTTGCTATCCTATTTCCAAACTATATACTACTCATTTAATCAAATCAGTCAAAAAGGATATAACAAAAAAATCAAAATATTTTCTTATATAAATGACTGAATAATGTAATACAATTGTTATTTTTTTATTCTAATAAATTTTATGTCCAAACCTGCCAAATATGGGTTAAAGGTGCAAGCATTAGTGAATTCAAAGTCATATTATGTCGTCAATTTAGAGGTGTATGTGGGCAAGCAACCTGATTGCCCATTTAATCTCAGCAATAGGCCAGCTGATATTGTTGAACGTATGATCAGTATTGTATCAGGTACAAACCGAAATATCACATTTGACAACTGGTATACATATTATGACTTGATGATGAAACTTCTAAAAGACCATTGTAACGGCATAATTCCCGGCAAGTTGTCGGTGGAATTCCTAAAATCGAAAATAGGTATTAGTGGTATGCAACCAAGTATACACTATGTTTGGTTGAAAATGTTTTTAAGATGAATCAGGAACTTCATTTTGTTTTCTTTAATTAGTAACTAACTACTTTATAATTAGGTTATTTTGGTTGATTATATATATATTTATTACTCACAATGTGTCCAGTATTTTTATGTGTTGTGGATTCCATGTCTGTCCTGGATCGTCTCCGATAATCTCGATTTTAATCTAAAAACAAGTTGCAATTATGTTTTTTTAATGCAAATGTTATTAATTGTTAATCGAGAAAGGTTGTATAACGTTGTAGATTGCATGGGAAAGTGCTAATAAGGATTAGATTTATTGTTTAGTTTGAGTACGATTGCGGTTTCGATGATGGGTTGTATTCCTCTCGGGTAATATTTTAACTAGGATTTTTGTTATCGTAAGAGTTAAATGATGTGAATACTACTCAAGGAAAAATTTACCTGCTTTGTTAGGGACTGGGGGGTGCTATTTTAGATTTCAGATATTTGTTGTAGTATGTAGTTGATTTGAGGTTAAGTGGTTCAATTTTGCATGGAAGATTTCTCAGGGGCAAGGAAGTTACAGTAAGTGTTTTGGATAATTTTTGTTGTTAATTTAATTTAATCGAATAGCTGTACTTACTTGTTTCTGTTAATCCACTTTGTTGTAACTTTTAACTGAGAACATATTTATATAGAACGGCAACTTGCGGCAACTCAGCGGTTAGCCTCTCTCTTGCTTCCACGTTTGCACTAGGTTTGCACCATCACGGCGGAATGAACAAAAACTAATTTGCATTCCGCGGCAAATTTAAACTAGTATATATTAATTTTTTTATTGATAATTTATGACACTGAATGTAGGCAAGTCTAATTTAAATTTATTAGACTTGCACACATATTCACTGATGCCATATATATTATATTAGATAATAAATAAATTTACTAACTTATTTAAATAAATGATTAATTTATTTTACAGCTTATATAAAAAAATATATACATACTTACATTTTAATATCGACTTGATGAAATCTTTGTATCTTCATTATTTATAGAATAACAATCACTCACATTTTATTATTTTAAAATAAAAGATCAAAGTTTAAATCTTATTATGCATTGCAAACATATATACATATTTTCTACACATAACTTACATGCTAGAATTAAGCAAAAAAATGTTATAAACACATAAGATGTCTCCTAATTAGTGATGATAATCAAATCAAACATTCTATTTTTAATTATTTTGTTACGGTTGAAATTAATCATTAATTAATTAATTCAACAAATACTCAATATAAGGGGCAAGTATTAAGGATGGTTTGGTTGCATATAATAAAACTCGTAAAAATAATAAAAGTTTATATTTAATATCAACATAAAAATTGTAACATTGAACTCATGCCCGATAATACAATAATCCGCGCGCGGTACCTCTTCTGCGAACGCGACAGATTGCGTTACGCAGCACACGTTGTAAATATCGTGGAATTATTCCGACTTGCAACAATCAGTGTGTATTTAATATTTTGAATTAAATCCGGTGCAAATTAGCCGGTAGAATATATAATAATTTAATAAATACAAAGCTATTTATTTATCGGATTATAGCCACGGCTAAAAACGAAAACCAACACTAAAAAAGAGGTTATGTTACTAAATTACGCGTAAATTCTTTCAATTGCTGAAATAATTAAACACATGCAACCATCCTTAATATTTGATCTTTAATCTAGCAGTAATAACTTTGCAACAACCACCGTTATTCAATACGAAGAGACCCATCCAGTCCCGGAAGGTTTTCCTAGTTAGCAGATTTGTTGGAGGCCACACCAGGCGCGTTGGAGGGCGAGATAAAAAATTCAAGGCGAAGCGGAATTGATTCAGGCCCGGCCACACGGTCCAGGCAAGGATTTCACCAGCTTTACGGCTGATCAAACAGATAAGAGTGTTTAATTTATACATTACATTTCCTTTTTCTTTCAACCATAAATCTATATTGCATTTAATAAATGCTGATTGTTATTCCCACTAATAGGGTATTAATTGTAAGATGTTTAATCTATTTTGCATTTAATATTAAATGCTGATTGTTATTCCCATTATTGGGTTACTAATTGTAGAATATTTAACAATTATTTTACTTTGTGAAATCGGTCGGTTTTCGGTAGCGCTATCGCGGTCTTCGGCCGATTTATTAATTATCGTTTTAAAACCTTTTGTCGTATTTAACCATTAAGTTTTACACATTTTATTGTAACTATTCATTATTATTTTCTTTTGTCAATATATTAATTCATTTATTTTGTATGGGTAATTAGTTCATTTTTTTTATAAACCTCACCAATTTCTTTCGTGTTTTTTTGTTATTCATCCGGGTTTTCTGCACCATTTTAAAACACGTGGCGCTTATAATAATAATAATAATAATAATAATAATAATAATAATAATAATACTCTTTATTTTTTACATATGTACAACATCACAACAACAAACAGATTACAATGGGTACCTAGTGTATAAAATAGTGTCAGAAAAGCATTAATAAACAAAAATAGACTTTAAAATTTGTTATTGAGAAAATCTTCTATACAATAAGGTTCTAAATTAATTAATATGAGTGACAGTTTTCTTTTGCACGCCATAATGTTACCTTCAGATTTTAATTCAGGTGGTAGATGATTAAAAAACCGAATGCTGGTATAGTAAACGCTTTTTTCAGTACTGGTTAGCCTATGAATCTCAAACATTAGATCGGTTTTGTGCCTTGTGTTATAGGAATGAGAAATTTGATTTTTCGTATACTTATGTTTATTTTTGAGCAGAAAAAGGACGCAGTCTAAAATATATATTGCAGGAGCAGTAAGTAAATTATTTTTTCTAAAATGAGATTTGCATGATTCATTTGGTTTGAAACCAAGAATGATTCTAAGTGCTTGCTTTTGTAGAATGAATATTTTTTGTAAGTTTGGCATGTTTCCCCAGAATACAATGCCATATCGAAAAATGGAGACAAAATTTGCAGTGTACGCCATTCTCAGTACTTCAAATGTCAAATTTTGTTTTAATACTCTTAATTGGTAGCATATTTTGCAAAGTTTGGTTGACATATACTTTACATGCTCGGTCCACTTTAGTTTGTCATCTATTTGTATACCTAAAAATTTTGTACACTTTTGAAATTTTACCTCATTTCCATCCAGTTTAATACTAACTGGGGTATCAGTATTTTCATTAGTTTTAAAAAGAATGCAGTTAGTTTTGTTCACATTTAATACCAATTGGTTGTTAAAAAACCATTTCTTTATTAGTACTATAAGCCTTGAGCTACTATCGGCTAGATCAACAAAATTAGGCTCGGAGATTAAGAGATTTGTGTCATCAGCGTAACTTATGATATTATGATTAGACTCTTGTGTTATTTTGAAAATGTCATTTATATAGATATTGAAAAGTAATGGGCCCAGAACACTTCCTTGTGGCACCCCCAGATAAACTTCTAATGGTTCCGACAACACTTTACCATTAATTCCGTTAAGAACTACCATCTGACTTCTATTGTGAAGATATGAGGCAAACCATTTGTACGCCGTTCCGCGAATTCCATATTTATGCATTTTTGACAGTAATATTTTATGATTAATGCTGTCGAATGCCTTAGAGAGATCTAAGAATACGCCACAAGGAAGTACTCCTTTTTCCAAAGCTTTTAACACTAGCTGATTAAATTCAAAAAGAGCTGTATCAGTATTTTTCTTTTTGATAAAACCATGCTGTGATGTTGACAATAAGTTAAATTTTGTGAAAAAATCTGTTAATCTAACAGCCATAATTGTCTCAATGATTTTAGAGAAACATGACAATAGACTAACCGGTCTATAGTTGTTAAAATCTAGAGTATCTCCAGATTTGTAGATTGGCTTTACAATGGCTGATTTTAAACAAGAAGGAAATATTCCTTTTTGCAATGACTCGTTTATTAAATATTCGACAGGTCCAATAATACTATATATACATTTTTTTAGAATAAACATAGGTATATTATCTAAGCCAGTACTTCGTTTGCCATCCATTTGGTTAACTGTGTTTAAAATTTCCTGTTGAGTGGCAGGGGATATAAACATGGTATATGGGTTAGTCTCTATATTATTGATGCAGTTGTTTATATTAATGTCACAACTTGAAGTATTCGAATACGTGTCGTTTAAAAATTATAAAATTAACAACGAATCCCACCGTCTCCACTGAGGGTAAGACGGGCTGGTGCATTAAACTAGGTAAAAAGAAAGACAAATAATTGACTGTAACTTGTAAGGAATTTTAAAGCGTCACAATTTTTTTATATTATATATATATATGTATATATTAGGGTGTCCGTTATTTCCCAAATCGCAATTTTTTTTAGAGGACTAGTTAAATGTCTTCTTTTCATAAAAAAAATTATTTGGTAACCGTATTTTTGCGTGCCTGCAAGCAAATCAAATTTCCCATTTGATTAACATGAGAAAATCGTCTTTAAACGCTCAAATTTTATTTTCAAATTATAGATCCACATATATGTCAACATACCATGACAAAACTTAAAAAAAAACTGTGTATTGAATACAAGGAAATTTTGTTTGCTTACTTTTACGTCCTACTGTGCCTACACGATAGTTCTGCACTTACTCAGCTCATAGCACTGAAATTATAGCAATAAATGCTAAATAAAACTGTAAATACAATTTCAGAATTACGTCGATTACTCAGTTATAAAAATTAATATTTTGATTTGAAACTTGCTGTAGTCACAGATAAAAGATAAACAAACAAATCTGTGCAGTTATAATTATCATAAGATGTGCAATATTCATAGAACAATATTTTCTAAAAAAAAAAATTTTAAGTTTTTAAGTTGCAATAACAAAGACTATTGATAGTAGTCGCAAGAGTTTTAGTAACACATTCATGTTGAATGATATTAGAAAAGTTGATATTATATCTAGCCAATACCTGCATAAATCTAATTGATATTATTTTCAAATAATGAAAAACTATAACAAAAATTATCAATATTAGCAAAACATCCCTTAACGTAATTAAAAAAACAAACTGCATTCATGAATATAATTTAAATTTTAACCAAATATCGGTCTTTATATTACTGTGGTCTAGGTTGATTCTGCATCAACATACAACAGCAAAGAATGGCATCCCCTAGAATTTCGATTAAACTGAATCTCGACGTGCTTCAGACAAAAGAAAATACAGCTCTAGAAGTATCAACTGAAACTTTATTATCAATGCCAGTACCAAGAAAATCAACACATCCAAAGCTGTCAACCCAATTTATCAATATAGAAAACCAGAAAAGTGTAAATGAAGAATAACACAGTTGATGAATTTACGTCAACCGATTAAAAATAAAGAAATAGTGTATTCTTCTATTTTTTATCTATATTTATTAAGTTGAAATTTTATTTCAAATTATGTCAACCTAATTTAACAATATAGGAATGTATGAAGTAATAAACCAAGCATTTCTTTCTACAAAGAAAATAAGAGGTAGATGAATTTATGCAAACCAAACTAAAATGAACGAAATACAGTAGTTTTATCCGTATATTTATTTATTAGATTGGAATTTTATTTCAAATTACGTCAATCTAGTTTTTAATAATTTTGGTAGAATATTCTCGTATTTCTTGTATTAAAATAAATAATAATGTAATAATAAAATAAATTTGCATTAACATGCAATCAAGATGCTTAACGAATTGTAGCAGTAATGAAATCATATCACTTTCATAGCGCATACATCCATTCCATGTTTATTCTGATTAATTATTATTTTTTTCTTTATATTACATCCATTTTGTCACTATAAATAACAAGACTGTTGGTAGTAGTTCAGTTTGTTTAAGTATATATAGCTACATACACAAAATCAAATAAAAAAATTACACGTACATACTAATTTAGTCAACAGAATTAAAACACATATAGAACATATATAGGACATATTAAAAACAAATAAAAACATATTAAAAGCAGGAGAAAGCTATAAAAACTAAAATTATTGTACATGAGAGAGAAAATAGTTATATTATTATATTAAGTTCAATGCCTAGTATCAATTATAAACTTACAAAATCTTTTTTTAAATTCCATAATATTGGTTGCATTTTTTATATAAACAGGCAACTCATTAAATTGTTTTACACCATTAATCATTAATCTATTTGCTGTTGAAGTTTTTTTTGCTTTATCTATTCTAAAATTGTTCTTATTTCTTGTTAGATATGAATACTAGATAATTCAATAGTTTCACTAGTTGTTAGCCAATTAAGGGCCGCTTTTACAATCGCCGGTTAAAATCCGTATAGCGTTATCCCACGAATAAACCATGGAAATGGCTTTTACAATTGATAGATATACGCTAGTAAGAATAAATATCGGAATTTAAGCTAGTATAACTTATACCGCCGTGCACAAGTCAAATAAACATCCGTATAAACTATACTCACATCTTATTGGTCCGTTCGAAACGTCAAAACATAAACAAAAAATAATAATAAACCGCTATTGTAAAAAAAGTGTGTGTTTTCTATGAGAAAAGTATAATAAAAATGTCGCAAAAAAGAAAGAGAAGTTGCAATTTAACATCTTTCGAAATTGAAACCTTAGTATCATTAGTAATTAAAAATCAAGACAAAATAGGTAAGTGAAATAAAAAAGCATTCGGTAATTAACATAACCTATTGTTTGGGACATACATTTTAATTTCAGAATGTAAGAAAACCGATTGCCTTACAAATTCTCAAAAAGAGCAATGTTGGGAAAGTATTACAGAATTGTTTAACAACAATATGGCTACAGGTCGCAGTAAAGAAAATTTAAAGAGTAAATGGGACTCTTTAAAAAAATCAACACGAAAACATTATAGCGAGCAGAAAAGAGAGCTGCAGAAGACTGGCGGTGGACCTGCCGGACCAAACTATTTGGGTCCAATTGGAGAAAGAATTTTAGGAGTGATCGGAGTAAGCGGCACTGGCACATCAAGCCGCAATGATTGTGATGCCGATGATTTATTAGGTATTGTAGCACAGTATTACGTGTTAGATATGTATGATTTAATTAATGCAACGACATCTCTGAACAACTCTACAACTAAAATATAAAATACGCATGCAGCGCCCTCAACGCTGACAAGCAGTCCTGTAATAATGTGCAATGTAACAACACGTATGAAGAGTTATTAAAGTGTGTTAAAACAAAATAATTTACTATATAACCCGAATATCAACAATCCCAAACCGCAAAATCTAACAGGTTATGGGCCCAGTGGACTCTAATAAATGAATAAAAGTGTGCTAAAATCAATTAAAAAGTTTTGAGGTTAAGAAATAAACGTGGTGTCGTGGTATATAAAAAAAAAAAAAATAATAAAATGGCTCAAGCGGGAACGCATGAAACAATAATGCTCCCACAGCTTAAAGATGGAACGAATTTCTCAAATTGGAAGTACAGATTGAAGCTGACATTGGAATCGCGCAACGTACTGAACGTAATTAACATGGATGAGATTCCGGAGGCATCAAAGCCGAAGGACACACAAGCAAGAGCGATTATAGTACAGTGTTTGTCAGATAAGTGTTTGGAATACGTAAAAAAAGCAGAAACATCAAAACAAATGATGACAGCGTTAGAACGGATCTTTGAAAGAAACAGCACGGTAAATAAACTGAACTTACGAAGACAATTAATAACATTAAAGTGTGCGGCCAAAGACAAACTAAGTGATCATTTTTTAAAATTCGACACAATCATAAACAAAATTGAGAATACGGAAACCAAAATGGACGAGTCAGACACAATATGCCATTTACTATTAACTATACCCGAAAAATACCATAATGTAGTCACGTCCATAGAGACAATGAGCCAAAGCAACGTATTAACAATCGACACGGTCAAAGCGTGCCTACTCGATGCTGAAACAAAACAAGAAGGGGATACAGAACCGAGAAATGCGAGCGAAACAGCTTTTGCAGCACCGCATCTGATAACCTGTTTCAAATGTGGAAAAAGAGGGCACAAAGCATTCGAGTGTAGAAGCGGCAACAACGGACGAGGACAAGGACAATACAAGCCACAAGAAGGCAACTTCAATCAACAACAAAGAGGAAACTTCAGGCCACAAGGACAACGAGGGAACTGGCAACGAAGGAATTATCAACGAGGAAACTGGCAACAAGGACGGAATTATCGGCATGCATCGACATCGTCTCACCAACAACCAACAGCGCACGCACACACAGCAAACATCGGAGAAGAGAATGACAGCCAACAAGAGCACAATGCTTTTAACTTTATTGCCACAGGTGAATCGGTCATGTGCGCAGGTGAGTTAGATGAAATAAAATTTATAATTGACTCAGGAGCGTCCGAACATTTATTGTGTGAAACGGATAAAATAAAAAATGTTGAAAAATTAAACGAAATTGTACAGATTAAAATAGCAAACGGTGATACACTAATAGCAAATAAGATAGGTGTTATAAATGTAATAAATCAAAATAGAGAAATAAACATAAAAGGTCTCGTAGTGCCAAATTTAATGGTAAATATTTTATCAGTCAAAAAGTTAACGCAAAAAGGGTACACTGTAAATTTTAATGAAAAAGAAGCGGTAATAATGTGTAGAAATGAGAAATGGATATGTAATCAAGAAAACGGGCTATATGTACTGAGATGTAAATATAAATGTAAACAATATAAACAATATGAACAAACTTATGTTACAAACTCAGATGAAGCGAAAATATGGCATAGACGACTTGGTCATTTAAACAGAAACGGTATGCAAAAATTAAATTTACCAACAACAACAGAAACATGTGATCCATGTATGCGTGGAAAATCCACAAGGCAACCATTTAAAAGAAACATAAAATCAACAAGTAATGATATCGGGGAGTTATTACATACAGATTTAGCCGGACCAATTGAGACAGTTACAAACGAGGGATTCAAATATTTTCAAACCATAATGGACGATTACTTACATTTCTTAAAAGTATATTTACTGAAAAATAAGTCTGAAGCTCAACAAAACATAATAAAATATATAAAAGAATTGAAAACCCAGTTACAAAAGAGAACAAAAAGAATAAGATGTGACAATGGAGGAGAATACATAACAAATAATTTGAAACAATTTTGCTTTGATAAGGGAATAAAATTAGAATACACCATACCCTATACGCCACAACAAAATGGAGTCGCTGAAAGAATAAACAGATCACTGTATAATAAAGCCAGAACTGTATTAATTGAATCAAAATTGCCAAAACATTTATGGGGTGAAGCAATCATGTGTGCAGCATATCAAATAAATAGATGCCCATCATCAAGCATTAATTATCAAATACCTGCAATGATAATCAAAGGAAGATTAGATTTAGATAAACTCAAAACATTCGGTGCAAAAGCATGGTCAATCAATCTACCCAGAGGTAACAAATTCGAAGAAAGAGCATCAGCAACTAGATTCGTAGGATATGCAGAAAATGGGTACAGACTGTGGAACCCGAACACAGAAACGATAATAATATCAAGGGACGTAAAATTTGATGAAAAAGATTTTGAATTCAATGAAAAAGATTCTAACGAAAATGTGAAAATAATAGTAGAAAACCTAAATGAAATACAAAACAACGAAACTCCAAATCAAGAAAATAACCTAAACGAGAATAGTGACGAAAGTGATACAGAAAGTGAAGAGAATATTACAACAACAAGAAAGAGACAAGTTCCTGGTTATTTAAAAGAATATGAACTATACACTACGTATTGTCTGAACGTAAATGTCGGAAATATAACATACGAACAAGCAATTAAAGATAAAGCATGGAGAAATGCAATAGAAAAAGAATTGAAAGCTCTCGAAGACATGAACACGTGGAAAGTAGAAAAATTACCAGAAGGACATAAACCTATAGAAACAAGATGGATATTCAGAATCAAAGACAAAAACAACAGGAAAGCTAGACTAGTAGCAAAAGGCTTTCAAGAAAAACACAATACAGAAAACAATTACGCACCAGTAGCAAGACTGAACACGATTAGATACCAAATAGCAGAAGCAGTACAAAAAGACTTAAAAATAAACCAGTTAGACATACCGACAGCATTTTTAAATAGCGACATAGACCATGATATATATATCAAAATACCAAAAGGAGTGAAACAAATAGAAAACAAAGTGTTAAAAATGAACAAAAGTCTATATGGATTGAAAGGAAGTCCAAAAGGATGGAATGAAAGATTTGACAAATATATACAAAGTCTAGGATTTACAAGATCACTTAATGATTACTGTTTATATGTAAAATCGGATACATGGCTATTGATTTTTGTAGACGACATACTAATAGTCGGCAATGATTTAAATAACAAAATTATAATAGAAGCATTAACTAAAGAATTCAAGGCAAAGAACTTAGGCGAGGTTAAAAATTTCTTGGGAATGGAAATAAAACGAACAGCAAACGAATTAAGAATAACACAGACTAAACAAATTATTAAAATGCTAGATAAATTCAACATGCTCGAGGCAAAAGGAGTAAATTCACCAATAGTTAAAGGAGCAGCCATTACACAGAGTGAGGAAGTAGAAGTACCATTTAGAGAACTAATCGGAGGATTGATATATATATATAAGTGTAACATCGCGCCCTGATATTACGTTCGCAACAAACTATCTCAGCAAATTTACCGAAAAACCAACCAATGAAAGCTGGACAGCAGCTAAAAGGATCTTAAGATATCTTAAAAATACTAAAGACATTGGACTGATATACAAGCGCGAAGAAGGACAAGAAATAAAAACATACTCAGATGCAGATTGGGCAGGCGATCAACAAGATAGGAAAAGCACTAGTGGTTCAATAACATTCTTTAATAATTGTGCGGTATCATGGTTCACGCGTAAACAGACCTGTGTAGCACTATCAACTGCAGAAGCAAAATATATAGCAGCCGCTATAAGTGCCTGTGATCTTATAAGTGTAAGCGGATTATTCAAAGACTTAAATGACTCGATTAGTATTAAGCCAACACTGTATGTAGATAATAAGAGCGCTATAGACATTTCAAAAACATTTGAAAACAGCAAGAGAACAAAGCATATTTAGATAAAATACCATTATATCAAAAACCTAATAAATGAAAATAAAATCGACATAAAATATGTAGAAACCAAAAACAACCTAGCTGATGTATTCACCAAAGCGCTAACTACACAAAATTTTACAGAAATGAGAGATAAAATGAATGTAAGATAGAATAAATAAAAAAAAAAAAAAAAAAAAAAAACGTTCTGGATTCATGATTTAAGTTTGTTATGAATATTTTTTTTTAATTTCTTTATTAAACAACCCTCAAATCTAGGAGGTCTAGTTAAAATGTTTTAGATTTAAGTTTGTTAGGAATAAGATTTTCAGTTTCTTTGTTAAAGAATCCTTAAATCCAGGAGGAGGAGTAAATAGGTTAAAATTTAAAAGTTGCATTAGTGATTAAATCTAGGAGGTGTGTTAGATATGTATGATTTAATTAATGCAACGACATCTCTGAACAACTCTACAACTAAAATATAAAATACGCATGCAGCGCCCTCAACGCTGACAAGCAGTCCTGTAATAATGTGCAATGTAACAACATGTATGAAGAGAGAGTATTAAAGTGTGTTAAAACAAAATAATTTACTATATAACCCGAATATCAACAATCCCAAACCGCAAAATCTAACATTACGTACTCTATAATTCATGAAATATTTTAGATATATATTTAAAATTTGTGTTTGCAAAAAAATTTACATAGTAGTTATTACATTACATCTTTTATAAACAAAATATATTTCAGAAGCAGAAATCATATACGACGATAATTTAAATGCAATAAATGTATGCGTAATACAAGACATTGAACTCGGTGATGAAGTAGTCCAGTCTATTCAGAAATGCCAAGAAAGGTAATATTTGTTTTGTTTTACTTTTATTAAAAAATGATTAATCTGACAATAATTTGGCTCTGGCACTAATAAAATATTTGTTACAAGGATCTCAATTGGGAAGGATGGAATCCAGTTGCGCTGCGGCAAGAACTACATCCTTCATTGCGTGTCCTGGAAGAAATAGAACCAGTCCAAGAAGCTGTTGTGACGAAAAGTAAGTAGAACTTTATTTTATACTGTCCTATTGCTTTATTAAAACTTAAAATTTTATTGCTGTTAAATGTTGTAGTGTTCTTTTAATTCAATAATTTTAATTAACATCTATTCTGGGTACAAAATAAATTCCAACATATATGTATTAAAAATTAAACAAATAATTTAAAATAAGACACCATTCCTTACAATAAATATATGTTTTCATTTATTATCTTATTTTTATTTATCGTATTTTTATTTTGCAGATGTACATACTCCAAAACTACCACCACCCTATAGACCAAAAAAAAAGAGAATACAAACCGAGACAGCAATATATACGGAATTAGCACAAAAAAAAATAGAATTTATAAATTTTCAAACTAGATTATTACAAGAAGAGCATGATGCTAAAATGTTAAGAGAGAATGCAAATATGATAAAAGCAAATGAGAAGCATGTTTTAGAAATTAAAATTTTACAACAAGAATTAATTAACAAACAAAACTGTAATAAATAAATAAAAACTTTTTAATTATATAAAAATTTATTTAAATTTATTTATATATATTTATAATAAATTGACAAAATATTCTCTTATAAGACTATTTCGTCTTTCATTATTTCCTTCATTCCCTTGTTGTACTGCGTCTGGCAATCTTCTTGCTTCATTTGCCCGAACAGCAGCAATTACTTCGGGATCATCTAGAGGCAATTCATTATTTTCAGCAATTGCCATATTGTGAAGCACAGCTGTTGCGATAATAATACTTTGCGACTTTTCCAACGACACTCTCATACATAACGAAAGAATGGGAAATCTTCTTTTCCAAACACCATAGCTGCGTTCAACACAGTTTCTCGTTCGAATCTGTGACTCGTTGTAAAGAATTTCTTCCGGCAAATTTGGATGTGCTAATGGAGTCATTATATAAGATGTGTTGTTATACCCACTGTCTCCAACAATAATTCCATCGCCCAATACTTCTTGCGCTAATTTTCCTTTAAGCGCAGAGTTGTTAAATATCGTCTGATCATGTGTAGATCCAGGCCATCTCACGACAATATCCTGGATTCTTAACTCAGCATCACACACAGTTTGTACGTTCCATGAGAACCAGCCTTTCCTATTCCGATAATATTCTGCATCTGGTCCTCCTAGCGATTCGATTTCTATGTGCGTACAATCAATAGCACCAATCACTTTCGGAAATTTTGCAATTGTATAAAACTTTAATTGCACGTCTAGTATTTCTTCTGCGGTTGCTGGCATTTTTATATACTAAGGCCGTAAACTGGCAATTTCCTCAGTTACATCTCTTATGGCAACACATGCAGCGGATTCACTGATTCCCAAAAAATCTGCAACAACGAGCAACATTGAACCTGTCGAGTAGAACCGTAACGTAAGAAGCAGTTTAGTGCAAGGATCTATCGCATGGTTTCTATTTGTAGCAGATTTTATTCTGTCCTGAATTTCAATCAGCAAGTTTTCAAATGTTGCCTTACTCAGGCGAAATCGTCTAGAAAACTCGTTTTTACTCAGCTGTTCAAAATAATTAACCCTAAAAATGCATTTAGATTAGAATACTTCATAAAAGATGAAAATATATAATTTTTACCTTGCTCTTATGTTTTTTGGAGCCCTCATTCTTTGTATTCTATTTAGAATTTCTTCGTCACTGTCTGAATCAAAAATATTCATCTTGACATAAACAAATTGACAGATAAAATGAACTACTTCCTATCATTTGACCGAATAGTATTACCAACCTAATATTATTTTCGTTTGTACGAGGAATAGTTATCCGATCGTGCAAAATTGTATGTAAAAGCGGACGTGGGTATAAGTCCCTGTATAATCTTGTACCTCAAATAGTAATTCTCCGATTTAACCGGCGATTGTAAAAGCGGCCCTAAGAGTGTTAAGCTTAGTATAAATTGGGGTATACTTGCTACACTTTAAAATGGATCGCATGGCTCTATTTTGTAAAACATCTAGTTTTTTTCTTTTGAGGAAATATAAGATTGTACTGCAATATTGGTAGTGAGGCCTTATAATGGTATTATAAATTAAAATTCTGTTATAAATTGAAATATCATTGGAGACTCGTTTTAGAAATCCAATTGTTTTACTTATCTTTTTTATTAATATGTCAAAATGTAAATTAAATTTTAATTTGGATTATTTTCATATTTTGTTCTGTTTGTATTTCCATTTTGTCGACTTAATATTAATTCTCTTTTTGCTTTATCAGTTTCTTTAAATATATATTTAATCGTGGGATGAAATGCATTTGCAATTAATTGCACTTTTACAGAATTCTCGTGTTGTTTGTTGTATTTTCTCTAATATTTGTTATACTATAGTTGTTCACTTATTCTTATTAGTTAGTTGATAGTTAACAATCGTTGTTGTAGTATTTGGGTATGATACAATATTGCCACTGGCAATGGCGGTTGACCGATGTACACACGGCATGACTTATAATAAACAACAGTTTACAACACGCTTTATTCGAGTGCCTTCAAATAAGTTGAACCGTGAGTGATTAAAATGAAATTGTACACATTTCATAATAAGTTTTAAGTACAGTACCGTATATTATATAAGTTTTTACAACTGATTTGTACTGGTCTTGTTTATGTTATTAGTTCAAGTCCGCAATAAGGTTTTAAAGTATACTTGAAATATACATTTTATAATACAAGAAAATAGAAGATTATATTATGTTCAAGAATGAGGCATCATTGTAAAATGCGTTAAATGTTATGCTTTGTTTTTTTTTAACTTTTACAATAGTTTTGTTAGTCAGATTTTTTGTAACTATGTAACTATAATTGTAATGTACTAAGCTTCGCGTGCGCATATGCGTATGTACGAAGGAATGCAAGGGGTGCGAAAAGAACGTCACTCCTGGTATGACCGTGATAGAATTAACCGTTGATTTAAAAGTGTTTAATTGCCGAGTTAAGGTTTTGTTAAATAAAGTTAGTAGTCAAACCCAACATACTTTTACTTCCCCAATGAACACTACAAGTGGCGACGAGGATTAAAGTGAATAACATTAAAGTGAATAAAAGTGAAAAAAAAAGTTAAAAATGGTGGAACCGCATGGTGTAGGAACTATGAGCTTGCAGATGGAGTTTAATCCACAAGTCCATGAATGGTATATTCATCGCAAGCGTATGGACCAATTCTTTATTGCGAATGAGATTACCGACGACAGCAAAAAGAGAGCGATAATCTTGAATAGTTTATCGCAAGAAGCATACAAATTACTAGAAAATCTTTGTATCCTAAAAACGCCAGAAGATAGTGAGTACAAAAATATCCTCACTATTTTAAACGATTACTATTATCTCCAATAAAAAATGTATTTGCCGAGAGGTACCGGTTTTATAAAGCAAAGAAAATGGGCACCGAAAATCTGCAAAAATGGGCAACTAAAACTAAAAAATGCGCTACGTATTGCAATTTTGGGCAGCACTTGGAGGTGACAATCAGAGACAAGTTTATTACTGGCATGGATAAAGGAAAGATTTTGGATCGGCTTTTTGCGGAAAATGAAAACATCACGTTACGAAGGCGTTAGAAGTGGATTCGGAGTAAATGTGCAGGATATAGTTAAGTCGGAACCGATCCATCGGTTAGGAACATCGCAGCATCAACGGCAAGGAAAATGAAAAGGAGATCAACAAGCAGTACAAGCACCCGCCATGATGGCAGCCAGCGCCAGCAGCACCCCGACGAGGCGCACCCCAACGCGCAACACGTCCGCAGCAGGGACGAATGGATCATGCGCGAGATGCGGCCGCAGGAATCACCACGCAAATCAGTGTCGTTACCGTGAGTACAATTGCAATAGCTGCGGCATCAAAGGACATTTAAGCAATGTGTGCAATAAAAATTAAAAAAATTTAATAGATGTCCTTCATTAGACACAAGGGTAGTATTAACCAGTTATGTAGGGGGCACAATATGGCCATTAAGAAAATTGTTACTAAAGGTCAAATATGATAATAATAGAGAAGTTGGAATTTTATGTCTTGGAAAGCGGTGGACCGTCCTTGCTGGGCAGGGATTTTATTAAGAAATTTAAATTGGGTTTTTTTTTTTAACCACTTAATTTTTTTGGTACAAATGATAAGGAAATCAACTTAATTTTAAATAAATATAAGAAAGTATTTTCCACTAATTTGGGTACTTATAATAAATTAAAAATTAAATTAAAATTAAATGAAGATGTTATTCCAACATTTATTAAGGCTAGAGGCGTTCCATACTCAACTTTTCCAACTCAAGGAAAAAATAGAGGACAAATTAAATATTTTATTATCAGCGGAAATATAAATACCGGTAGAAAATGCGGATTGGGGAACTCCAATAGTTCCTATTTTAAAATCCACCGGACAAATTAGAATTTGTGGCGATTACAAAACAACATTAAATCCGTATTTATTAACGGAAACACATAATTTACCGCGGATAGAGGATTTGTTTGTTGATTTAGAGGGAGGGGAGCAATTTTCAAAAATTGATTTGGCGAACGCCTATCAACAAATTGATACTGGACGACAGTTCCTCCCAATTAACGACAATATCAACTCATCGGGGTTTATTCAGATATACATACAAGACTACCGTTTGGTATATCGTTGAATTGCTAAGCAAGAAAATAGATTTGTAATAATTTTAATATTGAAGCAAATACTGACATGGGTTCAGATAAATATATATTTATGGTTATTACTTCCTCGACTTGTCGGTGATAGATTTCCAATTTTAATTAATATATATATATATACATATATATATCCCTTGATAATTTAGTTCTTCCATTTCCATTATTAATTTTCCATCTCCTTATCCTTATCCTGGTGCAATTAATTTTGTTCTTCCTTGTTGTTTCATATCTTAACCTGCAATAATTAACAAGTATTAATTAATTTATATTTTCTTAATATAGATTTATTTACGTGACAAAAAGTCTACAAAATTTTTCTACCTATTGTTACAAATAGTTTGATTGGATATATGGATATATATAATGTATACAGATTGATTTATATGATGTTGTCAATTTATTTGTTTTTCAAAAGAGTCTTTGAGTATGCAATAATACCAGTCAAATGAAGTACATATATTTATTTTTCATGTTTATATTAATTATTAAATGCATTAGTAGCACTTACCTTAGTATTTCCATTCAATTTCACTAACTTAGATCTTTATTATGACAGTTGTCATTTACTAGCATAGTTCATTTCAACCACTTGAACATAGTCGCTCGTGCTTCCTTTTTCATGGTCTGCAGTGACGCCAACCCAAGTATTATGTTTATTTGAAAGTTGGATTGCAGTTTTAATTACCTTAGTAATTTCTTAATTACAATTTATGTACTTGTTAGTTAATTGTTTATTCCTTGTGTTGTTCATTCATTTCATTTCCTTTACTTTAATTTTCTCTCCCTTACATTGGTAATCAGTCATGCGCAATATACTTATCTCACGGCAGAAGATTCTGCAAGGAGCCGAGATCTATCCTTTTCTTTTCTTTACTTAGATAGAACGGACGCAGAGTTTGCGGATTTATTCGACTTATTAACGCTAACGTCTACGACGGATTTAAATAATAAGTCGAAAGCACCGTTAAAAATTAATAATTATTTTATGAATTATACAAAAATTTATTTAAATATTGCGTGTGATTGCACCAGGTAAGTCTCAAATTATTTTCATTCCTTAAGTGTTTTTTTTTTTCTATTTTCCTCCTATTTAAATTTTAGGTCTAATGACCATCCCAATTATTGTATCAAACTGCAATTATTTACAAACCGTAGCAACGTACCGCATCAATTTATTATAATTGAAATTAAATTCAAAACGGCGAGTTTGGCGAGTGGTGTTGAAGCCCGACCGCGTGGCCGTTTACCCCGGCCGAAGCTAGGAGTCTTCCTAAGAAGCTCGGGATACACGTTCCCTATCATAATATTCTGGATTTATCTATCTCTATTTACGGAAAGGGATATTATTATTCCAAATTTATTTAAACTTACAATATTATTATTTTATGTGATCAAATGGTTAAACCATTTAATTTGTTTTATTATTGTAAACTATTTTCAATTTATTTCTGGTTTATTTGTAATACATTTATTGTTGGGGAACATAATAATTTTACTGTCCCAACCTTATCCTTCCCTTCAAACCATTTTAGTTGGCTGTATTGCTTTGCCAAGTACGAGGAAAGATATTTTCGATATTAAAAAAAACCAAAGCAATTGGCGCCTTGGAGTTGGAATTGACAAACAAGTTATATGATCGGTGAGTTTAATTTTTTTTATTATACATCTCTTTTCTTGTCGTTCAACTGTTGTTATATTATTTTAAATTGCTGCAATTTGTGATCCCCCATCTCCACTGAGTGAGCTAGGGCAGCCCGAAAGACCATCTAAGGGCTTAAAGCGCGTAGCAAATATTTGTTGGCCCAAAAATTTAATATCTATACTGACCACAAACCATTAATTTCCATATATGGACCGAAGAGTAATATACCGATTATGGCTACTAATAGGTTACAACGTTATGCAGCTTTTCTATTAGGGTATAGTTTTAACATTTATTACATTAAATCAAATTTAAATAATGCTGATTTTTTATCGCGTATGCCCTTATGCACGGAAAACTTGGATATAACCGAGTACGATTATAATTACGTTAATTATATATCAGATTCCAAATGTCCGATCAAGGTAAGCGAAATACAATCAAAAACAGCAAAAGATAAAATATTGATTCAGTTATTTAATTTTGTTAATTCAGGATGGCCACAAAAATCTTCTTTGGAATTAAATTCGTATTTTCATAAAAGAAATGAATTAAATATCGAAGATAATGTGTTATTATGGGGCTACAAGGTAATTATACCAAAATCCCTGCAAGCACGTATATTAAGTGAATTGCATTCTACCCATTTAGGTATAGTAAAAATGAAAGCGTTAGCCCGTTCATATGTATGGTGGCCATCTCTAAATCAGGACATTGAGTCTTTGTGTAAGAGTTGCGATTTGTATTTACAGAACTGAGCAAATCCTCCAAAATGTCCTTTACAATGCTGGCCTATTACAGATAGTCCTTGGGAAAGGTTACACTTAGATTTTTGCGGACCCTTATTAGGAAAATATTTTTTAATAATAACAGATTCTCGAAGTGGTTAGACGTTTTTATAATGACTTTGATAACTAGTCAAGCTACTATTTACAAATTAAGAGAAGTTTTTGCAAGATTTGGGTTACCCAAAACCCTGGTTTCTGATAATGGGCCTCAGTTGACATCAAAAGAGTTTGAGGAATTTTTGACAGGAAATGGTATCAAACACATTACTAGTCCGCCATATCACCCAGCGTCAAACGATGCGGCAGAAAATAGCGTGAAAACTGTCAAAAACTATCTTATTAAGGCATCAAAATCTATTAATTTTCAATTGGATCGTTCATTACAAATGTTTTTATTGATGTATAGATATTGTAATCATTGTTCCACACAAAAATCGCCGTCTGAACTTCTTATTGGTAGGAAATTACGTACGCGATTAAATTTTGTCAAGCCTAATTCCAATTTAAATACAAAACTAGCTTCCAAAAAATTAAAGAAAAGTAATTTAAGAAACGCAAATTACTACAATAGAAGAAGGAAGGCAGGTTTTTCGGTGGGACAAAGAGTATTAGCTAAAGATTTTAGATTAAGTAAACTTATATAGACAGAAGCAGATATTGTAAAACAATTAGGGAAAAATGTATTCCATGTTAAACTTTTAAGTACTGAAATAACTTGGAAACGTCACGCAAACCAATTGTTATAAAAGTATAATTTTAGTGGAAATGTTCTAAATTCTGATGAAGAAAGCGTGATATAAAATAATCCTGTCCATAAGGAATCAGACATTAATAATGAAGTGCTATCAGTGAATGAAGAAGATGCAATGCATGATCATCACCCATCGACTTCAATCACTGATGCAATTTCATCCACAGCCAACGTCGACGAATCTATTCAGACTAATTTTGAGGCGACGTTGCCTGTGATGGAAGAACCCTCTCCTGAGGAATCTAAGCAAACCAGATCAATCGTTCCTCAGAGACCTCATCGATTGAGGAACCAACGAAATCGACTTTGTTATATTTTAATAATATTTTGTTTCTTTTATTCTTATGTTAAAAAATAGGAATGGAGAGATGTAATGTACTAAGGTTTGCGTGCGCATCTGTGTATGTGCGTGCGATCACATGTACAAAGGAATGACCGTGATAGAATTAACCGTTGATTTAAAAGTGTTTAATTGCTGAGTTAAGGTTTTGTTAAATAAAGTTAGTAGTCAAACCCAACATACTTTTACATCCCCAATGAACACTACAATAATAATATTGTTAAATAATCTAAATGTAATGCAATGAATAGTAAATGATAAAAATATTTTACGGCGGCCATTTTGTGAGTAACTTGATAATACTAAATATGTATTAAAAACACCTTACATTTTATCACTTTAGTTTTTTATTTATTTAAAACATGCATTGTATGCTACTAACATTGTAAACTAACTATTAATATGTTCCGGACAACAATTGGTTAATTGGATCCAAAGATAAGAGCATTAATGCGTTTGTCATAAAAATATAATATCTTCTAAACGACTCTACGAACTTGAACCAAATTTTAAATCAACATTACTACACGTATAGCTGACTTTTACTATCATAGTTAAACTTTGTATAAACAAGGGTTTTGGAGGTACAGTAATTAAAATAAAAAATAACTTAAAAATTAAAAAAAAAATTAAACTTTTTTTACGAAAAACAATACAAAAATCGGCAACAATCGAAAAGCATCATCAAACATAAACCACTTACGTAGAGCATTTAGATTTTTATTTGTAAACTTTATGTGCGTGCCATCTGCAATGGAAGTGATTTTTTATATGTTAAATAAACTGAATAAATTTTTTGAGCATAATTACCAATTAAAATAAGTTTTAACATTGTATTCATTTTATGCATTATGTATATTAGATAATGTTGAAGTTTTGTAAAAGTTTTAAGAAAATTGGTTTGTAAATAAATCAGTAGCAAGCAAAAGATCAAAATAAAATTTTATTTTCAAAACAATTATTTTTGACATTTTCACAGAACTATAATGTATGTATAATGTATACATTGTTAAAACTTATTTTGGTTGATAAATTACATTAGAGGAATTAATTCTGTATGCTGTGCATATAAAACATCACTTCCATTGCAGATGGCACGCGCAGGAAGTTTTCAAATAAAAATCTAATTACACCAGGTAAATGGCTTATGTTTTGTGCTAATTTACGATTATTGCCTGTTTTTGTAGTATTGATTAAAAAAAAAGTTTTTTTTTTCAAGTAACTGTACTGCAAAAACGTCAGTAATACGTGTAATAATGTTATCCAAACATTTGGCATAAGTTGGTAAGACAATTTAAAAGATATTACTTGTTTATTAAAAACACATTTTTTGTCTGAACTTCGGATCTAATTAATCAATTTTTGTCCGGATCATTTAAATGGTTTTTTGTTACTGTTAGTAACATATAATGTATGTTTTAAATGTATAAAACCCTAAAATAATATAATGTAAGATGTTTTTAATATTTACTTTGTATTACTAAAGCCCGTTTGCTCCATCGTGGCTTAAATCTACACTTAATTAAACCATAGTTAACTTTAAGGGTAGTTTAAATTTTTACAGCGTTGCACCAACATATTTTAAACGTAGTTTAGCAAACAAAAGTTTAAAATAAATTACACATAGCAAGACCGCACATTTCCAGTAATTTTAGAAAATCTTATGGTATTTGTGTCTATTTTTGTAATGAAAACGCGGCAATGTCATAAAACTTAAGCTCTAGCAGCTTGTGCTTGTGTCAGTGCTATTATCTATGGCCAGTGCATCAATACTCTCATTAAAGTCGGACGTAATTTTTATAAACATAGAAAATAAGAAAAATGGTCCTGCCTTCAAAGAGAGCAAGAGTTCCAAACTATACAGCAGAAGAAAAAAAAATTATTGAACATTATTGAAAATAAATTCAAGGACATAATAGAGAATAAAAAAAACTGAAGTCGTTACAGGCAAAGATAAAGAAGAAGCATGGAATGCAATATGCAGAATAATTAATACGCAAATCCCCAGCCTAATATCAAGAAGTAAGAATTAAAAAAAAATGGCTCGCAAATCCATAGCGAAGGAAAAAATGAAAATATATAAAACTGGAGGAGGTGTTGGAGTGTTTCCTGTTCATGATCCAAACCTCCAATTAACATTGAATTTGATGCATCCGAAAACAGTTGACGGTTGAAAATTTGATTAATTCGGATGCACTATCAGGTGTTGTATTTGTGAAATCGGATAAAGAACAAGAAGAAATTCAACCGGTATGTACAAACGCATAATATTATATAATACATAGCTTAAAATGTTTATTTAAATTTGTTTTACAAAATTAAAACTTTATAATGCTCAACAAATTATTTTTACTACAAGATTATAATGTTCGTCATATTTCATCGATGCTGACTATCGTTCATAGCAATATTGTGATTGTCTTATTTTTTATTTTAATACAGTATATTAATTAATATTTTTGTTAGAATTATTACAGTTAATTTATATTACCATGCAAATATTAAAAGAACAAGCATTAAATTTTTACATTAAAAATAATGTGTCCAGCATTATACACAAAACTTTTATTTTGCAACCCAAACAAACATTTTATTCTTATCCGTGTTAAAACTTATGTGCTTTTTTTAATAATTGTTTATTGTTGACCGGTTTTTAGGTCTCAATGTTATCAAACTATGTAGTAATAACAGTAAACGTATATAATATAACGTATTCTATCACACAGTGTAATAATTTCATATTAAGTTTTAACATTTACAAAAACCTAACCTATACTTATTTATAACACATATTTTGAAAAAATTAGGAAACCAAAAAATTAGGAATCACTTGCGAACCCCAACTGCAATCAAAACAAAAAGAAACACCTTGGAGTATGAAGCAAAGACCAGTTATGGCAGTTGCAAAGTCAAATAATTTGAACGAGCAATATATTGAATTGGCCAATTTAAAAATTAAAATTGCCAAACATCAGATTGAGTCGATGAAAAAAGAAGAGGAAGCTAAGATGAAAGAATATTGTTTAATAATACAGACAATGGAAGAAAAAATTAAAGAAATAAGAATTTATATGAATTGGAATACCAAATTAAAAAGAAAACTTCAGAAAAACCTTCAAAAATTGTAATTTTTATTTTTGTGTAATAAATAATTTTTAAAAACTATTTTTATTTTTATTACAAAACAACTTCTATATGTAGTAACAAATCAGCTACGGCCTAGTAAAATACTGATTGATTAGCGTAGTTTGCACATTTGTTATATTTAATTCTGCCTGGTTTGCTAAATGTCGAACATTCGATCCTTGTCCTTGCAAAATTAATTGATCAAGTATGTGATCATCTCCTTCAGCTGGTGGAACAATTACTTCTCCCATTTCCTGGGTATGCAATACAGCTGTTGCAACTATTACTATTAAAGTGTTCTCAACATTTAACCGACAACAATAAGCGTTGACTGGAAATCTACGTTTCCAAACACCAAACAATCGTTCCACAACATTTCTAGTGCAAATATGGTAATCGTTGTACTTTTTCTGGGCATTACCAATGGGATTTAAAAGCGGTGTCAATAAATAATACATATAATATATACATATATATATATATATATATATATATATATATATATATATGTATATATAGTTTTTATTCTATCAATCTTTGCACTTTTTCATACACATTATACTAAAATTAAATTAAGTATATTTTTAAAACATTTGCATACTTGGAGACTGTATTCGAATGTGTGTTCCAAGGGCTCCAATTACTCAAGGAAACCTGGCAATATAAAAAAATCGTCTCTGACATTCTTGTATGTCTTCAACATTTTCGGGCAGTTTTATGTACTTCGAAGATAAATAACCAATAGCTCTGGATACCCTTTTCATTATCCGGCATGCAGTTGAAGTAAGTATACCAGAAAAATCAGCAATACTTAATAAATGATTACCAGTTGCATAAAAACGAAGTACAACTGGTTGATCGGTAAAACACTATTATTTCTAAAAATAATATAACAAAAAGGTACTATTAATTTAAAACATATGAATCTAAATATTATGTAATAACTGTGTATGTACTTACCTATCTGAAGGAAACTCTAGTTTCACTTCAATTTGATGAAGGACTTCAAAAGCAGTTGCTTTTTGCATTCAAAATCTTTTTAAATAAGCATTTTCAACAAAACTATTAAAATGCTCGGCTCTTTCATAAATTTGGCGTGGCAAACCAACTTTCAAAAATATCTACAGCATCAACATCATCGTCCAGAATGTCAATGTTCAATAATTACAAACTTCATTATAAAAAATGCAAATATTTGCATACAAAAATTGACGTTCAATGATATTTTTAGGTTAGGTTTTTACTAAGCCAGCAATATTAACCTCTTAAGTTTAAGGGTCGCTTAAACCCTTAAATTTCCCTTAATTATTTGGTGCAACGGAATAAGGCACCCTTACCATTTTAAAAGGAGTTTAAGATTTAAGTGATGTTGGTGCAAACGGGTCTAAGTCACACATAAAATGGGCGCCGTAATATAATTTGCTTCACTATAAAAACGCAACAACATACGGAGTCAGGTATCCAGTTATATATATATACATGTTTATAACATGTAGATGACGTATGGACGTTAAAATATTGATTAAATTATTAATAAAACTATAATAACATTTTTTTTGCAATTGTTATAATTTTTTTTAAGTATACATATCTGCATTATTCACTATAATATTATTGTAATTGTGAACAGAATTTACGTTTTATTAACGTTTATATGTTGTGTCAGTGACCATTTGTGTTTTTCTAACCTCTTCCTACAAATTTTTTTTTTTTTTATTTATTTGCATTTATCTGCTTATTTGTCGGACGTAGTGACTGGACTATGCCTCATACAACTTAAATGGCGTATCGAAACGCACAAATCGTATAATGCTGAAAAGCACCTACAATAATAATTTCAGCTGAATCATCAGCATTCTGAGTAAAAGCTATCTTAACTATTACAAATTACAATTCAAAACTCTCAAACGTTATGACAGATATATATTCTTGCTCTTAATTTTATTATTGATGAAATCACTTATAAACAAACAAACAAACAAGAATTACACAAGGCGACAATATTATTTACAAAACCAAATTTAGATAAAATTACTGAGTCACGATAAATTCCATAAAATACAAAGCTTAACTAGTTGTAAAAGATCAACAATACTTTTTATTTGTTTTCTTTAATCATTCCGTTATCTATTTGAACAGATTAAAAATTGCACATGCTATTATTAGCGTATCAATCAATAAAATTGTTCAACTTTTTAAATACAATGTTGCCATGTCACAATCTAGTAATCTTGGATCGACCTTCCAAGGCTCCAGGAGGTAGTCTCAATTTTATTTCCTATATTATTAATTATCTAAGCATGTTTTGTTTTGCAGAACTTGACTGCGCGTTATCTAATAATGTCAGTGGCCTCTACTAAACATCCTCCACACAGCTCTTTTAAGCTACAAAAGCTAAATTAATATTATTAAATAATAAGTATATAAATGAAAAAGATTAAAAAACAGATTTAACGCGTAAAAGTGACCGTCAGTGTAGAAAGGACACAGCGAACAACGGCGGCGTAAGATGTATAACAAATATATTTTATCAACCAGATTGCTTTTATTTGCTTAACAAAATGGTTGAATTTTATTAACATTATATTATATTTAAATGTAATTATTCAAAATAAAATAATATAAATCTTTTTTAAAAACTTAATTTCAATCACCGAAATATAATTGGCTCAGTCGGGCTGAATTTTTTGTTGGAATCCATAGTTAAAAACTGTGAATTTTAACTTATCAACAAAGAAACGGATAAAGCAACTAATCAATCATCCATCGAATAACTTGCATTGGATTCCATAGATGACGTCACATAACCATCAGCTGAATATAAATACAAACACTATTTTTACAACTGTAAGTAAATATATTCATTTCATGTCAGTTTCCTTGCTACTACTTAACACTTTATACAAAAATAATCAGGATTGTAAAAATTAAAAATAACTGATTTTAAATTAAAAATTGATCTCAACACTAGTAAAAAAATAAAATTATTCGTCTGTGTAAAAAGTGTAATAAAGTATTTTACTGAGAAGAACAGACTTTAAATTTTACAAAGTTAAACACAAAATATAGATACCTTTTTATTTACAAACCGAAAGTAGATCAACAAATAAAAATCCTCTTTCATTGCCAAAAAAAAAAAAACAGAAAGGAAACATGGCAAATTGTGATAGATTACTGGAAGGTGAACAATAAAACCATTGACACAAGTAGTACCCTTTGCCAAATGTCACAAATATTCTGGACAAATTAAGACACAGGATTTAGCCAGCGGCTTTCATCAGTTTAAAGTGAATAAAGACGATACTCCAAAAACCGATTTTAAAGTGGTTACTTTTCAAAGGATTACCCTTTGATGACATTGTCCATGGATTAAATAATTGCATGGTATACTTCTCTGCGTCATTACAAGAACATATGATAACCTTAATTAAAGTTTTTAAGCGAATTAAAAAAAAAACAAACTTTAAGGTTCAACTTTAGTTTATATGATGTGGCTTATCTAGCCCATGTCGTCACTTCAGATAAAGTTAATATAATAATAATAATAATAATAATAATAATAATAATAATAATAATAATAATAATAATAATAATAATAATAATAATAATAATAACAATAATAATATTTTAAACATCAAAAAGAAAATAATTGAAAAGAAGGAGAAATATGCTGAACTGGGACAAGAAATTAAAAACATGTGGAAACAGAAATTAGTCTCAAATATACCAATAATTATTTTCGCCACAGGAGTCATCCCCAATGAAACTATTGAAAATTAAAAAAAAAAAATGTTGATGTAGTAAACCTTATCACCATCCAGAAAGCTACAATTTTGGACACTGCCAATATCACCAGAGCCTTTATGGCTTTATAATGTGTACCCTTGGGCAACCCGCGTACACATTCAAACGACATTAAGTCTGATTTAAAAAAAAAAAAAAAAAAAAAAAAATAATAATAATAATAAGTTTATTTCAAAACAGTACATATGTACATACTAATAACAGGGAAAATGTATAATAATATATTAAAGATTAAATAATAAATAACAAATTAATAGATATATAACATACATATAGTGCGCACTCTATCAAATAAAAAGAAAAAAAAATGTAGTCAAATTTGGAGAACTAACATTATAACAATATAACAATAAAATAATAAGAAAAAAAAAATAATAACAAGTTACAGTAATTCTGAAATTGTCTTTACAATTAAATATATCAATGCAATATTGAACACTAGCATAAAGTCTACACATTGAATTAATCGGCGATTTATAGTGATGAGTGGTGTTGCAACGGTTAACCAAAAATGTTACTGCGGTTCTATTTGTAATTCAGGGGACGTAGATATTAATTAATATCAACAAATTAGGATCATCGATTTTGTTGTTTACTATATGATGCAAATGTTTAAGTATAATGACATTTCGCCTTGTTGTTAGAGATTTTGCATTAAACATTGATAACATGTCATTATACGTCACAGATTCATCTGGATAACAATCATTGATTTTATAATACAGATATCTCATAAAATATTTTTGAACCCTTTGAAGTTTATGTATGTGAACAGCATACGATGGAAACCAAACCACTGCACCGTATTCTAACTTTTATCTAACATATGATTAGTACAATCTTTAGATTAATGCAGTGGTATTATTCTGGCTATCATTTGTATAGCTATTGACAACTCTAATTGCTGCCTTTCTCTGGGCTCTATTAAGCAGTTTTCTATATTTATCTTCAAGTATATTAAATTTACTTCTACATGACTAGAAACAAACAATCCGCAAAATAAAAAAAAATGAGTCCTTAAACAATTTTATTCAAGGATTGTGTATTACAATATTATTTGATATTTTAGACGTACATAAAATTCTTGGTAATTGATCTCTTCTGACTATATTTGATTTTGTTTAAACCATTTTGTCCTTTTCATTTATTTTTGTCGATGAAAATTGTATAATAACAATAACGTAAGTGACATTAACATTAATAAAAGTGAATAACATTGAAAAATCCACCTTAAAGAATCCAGCCGCTGTAAATTGTGGGCATCTTGTAGTTGCTTGCTGAGCTAAGATAAGTAAAGTTTCATTCAAATATAGCATATTTGAACATCTGTAAAAAATATTGTAAGTTATAGCTATAGCTTTCTTGCCTTCGTGAACTATATTTTTGCACATAGTAGCCACAATCACACTTTGCATCTAAAAACATAACATTTATGAACATTAATAGTTTTTAAGTACTTAAAAAATAAGTGATTTACCAAAAACGTAATAAACATTTTGTAATGTTTGCCAGTAAAATAGTTTTAAATTACTAATTTAAATTAATATACAAAATATCAAGTAAAATTATTAATGGTAGGATTGGATGGCATAAACGGACAGTTTTTTTAAAATTATTTAGTCAATCTTTATTATAGAGACGTTTCGGAATATTAAACATTTTCCTTCTTCAGTCGAAACTACAATGGAAACACACTTACAATAACAATTACAACTTAATACACTAATTACACGTTAAAACATTTTTTTATATATATATATATATATATAAATAATAAATTAAGGACAATTACATAACTAATCTTACCAATAAATCTAGGATTGAATTCCTTTTAAATGTATCATTTTATTTTATTTTATATATATACGGGCCAGTATATTGAAAATAGAAACATCAGATTATTATTAATTTCATTATTGTAGAATCATGTTTTATTCTTTTGTGAGGTTATTGTCACAATGCCGCATGGCAAACTTTTACCACTAACTAACATGAATAGAGGAGTATATTCTTTTTACTATATAGATATATATTGCATACAGGGTGTTATTTAATTATGTAATTATTGAGAGACATTGTTGATAGACCGAAAGAAAGTCAACTTTTTAATTTTATTATATTATGGTATATAGTACTTAGATTTGTACTATCTAATTGAAAGTTACAGGAATTGCTGTTTTTTATGTGAATCATTTCACCTATTAGTCTTTTTTTATATAAAGGTTCAGTATCTAAGATTTTTGTATTATTAAAGTTAAAATTATGTCCTTCTAGAGAATGATGATTTGACAAACCTGTATTAATTGATCCATTTCTACAATCTCTTTTGTGTTGATTAATTCTATCAATTAGTTTTTGACTGGATTGTCCTATGTAGTTAACTGAACAATTATTACAAGGGATGCTGTATATTGTATATTTAGTTTGAAGAAATGGTGTTTTATCTTTTAGAGTAGAGAACAGTTTATTAATAGTTTTTTCTGATTTAAATGTAATTTTTGTGGAATCATCTGTTAAAATATGTTTAATTTGTTGGGATATACCATTTATAAACGGGATCGAGTGCCAACTCATTGTTGGGGAGGGGACCGCGTTAACATCATCATTCTTGGAATCCATAGAACCTATCCCGTTGTTATTCAAAATTGTATTAATTAAGGAGATTGGATAGTTATTCTTCAATAATTTGTCTGTTAGTTTTTTGAATTTTTTTTTGTGAAATTGTTCATCACTTAGATTCAATATTCTATTTTTGTTCATGGTAATACTATTAATTTTTTGACTTAGTTGGTGATTGGAGATAAAATTTAAAGTTCTATCACTATCAATGGATTTTTTATATAAGTCAATGGAATTTTTTTTTTTTTTTCTAGAATGACCAATATATCTAGAAATGGCAATGAATTATTATTAGAATATTCAATTGTAAATTTTAAAGATGCATGAAAATTATTAAATTTAGTTAGTAGTTTACTTATTTTTTTCTCTGGTAGAATGATTAGAGTATCATCCATGTAAATTGATAGTGATAAAACCTCAAAATCTAGTTCATTTATTGAAGAAATAACTAATTCATCCATTACTACATTACATTACATTACATGGCAAGAATGGGACTAATGGGAGCTCCCATCGGAGTGCCATATGTCTGTAGATAAAAATTATTATTAAATTGAAGATAACTATTATTTTAACTTTGATAATACAAAAATCTTAGATATTGAACCTTTATATAAAAAAAGACTAATAGGTAAAATGATTCACATAAAAAACAGCAATTCCTGTAACTTTCAATTAGATAGTACAAATCTAAGTACTATATACCATAATATAATAAAATTAAAAAGTTGACTTTCTTTCGGTCTATCAACAATGTCTCTCAATAATTACATAATTAAATAACACCCTGTATGCGATGTGAGTTGGGTTGCATATATATCTATATAGTAAAAAGAATATACTCCTCTATTCATGTTAGTTAGTGGTAAAAGTTTGCCATGCGGCATTGTGACAATAACCTCACAAAAGAATAAAACATGATTCTACAATAATGAAATTAATAATAACCTGATGTTTCTATTTTCAATATACTGGCCCGTATATATATATAAAATAAAATAAAATGATACATTTAAAAGGAATTCAATCCTAGATTTATTAGTAAGATTAGTTATGTAATTGTCCTTAATTTATTATTTATATATATATATATATATAAAAAAATGTTTTAACGTGTAATTAGTGTATTAAGTTGTAATTGTTATTGTAAGTGTGTTTCCATTGTAGTTTCGACTGAAGAAGGAAAATGTTTAATTTTCCGAAACGTCTCTATAATAAAGATTGACTAAATAATTTTTAAAAAACTGTCCGTTTATGCCATCCAATCCTACCATTATATACAAGGACGTCTAACTATTCATCAAACTAAAATTATTAACTTCATCAATTATATTCATGTCGTGTGGAATATACCTAATTTGTAAACATTAATTTATTCTGGAGCTTAGATAAAAATACAATAAATTGTAGTGTATAATATACTTATTAAAATAATTAAAACATTACAAACACTAGTCTATTTAAATAAGTAAATATTTTATGCTCATTAAATTTAAGTAAATATTAATTATACTCGGTTGACATAAAGAAATTATAATAAATATTTAGCAAAATACTTACTGTAAAAAATCCGCACCATATCACAACCAATACTTTATTATTTAAGCTGCTGCCAAAATAAGTATCCGCTAAAAAAGTGTTAATTAAACCGAGCACTTGAGCCAGATTAAAAAACACCGTCGATAACATATGCACCCCAAATATTTCATTTAACACATCAACGCAATCTGCAACCAATTCTTGGATACAAAGTATATTTTGCATTATATAATGACGACATGTAATAAAATCTTTGCCATAAAAAACTGCATTAATGGCACGATTCATTAATTTTATTCTGACATTAATACACATGAGTAAGCAGAATTGCAGCAAAAATATTGTACAAATTAGTAAAACTATAAAAACAATTGAAATTTCACCAATACCTCCAAGTGTAAACAAATTCCAAAGTTGTAGTATAACTGTAAAAATATAAAATACTCCAATTTTATTATAATTAAAAAAATATTAGGTATGGTATTAAATTTCAAGTTATATAAGCATTTATCAATTTGATTTATATTTATAAAAAGTTGTTGATAAATATGCAATTTCCAAAAATTTGTTGAGAGCAGATAATGTATTAAAGTAAAATATATTATAAACCATATGCTACATAATATTAATGCGTTTGATATTTTTAACGTTGTATCAATCACTTTGCAATAAAACGAATGTATAAAGAGAATTGTAATTATAATAATATTTATCACTACGTAATAACGTTTAGTAATAAAATTGCCTTTTCTATATGCTGGAATTATGACTAAACGCTTTGATATTTGTAAGAAAATGTTTATATCAACTGCAAATTCCACCACATTCATATTTGTTATGAGTTATGAGTACAATAATTTTATACACACTCTTGCACAGATAAACTGATGAATACCGGTACTGTACTACTACACTATAATTTTATATGGATTTCACAAACAATTACACGACAGTGAATTGCAGACTGGTTATTTTCAACAAGACCTAGCTACTTATCTAATATTTTGTATGATTTAAATGTTTGTTGAAACAGTTGCAATATGCGACTTGTTTATAATAAAAGGAAAGTAATTTAAGTAACAATTCTTTACGGGTGCAAATGCATATTTTTCTTTGCAACTTTCATATGATATTCCAGTTTGGGCAGATAGTTTACACATTGATTTGTTCAATAACTTGTGATTCATGAACGTTATATTAAAAATTCCTGTATTGGGAAAAATTTCATTAAAAATTGATCCTTTAAGTCCTAGAGGTATCATGACAAAACCACCCTTTCAATAATTGATATTGTAAAGCCCTACAGGTATTTTATTGAAACCGCACTCTTATACAATGTATGCGCTACTATCTATCAAAAAACTTTATTACCAAATTTACTTATTATGGCTAGTAAATATTATTTTAATTTTATAATGATTTTTTTTTTAATTTTTACATTATTCTTCTTCTTTTGATGCACTTATCCATTAATAGATGTTTGCAACAATATGATCCGTTTCTTCTCGGTTTCTGAATGTATGAACCAAACTACCGATAGTATTCAGTCCAGTCCATTGTCTTATATTTCTGAGCCACGACATTTTCTTTCTTCCTACTCCTCGTTTTCCTTCGATCTTGCCTTCTATGATCAGTTGAAGGATCATATTTATGATTACGCATGATATGCCCCAGATATGCTTTCCTTCTTTTGATGGTTGTCAAAAGTTCGCAATCTTCACCTACTCTTCGCAAAACTTCTTCGTTAGTAATTCGTTCTGTCCAGGAGATCTTCAGCACTCTACGATAAAGCCACATTTCAAACGCTTCTATTTTATTCATAGATGTTATTTTAAGCGTCCAGCCTTCCATGCCGTAGAGGAGCACCGACCATACATAACATTTAATAAGCCGTATCTTAAGATTTAAATCAAATTCAGTGTTGGTAAAAACTTGTTTGTATTTAATGAATGAACATCGTGCATGTTCAACTCTGCATTAAATTTCGGTCTCTGATGTCCAGTCCTCTGTCAGCCAGATTCCTAGGTATTAAAATTTTTGTACTTTCTCAATTGGTTAGTCATTAAATGTCAACACAGCGTCCCTCCCAATATTCTGATCTCGGGAAACAACCATAAATTTTGTTTTTGCAATATTCATGTTGAGTCCCATGAGTTTGCTGTGAGTCCCTACTCTGTTGACCAGATCTTGGAGATCTTCTATACTTTCGGCTATCAGCACTGTGTCGTCTGCATATCTTATGTTGTTTATCCATATCCCATTGATTTTAATGCCCTTTTCAATGTCCGTGAGAGCTTCTATAAATATGTTCTCAGAGTATAGGTTAAATAAGAGTGGCGATAGGACACAACCTTGTCTCACCCCTCTACTAATCTTTATAGCGTTTGTAGTTTCGTTTTCTATTTTTACTTGTGCTGTTTGGTTCTTGTACAAGTTCTCTATGCATCGCAAGTCTTTTTGATCAATGCCTGACGTTTTAAGTATTTCAAAGAGTTTGTGGTGTTGCACTCTGTCAAACGCCTTCTCATAGTCTACGAAGCATAGATATACATTTTTCCTTTGGTCGTAACAGTTTTGTACAAGAACTTGTGTAGCAACTAAAGCTTCTCTTGTGCCCAGTCCTTGCCTGAAACCAAACTCTGTATCGCTGATTGCGCCTTCGCATTTCCTATATATTCTTTTACATTATTATATGGGTTTAATTTGTGTGGTTTCATATATTCCCACAAGGACTTTATCATCAATTTTTTTAGGTAAGAAGTATTGATACTTACTACTGGAAAAAATGAGTAAAGAGGAAGTAAATGCTTTTTGATCGGAAATATCATCCGACAAGGAGCAAATTGTATCAGATACTGCTCTCTCACAAATGCTAAGAGATAAAACAGTTGAGAAAGAAGTTCAAAATATGCTTTCCGATGATGAATGGGATGAAGATGATTGCATGCCCTTATTTGCAATTCAAAAGAACATGCAAGAAGATATATTTTTGTGGTACAAAAATTGATAAATTATACACAGCAACCACCGTATTTTCTGAAGATTTGGTTGATGTTTTTCTTTGTATATTAACGGAGGAATTCTTTAGCCATACTGTATTTCAAACTAATCTTTATGCAACTCAACAAAATGGTGAAAATGCTTCCTTTGTACCAACTACAGTACAAGAAATAAAAATATTTATAGGAATTAGTCTATTAATAGGCATAAAAAAATTGCAAAGCTACAAAGATTATTGGTCCTCCCATCCTGAACTATGAAATAGCTATATATCATTATTACTATCAAGAGATCGATTTATATAGTTGCTATCCAACATTCACATAAATGACTTCTCTATTATTCCCAATAAAACTTCTCTAAACTATATAAAATAAGGCCGCTTCTGGATGTCCCACAGAAATCAGTTTTAAAATGTTATAAACCTGGAATAAACCAATCCATTAACAAAGGTATGGTTAAATTTAAAATACGCGGATGGATCGTCAAAAGCAGTACCATGTCCTTCATTGGATTACAATCGACATATGGGATATGTGGATAAAGTTTACATGATGAAAAGTTTTTATAATCGTAAATCTAGAAAATGGTACCATAGGTTTTAATGATATTTGTTAGATATTTGTGTTCACAATGCCTGGAGCTACTATAAACTTAAAAACTTTTCGGTTATGTTTAATCAATAGATTGATAGGAGCTCCTGTAAATAGAAAAAAAGGAAAACGTAGAGTTGTTCCAAATAAATTTAAAGTATATGTACCTCAAGAGAAAAGAAAAGATAAAGCTGAACATAAGCTGAAACATTCGACATCAAAGCGTTGTGCTTCCTGTAGCACCCGTGACCACCCTCGCAGGACAAGGATGTGTAGCACACATGCAATGTTGTCTTGTGCTTAATTGAAAAAAAAGAATTGTTTTGCAAGTTTGCATAAAAAGTAATTACAGCTTAAAAAAATACTATTCACTTTCTAATAGAGCATTATTGAAACCACATTGTAAAATATTTTGTAATAACAAATTTATATTTTTTAATAATAAACTTGTTGTACAAGATAAATAAGAGTTTTTTTCTAATTATTACACAAAAATATAAAATTTGAGTTTTTAGGACTCAAAGAGTTAAACTGATTTAGGCACGACTGAAGAGAGTACAACTTGTGCCATCTTTATTGACTGTTCCACTGCAATAATGAATCTTTACTATAAAAGCATTTTGTTCTAGTGTAACACTATTGTACATATAATTTAATCTTGCAATTCACAATCTTCTACAATTACCTATTATGTTAAATACTAAGTATTAATATTTTCAATAACAATTAACAGTATAAAACATAAATTTGCTATTTTCTATAATGGTTATTTTGCCCATTAAAAAATAAAAACATTTTATTTTTATATTTATATATTATATGCATAAAAATCATTGAAATTGTTATTTTGTTAGTTCTAAATTAATTTATCATTGTGTATTATGTATTTTGTATTTGTTTTAATTGTTTATAATTACATTAATTCCCTGGTGTTCCGGTGAATCGCCTTACCTCCTAGTGGTAGTGACACGGGCAACGGTAAACTGGCCTACAAGGCCAAATTTGCTAACATTATTAGTGATACTGAACAGCGCTTCATCTATCATATTATTTTCTGATAGTAAAACAAAACAAACGTACTTGTACTCAGTTCAGACAAAACAAACAGTTAGATAAGAAATAAGAAAGAAACAAAAACCATTTATCAAATACGCCAGTATTCGTTCTTATCAGATTTATTAATATTATAAAAAAGCTTGTAATTGATAGGATTGACAAAAACAAAACTAATGAAATTTCTAAACTTTTCATAAACATCAAAAATTTCTATAAAAAAAAAATTCATTGCAAGGTAGTTCAAAATCTTCAAAACAATCTAGATAGTGATCTAAAAGAAAAAGCAGATATTTTTGCAAAACAGTTTGCATTTAATTCTACTATTCTAAATTCTCCTGCTATTGTACCTACAATGCCATTTTAAAAAAATATGATAATTTCCACATTGCTTAGAACAAAATAACTTCATCTCAGGTATTCATCTTTGTATACTACAGACATTCTGACTTATAATAGTCACAAATGGAACTCTACTTGAGACAAACATGAAGAAAATCTTTGATAAAGTATGACACCCTAGTCTTATCAACTAGCTCCAATGTATAGGTTTTGTTTATAAGTCTGTAAGTTCTATTCAATGGCTTTGATGTTGTTTATTGCTACGGATTATGTAAGAGTAAGTAAATCTGCTGCTTGTATTGTTGTACGAAATGTGACAGAAACAATTGCCAGCTTACGGCATTGAATTTTAAAACGCCAACAATTGCAGAAGAAAAAAATTATACGCAATTAAAATTCTATTAAATAGATCGCACATATGTGGAAATAGAGTCACCAGGAACACCTGATGCGGAATATTACTAAAACAAAAGAAAATGGTTTCCATGGAATGTGTAAACTATTAGCAATTGCAATTTAAAAATTTGCAATATAGTTGCAAGATGGCCAGGGATGACACATGACTAAAAATCATTTTTAATAATTCTGCCATAAAAAGGAAATTATCGTAAAGTATTTTGGGTGATGGGTTAATAACAATTCAATCTCCAATAGGAGATAGTCGATATAGTAATACTTCGAACGTTTATATAACAAGTTGCAAATAAGAACGAGAAATTGTATTGAACGCAGCTATAAAGTATGAAAAAGAAAAATTCCTATTTTGTCGTTGTGTATGAGAGTATCACTTCAAAATCTCCAAAACATTATTATAGTAACAGCAGTGCTCCACAATAGAGCAATTGAAGAAAATAACGAGTTGCCTCACGAAGATTCTGAAATAATTGCTGCCGATTTGGCAAATGAAAAGAACGATATGCAAAGAACTGCAAACACCTTAAGGTCAACGATGTAAAAAATGCAAGACGATTAATTTTTATAAGAGACCATTTCATGAGTTTATTGTAAAAAAATGTACATATGTACATTTTTATTTGAAATAAATTTGTATGAGTTTAGTTCAGACTTTCAATCTGTACAGCACTAACACTTACCTACATAAAAAAACTTAAATTAGCCAAAGAAACTATTATTCTATAATAAAAATAAAGAAGGAAAATATTGCAATGTAAACAAAAGTTGCAGAATTAAAATTGGTCAGATTTATCACAACATATTTTATCATTATTAGTTTTCCCTCCCACAACTAGTTTCATCAATTTGTCCTGATTCTAAATTGCTAAAAAATTAAATGTTGTAGAATTAAGGGAGAAATTTATGTTAACGTTTTCAAAAACAAAAGTTTGCACGTTTTTATAAATTTTTCGAAAAGGACAATTTTTTTTCTAATTGTGGATAAAAGTACCAATATTTCAAAAAAGACATGTCTAGCCATGGTTGTTAGATTTTATGATAAAAAGTTAAATAAATTTTTGAAAATGTTGGAAATTAACGATGTTACAGCATAAATTTGTTTCTAATTTTTTTAATGAACTATTTATGAAGGTCTATACCTCGACAACAATTGTAAAAATTTAAATTTTGATTGTAGAAGCAAACACACAAATACGCGACGCTAATGGTCTGATAACGATTGCAATTGGATTATTTCGACAAGACAATATAGGTGATGTCAAAGCTTTTAAATCGGCAAACGGTATCTTCATAGTCGCCTTGAAATTTTACTTTCGATCCCTTAATAGGCATTTCAATTTTAACCGGATTAAACGTACAGCAATCTTTTATAATTTTTTTATCATTAAAATGAACAAGACATCTATAGCAGATATGTAGCATATGTTTGTGATTGTTAAATTGAACCGAACATAATTTGGATAAATAAAGTTATTAAACAAAAATGACCACTGCTGTTAATAATATGCAAATAAATATAATAAATTAACTTTTATTGGGAGGCACCATGATTTTTAGAAATATGCAATGAGTAAATTTCAAAACTGTCACCAGTATTGTCGTCGTAAGAGTACACATTAATAGAGAACAATTGATTTTGATTTTTAATTTGATCAATTTTTGATATTTTCATTGGTATATCTATCGAATTCAAATTAAATTTATCATAAAAATTATTAGGGTAATTACTACAGTTTGTGGGGCCACCTGGTTTGCATGTATGTAAAGCCGCAACAAGACTCCATAGAAAGCAGCGTTGATCTTTATTTCTTACGTTAATGTAGCCATTGCGTTTCATGATCGGCTGCGGTAAAGGTAAATAAGTGGACGATCCAGAACACAGAAGGGCATTTTTTGACACTGCCACCATAAGATGTTAGATCCTTTGAAGAACTCAGTCACTCTTTCTCAGTTAAAATACTTCAAGCTAAAAAACATCTATCAATAAATAGCAAAATGTTACGAATTTAATTGACAACTTACATTAACTAAAATTAATTAATGAATCAAGTAACTGGTTGTCGTCGGAGAAAAGCAGAATTATTTTTATTTTTAGACACCATCATGGGCTGTTCACTGTTGTTAGATAGAGATGAATCTATAACTTTAGTGTTGGTTCAATCTACCGCGCGGCGCTGCAATCGCTAAAATCGTCGCAATCAGCTGTAGCTGTCAGTGTCAAGTTTGTTTTGATTATTTCAAACTGTCTCTTGGTGTTATATGGTTGTGTTGTTTTCTGTGAAATTCAATATAACTAAGTAAGGACAATTTTTTGTGAGTGTTTAGTGGTGTTTAGATTTACCATTGTTTATTCATTTTAAGGTTTGTGTATATTTAAAAAGTTTATTAGAAATAAATCAAATAACTAACCTTTATTTTATACGATTTTTCATGAGCTGAATTACTATTTTTAAATTGCTTAATAAATAAATAAAAATAGTAGAATGATTGTGTAATGTGTTCACACAAAACATTTTTTTGTATGTCAGCATAAGTTATTAATTAAATATATAAAGATAAATAAAAATAAGTTTTTTATGTTTGTGAGTTACATAGTCTTAAAATAATATTTATTTTTAGCTTGATATATGTCGACATATAAAAATTGTTCGGTAAAAACTTGCCGAGATAAGTATACATCGAGGCATCGGTTTCCTAATCCTACAAAGTATCAATTTGCTCAATGAATTGCAGCTTGTGGCAATCCAAAACTTGGAACGATGGATCCTATTTGAGTGCACAATAGTTTTGTTATTTGTCACTTACATTTTGGACCAGAAGATAGGAGTAGGAATATGCGTTTGAAAAAGACTGCTGTTCCCACATTAAATTTATCTGATTCTGATACTCTGAGTAAGTTCAATTTTTTTTTCTTCTGTGATTTTTGTTATTTATTGAAAATTAGTCAATATAGTGTTATATATTTACATATATAATATTTTTTTGAGTACTTATACATACTTATATTATTTTTCACTTATTTTTTATATATTTTTGTTGCAGTGTTAAATAAACATTACAATAATATGTACAATTTAAAAGTTCCTTTTGGTAAAATGCCTTGCAATGTTAAAATTTAATTTTTATTGTACAATAACGTACGTGTACATCATATTTAGTTATACACAGGTATCAGACCTATAATCATAATTGCTACATTTGTTTTAAGTATTCAGTATTTACACTTTTTGTATGATAACAAGAGGATTACATTGTTTTACCTGTACAAAAGGTACTAAAATTAATTTAACAGATTAAACTTAGTGTCTTTTATATAGGTGTGTAACATTTTAATTTTATAAATTTCAGGGAAACAATGATACGCGCCCTTTAGCCCTTTGGCGTTTTACAGGGCTAGCCTGGCTCAACTCGCGGAGACGGGCCGAGGTCCACAAAACGCAATTACCGAAACACAGAAAAAACAATTATAAAACACTCACCAAATTGTCAGGCTCCAATTGCTTTTATTTAACGTCCGACTGCACAATGACTTCTTGAGGAATCCACACGTCCCAAAAAAAAGCAATAAAAAAATATATCTAAAAGAAGAAGGTGGGAAAGATTCACTCAAATTTAAATTATCCCGAAACGAAAGGCATATACCAGTATTACAAGTAACCAAAGTAATGTCCAATTAAGTCTTACAATAACGGGGTACCCACGAAAATGCGTTATTGGAGAGTAGTGCGTAAATAATTGTTCGTCACTAATTTAAACCAAATAAAACTCTTAACATATTACACTAATTTTAATGACTTACAATTGCAAAGATATAATGATGATGAAAAAATGAAAAAAATAGCAAGAACAAAGGGGCAAAAGGAACAAACAAGAAACGGAGAAAAAGGGGTGGAACTTCTTCCCACGTGGCGCTGCGGCTTCCAGCGATTAATAGAAGTGATTAATTGTATATTAATGAAATTTGTAAAGTGATACTCCAATTATAATATATGCATATACACATTAACAATTTAAATTTTAAACCAACTCATGGCTCGAATAATTGATACAAATCTGCAATTAAAATTGAGAAGGATGAAGAAGGAATAAGAAAAGAAAATTTAAACAAACTTACGTGGTAGCACTTAAAGATTCTTTAATAAAGACTCGCTAGGTTTTAGGTCCGTATAAACGAATTTAAATAATTAAAAATTGAACCTAACGGTCATTCCGTCGAACAAAGTGGGCAAAGTCTTGTCAAAAAAGGAGCGGACGATCTTATGTTTCCTCTGAGGAAAATTCGTAAAATTGCCCCGCGCATGTCCCACTAAGTAAGTTTATTTCAATAAACGGAAAATACAACTAGTGATAAGGAAATTACTAAATAGGAGATAACAAGGATAAACACATAAGATTACTTCTTAAGAACCATCCGCATTAAGTAGTATTAACAAGTTGAAATAAATCATTAAATTTACAGTACAAAAGTACAGTTGGCAACGCCGCCTAGTGACGTAGAAAAATGGCTATGCAGATAGAAATGAAGTGTGCAATTAATTAAGAAGTAAAATAATTAAATTAATTGTAATCAGTGTACATGGATTAACATTAAAATGATAAGTCATAACCATTTAATACAATCACAAAACCGCGTTAGACATACCATAAATATAATCTTCTGTGTATATAGGTTAAAGTTATCTAAAAAAAAAACAACAATCAAAAAAGGATGAATTAATACAATTAATAAAGAATGAGGATGAGTAAGAAGGATTCACACTGGGGAATGGGATGACGACGATTATTGGCTGGTGTGGACTCATATCATCAAACAACAAAAATGAAACCGGTAAGTCAAGCTGTTTATCGACAAATCATAAACGTTACTAATATCGCATCAAATTAAAAAAAATAAAAACAATGCATTCTGGCATCGTTGACAATTATTGTAGTATTTAGTTTCTTAATTATAATTCTGTGTTTCAGCATTGGTGGAGAATACAAACTTATAAAATACAAGAACGGCAACCCAAACAGCAACCGTGTCTGATATAGTATACGATGATAAGATAAGTACATAGTTATATGGTTTAAAACGTATTAATATTTGTATTTGTATTTTTACGCGCATCCGATGTTTTGAACTGTTAATTATACAAAAAGCACTAAGCTTAATCTGTTAGATTAAAATGTTACACACCTGTACAAAATGCAGTAAGCTTACTTAATCTGTTAGATTAATCTTAGTGCTTTTTGTACAGGTACAACAATGTAATCCGCTTGTTAATATTCAGAATGAGCAAAAGGACTTACCAAAATATAAATCACCACTTTTGTTTGTATTGATATCTATTCTTTAGTAATATATATTTATATCAATAAAGTATTACTTAGATAGAGTTTTATTTTATTATTAATAATGTTAACTTTTAACTAGTAATACATTTGTTGACATTTTTGCTGTTTATTTGTTATAACTTAATTTATTATGATTATAAACTGGTTATAATTGATTAATAATTAAAAAAAAGACAATAATCTCATGTTATACAATTATATAAATATTGAAGTCTGTTAATCAATTATATATCATATAATGTTTTATATGTCTAATTTGTGATTATGTTTTAGTGACATTTGACATTGTAAACAGTACACCAGCTTCTGTTCTTTCCACTAATACTGAAGCACCAACTTTGGAAGAAAATAGCATTATTGATACTGGTTGCACTGATATAATAGTGCAGAATGTTGTAAAGATTTTACCAGCTTCGCCACCTTCTGTTCCTTCTACTAGTACTGGTGGATCAAGTTATTATCTTTAAAAATAGACAGTTTTAATTGTATATTATATTAGGTTTATCAGTCAAGTTTTAAAAAATTAAAATAAATATATATTAAATAATTACTACAGCCAAGACAGAAACGAACTGCACACGGCGCTGAGAAACCTAGAACAATACTGCGATACCAATAAACTCAAAATCAACATTAATAAAACGAAGATTATAAAATTCAGAAGAGGTGGTAGGCTAGCAAGATCAGACACCTTCCAAATAAACGCACAACAAATTCCCATTACAAACAACTATACATACCTGGGAGTGACGCTACAAACAACCCTAGCGTTAACAATTCATGTGAGAAACAGAAAAATCCAAGCTATCAAAGCAATCAACAGCCTAACCAACCTAACTAGACTCTCGGTAGAAAGCGCAGAAATCCTATTCAAACAAAAAATACAACCCATAGCCACTTACGCTCTTAGCAAAGTGGCCCACTTTCTCAAGCTACAAGACCTAAAAGAACTTGACAAGATTAAAGGATACTACATCAAAAGACTGCTAGGTGTCCATAAGAACACATCGAGCACCCTAGGGCACGTACTGGTCAATTGGCAAACACTGACGGAAGAAATATGTCGGGTATGTAACATAGACAAAGAAATTGTTAAACAATATAATAGCTTCAGGGAGGACAGGAACTGGCAGTTTGTACAGGACAACTACACTGATGGTCCTGCATTCAAATCCAACATGTGGAAGAAAACTAACCAGAAAAATCGTAGTAAAACAGCCAGGACGACAGCGCATGGATTTCATCATGTGATATGCTCATCAGCACACTTCCACCAATGGAAAGAGGAATGCATATGCAAATTCTGCAAACTACCATGTGGAAGTAGATACCACTCCCTCACCTGCACATTCAAAGACTCCTTTGAAAACCAAATAAATTGACAACATCATATAAATCAATCTGTATACATTATATATATCCATATATCCAATCAAATTATTTGTAACAATAGGTAGGAAAATTTTGTAGACTTTTTGTCACGTAAATAAATCTATATAATAATTATATATTTCGAATTTGTTTAAATTCTTTTTCAGACTTTTACACAAAAGTTAAATATTTAATTTAATTTTTTTATTTTAACCACTGAAAAAGAATGTAAACAAATTCAAAATATATGGTTATTTAATATATATTTTGTTTAATTTTTAAACTTGACTGATAAACCTAATAGAAGAAAGTAATTAAAATACAGTTTTAGATATTTATATTGAAGATTAAATATATTTAAATCTGTAATTTTTTATAGGTATTCAGACATCCATCCTTCGTTCCATAAACTATACTCGATCTCAACAACTAAGTCCAAGAAAGAAAGTTTTGTACTGTAACGAACCCCGTGATTATTTATTAAAATAATGCCAAAACCGTTCGTCTGTTTATGTCGGATCGTATCACGAACGCGCGCTTGTTATGCAGCGTTATTCATAGACATTCTTGTCGAACGCACGCATAACAAACCGCGTGAAGTATAACACATATGCTAGGCAACCTTGGTTGCAACTAGCTGTATTCAGGGTGGCCTACCTTGCTGCCATTAATTAAACATCGTAATTAGCCGGCTACCGACACTTTTCATGTCCGCGACATGATGTTTAATTGATGACGCAACAAACCTGCGTGTTTGTCGGCTTGCCACTCCGTTGTTTGAGGATGCACGCGGATCTAACCTATAAAACCACGTGCAATCCCATGTAATCAATAAAGCCTATAGGCGTCCCATATGGGGTTTGCCATGGGTGAGACAAACCTCCGCCGGAAGTAAGAAGTAACCAGGAGCTTCTGTGTGCAGTAATTAGTGATTTGCCATTAATAGGTAAATCACTAGTTACTGTATGCAACCGTCCGAACCCGGCGGACGTTTGTTTCTTTTGTAAATATATTAGTAATTAAGGGGAATGGATTTTAAGATTTTGTAGGATTGTTTATGTATTGTCAGGGGTCGTTTTGTTTAATTTAGTTTTAATTATTAGTTCGGGGTGTATAGGCCACCCCCATTTATGTTGGCTACCCTGTTCCCGCTCTATCCCCTTCCACCAGATTTTTCCAAGTTTATCCCCTCTCTTTTCTTTCCCTTTAAATACCGCCGTCCAGTCCTCATAAATTCAGTTGAGTCCAGTCCGAGTTGAGTTGAGTCCAGTGGTCCAGTCCGGAAGCCAGCCCAGGAAGTAAAGTCCGAATTGTGAAGAAAGTACCAGACCAGATCCGAATACTCCGATAACCGTAAGTCAAGCAGACAATCTCCCAAGCCCCGTTGAAATTCCTTTTTTTTTCCTTTCTCCTTAAAACCAGAGTGTGCGGCAGCCGGAAGGCAAGCCACCTCCAAATTCCCGATCCAGTTCCAAGTTCCTACCAACGTTTCCCGATCCATCTTCCTTTTTATGTTTAATAACTATATTTTTTTGTATCTTTCTTTTTTTTAATTTACGAGAATAAATGTTTTCTTTTTAACCCGTATATTTTTTTTTACTTTGTGGCCACACTCCGGTGTGGTGGCGCCCGAGCACCTTCAGTCTCCGGCCAATTAAGTGAGGGAACCCTGTCGATCCCGACTGCAGATACCCCCGCACAAGTGACGCCTCACGTCTCAAAGAGAAAAGACGTCACAGTACAAAACCGTTAATAAATTGAAAAAAGTATGAATTCTCTCCGAATGAATTTTTGCAAGCGAATAAACATGCAGCAAATTTCTGTTTGTCTCAATTGAGAATGTTTAAAAACAAACCGAGAGGCAGAAGATATTCAAAACAAGAGAAACTTATGGTTCTTTCTCTCTTTAAGCAGTCAGGTAGAGGATGTAGGCTGTTGTCAAAATTGTTTGCACTGTCCAGTAGGAAAACCATTATAACTCTGCTTAATTCAGTGCCTATTGATTGTGGCATTAATGAAGCTATTTTCAACAACATTAAAATAGCTGCCGAGAATTTAAAAGACATTGATAAGTTTTGTGTGTTGATGTTTAATGAAATGAACTTATCGCCACATTTCGACTACAACCAGCATACCGACAGAGTAGCAGGATTTGAAGATTTTGCTGATAGACAAACGGACGAAATTGCTGACCATGTATTAGTCTTTATGCAAAAAGGTATTATAAAAAAGTGGAAGCAGCCAATAATGTATTTATTTTGCCAAAGTACAACTAAAACGCCAGATATGACTAGACTTTTAAAAAAAGTCATTCGTGCTGTACAAGCTACAGGATTAAAAATAATTGCCACACTCTTATTAACTTGATAAAAGACACGGACATTAGAAACCGTAAAAGAAGGAAAAAAATACTGAAAGAAGTATTTTATTAGATGGTGATAAAATTATTCGTTTATATGATCCACCCCATCTGATGAAAGAAATTAGAAACAATTTAATTAAAAGAAATTTAATATGGGAGCACGAAGATGGAAAGCTAACTGCTAAATAGAGTCATATTAAAGCAACTTACAAAATAGATTCCTCGAGTGGACAACTTAGGGCAATACCGAAAATTACCGACCATCATATAAATAAAAAAGTAATGAAAAAGATGAAAATCTCCTGCTGCACATAAATGTTGAGTTTCTTCATGTCTCGGACAATAACACTTATGGCCAACTACCGTAAGTATTATTATTAGTCTATATACAATGATGTTTGTAAAGCGCAATACATGAAATTAATAAAAAAAATAAAAAGCTACTTTTTTCAGCTTAATTTACTAACAATATTTGCCTTCATATTCACTTGTTTGTGTAAATAAATAAGTAATAAATAATTTTTTTTAATGAATTGTTTTTTTGCTTGTTAAAATAAAATAGTTAATTTAATTATATGTTTACAGATGCCAAAAGTGTAGATGAAACTGTGGAAATGCAATACGCTGGAATATAAACTGGAAAAATTATAGATTTTTTTGACTAATTATTTGATTGTGAATGGCCAAACATTATACGATAGGACTGGTAAACCGTTGAGATGTGGCGTTTAGTCTCACTAGTGGGCATCTTTAGTTTTGGTAAAAATCCATTAAGGCCTTGAAGCAGATGTATTTTCAAAAGGAAGGAACGGAAGAAAAATTTAGGCCACCTACTCTTATTAATTTTACGAGAACTATTGAAGGCTTTGTAAACATATGGCGTGAGTTGCAAAAACATAATGTTAAATATTTATTTCCCCGTGCTCTAAATCAGGATCCTCTTGAAAACATGTTTGGCCAAATCCGACAACAGGGTTGTCGGAACATCAATCCAACGTGTTTTCAATTTAAAAATAGCTTTAAAACATTGCTTCTTAATACATTAGTGTCTCCCCATTCAGTGGGTTCAAATTATGAGTCAGACACTAATGTATCTTTAACACAAATCGAAAATTTTATTGACTCAGCTTCTGTTGTGGATGTTGACGATATCAATCCTATCCAAATTGATAATATTCCAAGCAAAGTATTAAACTGTAACTTAGATTTATCTGGGTTAGGATATGTGGCAGGGTTCATAAGTAAAAAGGTTTTACGAACATTTAAATTTGAACTCTGTCACATACATATACTCAATAACACTAAATCTGCACATCCACAACATGAAGCTTTGTATGCTTTAACCGTTGAGTGAGGGAATATTAGGAAGAGGCGCGGTGCTAATGTAAGCGTGCGAGTGCACAAAGTTCCCCAAATCTAGGTGGCAAATCATCTATTTTTCCCGAGATTCTCATTCGCATCAAAATTGCGGTAGGAGTAACATCGATACGATACAGCGATGTATTGCCAAAGCCGAGCGGCCTCTCGGCGCTTCTCGTCTCCTCATGCCATCAGCTCATCAGCTACTCAGCTCCTTGGCTAGTTACAGGTTCATGCCATGCTGTTTATTGTTTATACAAAATAAATTGAACATTTTAGTGAAATATTTGTGCCATTTCGTAATAATATAGATTCTTGTAAACAATGGCTTTAATTAAAACGAATCATTGTTCATACATTTATTGCAATAGCCATAAACGGGATAAGAACATTACTTTATTTAAATTCCCTATAAAAATAAAGAGAGAACAAAACATTGGCAAAAAAATTGTGGCAATATAAATATAACAATTATGGATGTTGAATCTCTAGCCGACTATAAAATATGTGAAAAGCATTTTGCTCCTGAGGATATTTTAATTAATTTCAAAAGAGAATTGTTAACAAAAAATGCTGTACCCTTGGAATATACAATTAAAGGTATTTTTGTTTAATATGTACCATTTATTATTTATTTCATGAATGTCTTACAAATACAAATATAAATAATTATTTTAATAACAAATAACACAATAAAACAAACAAAAAAATTTGTAATATTAAATGAAAATATTATCTATAAAATATAAATATATTAAACTTAATTTAAATTTTGATAATGAATAACAATTTACCTGCTTATATTTTATAATTTATAATTTGGTCATTTCCATTTCAAACGGACCAGAGGGGGGTGTTGCTTTAATATTTTTTTTTCTGTTTCTATAACTTATTAGTAGTTTTTTGATCGGTTCGAGAGGGTTTAAATCCTTATAAAAAAAATTACGATTTTTTTAAGTTTTTTTGTCGTTTTGTAACTTTGACTTTAAAAAATCGTATTTTTTGTTTAAAAATCGCAATTTTAACGCAAAAAAAAACTTTTGTTAATGAAATCGATCAGAAATTTTCCGTAGAATCCAATTCAAAAAATACAATTTTTTAAAGTAAAAGTTAAAAAACTACAAAAAACTTAAAAAAATCGTAAATTTTTTTTTATAAGGATTTAAATCCTCGCGAACCGATCAAAAGACTACTAATAAGTTATAGAAACTGAAAAAAAAAATACTAAAGCAAGTTTCTTGACACCCCCTCCCCCTAGCTCTGGTCCGTTTGAAATGGAATTGCCCATTTACAAATCGAGTTTATTTAAATATTTTGTTTTGTTTCTTGCTGTATGTCAGTAATCATTGTAATTTCATAATCGAATGATTACCGATTCAAAAGGTCCCCCCGGTTAACATAGGTGAAATGCCCCCCATTAACGAATATCCAAATTGCATCATAAATTACTTTTCTAGCATTAAAAAAACATGTTTGGTAGATTTAAAAATTTCAACACTCTCTCTCCTTTTGCAAAATTTTGTTTTTTGTTCTACATCCATAAATTTTTTGGCATTTTTACAAGTGCTGCGCATTAAAAATCGCTTTTTCCACTTTTTTGTCATGTTTACTGTTTATCCTGCTTTTGCGACTCTCAAAAGCATTTATAGCTTTCAAAATACCTAAATTCGGGTGCAAAAAGTCTTGAAATTGTGAAAAAAGTTAGATGGCAATAGGGGTGGTTTTTTTACCCTTGCCGATTTTGATAACATTTTGTTTTGAAAATTTGAAAATTTGAAAAAAAATGTGATAAATCGTGTTTTCTTTTGCGCAGCAAAATCACTGCAAATTGATGAAAATATTATAACCAGAATACCCAATTAATGTAAAATTTTCCATAGAATCCGAATTTTGGTATTTGAAAGCTATAAATGCTTTTCAGAGTCACTAAAGCCGGAAAATTTGTAAAAATGCCAAAAAAAGTGGAAAAATCAATTTTTAATAGTGGCGCACCACTCGCAAAAATCCCAAAAAAGTTATGTATTTAGAGTTTTCAACTAATTATGAAGTAAAAAAATAAATTCTATGCAACCCTTGGTTCAGATAACCTAAAATCAATTTCAACTTTTCTGGAATTTTTTTCAGGAATACAGAGTTCGAGTGGCTGAAAAGCTTTGTATTTGAAGACCACCCAAAACGCTACTTTCATGATTTTTTTTAGAATTTTTCATTTAATTGGTAAGAAGAAAAAAAAAACAAAAATATGCTATTTTTTGCCGGGCCTAAGAAAAAAGAAGGGAGGTCAAAATTTTTTAAATTGTACCAAACATGTTTTTTGATGCTAGAAAAGTAATTTATGAGGTAATTTGGTTATTTGTAATGGGAGCATTTTATCTATGTTAACCGGGGGGGGCCCTTTAACTAACAGCTTAGATGCTTTGCAACATTTGCGTAATGTTGCTAATCTTTGCATGTTCTACAGATATTTTCATGATCATTGTTCAAATGAAATTAAATAATTATACCAATAAGATTATATAAGGTATTTTTTAAGACATTTATGAAATATGTTTTTAGTAGATTCAGATCCGATTCAGATTCGCCATTTAAATACGCCCTACTAAGAAATTTTATAATATTACAGAATTAAAAACTTATTCACGTAAGAAAACCATAAGTATTTCAAGTTCTGATTCGACATCTTATTCCGATAACCTAAGATACGTCCGGCCCATATCAAACTTTGAAAACTTTGATAGTAATTCATGCAGTACTAAAGTAAGCGAGCGTGTTATTAATATGTCATCTCCGCAAACAATTACAGACGTAAGAAGAAAGTGTGAATGTTTAACTGCAAAACTATCAGATCTACGGAATCGTAATAAATTGCGATACTCCCAGTTATATAGGCTCAGGAAAATCATCATTTTCAAGTAGTGTTGTCGTCAATAATTTGATGAAATTTAAAAGTCAAGCTATTAGAACTTTTGTAAATATGCAGTTATTTCACAGGCAAGGTTCTAAATGGTTACAAGCTGAAAAACAACTTACCCTTTCTTTGTATTACAAAAGTCCAGTTTCATATAAGTTTATGATAAGTAACTTAAAGTTATGTTTAAAATCAGTTTGGACAATACAAACGTGGTTGCAAATTTTTAATTTAAAAACTGGCATGAAAACTACTTTAATGAGCAAACTTGTCATAAAAGCTCGAGCAATGTCAGATAGAGAAAAAATGTGTTGAGTATTATTTGATAAAATTGTGCTTAAACCTCAATTAGAATACAACAAATCTGATGATATAGTTAAAGGATATCAAGACTTACAAATTCTAGGAAGACAGGAACATTTGCTAACACAGCATTAGTTTTTTTGTATTCGTGGCATTCAATATAATTGGAAAACGCCGTTGTGTTATTATATATCAGCCAACTCTGTAAAGGAATTGCACTTAAGCAGATTATAGAGGAAGTAATACGAGGTTTGCGAAGACTTACTTTTAATCCCAAATTAATTGTTTGCGATCAAGGTACTAACAATAGAAGTGCAATTAAACTATTAGGCGCTACAATAGAAAATCCTTGCATAGAAATTGACAACAAAAAAGTTTTTGCATGTTTTGATGTACCTCACTTAATAAAGAGTCTAAGAAACAATTTAATAAAAGATAAGTTTAAATTTATTATTGATAAGAAACCACTAGCGTGGTCTGATATAACAAGGATATATGATATTGATAAGAAAAGTACCACTACGAGAGCAATGCCAAAGATTGGTGACATACACATTTTTCCAAACACTTTTCAAAAAATGAGAGTCAAATTTGCCGTCCAAATATTTTCACACACTGTCTCTGCGGCTATTAAAACAGCAGCAACAACGGGCCAATTAAATAGTACCACTGCGTTAGATACGGCAGATTTTATTGAAAAAATCAATAATATTTTTGATTCTTTAAATAGTAGAGTGTTAAAAGATAAAATTCCACACAAACGACCGTTATCAATATACAACCGCTTATCTGAAAATATACTAAAAAACGGCTTAGAGTATTTTAAAACTATTGTTGTTCTTGATAATAACAATAACTCAAGTAGTATTGACTGTATAGATGAACCGATTAGTAAGTCAAGTAATATTCATTGTATAGACGGCTTTGAATGGACACTACGCTGCATTTTATTGTTATGGGCAGAACTAAAAGAGCAGGGAGTTAAATATTTATTGACAGGTTTTTTGAATCAAGACCCGCTTGAAAATTTCTTTTCAGTAATACGAAATCGTGGTGGATATAATCCTACACCTACAGTCCGACAGTGTCGCATTGCTATCCAACATAACATGCATATTAGACTCCAGATTGCAGTAGATACTGGCAATTGTGAAGTAGATAATGGACAAACACTTGAGCTCGATACTGTAGAAACTTCTAAAAAAACATCATTTAATATAATTGAGCAAAATGAAGTAGAAGTTCAATGATGAAACACAAGCTATGCATTCAAACTTACCAGTTGAAAAACCAACTCTAGAAACATGTTCTATCATATTTGTAGCAGGATATCTTGCAAACCAAGTTTTGAAAAAAACTAATTGTGAAATTTGCACATCCTTGTTGGTAAAACAAGATTCTGAACTGGTTTCAGAAAATGAGGCATTTTTGTTAAACAAAGATTATGGTGGTTCAAATAACATTCGATTTTTAAGAAGACCTTCTGAAGAGTTTGGCGATATTGTGATAGTGATGCTTCAAGAATTTGATGTATCGTTTAACAAGCAAAAATGTAAAATTAATGTGGCAAAAAATATAGAGGCAGACCTTCTGCGTATTTTGTCTGAACATGCTACATGGACAAAATTTAATAGCAATGCTTCATGCATAAATCATATGCATGCAATAATAAAGCTTTTCATTAAAATGAAGATTTACCGCAATTTAAAATGGGAATCGGATAATTATCGTTTTGAAAAAAAGGAAAAAAAGAAAAATAAATCAATTAAACCGCATAGAAAAGTTAGGATTCTTTCATAATGATCACATATTACATGATGCCCGAATTCATATTATTTTGATCAAAATTACTGATTAAAAAGTTTATATACATTTTACCTACAAATTTTATTTTTAAATTACATTAACAACAAATGTTTTGAAATTGTGTGTTATAATAATTCATGTTTTTGGAATAAAATTTATATTATATGTATTTTATATTTAATTCACAAATAGTATCTATGAAAAAAAATATTTTGTATAATTTTGTTTACAAGAATATTATTTTTATTTATTTTATTCATTTCAAGTTATTAAGACCAACTTCGTCATTCCTATTTCTACATATAATTTGATATTCAATTCTTTTTTTAGCGTACTCAGAAAGGATCTTTTGTCAAAATATTTTATTCAAATTATATTTGCAAAAGCGCATTCAAAAGTACATAAAAACGCATTTATATATTTATATACATTTATATGTTTCTACCTGTAATTTGACTAAAATGCTTTGCATGCAAAACATACTATAAACTTTTCAGAATGTACTGGCAAAATAATAATTGATTATTAAATTATATGTTGAAATAGAAATGACGGCAAACTTGCTGTTGTTGTCAGTATGCTGGAAATCAAAGTAGCGGTCGAGATGCTCACAAATACAAAAATTCACAAGCAGTGCGAGCATTAGTTCGGGCCGCTTGCCGTATGTGTAATTTGTCTCTAGCAAACGGTCCAACAAGGTTGTGGACAGTGCGGTGAAGGGAGCTTGTGTGTGAGTAGGACAGATATATTTAGAAGAGAGGCACACTAGAGTCCGCACAAATATACTGGCTTTGCGTCTCCTCCTAATATTCCCTCACTCAACGCTTTAACTTTGGAAAGGGAATATACAATACCGCGACGTTTGCAATATTGTCGGCCTACATTTAATAATGCCCGTTTGCACCGCTTCTACTTATCTTGGCTTAACTATTGAGTTCCACTTAAGTGGACCTTAAAGTTTTAAACGGTTTGCACTGTATACAAAGTGATACTTAAGTATTACCCAAGTTAAGCCTCAGAATTGTAAGGCTTAAGGTGTACACAAACATAACCTATGAAATGTCAGTTCATCAAATTGAAGAAATGGATTTTATATTTGATTCTGATGATGATGCAGATTTGGCTGCATTAGAGTTAATCGAATATGGTGTTCCTCGTCAAATTTATGAAAGGGCAGACAATTTTAATTCCCTTCATGAACTTGCCTTTTTTAAAAGATTCAGATTAACTAAAAATACCGTGTTAACACTTCTACCACAAATTGAAGCTAACTTGGAGTTTCCACATGATAAGTAAGTATGTAATTTATATTCGAGATACCTCTCTAGCTAATCTTTTTAATAGCAATCAATCGTTGTCACCGATTAACCAGATATTACTCTGCTTGCGATATTATGCTACAGGAAATTATCTTCTTAGCATTGCTGATTTTGCAGGAGTGCACGTGTCAACTGCATGCAGAGTAATAAAACGTGTAACTCATGCTATTGCATTGTTATATCCGAATTATGTAAAAATGCCACAAACTGCAGAAGAAATCAATAAGGTTCAAGAAGATTTTTTTCAAATTGCTTCATTCCCTAGAGTGATAGGGGCTCTAGACTGCACACATGTTCGCATTCAGTCTCCGGGTAAATATTTTAAATTTCAAATATTTATTTTATTATAATATATTTATTATATATACATTAGCAACTGTAAATCATTTCAAATGTTATTTAGGAGGAGAAGACGCAGAAATTTACAGAAACCGAAAAGGATATTTTTCTGTGAATGTACAAGCTGTGTGCAACGCACAATTAAAACTATTTAATGTAGTGGCACGATGGCCTGGGTCATCACATGATGCCACTATATATAATAACAGTAATTTAAGGGCTAACTTTGAGCAGAATATGCACCCAAATTCGATAATTTTAGGTAAGTTATATTTTGTCTTTTTTTTACTTAAGTTAAAAAAACAATTGTTTTTAGGTGATAGTGGTTATTATATCAGAACTTACCTGTTAACACCGTTGCTAGAACCAACAACAGAAAGGCAACAATTATATAACCAATCGCACATAAGGACCAGAAATGTGATTGAACGAGCTTTCGGAGTATGGAAAAGGCGATTTCCTGTCTTAGCCTACGGATGTAGGTTAAAAATTGATACTTTATTAGGAATTATTATAAGTACAGCTGTACTTCACAATATTGCTATTGATAGCAACGAAGAAATACCACCTGCAGAAGGAGACATACATGTACTGGAGAGATTAATCGGAGAGGGTCAAGTTCCTGCAGTACCTTTACACGATGTTGGAGGAGACGGGGCTTTAGCTGCAGCTGGTGTACAAATGAGAAACTCAATTATAAACAATTGTTTTGGAAAATTATAATATTCAAAACAAATATATATGTATAAATAAATGAATATGTTAATAATTAACATTCAAATTAAATTTATTGAAATAAATATTTTATTAATTTTTTATATTACATATTATTTTTTATAATAGATTTTAGAGTTTCTTTTTTAATTTCTAATTCTGCTTCCAAAATTTTCATTTTTAAATTAAATTCTGCTTCTTCCCTTTCATGTCGAGTTGCTGTGTCGATTTTAAAAACTTCCAGCTGTAAATTTGATAATTCCAATTTGACAGCAGCTAAATCGGAATAATTCTTAGTCAAATGGCTGGATGGGAGTGCAGACACAGAAGGACGGCGCCTTGACAACAAACTTTGACTCTTTCTTCTTTCGCCCCTGACGTTACTTAATTGTTTATTGATAGGTGTAGAAAGATGTCCTGGTTTATAATTGCCCCAGTTCAGCGAAGAAGCAACCTAAAAAAAAAATATGTTATAAAATACATTCGTATAGTTGTTTTAAAATTTACATTTGATTTTTCCTGTACTTGCGAAGTTGGTTCAGATGAATCCAGATGTTGAAACGTTATGATATCCTTAAATAAAAGTTATAACGTAATAATATATAATAATAGTATAAACACATATAAGTATCTTGTTATGTTCATACTTACATTATCAAAACGGGTATCAATTTCACAGGATACAGAATCTCCCAGTGAAGTATTTGTCTGAAAATAAATAAAAATATTTAACCATGTCGATGTAACTGTTTTTATACTTACATATAAATTGTTATTATCTACATTGTTACTGTCTTCTTCAATTCTAATATCATCATCTATGATTCCAACCATTTCACTATCTCCACCGCCATAAATATTGTGTAATCCTTCAACGGTCTTCTTGTTAACGATTGACAAAGTTAGATCGTTGATTGGATCTTTTTTAACAATATCAACTCCTCCCCCAGTTTTTAAAATATTCATACGTTTCTCAGCTACACTTTTACGTAGAGTCTTTTTTTGATTATCGTAACATTTTTTTAATGATTCTGTTGTCCGGTTATTGTAGTTGGGTAATTTTGAATTAAAAAGTGCAGTTATTTTCTTCCAACATGCATTTTTATCAGCCCATGTTGTGGCATCTGTTTTTTTACACTCAATGATATGTTTGAAATCATTAACAATCGATAACAATATCAATTTTTCATCATTGGTGAAGTTTGCCTGTCTCTTTTTCTTAATTTCCATTGTATTTATATTTAAATTTGATTCACAAAACTTTAAACTCATTTCTCTACACACACGAATGCCAATAGTAAAAAACTATAAATAAGCGTGAAGTTAGGCACACATCCTAAACCACGTCGTAGCTAAGAAAGCACAGTTGGAGCGGTATTCTGGCGTTAGCAATATATTGCCCTTGCTATTTTATATGACAAGGGCATGTGTTGACAAATATTTTCATGACGTAACATATTGGTACGCCTTGTTCTGTTGTCATTGTAAAGTATTGCTATAGAAAGGCAGGCGCCATCTATTAAACTAAACGTAAGATAGTTTGTTATTATTTTTGAGCGCGAAAATATGAAAAAATAAAATGAAATTATTATTTATATGGAGTGCATTCTATATTATTAAAACTACTAATCTAATAATTTATATTTTTAAATAATTATGTGTCAATATAAAAAAAATAATATTAAAGTAATAAATTATATCCTAAAAATTATTTAATGAATATTTCTAGTTACAGTTAATGGATTAATAAATTTGATGAATGATGAATGAAAAAATATCATTGTATGAATATTTTGCATTAGTTTTGTTAGTTTAAATTTCAACAGATAATAGTTGTTATGCTAATTAGTAATAAAATATATATTTATGTTTATGGTATAGTATGCCTATAGATAGTATCTTTACTACAGTGGCTTAAATTATCTCAGCAAATTACTTCATTACTAATTGCCTTGGAGAGACAATTATGTTTGTATTATGTACCATAAATAGTTTATAACACCTCGATGTTCAAGGGTGAAAATATTATATAAATATACAATATTTTCACCGTTAAATACTGCTTCGGGTTTGAGGTATATAATACAATCATAATTGGTTGCTAATGAAATAATCCGTTAAGGCCATGTCGTAAAGACACTATATGTATGGGCATACTATATATTAGATGTTGAATATGAAAATAAATTTGAAAACTGGATTGACGATATAATAATATCGTCAAACACATTATGTTTACTATAAACAAAATGTAATAAACATATTAATGTGTTCATTACATTTATAACTAATTCAGTTTCATTTAAGGTAAATAAATTAAGTCTATTATTAAATCATTCAGTTTATTTTGCAAAAAATACATATATAATATAAATTCCTCCGAGGAAGACTCAGTCCTAAATATTTCTTCTACGCTTTTCACTTTCGACAGCCACAACCTGGCTATAATCTAAAAAAATTGTAATTATGTATCAATAAATAAAAAAAATATATTATATTTAATTAATGTAACGCTACATATAAAATGTTTGGTAATTGCACGATATATTAAAAATTGTAGTTGCAGGATATTATATTAAACTGTTGATAAAATATTTAATTTTAAATCATTTATAATGTTGCAAGCCAAATTTGAATATCAAACATTTTATTTCTACTTTTAATATTATAATAAATTCAATAAAATAACCTCAAAAAATATTTTTATAATACATATTATATACGCAAATAACATAAATTAATAAAAAATAATATAATAATAAATATACCTACCTTAATATAAAACTTTTATATTAAATATAAACAAATTGTAGAGTGAAAACTGCTATAAACATATTTTCATATTTTTGAGCTCAAAAATATAAAAATTGTCTACATGAAATTATTGTTATTTATATTAATAAAAACATCTAATAATATTTATTTTTAAGTAATTATGTAAATTATAGCATGAAAACTATCTAATAAATATTTCTGAATAATATCCATGCGCTAATCAATTTTATTACATTAATAAATTTACAAATTGAAAATGTTATTAAACAAGTGTTACACGCGAGAGGTTTTGAAACGTAAGAAAATAGAAAAAACATAGAAGTATGCTATGAATAAAAAGAAATACTCAACTGTTAAGACAACGGACAAAGAAACGCGAGTCTGTGATAAACAGTTTCGAAAATGGCAACAGCAAGGGACGAAAAAACCTCAAGCATCCAAAAAGAAACGCTTTTAACTTATATGGAGTGCCATTTAGACTTTTGCCACGGCAAATTTCTTGGTGCTGAAGGGAAATTAAAATATTCTCAAATGTGGGCTGATTTAAGCAACCAACTAAATAGTTTAGAAGGAGCCAAAAAAACTATTTTAAAATGGCAGAGAGTAAGTACTTATTTTATTTTTATTGCGTTAGCATAAACATAATTAAGTTAATTGATAATAAAAATTATGTTTATTAATATTGTATATTTAAATTTGAACACAAAAATAAATTCAGAAGTTGGATTGTTTAATAAATAAAATTTTCAATCACATTTGTTATTTCAAACAATTCAAACTCAAAACAGCTACTTTGGCGTCATTCTTATTTCCACATATAATTTAATAATCAATTTATTTTTACCAGTTCCTTCAGAAAAGATTAAACTATCATTGTAGTATTTTAGTCCAATAATAATTGCAAATAACAGAAAAATGAATCCATTGAAATAAATTCGTTTTTTAATGCTATTTGCAAATATAATTTAATATTTTCTGAATGTACTGGTGAAAAAATAAATTAAATATAAAATTGTATGTGAAAATAGAAATAAATTCTAAGTAGCTGTTTTCTTTACTTACAATACTGGAAATCAAGGTAGCGATCGGTATGCTCTTAAGATAAATAATTAAATTCTATTAAATCATAATTTATTTTACAAATAATATATATATATATATATATATATATATATAATATACTTCTCTTTATTAAAAACCTTTTTTGCACAATCATGTTACTTACATTGTTAATAAAAACAGTAAATTAAATTATTATTAATAATTCAAATTCTATTTCTGTGTGTTTTTTTAAATGTATACATAAAAACTTACAATTTGTATTTATACATAATTTAAATATTTTGTTTTCTTTTTATAAGGCTTGGGTAGATGTTAAAACTAAAGTTAAAAAAAAAGCCTCATCCATCAAACTTTCGCAAGGCAAAACAGGTGGTGGGAAAGGATGTTCCGGCACTTTTAGCAATATCGAAGAAAGGGTATTGCAACTAATATCCAAAGAAGGTGTATTTGGTCTGTACACTGAAGATGTACCACTGGAAGGTGGTACAGAAGTGCCCGAAGGTGATAGGCACTTCGAGATCGCACCGGCAGACAATATGGAAGCAGTAAATGTATCCCAATATTGTGAGGTTGAAGAACCGGAAGATCTAATAGTTGAGGAGATCCATGAAACCACTCCAACTCCATTAAGTAGTAAGTACATAATTATTTTTAAGTCAATCCAACTCTTTTCCGGCAGTGTATATTTGGTTTACATGTTCATCTGTCAATATTTTTCCATTTAAACTCAGGATTACTATAACTTAAATACATTTAAAATATTTAAATAAAACAAAACATATATATATATATATATATATATATATATATATATATATATATATATACATATATCGTGGGCATACTGCCAAAAGTGACAGTCAATAATCATAGTTTCTAGATAATTGAAGTTGAAAATTCTCGTTTTTTCATACTATTTTTTTTCAGAATATAGGAAAAATACTGCAACATTTTTTTTATCAAGATATTAAATATGTTTTTACTGATTTACAATAACTCTTCAAAACGTGTTTATGTGTTCTGGTTTCAAAAAAAAAATGACTTGGTCATTTTTACATGTACTAATTTAGAAATTTTTCTGTCTTGGTCAAATTATCAGGAATATTTATTCAATAAAAAATACAAAGAAATTAATATTACTTATTTTATTTCTTTACAATGTAATGCTAAATACAATGTAATGCTAAATACAAAAAGAAATTATTGGAAAAAATAAAAATAATGGAAATGCGGTACCGTATACGATCATTAATCCGAATCAGAATCAGACCATAGTGATGGCTCTGGAGCTACATCTTTCTTTTTACCACATGCTGTTATAGACTGATACCAGCCATGAAATTCAGAAGGAATTGCACCCGTTTTGCATAGCTTCAAAAGATCTTGCTTTTTCTGGTGAGAAATAGGAATTTCTGTCAAATACAAATGCGGTATTTTTGTTGCCATGATATTGCTGGATGTTCTATTACGCCCACCTGCATTGAGCACAAGGAACTCTGGATCACTATAATTATACTTAAACAGCACGTGCTGGGGTTTATCTCTCTCATATTGCATAGTTTTAATTTTTAACCAATTAACACGATTTCCATTTTCGTCTATAGTTCGATTTTTAAAAGTTTTAGCAGCTAGTGCCTTTAAGTCAAGGAAGTCGTTGTATCTTAACTCATGTACGTTGTATGGCGCACTTTTTTTATTTCGAACTCGATTGGAGCGTGCTAATCGAAAAATGTTTAACCAGTCATGCATAGTATATACTGGAACATTTTTTTTTCGCATTTTCAATTGCACTATGCATGGAATCTACTTCCATGTAGGAATGGCCACTCTCTAAAAACTTGTGCTGTATAATATTTAAATTGCTGTTTTGTACTATGAACATTAATAGCGCTGCAATAAACTGGTTCCTATTTTGCCCACTACATGTATCCGAGAACAAACTTATTTCACTGATAATTGGTGGCAAATTTTGTATCCATTGAATCAGACATGTGCCTATTTCTGAACTGCCTCTCTGACCATTTATTTCGGTCCACGTGTAGCAATGAGCATTTTGCAAAGCTGCTTCATAAATTGTTAGATTGTACGCACATAGCTTTCTGCTATAATACATTAGCGAGACATCTGAAGATGGTATTTGCAAAACACTTATCCTTATCTGCTTTTTTTGCTGCATTTGCTTCGTCTCTTCTTTGAATATGAGACTGATAGTTTTCTTCTAAATCAGCTGATTTTGTCTTCATATAGTTCGTACATATCAAGCACTGATCCTTTTTAGGCTTAAAGAAGGACAAGTTAAAATTATTACCAAATTCGCGGCGGTAAGTTATTTGTGATGCATATTCCTTATCAGCCTTCTTACAATCTTCTGCATATAAGGCGTACATTTTTGCGATAGATAAATTAGAATCTAAATACTCTCGATTCGTTGATGCTCTACAATAATGAGAGGCCATTGTAGAAAAACTTTTTATGTGATCATTGATTGATTCTATGATTTCTGGTTTGGTTTTATTCACAGGCACACGTGTACCACGATTGTCACTTCTATCAAATATTCCATTTGCATTTGCCCCAGAAAAGGCGTTATCTACTGGTCCATGGCTTATACACAAAGTACGTAAAAAGAATAACTTACAAACTCGAACTTTTGTGCCCTCCTTCAAAAAATAATAGTACCTGCTGCTAGTTCTTTGTGCACCTGCTCCAGATCGAATTCTTCTACAGACAGGTTCTTTGCTTACAACACAAGAGAATAAAAAAGTTGTGATAGTCAATTATTGCTGATAGCTGATATGCTTTAGTTAAAGTACATTAATTGACTAAGTCAATATGATCACTTTTGCTTGTATAGAACCTGAACACTGTGACTTGGTCAAAACTGTTTTATGTGTGTGACGCATCTAATTGTCATGATATTAACTTGGACACTTTTTCTATATAATCGGCAACATCTTACTACTCACTTGGACATATTTGCTTAAAATCATGAAAAAGTGACTTGGTCACTTTTGGCAGTATGCCCACGATATATAGTAACATAACATAAAAAAATATATTCAAAAATTTAATTAAAAATTTGTCATTTTCAGCAAAGCGCAAGAGAGGCCAAACTACGGCAGAAAAAGCAGTTGACAACTTCTCTGCAATTGGAGATGTTCTCAACAATGTTATGCAGGACGTGTCCTCAACTTTGAATCATCTCCTGGACGAAAAAGTCCAAACCAATATTTTAATTGCAAACTCAAATGAACTGAGGGAACAACAAAATATATTGTTAGCAAACACTAACATTATGTTAGAGAATATAAACAAAACATTACAAACAAGATTAAATAAATAAAGTATGGTATTATCTCCATGAGAAATGGCTTAATTGGATAATTAATTGATTTTATTTTATTATCTTATGTACATTTTATAATAATAGAAAGTAAAACCAATCAACTTCTAATTGATTTCATTTTCTATTTACATAGGTTATAAAATGTACAAAAGGCAATAAAATAAAATCAATTAACCATTCAATTAAGCCAATTCTCAATGACCATGACAATACTTATAATTAAAAAGGGATCTCTTTTTTTTTTTTTTTGTGATATTCAGGAGGGGAATCTTCTAAAGACGTGGTGCTGGATTCACTTCTTTCTGTTGAAAGAAGTGCCTACCAGCTAAACCCCTCCTGCAGTGTGGAAGTAGTGGCAATTTTAAAAATTGGCTTTTCCGAAGGTCCTTTCGAGTATAATGAAATGAGGTGAGATGAGATGATCAATGTTTGTAAATTTGTTTGTCGCTAAAACCATGAATGCCAAAGCGGTTAAAGTGGTGAACAAATTCACAAATATTATATGGCAGAGTAGGATTTGAATTTAGGATCCCCAGCATGAGAAGCAAGCATCTAAGCAACTATGGGTTAGTTCTGCCGTGTGAGTGTGAAATATTAAAAATGTGTGTTAATATAATTAGATCTGCTTTCATTGCCTAAATTCCTGTAATCCATGTTCCCTTGATCATTTCGTAAATTAGGCAATGGCACCAAATCTAAATCATCCCAAGCAGCATCCACATGTTCAGCTCTGTATTTTATGGCAATGTTGTGCAATACAGCACATGCCAATATAATTTTGGAGGCTTGGATCGGAGAGTAGTGAAGCACACGATGCTTAAGCAAGCATCGAAATCTGCCTTTCATAACACCTATACAACGCTCAACACAACTTCTTCCCTTTTTAAATGTTTCATTAAAACGAAGCTCTGATTGAGTGTTCGGATTCCTCAAAGGTACCAATAGCCATGGCAGGCAAGGATATCCTGAATCACCTAAAAATAAAATATGTAATAATAATAACAGAAATGTAATTATCTATTAATATAATTTATGCAAAATAATTTTTAGATTTATGGTGTTGCAAGACACTAATAAATTTAAGAGAAAAAATTTGCATAAACATCAGTTTTAAAATATAAAAAAAAAAAAAGATTTATATATATATAGCATACCAATCAATTTGCTGTCATGATCTCCGTTTTCATACTCCGCCTTCATAACCTTTGCAATATTGGAATTTCTCCAGATGAAAGCATCGTGGGTACTTCCAGGCCAACGAGCAACTATGCTAAGAATACTCAAATCATTATCACACAACTGAAAATAAATATTTTAAATAAAAATAAAGAATAATATTTTGATTGTACATACTAACTGCACATTGATAGAGTGATAACCTTTCCGATTAACATAAACATGTTCGTTACGAAAAGGTTTCACTATAGCAACATGTGTGCCATCAACAGCTCCAACCACATGTGGCAATCCTTGTCGTAGAAAACTATAATTATAATTTATTATACCTATTTGGATATTGAATTATATTACAACTTACCGAGCTTTGCACAAATTTCGTTCGTCATTGTTACGAGGAAATTTGATCCATTTCCTCATACAATGACGAACAATACCTGCCGACACTAGGGAAATTGCCCTGCTAACACTCGGTTGGCTAAGTGTAGTTAGCATACTATTGCCAATGTTGCGTTGATAGCTTCCGTTTGCAAAAAAATTTAATGCTGCTAAAACCTACAAAAAAAAATTAATTTATTTAATTATTTAACAAAATTCATCTACATATAATTAAATATACAAGCAACTTTTAAAAGAATGTTATGACCAATCAAAAAAATGTTAATATAATAAATTATAAATATATATTCTTACTGATATTGCAATAGGAATCCCATGATTGCCACGATTCCTAGGATTTACATTTTCAAATATTGCAATCAAATCCCTACATGCCGCTTTATTTAAACGAAAATGTCTCCCAAACTCTTTCTCATTTAAAGAGAATGGATCTTGGGTATCTCGTAAATTCCTACGAGTCAGGCGAAGTTGTTGATTATCAATCCTCCTTTCTTCCCTTTCGGCTAGATCAATCGCCACAAACTGGCCATAAAGAAATGCCATATTCCAAAGCTAAACATATATTAATTGTAATTATGTATGGATAATTCTTAATATAACAAATACAATAACCTAACCTAAAAAAATAATTCTGTAATATGAATATAATATACGCAAACAACACAAATTAATATAAAATAATATAATAATAAATATATTTACCTTAATATAAAACTTTTATATTAAATTCAAAATTCAAAATTCAAACTAGTAAACACACTGAAGGCTGCTGTAAATACTCCGGCGCTATTGACAAACGGATGACAACACCTCCCGAGGTGTTGAAAGAAAATTTAAAAAATAGCAATGCCTTGAACGATCGATGACGTCAATTGACCTTGCTATAAATCGCCAGAATACCGCTATCAATACCTACTCCGTTTTTTAGCAACAGCTGTCACATATATCCACGTGGATATGAGCGCCAGAATACCGCTCTTGTTTACACGTGCAAACCAATTTAAGATAAGGTAAACCTTAAACTTAAGTGTAACCTACGAAAGGTTAAGATAAGCGACAGAACGGTGCAAACGGGCATATGTCGATTATTGACTGCTATAATTTAACCAATTTTTTAATTAAAACTGTAGATATTAAAAAAACTATCAAATTTACTTTTATTTGCCACCATAAAGATGAGATTATATTGTATATAGTTAAGTATTTTATTGAACTAGTAATGTTTAATTATTTTCGTGTTGTCAATAGAATATTATCAGGTAAAGATTTAAGGACTGAAACGTTTACCCTTCGCTTCTTGGCAGACGGCAGCTCGTTAATTCGGTAGGCGGTCGTGGTTGCTAATTTCGCTAAAAAAAAACGGGTAAAAATGGGCTCCAGTTACTTTACCAAAAGCAACAAAGTTAACACGGTTTGTCCCGAAACAAATCAAACATTTATTCAATAAAAACAAATAATTAACAAAATCATTGCTTAACAAAATCAATCAAACTATATTAACACAACCTTAATTAAAATTATTTGTGACCAATTTTAAATCAATTATATAATTTGTGAATGACGGCCATAAACAAGGTGCTGTCATAAATAAACGCAGAGTGTATAAATTCTTAGATGAATTAGTAATATGCCTTCATATTACTAAATCAAATCATAAAATCAATTAGATATTACTAACACAAAATTAATATTAATAAATTGTTCACGGAGGGTAAGCTTACCATTCGCTGGACAAATACACTAACAACTCGATTACTAACATATCTTATAACTATAATTTTACTACTAATATTACGATAAGGTTTAATTAATCAAAAATAATTAATTAAAATAAACATGTGAAGCATGCGGGTTCATTCATTCCAAATATTTTACTAATATCTTAACACCTTTGGTGTTACTCGTTATTTATATATAACCTTAGGGTTATACGTAACTACAATTTAAATTAATCGTAACACATGTAGTTTCACACATTATGTACATTTTACATAAATATATAGTATACTTGTAATGACTTATCTTATTCCAAACCGTAGTCCCAGCATGGTTTACGTTGGTAAAATTCTGCCTGCCGTAGTTCGTATGACTTGGTCGAACTAAACCATCCTTATATTAGATGAATCGGGAAGATTGGATTAATTAATTGGTATTGATGCGGCATGTTGATCCTTAAACCATTAATACCAATCCCATGCCAAGTTCCTCAATTCAAAATAGCTTATTTACGAAATAAATACATGTGCAGGAATGTGCCCAAACTAAAAAGCCTAAACATACATGTGTTAATTAAGAAAGCCATTAATTGATTCATTGGATTACCTTAGATGTAGGTAGGCTTAGGTTAAAACGCGTGGCATTGCATTTTAGATAATTCAAAAATTATGCTACAAAACAAAATTGCCACAATGAATAGATATATTCAATTAATTTACAACTTAATCAATTACCTTGTATGTTTAGCTGGACTGCACATTTGATTTAAATGCACCATGTGGATTAGTTTCACAACCTCTCGGTACCTCATGTAAATCGGAAAGGATCATCCTCGTAAAGAATTTTTATTATCAGATTAATAAAAAAGAAGATCATAGAGATTCAAATACTTAAGCGAGATTACAGGAATCTTTACGCGCATTGGTTCGCAAGATCTCCGCAAGATGGCGTGACCTATGACCGAGTACTGCCAACAGACTATTTTTATAAGATCAAAACATAAACGTCACGTGTCTAAACAATGTCAAAAATTAATCACAACAAAGAAATACATAACCCGGACCGATTGCGAGTAAAGTTGCATAGGGTCGTGGTCGTGTTACTTATTATTAAAATATTTGTTGTTACCGCCGCGCGAATGTTAGTGAACCTCAAGTGTGCAATTAATCTGGCATTGGGGTAAGTAAAATAATAATAATAAAATATTCATTTCATTCTCTGGTATCTTAATTAATTTACCTAAATATGATAACCACTTGTATTTACTAATTACTTGTCACTTTTTACAGAAGTGAGGAATGCTGTTCCAGTTCAGTCAGCGCTCAACCAAACAGGATGTAGCTTGAAAGGAATAATACCAGCTGACCGATGAGTTTGGCCAAACACCACAGGTAAGCTAAGTATTAATATAATTAATAAGCATGATTAATGCCATACTAGATATAAATTCAACTTCTTTTTTGTTCCAGTGACTGTATAATCGAAGGATTAGAAGAGGATGTATTCCATAACGTGTGCTGGTTCAGTGCAACGTTACACTACCCACCTCCCTCAATAAAAATATGGAGACATCGACGAACATATTTTTTTATATGCACATAATCTGGTAAACTATTTTTTTAAATTTAACTTATACCTTACTAATAATGGTGTAACACCAATTTACCCTTACTAACTACACTAAACGTACATAACTAACTAAATCGACTCAAAAAAACGATATTTAAATTTTACTTAAACATATTCTGTACAGGACTAATATCCTATATTTAACTTAACTCCCTGCAAAATTAGTGCACTGAGGCGTTTGCCTCTTGATCTGGAATAAAATCGTCCCCTAAATAAGGTTTTAAATCCTTAATGTGCCAGTCTCCTATATCAATTTCATTGTCTTCTGTTACCAACGAGTATACAAGACGTGACTTCACACTTTTCACTCTACACAATATATAACGTGGTGCCAATTTGGCAGCAAATCCATGTATCGCTTTTGATACGTTATACGATTTTTTCCACACCAGATCGTTCACCTTAAATTCAATATCTCTTCGACGTAGGTTGTAAGTCCTAGCGTTTTTCTCATAAGCTTTTAGTAACCTATCGCTGACTACTTTGAATATTTCCGGTAACTTTCCTAATTCCTCTCTGACAATGTCTCTTTTACCCTCATCTACACTAAAATTTTTAACATCAAGCTCACCATAGTATCCTCCAGTTATTGGTACAATTCTGCCAAAGTTTAGGAAATTTGGAGTGAATCCTGTAACTTCGTGTACAGCAGAGCGGACTGCAAACCCTATCTTAGACAGATTTTTGTCCCAGTTTTTGTGCTCGTTGTCCCCTAAATCTGTACGAATAAGAGTTTCGACGGTACGGTTTACACGTTCAGTAAAATTTACTTGTGGGTGGTATCGGGCATTAAACCAGGGTTTTTTAACATGATATTCTTTCAACAGATTCTGAAATATCTTGCTTCTAAACTGGACACCGTTGTCAACCATTACGACTTGTGGCACTCCGAATACAAGGAAAACCTGTTGTTCTATGTACTTTGCCACTTCTTGAGCGGTAGCTTGTCGCATCGGATGCAATAGTACGAACTTTGAAAACCAATCTGTTACCACCAGGATGTATTGGTGTCCTTTTGAAGATCTGGGAAGAGGTCCAACAATATTGGTCGAGATGGTTTGCCATGGAAATTGCACCTTTTTGGGTTTACCCATTAAACCAGCTTTAAGAGCATTAGGTGACTTTTGTGAAGCACACACTAAACAATTACGTACGTATTTAAATACATCTGTTCTTAATTTTAGCCAGTAGTAACTTCTTCTGACTCGGTTTAAAGTCTTAAAATAACCAAAATGTCCTGCCTTTACGTCATCGTGACAAGATTTTAAAGTTTGGGTTCTTTCTAAACTAGGAACAACTACTTTCCACTCTGATTGGTTGTATGGATCATACTGCGTAACCAGGTGTTTGTACAGTTTTCCACTTTCTACTCTCCATAATGGGAAAATTTCTGGTTTGGCCATGACTGAGGCTCTCATCTTATCATACCATTTATCGTTGCTACTTTCAAAAACAGTCAATACCTTAATTTCAGGGATTGTCGTTGGATACATGCGAGATAGAGCATCAGGTACAATATTGAGCTTCCCTTTCCGATGCTCGAGATCCATACTATACTGAGATAGTCTCATAGACCATCTAGCCAGACGTCCAGCTGGTTCTTTCAGGTTTTGCAACCATAACAAGCTGTAATGGTCTACTATAGCTTTGAAATGAGTACCTTCAATATAGGGTCTGAATCTCTCAATACCGAACAATAATGCTAAGCATTCCCGCTCAGTGACATTGTAATTTTGTTCTGCTTTTGACATAGATCTGCTTGCATATGCAATGACGTGCTCATCTCCATCAATAATTTGTGTCAACACTGCCCCTAGACCAACATCGGAGGCGTCAGTCTGCAAGGTGAATTGCAAATTAAAGTCCGGGCTCACCAACACAGGTGACGTAATTAGTGAATCCTTTATTTTAACAAATGCGGCCTGAGCAGCAGAGTCCCACTTGATGGTTTGCCTTTTCTTTCTTCCCGATAGGAGCGCATTGAGAGGGGCGACAATTGTCGAAAAGTGGACAATAAACCGCCTATACCAACCACAAAGACCTAGGAACCGTTTAACTTCCGTAACGTTTGTTGGCACAGGGTAATTCACCATAGCCTCAATCTTCCTTGGATCTGTTCGCAAACCCACTTTATCGACAATAAATCCCAGGTATCGTAAACTACTTTTGCAAAATTCACATTTTCTTAAGTTTACTGTTAACTTGGCATCTCGTAATCTTTCAAAAACATACTCTAACACTTTTAAGTGCTCTTCGAATGTAGATGTTACGACAATGATATCGTCGAGATACACGAATATCTTTGGCTCCAGTTCTGGACCAAATAGAGAATCCATTAACCTTTGCTGGGTTTGCGCAGCATTATTTAGGCCGAAGGGCATCACAGTAAATTCGAATAAACCGCGCGATGGGACAGCGAAAGCCGTCTTTTCGTAAGATTCTGGTGACAATGGAATTTGCCAGAATGCGCTTTTTAGATCAATAGATGACAAATATCTCGCGTCTCTAAGTTTGTTGAGTATGTTATCTACAATCGGTAGCGGATACGCATCCCTTTTTGTAACTGCATTTAGTCTGCGGCCATCGAAACAGAAGCGGTAGTCGCCGCAAGACTTTCTTACCATTAATACTGGGCTTGACCAGGCTGAAGTTGAGGGTCTCACAACTCCCAGCTTCAACATATCATCCAACTCTTTATTGAGTTTGTCTTGCATGCAAGGTGACAAAGCATGATGTCTTTGTTTGATAGGCTCTGTCTCTCCAACGTCAATATGGTGTCTGATCTTGTTGGTGAGGCCAAGTTTTTTTGTACTTAAACTTGAAAAATTTTCCATAACTTGTTCCAGCTGTAGTTTGTTTGCATGGTTCAGTTCTTCTATGTTAATTATACCAGACAACTTATTTAAATAGGGATTCTTGAAATCTGTCGCAAAGTGAAAACTTTTGTCAATTTCTCCTAGACTCCACGTACCATTTTTGAAGTCAAATCTGATGTCAAATCCTCTTATGACGTCCATTCCCAAAAGTAATGGTTTACTGATAGCCGGGATAACCGCTACTTTAATTACAGTTGACACGTTCTCGATTTTTAATGGCAGATTGACAAAACCTTTTACTTGTTTTGCAGACCCATCCGCTATTTTTACGAAACATTTCTCTGAGGTGATGATCCGTAGGCCTAATTTGTTGACCAGTGGTATACCTGTACCTCCTATACATGAAAAGTTTGCGCCAGTGTCAATCAAAGGTGTCAACTCGATTCCTAAAACGCTTACATTAATAAACACCCGATTATCATTTTTGTTTTCTATTATGACAGGATAGACTTTATTTGTTAGGGAAATAGCTTTTGTATCACTCAACGATTCACAAACATTCGAACTCTTTTTAGGGTTCATTGTAGCAAGATTATTTACAGGGTTGCATAGATCTTGCCGTCTTGTTGGCAACCCTACTTCTCGTTTCCCGAGGTAGACGTAGAAGGTTTGGGAATATTTGCTTTTAGGGAACATTTAGGACAATTTAGTCTGGTTACATTCGGTTCTCCACAACCGTAACAATAGAGCCTTTTTTGTTGTCTGCATTCTCTTTGGACGTGCCCTTCCTTCCCGCAGTTCCAGCACTTCAAGCTAGAATGGCTTTTGTTTTTGAATGACCCTTGATAGTTATTAGCAAGTCGGTTATTCACATAGGGTGACATGAGACGTGCGTCCTGACTTTTATTTTCGGTGGACACGGACGATACCCGTCTGGTAACTGACCTTTTTGGCCGGAAAAATTCCGTTTTTTCGAGCCGCCTACACAAGGCACCTAATTCGTCAATAGAATCAATTTCCTGCAACGCCAACTGAACAGCTAAAGTAGGTCGCATGTTTAGCCTGATCAGAGCTAAACGGGCACTTTCGCTTGGAAGTGACGGTATTCTCCTGAATAAGTTCTCCATTACTGCGATATAGATTCCTGTTCGCTCATCATTACCTTGTTTTCTTGTGCGAACTTCATCCCAAACTTTTGCTTCGTAATCATCAGGCATAAAATCGTACTTTAAGGCTCTCACTAGTGAGTTCCAGTCCTTAAGATTTGAGCGTATTGACCTGTACCACTCAAGGGCATCCCCCTCAAATAGATCGATTGCTGAGTTAAATACCTCAACCTCGCTGACATTCCTAGCTACACGTAGCTCATTTACTCTCTCTAAGAATGGAATGAGCTCGTCGATGTCTTTTTCTCCATAAAATTTAAGGTTCCATTGGTGTACTGGTACTGATCTCCGATACGAAGAGACGCTTAGTTGACTTGTGTCACACTGAGTTAATTCGTGACATGACTGTGATGGAGGACAGATTTTTACATTCTTTGGGCTGTTAGGGATAAATGAAATTACATCTTTGGGTATACTACTAGCTTCTTGTGAACATCTTGTTTTTGAATTTGGCGGAACTAATGTTGTGAGTACTGGTGAGGATGTCGAGGGGTTTTGAATAGTTACTTCAGGTATTACAGCATCTTTGACAGTACTGCTATGACATACTTCGATGTTCATTATTGACGCGACTTCTGTACGCAAAAGTTGCTTTGCTAATCTTTCCGTTTCCGACGCTTCGATTTCTGTTAACTTCTTTTCCAGTTTTGCTTCCAATACGAACAGATTATTTATCCATTTCTGCCTTTCTTCAATTAGTTGTTTGTCCTCTTATTCTGGCTCTATTCTTCCTATTCGACCAAATAAATGGACTATTCGGGATCTCACTTTTTTTTGTACTCTTTTTCTATCGGTTCCAGGCATGTTATCGATTGCCTTTTTGATACTTTCCAAAGATTTGTCAATATCTGCCGGATCAATGTCTCTGTCATAGAAAATGTTTTTTTCATCTTCGATCTTTATCTTCCTATCCATCATTTTTTTTAATATACTTTTCTTTTCTTGTAGGGTTACCTCATCTGTGAAGTGCCGAATTCGCAATTCATAATTCAGCTCGTGCTTATGAAGATCATTGGGATCAAAGATATTATCTTTATCCTCCATCATTACTGTTATCACCAGATGTCGGGAACTAAACAAACTACCTACAGTCAACGCTAACTAGACAAATTTGATACAAACAAGAAAAGATACTACTGTACAGGAAATGTCAACTATATGCACAAGCCCTAGATCGCTAAATCTCCACACGCCAGCAGCAACAACAAGAACGCAATAATTTTATCTTTAATTTTAAGTACGTCTTTGTTAAGTTTAATTTTTGTCTTGTTTAATTGATTTTGTAACCATGATTCTGTTTTTAAATTAATTAATAATTAGCAAGGCCCCACGTTGGGCTCCAAGTGAAACGTTTACCCTTCGCTTCTTGGCAGACGGCAGCTCGTTAATTCGGTAGGCGGTCGTGGTTGCTAATTTTGCTAAAAAAAACGGGTAAAAATGGGCTCCAGTTACTTTACCAAAAGCAACAAAGTTAACACGGTTTGTCCCGAAACAAATCAAACATTTATTCAATAAAAACAAATAATTAACAAAATCATTGCTTAACAAAATCAATCAAACTATATTAACACAACCTTAATTAAAATTATTTGTGACCAATTTTAAATCAATTATATAATTTGTGAATGACGGCCATAAACAAGGTGCTGTCATAAATAAACGCAGAGTGTATAAATTCTTAGATGAATTAGTAATATGCCTTCATATTACTAAATCAAATCATAAAATCAATTAGATATTACTAACACAAAATTAATATTAATAAATTGTTCACGGAGGGTAAGCTTACCATTCGCTGGACAAATACACTAACAACTCGATTACTAACATATCTTATAACTATAATTTTACTACTAATATTACGATAAGGTTTAATTAATCAAAAATAATTAATTAAAATAAACATGTGAAGCATGCGGGTTCATTCATTCCAAATATTTTACTAATATCTTAACACCTTTGGTGTTACTCGTTATTTATATATAACCATTAGGGTTATACGTAACTACAATTTAAATTAATCGTAACACATGTAGTTTCACACATTATGTACATTTTACATAAATATATAGTATACTTGTAATGACTTATCTTATTCCAAACCGTAGTCCCAGCATGGTTTACGTTGGTAAAATTCTGCCTGCCGTACTTCGTATGACTTGGTCGAACTAAACCATCCTTATATTAGATGAATCGGGAATATTGGATTAATTAATTGGTATTGATGCGGCATGTTGATCCTTAAACCGTTAATACCAATCCCATGCCAAGTTCCTCAATTCAAAATATCTTATTTACGAAATAAATACATGTGCAGGAATGTGCCCAAACTAAAAAGCCTAAACATACATGTGTTAATTAAGAAAGCCATTAATTGATTCATTGGATTACCTTAGATGTAGGTAGGCTTAGGTTAAAACGCGTGGCATTGCATTTTAGATAATTCAAAAATTATGCTACAAAACAAAATTGCCACAATGAATAGATATATTCAATTAATTTACAACTTAATCAATTACCTTGTATGTTTAGCTGGACTGCACATTTGATTTAAATGCACCATGTGGATTAGTTTCACAACCTCTCGGTACCACATGTAAATCGGAAAGGATCATCCTCGTAAAGAATTTTTATTATCAGATTAATAAAAAAGAAGATCATAGAGATTCAAATACTTAAGCGAGATTACAGGAATCTTTACGCGCATTGGTTCGCAAGATCTCCGCAAGATGGCGTGACCTATGACCGAGTACTGCCAACAGACTATTTTTATAAGATCAAAACATAAACGTCACGTGTCTAAACAATGTCAAAAATTAATCACAACAAAGAAATACATAACCCGGACCGATTGCGAGTAAAGTTGCATAGGGTCGTGGTCGTGTTACTTATTATTAAAATAATTGTTGTTACCGCCGCGCGAATGTTAGTGAACCTCAAGTGTGCAATTAATCTGGCATTGGGGTAAGTAAAATAATAATAATAAAATATTCATTTCATTCTCTGGTATCTTAATTAATTTACCTAAATATGATAACCACTTGTATTTACTAATTACTTGTCACTTTTTACAGAAGTGAGGAATGCTGTTCCAGTTCAGTCAGCGCTCAACCAAACAGGATGCAGCTTGAAAGGAATAATACCAGCTGACCGATGAGTTTGGCCAAACACCACAGGTAAGCTAAGTATTAATATAATTAATAAGCATGATTAATGCCATACTAGATATAAATTCAACTTCTTTTCTGTTCCAGTGACTGTATAATCGAAGGATTAGAAGAGGATGTATTCCATAACGTGTGCTGGTTCAGTGCAACGTTACAGGACTATAAAATATAACGATGTACTTTGGAATAAAGCAAAAATAATGTTTAACAAAAGAAATAAAAAACATAAACATTATTTTTTTTTAATTTTAAAATAACAACATGTGATTGTGATTGTTAATTTATAAATAATAAATATACAAAGGTTTCATCAAATCAATATTAATAGGTAAGTATCTAATATATTTTATATTTTCTTTATTTAATTTATTGTAGACATTTTAAATGAAAGATTTTATTTAATATTTGATTTATTTTTAAATAAACATGTTTCGATGAATTATCATCATTATCTATGTAATAAATAATATTATTATCATATTTAAATTTTATTATATTATTTATTATATTGACATGATGATAATTCATTAAAACATGTTTGTTTAAAAATAAATCAAATATTAAATTAAATCTTTCATTTAAAATGTCTACAATTATCTAATAAATTATCAGTAATAAATCCGTGAATATGTGGGCAAGTCATAAATTAGACTTGCCTACTTATTCAAAAACAGCATAGATTTTAAATAAAAAAATTATATATTAAATGTAGAGGGTTAAATTTGCCGCCAAATGCAAATTAGTTTTGATTCATTCCGCCGTGATGGCGCAAACGTGGAAACAAGAGAGAGGCTGAGTTGCTTTTCTATATGCATATATGTTCTATGGACATCATTTGCTTATCTTTCTCCATTCTAACGTTCTGGTTCTAGTATGTTGGTTATAATTAACATTTCTTCCGCAAAGTCCACCACCTGTTCTCGTCATTGTTCTTATTTTTGCGGCACATTTTTTCTTCAACGACAGCAGAGATGCTAAAGTAAGTATTTTGCGGCCGATGAATACCGACAATATTGAAAAAGGCACATTTTTTCACTAAATTAATTTTATCTTAAATTTCTACTGTAACGCGGTTTTGAAGCAGTTACAATTACTGCCGCAGATATGCTAGTCTGGGGTATGGTTTGTTTAAAATAAAATAAATGCAGATGTGGTTAAAGTATAAAATCAAAATAAATTTTATAACATAGTTCTCTATAATATATGTACAAGTATAGGTATTTACTAGTTCAGCCACTGGCTGACAGATGTCACACTTAAACCTACTTAATTAGACATTAATAACAAAATAATAATAATTCGAGCGTATTAACCTGCTCCAAACGGCTACAAGTCAATTCGTCTCGTCTCTCTCTCATTTAACAATTTCTACGCTCTGGCAGCTTCTTCCACCACCAATATCTGTCAATACACTATAGACGAGAGCCACTTGCGATGCGTTTATTATATCAAGATACCGTTCATCAAGAACCTTTTGTTATACCGCTCCGGTAGAAAGACCAATCTGTCACCCTTTAGTTCGCAAACGAGCTTCTGCCCCTGTTTTGTTTGCAAGAATTTAAATGTGGTTACAGTATATACCAATGGCACAACTGGTAACTGTTTTCCGAAACCGTTGACTACATTTAGAAGCTCTAAAATGTCATCCTTTTTTATGGCGATTTGCTACGCAGCTCTATTACATCACGTTCCTCATCGTTTTCGCTGTCGACCAGCTTACAAACTGATTTTTGTATAAGTGTTATCGTTTTTTTACTACTACTGGGAACAGGCTCCTGATTATGCTCTACACATTTTTTTTGTTTTTTTGAGGACCGCCGGAACCTTTTTGGTTGTAGTTGCGTATTGAGAAAATATTTTATCTTCACTGCCACTTGAGGAGAACTGCATTTTGATGTTTTGCCTTCTTTTATACAACTGATTAATTCTTACCGTTTGCTATTCTTATAGCAGGTCAATTGTTTATAAAAACCGGAAAGTGTTAAAATATTCATGTTATGCAATAATGTCCCACTAATATAAGTGCACGTGGGTAAATATTGTGCTATCCGCAAACTCTGCATATCCAAAGGTTTCACCTACGTCGGTACACGCGTAAGACAAAATGCAGCTGCGTTAAAACTTATAAAAGACTATTGTACCATTTATGCTTTGTTTGTAGTTTTACATTATATAAAGCTATTTTATTTTATTAAATTTTATGGTTAAATATAATCACTTTTGGTTGCCATCTTGGATTTATTTGTTGGCATACCCTGTATATACAAAGTCTTGCAAACAGATATACCCTATTCGGGTATGCAAGCAAACATACATTTACAAGCACCATTCTTATTTTATTATTTAGTCAATAATGATAAGTTGTGAACAAGAACAACTAATAAAAGTAAAGTAAAGTAAAGAAAACTGCGATGTCACCTATATAGACCGCACTAGTAGGCAACTGAAAACTCGGATAAAACACATTGCTAACTCAAATTCAACCTTTGGAACTCATATTAAAAATAGTAAACATTACTTTGACCCAAATCTACATGCTTCTTCATTATACCACACTAACAAGTTCCATGAATTAAATATCTTAGAAGGTTTAGAAATATACAAGCATCTCAAATATAACAATTATTATTTGGTAAATGAACAAAGCATATACAACAACTCAATGTTTGAATGTTTACCGCCATAATTTTCTAGGAGTTTTGTTTTCTGAATTGTGGTTTTATATTAGAAAATGGTGTTTTGGTGTTTGCTATCCGTATATGATGATAGATTTTTATATTTTTGTTTGTATTTACTTAATAAGTTGACCTGTAAGTAAAATCCTTAACCTAACTTTTTAACACATGTTTATCCATAATTTATTTATTTTTCAATCTATATCAAATCTTATTTTCACTATTAATTTTGTAATCTTTAGTCTTAAATTTTTTAATTTAATTCAATTTTATTATAAATTTTAATTTTCAATTTCATTGTATAACGTTAATCAAATATTAAATTTTACTTACAGTGTAATAGATCTGCTGACGATGTAATAATACGAAACGCGTACAGATCAATTAAATAAAAATTAGCTTTGAGGTAATATAAAGGCTCTATTGATTACCTGGCTAATAGAGCAATACAAACCCGATGCGGAAATTCATTATCAGACCCCTTTTCTCCCACCGCAAAGGTACCGCAGGGTTCCGTTTTATCCCCCATTTTGTTCAACATTTACGTGATGGACATCCCCCAACCCTCAGACCCACGGATTAGACTCATCAACCAGGCCATATCACCCATTAATAAGATCACGTATTTGGCCATCACCCTCTCCTCCACCCTCAACCCGTCAGTCACCAGCTCGGCAATATGCAACCAGGTCAGACAACGTTTTAACCTCCTCAAGGCACTCCGCGGTACCTTTAAATATCAACAAAAAACCCTCCTTTACACGAATAAAATGTTTATCCGGCCCCTAGTAGATTACCAGGCAATCACTCTGACCCTGGCACGGCATACCCACATCTCTCCAATCGCAAGCCTGGAAAGAAGAATAATTCGTCGCGTCCTCAATCTACCCCTTCGGCACCCTTTATCGGCCCTTCCGGCACTTTCAAAAATCCCTCCCATCACCTCACGCTTTCAGCACCTCCTGCGCAAGTTTGCTATCTCAGCAAGCTTCTGGTCGTCGCCCAGCCACGTAGCTATTTTCAAATCCATCAGGTTTATCCGGTACCCTAAAAAGAAATTTCCCTACCCTCCCGCGGTCACATTCGGACACGGAGAAGCACCCTCGCCACCTCCAGGAACTCCTGGATAATACCCCGCTTATCAGGTAACCACGCCCCCTTCTCAATTATATGTCAATGCCCACTTTAACACTCACTATAACTGAAATTTTTTACAACAAATGTTAATGCTAATTACAACAATGTATCTCATTTAATGTATATATATATGTAAATTATACATATTTTTTCTTTACACATGTAATGTATACAAATGTAACAAAAGTACTCATGTTTCATAAGAACGTAATTTTTTTTTTTTTTTTTGCTAAAGGATATAATTTAAATGTGGAAAAGGCACAAGCCTACAACCACAGCCACATATGTAAAATACTCGGTACTATAATTTACACTTAATAAATGTTTTATAAGTTAAAAAAAATAAACAAAAATCTGCACTGCACGCTGCATGATTACTACCCCGGCGACAGATAACCTTAAAACCGGACAAAGAGTTATAGTACTACCGTAATTTAAAACAATGTTTAGAAAACGGTTTTCACAGCATGCCGAAATGAGAGAGGGCCAGTTATATTAGTTACATTAAGATAAGCTGCGTTTGCATTTATGCACCTGCACTAAAGTCACTTCTGTCTTTGTTCTGTAAGATGCTGATACAGCAAGTTCGATTAGCACGCATTGAAATGACCGTTGAGATCAACGGATATAAATATGTAACTTGCATTTATTTGATTCATTATTAAACGTACATTCAACGAAGAAGTGTTTAATTTTCGATAGGTTTTTATTACCAAATACCTATCTGGCGGTTTGGTGATAAAGCAAAAGTTTGCTATGCTGATACGGACTCGCTTATATATGAAGTTGAATGTGATGATTTATATGAGGTAATCCGATGCGATGATACAGAATTCTTTGATACCAGTGATCATCCTGAAAACAATATTTATAATATCCCTCTCGTCAATAAAAAATGTGCTAGGTAAGATGAAAGACGAGAACGCTGGTAAGGTGTTGACAAAGATTGTGACACGCGCCCTTTAACCCTTAGGTTTTAAAAAGGGTTAGCCAGGCTCAGCTCAGGGAGATGGGTGGGGCTCCGCAAAATAAGAATACAATAAAAACACTCACCACAGATGCCGGACGCCAATTGCTTTTATTTTCCAGAGTTAAAAAAAAACAATTAAAAAAAATCTAAAAAGAGAACGGAATAGGGAAGGAATCACACACGCTAAATGTAACAAAAATAAATGCAAATTATAGTACAGGTGTATAGAAAATCAAATATAACGCAGGATGAAATTATCCAGCAAAAATAAAAAAAAACAAAGTTAAATCACTCATCTGGTGCACGCTACTTGACACAGTGCTCTTTCCAATCGGAAACTTATAACTAAAGTAATGAAAATGAATGTATGGATGATGTGAATGAATGATTAGCGTGATGATTAACAATATGGATGATTAATACGACCAACACTTGTCGTCTAATAAAATAGGGTGAACCCCATTTAATTTATAATCACAGTTTAAAACATTATTACTTAACACTAGATCACGAATATAATTAATGAGCAGAAGGAATTACAAAAAAAAATAAGGGGGTGAAAGTCTCCCACGTGGCGCTTCCAGCAAATTGATTAAAAGTGTTAACACACGTGGCAATTAATTAATTACGTTAGCACTAAGGAGTATATTGTGTATTAACTAGATAAGCCTAGGTTTTATATACACATACTATAATTTAATCTCGTGCTACATAATTAATAATTAAATTAGGTATCTGTAATTAAAATAGCAAGTGAGACGGGAGGTGCCAAAGGAATATTTAAATAAACTTACATGGTCTTATTGGATATCCTTTCACAGAAAACTCATTGAATTTTACTAATCCGTTTAAACGATGACTTAATTCAACGGCCGAAATCCGCTTAAGCGTTGTTGATCGGGCGAAGTATTTCGAAGAAAAGGACCGGTGGGATCTTAGGTTCGCTCTGGGAAAACTCGAGATATGCCCCCGCGCATGATCCACTCAGAAAGTTTATTTAAAAAGGTAGGATAAGGAATCAGGCAACAAAATGAATAAAGAAAATGAAACAGAAGAAATAATGCAAGATTAAATTAATTACTAAACTAGTATTAACGCAGCCATAATGAATTAAATAAAATCTGAACTAATGAGTAAAAACTTACAGTTGGCAACGCCGCATGTCTGTGTCAAAAGAGACTGCAGTGAAGTTTAATGCTTAAAAAGTAATTAAACAAAAATGGTTATCTTGGAAATAAAGTGCAGTGATATATTGAAAGATTGAATAGGTAAGTGAAACAGTAAACCTGAACTGACGTTAATTCAATTTAATTGACAAAGTACTAACAAAACATTCTTGTATTAATTTCTTTTTATTTTTAAGGTTAAGGTAAACACAACAGGTAGGACTAATTAATTAATGGATAAATTGTTTGAAGAGACCAGTTGGAATACAAATCCCCTTAAGGAATCGAAGTTAATTAATTATTATGGAGAAGGATGTACATTAAGGAGTAGTTGGAACGGAAAATAAAAATAAATACAATGGAATTAGTCGGTGGGTGAAGTGGATTATGAATACAATCACTCGGTAAATGGTACAATATTTTTACATTAATTTAATAGTTATATAAACAAAAAACAACAGCAACTGCAACCGACATTGTGGATGTAATATTAATTATTCGTTCTGTGCTTTAGGAAATAAAAAAATTTAACAACAATAAATGCTGCAACCCAAAGAGCATGACGAGCCAGCCTTTGCCTACGGCGTTAAAGATAAGTAATTGCAGCAATTTAGATATTAATGTCATAATGGCCATTGTTTTAGGTGTAAACAGAAATCAACCCGTGACAATTGCATGTGTTATATTATATTAATGTTAAATTGTAATAATGTTAATTTGTAATATTATTCTTGCTGATATAGCATCTATCCACCTGCTAGATTATTCGTAAAATATAAGACGACGCAATTATGCAGCTGCATCCCGAGATGTGCTTTGTTACAATTATGCTGACACTGTGTTTCAGCCATATAAATATGATGCTAGTTATAAATTAGCTAATAAAATTAATAGTTTAGTTCGGAATAATATGTTTTTTTAATAAATATAATTTAAAAGTTTATGTGTTATTAAATATCAAAAATATATTACACAATTTGGCGACGAGGATGGGATTCTGAACGGGTCAATTAATAAAAACGCCCGATGTCTTCCAAGAAGAAAATCCAACGAAGGAGCATCCAGGATTGAACAGCTATCGAAGCAGGTTCGGTTACTCCAAGCAACAAATTCCAAGCAACAATCTACAACTCATTTTTATGGTAGGAAAATAAAACACATATTTTTTTATTGTTTGTGATTATATATCTTTAATCCAACTACCAAATCAAATCCTAAATCTAATTCCAATATATGAAATCTAAATCAAAATCTAATTTAATTATATGAAATCCATTTCTTATAAATCTAATTCTAATAAATAATTTTATTTATTTATTAAATAAATTTCAATATATGAAATTCAATAAATCTAATTCCAATAAATAATTGAATTTATTTATCAAATAAATCCAAAATTTTAAATAAATAAAAACTTTATTTTTAATAAATAAAATCAATTTCAAATCTTATCATGGCTGACGGCAATGACATTGAAGCCAACATTCCTTTAAATACTCTAATGAAATTAATACCTACATATCGCACATGCAATGCAGAAAGGCCACATCTCGATTTTTTTTGTTAAACTGAGTTACGTGTAGGATAATAATGTGGAGAGTCGGTTGCGATAACTGCAGTAAGGCCATATTTTTATTTTTAGAAATATCTGTTAGGAACGACATATGTCTTTATGATTCTAACATAAATCTAATGCAACAAAGCCACATCGTAAGATAAATTTTGACTTGTGGCGCTGCCGTAGTAAAACTCGCTACTAGTCATCTCTCGCTTCTGGCGCTATTGCACTGTATTTGAGGTTAACTTAACACGTGTGTTATCCATGTGTAAAAAATATTAGTTGCTCTGTTTGGTATCGTTAATTATAAACATGAGTGGTCAATTTAGAAAATGCAGGGGGTTGCTAATGCTTAATATGTGTAAATATAATAAAGATTCCAAGTCAAATGAGATTAGCACTAATACGGAGAAACCTGCAGGAATTTCTGAACATGTTCACTTCCAGAGTGCAGTTTCTAGTGGAGATTCCTTACATTATGTAAGTACTTGTTTTATAACATTATTTAATACATAAAGTAAATTATTTTAAAACAGATTAATTATAAGTGAGCACGTCAAACATTTGTTGTATAAATAACTGTAAATTTATTACAAGCACTCATGCATACATAAAATTGACTTTTAGGAGAATGATGTTCAAGAAACAGAAGATTGTTTTGAACCTAAAGAATATCAGGATAATTCAGACGCGGATAAAAATTACTTGCCAAGTGAAAATTCATCAGATTCTGATAGCTCATCTAATGTTTTACATCAACCTCAAGGACCATAAAAAAATATCAAAAATAAGAATAGTGACAAATCAGATATTGAAGAATCTTGTCATACAATAACTAGGAGAAGGCCAAAAATACCAAGCCAATGGAAACGAAATATTAAGAAACAAAAAGTAAACTCAGGCTTATCATACATTACTGAAAGTAATCGAGAAGTGCCAGCAAGATCAGTACAAGGAACATGTGGCAATAAATGTCGACTTAAGTGTGCAACAAAGATTTCTGAAGACAAACAGCAACACATTCTTAAAGGATATTGGGCGCTAGGAAATTATAATTTGCAACGAAACTTTATTTTGAATAATTCTTCTATCGTAACACCAAAGTATCGACAACGTACAGAAGGATCAAAAAGAGGTAATAATATTGCTTACTATTTTCTAAATGAGGGAATTAAAGTAAGAATATGTAAATGTTTCTTTATGAAAACACTGGATATTGATGACAAATTAATACGGAATATATGGAAGAAAGTAGATGAATGTGGAATTTTGGATAAAGATAAGAGGGGAATGAACCTAAATAAACCGAAAATAAGTGACGAATTAGAAAATTCTATTAGGGAACACATTAACAGTTTTCCACTAATTGAATCACACTATCTCAGGGCACAAACTTCAAAGAAATAATTGGATGGCAGACTAAATCTTTCTGAAATGTATCGAATGTATGTAACAGACAGAAAAGAGAAGGAACTTAACTTTGCAAAGAGATGTAGTTATGAGAAAGTTTTCAATTATGAATATAATCTTTCATTTTTTACACCTAAAAAAGATCAATGCTCGTTTTGTCAAATGTTTGAAAATAGTAGCCAAGAACAGAAAGAAGCCTTGCAATTGAAATATGAATCACATATTAATAATAAGGTTTAAAGTCAAGAGGAAAAAAATATGAACATTAATGAAGGGAAAGACAAGGGAAGTAATAAAGTTGTATCATGTTTTGATCTTCAAGCAGTTTTACAGGTGCCTTGTGGAGACGTTGCAATATTTTATTATAAACTAAAATTAAATTGCTTCAATTTTACTATATTTGACTGTATTACAAAAGAGGGATTTTGTTACTTTTGGCACGAGGGCATAGCAAACAGAGGAGTAATGTTTTCCTGTACTTGCAAAATCACTGCCTTACTAAAGATGCAGTGTTTTATTCTGACAATTGTGCAGGGCAGAATAAAAATAAGGCAATGGCTTGTCTGTATTTGTATGCTGCGACCATGTTTGAAATCCCAACAATAACTCATAAATATTTAACAGTTGGTCATACGCAGAACGAGAAAGATGCAATGCACGCAACTATTGAACGTCAAAAAAAAAAGAATTTTAAAATTTGCACCAATTTATACACCTGCTCTGTGTTCACCTGTAATACAAATGGCACGAAAAGTAGGAGCTCCCTATATTGTAAAAGAATTGTCTACTGAGGACATACGTAATTTCAAAGATCTTTCTAAGCAAATGGGTAATAATTACACATTGAAGGAAGAAAATGAAAAAGTGTTATGGAACGATATTAAGGTATTACAGGTTCGCAAAGATTATGAAAACAGTATTTTCTACAAAAATAATTATAATGAGGAATATAAATCTATTAATATTCGTAGAAAACAACGGGGCAGGCCAAAAACAATGCCTGATTTGACAAAGGCCTACACAACTGCGCCAAAAATAAATGAGCTAAAAGTAAAAGATCTGCTAGAACTTTGTAAAACTAATGCAATACCTATTGTACATCATGATTTTTTTTTTAAATCTTAAAAGTTCAGAACATTCTGTAGAAAGTAACACTGATGAGAGCGACTAGAACGTATATTTTTGAATTAACGTTAATTTCTTTGAATTGTTTTTATTTTTGAATTGTACTTAAATCTAATAAATATTTTTTATAACTGCCTAACGTTTTTTACACACAATTGCCCAATTCAAAATTAGAACATAATACTATAATGTAATGCATTATAGCCAGATGTATATATGCAAAATAAAACAATCAGTGCAGTACAGCCATATCTCAAAATGTTCATAAACAAATAATTTTACAATAATTTCAGTAATGTAATTGTAAAGCAGAGTTTTCAATAAAATATTGTACAAAAATGTAATATAATTATATGATTTATTATCAAGAAAACTCACATTAAATTCATTGCTGTGAACAATTAGTAATTTTGGACATGAGGCCTTTCTGCATTACATGTGCAATATGATGAGTCAACACTTTCATTAAATAACTATATCGAGGCTTGTAATACAGTATTTGATTCTTTAACTTCTTCTTTGTCGGCCATTTATACGCCACTGCTGGCGTCTTAGCCTCTTCTCTGCTAGTTTACACAAAATCTCAATTAAAAGGAAAAGCAGCTGATTTAATTAATTCTCGCTTCGTTCGTACATGGGACGATATCAAATCTCAAACTAATTCGAATTTTGGTGAACATAAAGTACATCTAATTTAATATCTGATTTGCAACGAATGTCTCAAGATTCTCACAAATCATCCAAACAATTTTATTCTAGGATTATATCGATTAAAAATCGAATGACCAATTCATTAATGCATGATTTGGTTCTTACAAATGACCAAAAGATAGAAAGGATTAAAATGATTGACGAAATGTCAATAAAAATATTTATAACTGGTATACCTGATGCAATAGGTAGACTAGTTTGCGCAAGAAATCCTCAAAATAAAAACGATGTCATTACGATAATCGAAGAAAACGCATATCTGGTGCAAATAATCAACAAATTAATAAAAAACCAAATTTTTCAAATAAATCATTGAATTCTCAAATATCTGATAAAATGTCTATGTTTTGCAATTACTGTAAAAAACAAGGACATATAATTCAAGATTGTCAAAAGACAATTCAACAATCAAAATAATCAATTCAATCAATTTAAACAGGGACAACAACATCCACAACATGTTTCAAATTATAATTCTAATTTACAAAAACCTAACTATCATGATCGTAATTTCAACGGAAATTATCGACAAAATCAAAACACTAATGAAAATAAAAATTATGGGAATTACAGAAATAATGGATTTACAAATGTTAACCATTTAAACTTCCAAATGGAAGCTGTAAATTTACAGGACGAACAGACTTCCGAAAACTAAATTCTCCAGTCCAAATCAACCCAATTCAAGTTCTTTCACCAAATAAAAATTTAAATAAAATTACTGATGTAACCACTAGTAATATAAATGTTTACAACATTCCCGATAATTCATTAATATACATGAAATTCCCAAGTAAATCAAACACATATAGATTTTCAGTAGACTCAGGAGCAGGAGTTTCAATTGTTAAACCTGGTCCAATTATAAGAAATACATTTATTGACACCAACAATAACATTAATGTTACCGGTATTTCACTTATACCCAGTATCATTGAATCACAGGGTCAATGTTTATTAAATTTAAATAAAGACTTAAGTCATTCAATTCACATAAGGGGCATTTCGTGATTTAGAGAATACAAATTTAAGGCGGGTCTTCGACAAGTTCGAGTGGGCGAGTTTGTGGCTACTTGGCGATACTTCCACCAGATATCGCTAGATAATAAATAACAACGCGAGCTTTCAGTACACCGAAATAAAAATTAAAAAACCAAAGGAATTTATGCGAACCGCCTCCGATATGTGTGCGCCTTTTTTATTATCCCGGTTATATTGAATAATTCCACTCCATAAAAGCAATAGTAAAATCTGTCAGCAAAATTTGTTGGAATTTATATCTCAACAATAAATGTTACTAACGCCATCTATTATGTACTTGTCTATACATATGTATATGTGTATGTTGTGCGCATGCTCGATTTGAATAAAGGAAACAGAAATAGTCTATGCAGAATACTCATATCAAACACATGTGTTTCATTTTAACCTCTGAATATATCAGGTTATGGGCCCAGACACGTGTGCCGCTTAGTGAAAGTTTTTTTTAATTGAGTGCATAAGTATGACTTCGAATTACATTGCAAGTGTACCCAAGTTAAAGGGACGCAAGAATTATAACGACTGGTCGTACGCAGTCGAGAACTTTCTTGTACTAGAAGGGTTAAATCAGTGCATCGCGGAGCCAGTGGAGGGTAAGGCAATAGATGCAGAACTTGACAAAAAGGCAAAAGCAAGACTCGTTTTGTCTATTGATGCTTCGCTCTACGTGCATATAAAAGAGGCGAAGTCAGCCAGAGAACTATGGATCAAATTGGAATCAATGTATAATGATTCAGGTTTTACTAGAAGAATAAGTTTACTGAGAGCATTAATTTCAATACGCCTAGAAAATTGTGATTCAATGGAAGTGTATGTTACACAAATTGTTGAAATTGGGCAAAAATTACGTGGCACGGGATTCGACATAAATGACGAATGAATTGGTTCACTTTTGTTGGCAGGTTTGCCAGAAAAATTCTCACCGATGATAATGGCGATAGAGCATTCAGGCATCGCTACCTCAACGGACGCCATTAAAACCAAGTTGTTGGATATGGAAGGGGAGAACGGCAATGCAGGAAACGCTTTCTTTGGCAAGAAAAATCACAAGATAAGAACGCGTACAGATGGCGCTAATACAACTGTCAAAAAGGATCTGATGCACATTCAGTGTTACAAGTGTAAACTAATGGGACATTATAAAAGTAACTGTCCATCCGAAAACAAAGCAGATAAGAAAACTCAAAACAACGGGTTTAGTGCTGTATTCATAAGTGGGAATTTCAAAAGTAATGAATGGTACGTAGACTCTGGAGCAAGTTTTCACATGTCGGCAAGGCGAGAATGGATGACAAATATCAAGGATAAACAAGTGCAGGAAATCACGGCAGCAAATGACTCAAAAATGCATGTGCAATGTGAAGGTGATATAAACATTCAAACGTCAACTGGTAACAATGAAGTACACGACATAACGATCAAGGACGTACTGCATGTACCTGAGCTGTCGACAAATCTACTATCAGTAAGTCAATTGATAAGAAATGGGAACACTGTTATTTTTGGTAAGAACAAATGTGAGATTTTTAACAAAAATAGGGAATTAGTAGGAATTGCACATATAATAATAGAAAATGTATATCGACTAAATGTAATTCAATCTCCAAAATGTTTTGTTGCACAAACTGAAGTAGTTACAAACGATATGTGGCATCGAAGACTGGGTCACATTAATAATTTTGATTTATTAAAAATGAAAAATGGTGCTGTAGAAGGCCTGAAATGTCAGGATACAAAGAAAATTGATAAATCAAACTGTACTATTTGTTGTGAAGGGAAACAGTCAAGGTTACCCTTTCCACGTGGAAGTCATAGAGCATCTGATTTTCTCGAAATAGTTCATGCAGACTTGTGTGGTCCTATGGAAATAAAATCTATAGGTGGTTCCAAATATTTTTTGATTTTCGAAGACGATTTCAGCAGAATGGTATTCGCATACTTTCTAAAAACCAAGGATGAAGTTTATGATCGTCTAAAAGAATTTAAAGCCATGGTAGAAAATCAAAAAGAGAGAAAGATGAAAATATTTAGGACAGATAATGGCGGGGAATTCTGCAGTGGTGAAATAAATAAGTTCTTGAAAGATAATGGTATTATTCACCAGACCACTAATAGTTACACTCCACAACAGAACGGAGTAAGTGAGCGTATGAACCGCACTGTTGTAGAAAAAGCTAGATGTCTCTTATACGATGCAAATATGGAGAAGAAATTTTGGGCAGAGGCAGTCGGCACTGCTGTCTATTTGAGAAATAGATCCATAGCATCAGGATTGGAAAATAAAACTTCTATAGAAATATGGTTAGGTAAGAAACCAGATGTAAGCCATCTTAGGGTGTTTGGAAGTCCAGCAATGGTCCACATTCCAAAAGAGAAAAGAGTAAAATGGGATAAGAAGTCAAGAAGGATGTTATTTGTGGGATATAGTAACACAACAAAAGGCTACAGGTTGTATAATCCAGCAAATACTGATATCATTTTGAGTAGAGATGCCATAGTTATGGAAACTCAAAGAACTGATGATATATTTTTGGAAATAACCTCCAACAGTAGGAATACGGAGAAACCAGATTCAGTGGGGGAAGAAGAAATTACACACGACAATTCCGAAGATGTTAGCGAAATGTCAATGGAGACCATAAATGATTCAGACGATTCGGAATATATCCCAAACGAAAAGGAGATGACCAAGGAGATAAGAAAATCTTCCAGAGTACCAAAACCAAAAAGATTCAAAGAATACGTCACATATTCGTGTATAAACTTCAACATGAATAAAGATCCTACTTCCGTTGAAGAAGCATTATCTCGTCCAGATAGTGAGCAGTGGAAACGTGCAATGGAATTAGAATTGGAATCATTTGAGGAAAATGATGCATGGGAGATCATCGATGCACCAGATGATGGCACAGTAGTGATCTGCAAATGGGTTTACAAGAGGAAACATAGTGAAAGTGGTGACATGCGATATCGTGCGCGACTGGTTGCAAGAGGATTCACTCAAATACCAGGAATCGACTTCGATGAGACCTATTCACCGGTAGTGCGACATTCTACTCTAAGACTGTTATTTGCACTTTCTGTAGAATTAGGTTTAGAGATGAAACATCTTGATGTACCAACCGCATTCCTCAATGGAATTTTAGAGGAAACCGTTTATATGACAATACCGGAAGGCTTAGTAAGTGAATCGAATAAAGTGCTTAAGCTTAAAAGAGCTATTTACGGACTCAAACAATCGTCCAGAGCTTGGAACATTAAAGTGGACAATTATTTAAAAGAATTAGGTTATAAACAATCGAAATTAGAACCTTGTGTGTACACTAAAGGAGACATTAAAAGTATTACTATTATCGCTTTATATGTAGATGATTTTTTTATATTCTCTAATGATGGTCAAGAAACAAGAGAATTAATAGAATACTTAACATTGAAATTTAAAATTAAAAATTTAGGTCAAATTAGAGAATGTTTAGGTATGCATGTTCAAGTTGACAGAACAAACAATGTAATAAGCTTAGATCAATCGAGTTATATAGATGAATTACTGATTAGGTTCAATATGACCGAATGTAAAACTGCTCAAACACCTATTGAATTGAATCAAAATGTTAAAATTGACTGTGAAAAGAAAACGGATGTACCTTATCAGCAATTGATAGGCAGTTTAATGTATTTAGCGGTCTTAACTAGGCCAGATATCACATACTGTATTAGTTTCTTAAGTCAATTTAATATCTCTCATAATGATTCGCACTGGAAATGTGCAAAACGTGTTTTGCAATATTTAAAGAAAACAAAAAATTATTGTTTGAAATTTGAGAGAACTGGAAAAGATTTGGAAGGTTTTGCGGATGCTGACTGGGCAAATAATGTTGTTGATAGAAAATCCTATACCGGATACTGTTTTAGATTAGCAAATTCAGTTATATGTTGGGAGAGTAAAAAGCAAAAGACGGTGGCTTTGTCTAGTGCCGAAGCTGAATATATGTCTTTGACAGAGGCTACAAAAGAGGCCATTTATTTGCGAAATCTCATATTTGAATTAACGGGGAATATGAATTGTATTAATATATATAATGACAGTCAGAGTGCGCAGAAGCTTGCTGGAAATAGCGTTTATCATAAGCGCACAAAACACATCGATATCAAACATCATTTTGTGCGAGAAGCTGCTGAAAACAAACTGGTTGAATTTAAATATGTTCCAACAGCTGATATGCCAGCTGACATCTTTACTAAAAGTTTGCCTTCAGCCAAGCACTATGAATTTGTAATGCAATTAGGTTTAATTGAAATGTAAAATTTATTTTTTTGTTTGATATAGTGGGGGTGTTGGAATTTATATCTCAACAATAAATGTTACTAACGCCATCTATTATGTACTTGTCTATACATATGTATATGTGTATGTTGTGCGCATGCTCGATTTGAATAAAGGAAACAGAAATAGTCTATGCAGAATACTCATATCAAACACATGTGTTTCATTTTAACCTCTGAATATATCAAAATTACTCAAGTCATTGGTTAATACAGCTGTAATTAATGTTATATTAGCTTCATTTGCGCTATAAATTAGCAATCTTGTTTTAACGAGGTAACCAGTTCGATATTGGTTGTGCCTCGAATCCCTTTCATTGTTATTACAAGGTTCGTTTTCATCGAGATCACCGTCACTAATCTACCCGAATCGATTTTCAATCACCGCGAAATTTAAAAGCAAAAAAGAGGTGGTTTTAATTAACACTTTAACACTTAACAGTTAAACTTTATTATGCGTCTTATTTTATTTCGAATAAATTATATTGCATTTCAAGTTATAAATTTAAATTGTTTTTTTTTAGATTTAATATTACTCATATCATGATTGAATTAAATTTAAGAAAGTAATTAAATTGAATTGATTGTTGATTAAATTAAACGGTCAACTTGAATGAATGAATGAATAGATTCTTTAATAAAATTAGGTAGGTTATATGGCGTAACGGATTAACAAAAAATAGAATGCACTCTACCAAATTAATTTTGTAAGTGTATTGCATTTTTTATATATTATAACACTTTAATTATACTTATAACAATTACTAAATTTAAACTTATTTTTACTTTAATTTTATCAACTTTATGCATTAAATTTGTTTTTACATAAAAACAAATTGTTATTTTATTTGTAATTTGTAGTTTGTTACCAAAACAAAACTAAATAGTTTATTAATATTAGAGACTTCATATTTTAAGAACACAAAATAAAATAACTAATTACTACTTTTTCTTTTTATTACGGGTAATGCTATCTGCAATGTTCAATGTTGAGGTCAGGACTGTAATGTGGATGTTGTAATCAATATTAATTTTAATGGAATTTTAGGAAACGACTTTCTCGTTAAAAATAAATCAATTATAAACTATGAATTAAAACAAATGTCTGTAAATTAAATATATCCTCTTTATACGGATCAAATTAATGAACATCTAATAAATTCAAATAAAATTACAATTCCTTTCAGAACAAATATGATTGTTAACTGTATTATAAAAAATGAAAATTTAATTGATTCAGAAAGCGCTATTTGTCCAAAACAAAATTTATCAGAGCATTTAATTATACCGAATTCATTAGTAAAATTGAACAATGGTAAATTCAAAACAACAATTATGAATACTTCAGTGAAAGATTTTGAAATTGATATACCAACTATTAATTTGGAGCAATTTATTGAAAATAAATCCGAACAAATACATAATTTTAATTTAACTGAAAATTCAAATCGCGATTACAATATTTTAAGAAACTTAAGACTGTCACATTTAAACACAGAGGAAAAACAATTTATAGAAGAGCTATGTTTAAACTACTCTGACATATTTTTATTAGAAAACGAACCTTTAACGTTTACTAATCAAATAAGACACTCTATCGATACACAAACTCATAAACCAATTTACACAAAATTATATCGATACCCTCAGATTCACATTAATAGACTACAGAAAATTGAATGAATTAACAGTCAATGATAAGTACCAATTGCCTAACATCACAGATCTACTTGACCAGTTAGGTAAATGTCAATATTTTACGACGAATAGATTTAGCGTCAGGCTGATCAGATAGAAATAGAAAAATCTGATATACCAAAAACTGCATTTAGTGTAGAAAATGAACATTACGAGTTTAAGCGAATGCCATTTGTAATGCTCCTAGCACCTTTCAAAGATGTATGGATAATATTTTAATAGAACTCCAAAATGAAATCTGTCTTGTATATATGGACGACATAATCATATACTCTGGTTCATTGATGAACACATGTCCCGATTAAAAAATATTTTCCAAAGACTAAGAAAATTCAATTTAAAGATACAACCTGACAAATGCGAATTTCTAAACAAAGAAGTAGCTTACCTTGTACACATAATAACTGAGAACGACGTTAAACCAAGTCCAGAAAAAATAAATGCGGTATTAAAATATCCAAAACCAACTAACACCAAAGAAATCAAAGCTTTCCTTGGATTAATAGGATATTATCGTCGATTCATACCAAGTTATTCAAAGTTACAAAACAATTTACCAAATTTGTTGAAGAAAGATGCTGTATTTCGTTTTGATAAAAAATGCGATGAAGCATTACAAACATGCAAAAAAATTATTAACTTCAGATCCCATTTTGCAGTATCCAAATTTTGGTCAGGAATTCCTTTTAACTACAGATGCGTCGGCATTTGCAATAGGTGCAGTCCTATCACAGGGACCGTTAAATGATGATCTACCTATAGCATATGCTTCTCGATCACTGAATGGTGTAGAAACTCGTTATTCTGTAATAGATAGAGAATTACTTCCGATAGTATGGGCGGTTAAACATTTTCGACCGTACCTCTTTGGACAAAAGTTTAAATTAATTACAGATTATAGACCTCTGACATGGTTATTCTCAATCAAAGATCCAGGAAGTAGACTAGCCAGATGGAAATTAAAACTTGAAGAATACATTTACGAGATCATTTATAAACCCGGTAAAATCAATGTTAATGCAGATGCACTTTCAAAAATAAAAATAAATCATTTAAATATTAATAACGAAATATTAAATTCCGATATGAATAATAATAAACAGTTTAAAAAATACATTCAAGATAAAGATTCTATAGAAATTGACTACAATAAAATATTCATAACTAACGAAATCTTATTTAAAAATTGTCATAAAACACAAGATTTAGATTTGAATGTCCCATTTTTATCTGAATTACTATATGATAAAAATAAAACTGATCTCAATGTACCACAGAGAGATTCCTGTATATTTGTTTATCCTTGTAAATTAAACAATATTTCCTTTTTCTATTTTTTTTAAAGTTTACAAAATTTAATAATACATTCAATTTTTATTGAAAACTTTTACATCAAATCACTAAGCAAAGGTGAATTTGAAAATTACGTAGAATTAAAAAAGATGATTACTTTTCTATTTAAAGATATCAATGTAAAATTTACATTTTGTAAAAACGTAATAATTGAACCAAATTATAACAAAAGAATAGATATAATAAAAGAACATCATGAAAATATATTAAATGGACACAAAGAAATAAACGAGACCTTTAAAAAAATTGCACAATATTACAAATAGACAAAAATGCATGAAGATATAGAAAATTTTGTTAACTCTTCTTTCATATGCCAACAAAATAAAGTACAAAAAAGAAATTGTACTTTACCAATGACAATTACAGATACACCAACAAAACCCTTTGAACGTCTAAATATTGATCTTGTCGAGTTAGATAAAACATATTGCTTAACATTGCAAGACAAATTTTCTAAATACACACTAGCTTATCTATTGGAAAATAAATCTTCTAAAGAAGTAGTAAATAAACTACTATTTTTCTTTTCTCATTTCGGATTTCCAAAACGTATTCATTAAGATCAAGGTATAGAATTCATTAATAGAAGTTTAAAAGCATTGTCAGAATTATGCAAAGTTGATCAAATTTTTAAACAAATCGTCATGGGCTGACATTGTTCCTTTCACAGTAATCTCTTATAATTTAAGTGTACACAAAACAACAGGTTACACATCGCACGAATTACTATTTGGTCATACTTTTCTAAACCAAATTTATTACATACCAACAAACCAAATTTACATGATACTTATGTACAAGATTTACAATTGGGTTAGGTATAATTATACTCTGGTATGCTATTTATTAGTTGTGACCGATTGGTTTTCAAAGACTGTGTTTCTCCATCCCATAAAAAAAGTGACTGCTTCCGTAATAACTGAATATATTGAGATCTACATTTTTTACTGTTTGGAGTACCATCAATAATTATGGTTGATAATGGAATTTAATTTGCTGGTAAAGAAATTAAGAAACTTTGCGGTAGATATCACGTCGACATATGGTACAACTACCACCCTCAGGTAAACTTTACCGAGCATGGAAATAGAACCATTAGAACTGCAATTCGCTCGTACATTACGGGAAGCAAGCATAATGATTGGGATCTTAATATACATAAGAATGGCTATGCATTGAAGTCAGCAGTTAACGAGGTCACCAAATTTTTAGTTCCGATAACAGGTAAATATTATTCAGAATTGAAGAAAGAACATGTTACAGCAAACAATCGAGAGTCGTATATGAGCAATCTGAGCAAATTGTCTGCTATTCAGAACACAATTTTACAATGTTTGGAAAAGGCCTATCAACGCAATACGTCTAAGTACAACTTATGGAAAAGAGACTTGGAAATCTAGTCTGAAATAGAAAATACACCCTGTCTACAAATGTTGCTGGTTTTGCGGCCAAGTTAGCACCAAAGTTTATTCTGTGTGAAGTCACTGCGGTTCATTTACTGGTAGTCTAAAGGACGTAAAGAGAACGAATTTAAGCCGATGGCATATTAAAGATCTGAAACCTTATTTTGGATCAGATTCTGGGTCCGAGCAAGAACTTTATGATTGAGTGTAGATTACCAAACAATGAACTTTATACTTGTCGTAGTAGCAACTAGGTGAGGTTTAGATTACGAAATGTAATCGCTCCTAAGTATTTTCTTTTGTAATTGTAGCAGCTTATCAAATGACAATTAAGTTAAGTTTAGGTTAGTAGGTGTATTACTACCTGAATGATTTAGCTGTGTTGTTCCGGCTTAAGAATAGGACTTTCGTGATCCTGCGTGAGGTAAAAGTCCTCAAAATGAACCAGATTATGTTGAAAGCCACCTCATCGTTTTACGATGCCAACAATATTTGTTTGCGTTGTTTCTGGTCGAGGGTGCCCAGATTTATTTTACGGTACGGAAGAATGAGGAGATACCCACACTTTTCAACCATTGACGACCTTTGGCTATTCTTTAATGATTTTGACTTGATTTTGAAAATTGACTAATTTAGAAATAGTAGTTTTTTTTGTTTGTCTCATTATGAAAAAGCTTGCAAAAAGTTTAAGTTTTTGATAGAAAAAAGCAAATGTAGAAGGCATTCACAGTATACAATTTTTAAGCACATCAGTAAATTATAGTCATGGAATTCAAAAAACTTTTAAAGTAAGAGATACGGACGGTATATTAAAAAATAAACTGCTAGTAAAATATCCCCTAGAATGTAAAAGGAAAACAAAATGTCAATAAAAAATGATGGTGTTCTTCGAAAAATTAGAGTGAAGGTTGTGGAAATCGTAAAAGGGATGACGATGATGAAGTTAATTTATTATTAATGCAAAGAGATCATCCAGAATTTATTAATCAAATATCATTTTTATTAAATATGTGAAAATAATAAGCAAGACCAAATATTGCCAATTAAAAACAGCATTCTTCCTGTGTTATATTTTGATGCAACTGGAGGCATTGTACCTTATCAAAGGGTTCTGTTATACTTACTACTAGTGTTATATCAGTAAAAACAGCAATCAGAATTGCACGGATGACACAAAAACAATAAGAAATTTGTTTGAAGAATTTGTAGATTTATGTAAACAACTTTATTCCGGACCACCATTTAGTGCAATAGTGACAAATTTTAATTTTGCAATTTACATTAAATAAGCAGATCATTTAATAATAATTCTTTAAAAGAATATATTGCAGAATATTTTGAAATTATTTATTCCGGAAAAAAAAACAAATGAAGGATTTTGTTACAATCCATGTATGTTGTGCTCACTTAATGAAAAATATTAGTGATCATATTGCAAAAACTGTAAAAAACACAAAAGAAAAACTGTGATTCTCGGTATTATAGCAATTCCATTCCAATATTCTAACTATATACAACGACATAGAAGACTGGTTTAAAGTGATGTCAATAACATTATTATCTGAAACAACAGATGTGCAAAATTCGAATAAGGTAGTTTGATAAATGGTGGGCCATGTAACGTTTGGAAATTGAACTACCGTTTATTTTGTTTTTCAGAGGTATAATGACATTTATGAGTTGACAGAAGTTTAGTTTTATGTTTGACATTTACGAAATGAGACGATTTACAATCGAACAAAGTTGATAAATATTAGGTCTGTTCCAACATACTATTTGGACAGTTTGCAAACCGTTCAAACTATGCACACAAACAAATTACTGTGTATAAAAAGTTGCATAAGCATGACAAATATTTGTTTGTGTGCACAGTTTGGACGGTTTGCAAACTGTCCAAATCGTATGTTGGAACAGACCTATTAAAAACTTAAACAATGCATGTTTTGGCTTAAGCTCTTAGCGGATACACAGATAATAGATCATAATTTTATAATTTCCGGTCATTCCTTCCTACCAAACGACAAGGATTTTGGGCAAATAGAACAATATGCCAAAAACAAATTAAAATACACACATGAAAACTGGTACACAATAATAAAAAAAAAAATGTAGACCTAGAAACCCATTTGTTGTTGACAAAATGGAAATAATAATTTTTATTCCACAAAGTTATTGGAGGAGTGAATTCTATTGTAGCCTGGTTGCAAATTCAGTGATTATATTTTAAGAAATTTGAACCATGTAAAATTTTCTATAAAGAAACTCTGAATAAAGATTTTCCATTTAAAGTGATTAATTTGCGACCAAACCGAAAAGGACCTCTCGACATTTCAAGAATATTGATTTGCAACTACTGTACAAGTACAAACATTATTGGAGATAAAAATGTTAAAAACGTCGGTCCTCTTAAGGAATAAGAAGACTATTTTTTTTTAAATCAAACCTTATGTAATTATTTTATTTAATAATGTCGTTTGTTCGAATACTTTTTAAATATCAATAATATTATCCAATTCTCAGATACGTTGAAAGACAAAGTGGTCTAAGTCCCAATAATAGCAAAAATGCAATAAAACAAGAATTATTTTTTGGTAACTTGCATCTTTGGGGCTATACAATAGAACCGTTATCTTTACTTGAGACTACTAGCGGCTACCTCATAACTTGCTATGCAGCAAGAAGTGTGCTCAGATAACAACTGTAGAACAAAGTGCAATTCCGAATATTCAAACAAAAAAGAGAAGAAATAAATGTATTTTTATTGACACATGACAAATAAAAAAATTACTCATAAAATATGCAATACATATTTTGACAATTTTGGGATTTGTAGAAACAAAAAAGAAAATGTTCAAAACCTCAGTCCGATAAAAAGGACGTACTAGAAAATAGTTAATTGATGGTGAAATAGTAGACAAATCTATTGCATCCTTTAATCTAAATATCCCACATAACAGGAGCAAAAATGCAACTAGTTAGAAATGTCTTTTAAGCTGCAATGTTTGTCGATTTATAAATTAAAATTTCATAATAAAGAAATAAAATTACAAAAAGATAATTGAAATACAACAAAATGAATTAATAATTTAAGTGAATTTCTTATTAAATACTTAATTAGGATTGGAATTTTATTTCAAATTACATCAACCCAATTAAAACAAAAAAAATAAAGATTTTTTAAAAATCAAACTTCTCGTTGATAAGTTAATAAATTGTCTTCATATATAACAGATGACGGGTTGGAATTTTATTTCAAATTACGTCAACCCAAACAACAAAAGACAGAAAAAGTCTAATTTATTTCTTTCTTAAATATCCAATATTTTTTATTTCAATCAATAAAGAAAGAACGCTAACAAATTAACATTGATGCGGCGTCGCAGCATTTATCAATATTGGATTATTATGCCAGTTGCAGTTGTATGTTGAAGAATTTTATTCAAATTAATTTTTCTGTTCAAATTATTGTTCTATTAGTCCTTTGATCATATTCTATAATATTTACTATATACGACTATGGCTCCAGCTAGTTATATTGCCATTTTATTCATTGACTTGATATTCGACATTATTGAATGATTGTTGCAATTTAATTTCTTTTTGATGCACTATTATTTGAATTGATGAATAAAAATTATTATTACTTTTTCATCATTCTCATAGGTTTTCCATTTTATGATAATATTTTGCGTGATAATATTCTTAATTGTTGAATTCCAATTTCATTGTAAAACCCTTCTTGTTTTCTCCATATTCTTCTTTAATTTTCAGCCGGGATTGTAAATTGGCGATGTTACAATTTAATTACACTTATATTCTGCACATTTTTATTATTTGTCGATGTTGTTCTTTATATTAATTTTCTTCACATTGTTCATCATTTTTATTTATACACTATTTTTGTTTATTCTTTTAATTTCAATTATATTGTTAAACTCTACTAGAGCTGTTAACATGACACGGAAGTGACGGAAGCAACGGCAAATGAAAGCAAGAGCGTTGGCTTCTACGATTAGCGTTACTACAGCAGTGTTGCAAACATTGCAACTGTCTATTCATTCGAGTGCATACGAATATTATGTAAAGAAAGTTGGTATGTTATAGTTAGTACAGTCACGTAATAAGTATGGGCATATATAATTTTACAAAAAGCTATTAACGAAGATAGATCTTTTATAATTTATTTCTGGTTATTTGTAAATATATTTTTTTATTTTTAAACTAATTTATTAATTTGCTTTTATTAAATAGGTCAAAACGTTGTGACAACCCAGTGGCGGAGCTAGGATTATTGGGTCCTATCACAAAATATTAAAAAGAACCCCCTACGAGACGGTTTTGAAAAAAAAAGTACAATTTTGTCATTTATTTAACCTTTATTTTGTAAATTCTGGGGGGGGGGGGGGGGGTGGCAGGCTTTGAAATAAACGTCGGTGGGCCCCTATGCTTGTGGGCCCTTCCGCATTGCAGACTCTTGCTCACAGGTAACTCTGCCCCTGTGACAACCTAGTACATATGTACTGAATAATATATAAAATTTAGGAAACCTTCTCAATTTTTTTATTTTCTATATTATCTATTTAACATTAACAATAAACAAGGACAGAACTCATACAATAAATAGTTTAGTTAATATTCAGTAAAAGGGGACTGTCTGCCCCTTATGAAACAAAGTTATTTTATACCTGCACGGTATTGTGAACACTATACCTGCTTTAAAGACCCCTGTAAAAGAGCAAATTTAAGTAACGTACAAATATAACAAAGAAGCTAAATACAACAGTTATCCCAGATTGTGTGAAAGAATTGTAAACTCTAAATAGTTTGTGATACTGTTAGGTTCACACGCTGATTCAGCCACCCAGATTCTGAACCCGTATACGCATACAGCCGCCCGGATTCTTTGGCGGGTATATAAAGTGCCGTATAATAATGACCTCGAAAAATATATACAGTATGACTAAATAATAATTTGCGCCTATAAATAGTATTCGCGTCTGAAAGGCTTTATATAACGTAATGTATAGCGTAAATCTCGACAAAGGCATTCAGAATCTACGTCTGAAAAGTCACATTTAAACGTATGTATTACCGGATTCCTAGATTCTGATTCTCCGTGTGAATGGGGCCTTAAATTTTATGAATAATTAATTATATTTTTATCAAGTAGGATATAGAAAAATATATACACATACATATAAACTACAATAAATTTAAACGTAATATACAGGATATCTCAAAATTGACGCCCGTGCTTTTGGGATTTGATTCAGAAGGGTAAAACAAATTAAAAATTAAGATTAAATCAATTTCCATTTGTCTCTGGTTATAGAGTTACTGATAAAATTGTAAATAATTAGCCCTATTCTGTATATTGCTAGCTAACAATATCGTTATCGAACAAGGTTGTTTGGCAATAATAACGATATTGTTAGCAATATGCATACAGAATAGGGCTAAATAACTTTTTCTACGATCACTACTCAAAACACAATTTAAATTTATTTATTTTGTTAAATCTAGTGACATAACTGTCAGATTTGACATTTAACATAAGTCAATTATTTTAGAATTCATTAATCGTTCTGTCACTTTGATAAACATTTCGGTTTTGTGGGTTTAAAATGGAACGATACTACTGTAATTGAAATTATGTCAATATTTTGAAAGTATTCGGGGCATGTAATGACAATGCCACTGCTACGGAGAGGATTCCAAATCGTTGGCACCTCGATAAAAAACTATAAGACAGGTAGAATAAAGATTACTGGAAACAGGTCATTTAAATCCTCGTTAAAATTAAGCAGGCCAACCTACACTAAACGTGTATCAAAAAGAGCAAATTTTTGAATTTGTTGATTTGGAATCAAGTACAAGCGTTTGAATTGTATCGTTTTAAACTCACATTCAAAAGACACTATTTACAGATAATTGAGGAAAAATGGTTTGCATCTATTTAAGCTTCAAAAAGTTTTGCATGACGAGAATAGAGAGCTTTAAATCATTTTTTGTAGATGGTTGTTGCATAGCGTTAACAATAATCCACATTTCATTGAAAAGATTCTGTGGATTGATAAGTCCACATTTACTGAAACAGGTATTATAAATACTAATAATCTGCATCAATGGATGAGTGAAAACCCTCACTTAATACGCCAAAAATCATATAAAAAACAATGTTCAATTGGGCTTAAAACCGACTTAATTCAACCTTGTATCTACAATTCTTAAATGAAAATTTACCACTTCCATTACTTGATGAAGTTCCATTAGCAGGTAAATTAAATTGTTGGTTTCAACATGATGGTGCACCTGCGCATTATGGAATACAAGTGAGAATTACCTTGAATTAAAAATTCCAAAAAAAAGTAGATTGGAAGAGGTGGACCAATATCTTGGCTTCCTAGATCCCCGGATCTAAGTTTGTTGGATTACTAATTCTGGGGTTATTTGAAAGAACAAGTTTACCGCAAACCTATTCTGAATTCTGAAGATGTAGTAGCTGTGCTGTGGCGTTAATACATTTTATGTAATGTTTTTTATTACAAGTTTATTCTTAGAAATACATTACTAGTTTTGGCTTGACTGGAGCTTTTTTCAGATGTAATAAGTTAATTTATTTTTTTGCGGACATTTGCAATTTTTTGTTTGATCATTTCAAAACTAGAATTTGACAGATTTGTTATTACTATTTTTTTTTTAAGAAAACGCGCTTTATGTATTGCAAGTCTACCTGGGTCTGTGAGACTCGGCCGTTTGTAAAAATGGGTCATACTCACTAAAACGAGGGGTTCTCCGGCCATCGGCAAAAAATCATCTTTTGATACTGCGTTTTGCTAATGCTGTTTTTTTGGTACATACCCTTACTTCTTTTCGTTTTATTTTTTTCACACTGATTGTGCCCTGGATGGTTGTTGCAAGTTCCAGTTTTTTTCTATTTAGAAACATGTGGCTGACAATACTGTCTGCTGTCTCCGCTCTTTTTTTACCGTTGCAGTACGGGTAGAACATTGTTTGGTAGAGATTGCAACATTTGCGTTTTCTATTCTCCAAAATTTGGAATTTGTAGAAATAGTCTACAAAGCATTCATGTTAGGTGAGAAACTGGGTCATGTAGTAGCCACCGTGCCGTGCCACCTGCCCATTCATTCTGCCACATTTGGTATAAACTTTTTTGTCCACTGAAAAGTCTGTGCTTTGTTTTCTCATTTCTTTATCCACAACTTTGTGGTTTCCAGCTTTGCGTCATTTTTTTCACGGTAAATTTCTACGTACGTTTCATTTTCGGGGCCGGCATGTGGATGGGAACGGAGCTTATGGTAACTTGTGGGGCTTTTGTGGGAGGCGTGCGGTATGTTAAACTGAGTTTAGCCACTCAGTTCATATTGGTGCGGCGTATAACATTGTCAAACTGACAGTGTTGCCGATGATTTGATTTTTGCTGAAACTAGGCCCATTTATATTTAACAGGATTCTGGCTGACAATGTTACTGTTTTCTTATTCTCATTTATCGCCTTTATTATAACATATGTTTTTATTACTACCTAAGTAAACTCCTAGATATTTTACGGTTTGGCTACTGACAATAACCTTTGTGCAGATATTTGCTTTTACTGCTTTGAACGTGTCTTCTAAGATGACCATCTAAGTTTTATTTTGAGCAGCTTATCTTTCATCCAACTTTAATGCGGCAAGAAGTTTCTTTGACATCTGAGATAATGTGTTCTTCATTTTTTCTATGGACCACCAGGGTCAGGTTATCTGCGTAGCAAAACCGTATTGAAAGCGTTCTCTACGTCAAAGATTTTTAAGACTGAATACTTCCCGTGTTTTTACTCTATTGATCTGCTTCTTCTGAATTGGAGAAGTTCTCATTGAACTTTATACTGTCTGTGATTCTGCTAATAACAATTTGCATCTAGAGCTTAGACTGTTTTTATACTATTTCATTCTAAAACAATTTATCAATATGTTATTATTTCAAAAATATATTTATATAACATTTATAATTTGTCTCTAAAAAAAATAAATGTTATATAATAGTATTTTGTATAACAAGAGTGGATAGTATGCCCATATCGCACGAAGACGAATTTGGAGCACGACGCTGCAAGCGGAGTGCTCCAAACGTCTAAGTGCGATATGGGCATTCCACTCAAGTTATACAGCTTACTTTTTCTACGACTGATAAAAATCTAAAGTTATGTTTGACATCTGACGTTTTGCATAATTATCAAATTTAGAACTACCTATAATTTTGGTTAAATTATGCTGATAAAATATTTAATTAAAAATGTTTTTAAGCTTTATTGTATAATAACAGTTTATAAATGAAACGTTCTTAATCTATTTTTGACATTTAACAAATAAAAAAACCATTTGTATTTAGCGATGTAATCAAATAAACATTGTGATTTGTATTTTTTGTTTTTATGGTTGGTACGGCATTTCATATCCACACTAGAGCGAATATATGATTCATATCCATTCAGTTAGGCGTGAATAAAAGTGAAAATATTTAGAAGGGAGTAGAAAAATATATTTTTGGAATAATAACATATTGATAAATTGTTTTAGAATGTAATAATACAGGGTGATTATAAATGTTTGGGATTATGTAACTATCTAATGTACGTTTGTGCCGCTCTACAGCTAGACACGAATTGTGTAGCCGGTATAATAGGCAACTTAATATACACAAAAATTATGTTGGCTGTTGTTAAACTTAACTTATGTCTTTGCCAGTTTTAGCATTTTCAGTCTCAGAACAACGTCGCATATAAAATGTGTAAAATGTAAGCGCAAATGAAAAATGCTAAAGCGGTCTAAGGCATGAGTACAACCACAGTAAACATATTTTTAGTGTATATTAAGTTGCGTAAATAAAGTTGCCTATCTTAAAATTCAATAATAAAAATATTTTTATATGTTTACATTGTTAACATGTTTATAAATATCAGTAGTAAACTTTCAAACACAATTCGGAATAGAATAGAGCCATTTCCCATTATCAAACCGACCATTCTTAAAGTAGGATTTAATAATAATAATATTCTCTTTATGTGTATATATTCTTATAACCTTGCTTGCTTGACAGTTGTCAAAGTAAACTGTCAATACAAATAGTATAGTAGACAATTTAAAAAAAGCGGCATAATTAAAGTGATTACATAATCCCATTTATTTATAAACTCCCTGTATAAATTCACATATATAATATTAAATAATAATAAAATTTTATTCCGTTCTGAAAGATATTATAATATAAATTCAACTCACAAGGACAAAGCAAAATAAAAACTATTTGTTTTTATAATAATTTTTTTTTCATGTTTAAAAAAACTCGTTTTTCGCGCAATTCCACTCCACAGATCACCTTAAAAATGCAGCGTTCTCATATAAATTATAGGCAAAACATTAGGCAGATATCGCCGTCTATGCTTCAAATAGTGCGTTCGTTTAAGGAAAGTGGAGTTGGAGTAGAATAGACTGGAGTGATGTAGATAGTTGTTAGAGTAAATACATATCCGAACGCAATGTTGTAATTTGATTCGACGTCAGAAATTATAACCTTAAAGCTGACATTTAGATAAACATATACTAAATTTAATTTGAATTTATTTCTTAAAAGAACTATTATTTCTATTTCTAAAAAAATTTAAAACGCTTGATTATATTACACTAGTAATTTTATATTGTCACCTATAAAACCAATAAAATTAAATTTAAAAAAAATTTAAAATTTTAAATGTTTGAATTGTGTGAATCAACATGCATTTATAATCGAATTAGGTTTTTTACATTTTTGCGACATTTTTTATATTTATTTTTAAATAATTGTAATAAAATTCAAATACGGCTGTCACTCCGTCTCACACGATCTCTCGAGGTTGTGCATGTGGAGTAGACACCATCATCTTCACTCCATCATATCCGAACGCTTAAGAACGTGCTCTTTTTGTTCTGTTTGACATTGCCGAACGCGTAAAGAGCAATTAGAGTTAAAAGAGCACGTGGAGTAGAATAAACGAACGCACCAACAGATGTAGCGCTCATCAGAACAACCCGGCGAGCGGGAGATTTAAATTTAACAAGTAATTAAAATAAAATTTTAACAACAAAAATACACACAAAAATGAATACATAATTATTATATTATATTTTTACATAATTATAAATATATTATGTATTCATATTTATGTGTAAGGGTAGTTTTATATGTATATAAATAAAAAATATTTAAGTAATAATAAAAATTTAATATATTTATAACAAATACAGTAATAAAATAAATATTGAATACATAAAAAATTATTAATTTCTTACTTTTTTAAGTTCAAGTATCCATAATTTGACTTCCAACTTCCTTCGAAACTAAAAATAAATATGAATTAATACAATAAATATTATTTTTAAACATGATATATATATAATATAAAATTAATTTTATCTGATTTAACATCTATTCTTTTATAAATATCAACTAGATATAATGAGGTCGTGACAGTACAACTTTTCTAAAAAATGAAATTGTTGAAGTTAAAACAAATTAAATTTGAAATTTGATTTAATTTGGCATTTAGTTATTTATGAAGTGCTTTTAAAGTTGTTCGCACTAACATAGCAATGCTCGTAGTACAAATAAATAATTTAACAAACAAAATTTACTTACAGTATTGTACAAGTAATATTAATCTTCTATTTGTCGTTCATCTGATCAGCAGATTTAAAGTGCATGTTCCATCGCAGCTCCCATTTGCAATCTTCGGCAGCATCTTGAATACTCGATGATGATTATTATTAGCGAATATGAAATAATAAAACAACAACATTAATAACGCATAACAAAAGTTAATATTTTTACTAATTAAGGTTTATATAGCAAAATATAAAAATATAGTTTCTAGTAAATATATCATATGAAAAGACTGTTCATATGATATATTTTGTTACTCAATTAATTATTATTTTTTCCCGATTTAATAAAGAATGATTAAATAAAGATAATGATTTGGCAGTAGAATCTACACTTATCAAATCCAAAACAACATTAGAATTTACTGAACAGTCTATACTACTTATAACCTGACATCTTATAATATTATAAAAAAAAGATTACCAAAATAAATGCACACCCATGATACACACACGTTAACCGGCTAGCTGCAACATAACCTAAAATGGCGGATCAAAACATCAACAAGTCCCGTCCTTGGCTGCTTGGATCTTATTGGTCAAATTTAAAATACAAATGTGGCGGCAATTTTTAATTTAATAAACGTCGCTCCATGCGCCATCTGTGAAGCTTCAAGCAACCTAAATCGGCGGTGCCAGTCGCTGCATATCTTTCACCAGACCCTGTTCCACTCGCAGTTGATTTCAAACATGGGACGATGTGTATCGTTTTCATACAAATTTCCGTTTCAAACCACATGTATAACAATTTAATTAATTTAACTATATAATCATGCCTATTCAGTAAGCAAATCTTTAAGAGTTAAAGATGTATGAAGTTGTTAACTCAAGGACAATTGTTAAGTTAACAACATCGAAAAGAATTCGTATTCGGTAACGCGTCCGCTAAATATTTTGATTGTCAAATTAAAGATTTGTGGTTATGGATAGTCTTTAAGTTAACAACCACGCTCACTGTGGTTGTTAAGCCTTAAAGATATTCTTAACCTAACAATTTACTTTTATAAATGTTCAAAATAAGAATTATTATAATATATTTTATATATTTCAAGTAGGAAACCTGCTTATATTAATATTTTCTCGTGTTGTAAATCAGTATAAAAATATTACGCAATAAAATTAATACTTTCAATCAAATCTAATAAAATTTGTGTTTGATTTTCATATAATTAAACTTGTAATATAATTATTTAACTAATATAAACATAATTGTTAAATAATTTTATGTATCTGACTTTATGCAATTTATTACTTTATGGAAAATAATTTCTACATTTAATTATTTTAATAATTTTATTACAACTATTTTAATTCACTAATTCACTCATGTATCCAGCGTCTGTAACTTCTAAGTATTTTTATTATTTAATTTCTATATGAATTTTATATTTTGCTGATATTTTTATAAGGTTAGGAACACGTTAAGAATTTGTAAACATTAAAGAGAGAAACATCGTCGAAATGCGACAGATGCATGCACGCACCAATCGCACGCTTGCAAAGCAGTGATCGAATGCTAGCTTCATGCAGTTCATATAAAGATAAATTGTTACGGAAATAATTAACGATGTTGTCCTTAGTGAATAGGAATACTGAACATTATAGTTAAGAAAATCGTTACGAGTTTCACCATAACGATGTTGTTACTGAACAATATCTTTAACTAGAAAAGTTACAGAATAGGCCTGAATAAATAAAATTAGTTTCACCATTTCATCTCAACTATTTTTACGGTTGGTAAGCTATTTAACTTTTTTAAAGTAGATTCGTTTTGTTCATGCATGTATGTGACCTTATAATTTGTCTTGTAACTAGTATTGTCATTTATCTCTTATAAGATTTTTTTACAAATTTGTGTATAATGTTTTTATTCAATTATTCTTTTAATTTGTTTCAATTTGGTTAGAGTATAATGTAAAGTTTGTAATATATTGTATTAATGTTTTTTTTTTTTAAAGACCAATTTTACAATATATGTTGTTTTTAGCACTGATGAAGGGGATAAAATACTTTTAACATAATTTTTTTGTTTGTCCTAATTGGCCACTGTTAACCTACCCATATAATATTATTTTTATCCTCGTCTTTCATTGGAATTGAAGGATACAAATATTGATAAATATAATTAGCTTCAATTAATTTTTCAACGCAATTTATCTGCTTTTCATATAAAGATTGCACCAAATATGTGAAAAATAATCTATTATATGAATTCATTATAATAAATGAGAAATAATCCACAATATTAATAAACATTTAATTATATTGTGTTTTGGTAATGAATGCAACGCTTTCAGCAAAAAATGCAGCAAATATCTGTAAATAGATAGATCCCAAATTTACAAAATTATTATCAATTTTTGAAAGTATTATATAAATGATCAAAAATGTGATAAAAGTTATGAAGTTTAAAATCCATAATTATTTATTGAATACATAAATAAATCCCATCCAATTTGCAACGCAATTGGGAAAAGGCGCAGCAACAGAGAAATATGTTATATAATAAGGATATGTTGATTTGAAACTATCGATATAAATAGAACCACCCACATTTATTCATAGTAATTGTTGTATTTAATATTCGAGCAGATTCTTTCAATATAGTTACGGCAAGTCCACAATTAAACGGCATTAAATTACTATAGAATAATTATGTGTTATAAAATGTTTTTCCATTAAAATTTTCAATAGGTATAAATGATTTTTTAACTATAGACAAATCAATATCATTACAATTTCCTAACAATATTTTTTTAAAATTTTGTTAATAATAGCATTCTATTTTGTAAATTTTATTGAATCCATTCATAAATAACATTTTTGTAAGATAAATATTCAGGCCTATTCTGTAACTTTTCTAGTTAAAGATATTGTTCAGTAACAACATCGTTATGGTGAAACTCGTAACGATTTTCTTAACAATAATGTTCAGTATTCCTATTCATTAAGGACAACATCGTTAATTATTTCTTTATATGAACTACATGAAGCTAGCTTTTGATCACTGCTTTGCAAACGTGCGATTGGTACGTGCATGCGTCTATCGCATTTCGACGATGTTTCTCTTTTTAATGTTTACAAATTCCTAACGTGTTCCTAACCTTATAAAAATATCAGCTAAATATAAAATTCATATAAATTAAATGGAAAACTACATAGGCTATTAGTGTTATTAATTTTATTTAAAAACAATGATGGAATGAATAATAAAAATACTTAGAAGTTACGCTGACGCTGATACATGAGCAAATTAAAATTGTTGTCATTAAATTATTAAATTAGTAACAAATGTAGAAATTATTTTACATAAAATAATAAATTGCAAAAGTCAGATACATGACATAATTAAACTTGTAATATGATTATTTAATAGTTATGTTTATATTAGTTAAATAATTATATTACAAGTTTAATTATATGTAAAATCATACACAAATTTTATTAGATTTGATTGAAAATATTTATTTTATTGCGTAATATTTTTTTACTGATTTACAATAGTAGGAAATATTAATATAAGCATGTTTCCTACTTGAAATATATAAAATATATTATAATAATTCATATTTTGAACATTTATAGAAGTAAATTGTTAGGTTAAGAATATCTTTAAGCCTTAACAACTACAGTAAGCGTGATTGTTAACTTAAAGACTATACATAATCACAAATCTTTAATTTGACAATCAAAATATTTAGCGGACGCGTTACTGAATACGAATTCTTTTCGATGTTGTTAACTTAACAATTGTCCTTGAGTTAACAACTTCATACATCTTTAACTCTTAAAGATTTGCTTACTGAATAGGCATGATTATAATTATAAATATCAATCACTTTAATGCAATTAATTCCGGTATACACAATTATATACTTTGAATCGTAATTGTGATCAATGGAGATATTGTAACGGCCATTTGGACGTTACTAAGAAATTTGCAATTATTATTGGATAAATGCCATTAATTAGTGTGTTTTAAGATTGAGTCAATCAGGCCTATTCTGTAACTTTTCTAGTTAAAGATATTGTTCAGTAACAACATCGTTATGGTGAAACTCGTAACGATTTTCTTAACTATAATGTTCAGTATTCCTATTCACTAAGGACAACATCGTTAATTATTTCCGTAACAATTTATCTTTATATGAACTGCATGAAACTAGCATTCAATCACTGCTTTGCAAGCGTGCGATTGGTGCGTGCATGCATCTGTCGCATTTCGACGATGTTTCTCTCTTTAATGTTTACAAATTCTTAACGTGTTCCTAACCTTATAAAAATATCAGCTAAATATAAAATTCATAAAGAAATTAAATAATAAAAATACTTAGAAGTTACAGACGCTGGATACATGAGTGAATTAGTGAATTAAAATAGTTGTAATAAAATTATTAAAATAATTTAATGTAGAAATTATTTTCCATAAAGTAATAAATTGCATAAAGTCAGATACATAAAATTATTTAACAATTATGTTTATAAACTTAATAATTATATTACAAATTTAATTATATGTAAAACCAAACACAAATTTTATTAGATTCGATTGAAAGTATTAATTTTATTGCGTAATATTTTTTTACTGATTTATAACACGAGAAAATATTAATATAAGCAGGTTTCCTACTTGAAATATATAAAATATATTATAATAATTCTTATTTTGAACATTTATAGAAGTAAATTGTTAGGTTAAGAATATCTTTAAGGCTTAACAACCACAGTGAGCGTGGTTGTTAACTTAAAGACTATCCATAACCACAAATCTTTAATTTGACAATCAAAATATTTAGCGGACGCGTTACTGAATACGAATTCTTTTCGATGTTGTTAACTTAACAATTGTCCTTGAGTTAACAACTTCATACATCTTTATCTCTTAAAGATTTGCTTACTGAATAGGCATGAATGACTGGAATGATAGTATTTGTTGAGTGATGCCTGCTTAATAGATATTTAAAACTGAATTATTTTCTTAACCTTAATAATTATTTCATACAATTTTTAATTTAGATATATAAATAAACTAGTTGGATTGCTTTAAATCAATTAATTGTTTCCCGGCCATGTAGGAACAAAAATTTGATTGACAATCGAATATAAGTAATTTTATTTAAAATATAAATTTAAATTATTATACTATTAATATTTCAATGTTTATAGTACATTGTAAACAATATTTATAAATAGGTACCCGCGGAGGATTTGCGCGTAAACCTTTCGCTATCATTTTTTGCGCTCGCGAATTTTATTTTATCGATACATTTCTTTTGATTTTTATTTGAACTCGTTCATTTGAATGATGTCTGCGACCAAGTAAATTTATGTGAATTAATAAAATTACTTAAACCACAAGCCACACACCAACAAAGGTAAGCTAATTAAATAATTAGTCAATTAGATGTAGTCATATTTTATGTACTTAGTTAGCTATATTACGTTATTTTAGGTTTTTTTGTAGTCATTAAACTTTGAGAATGAATGAAACGAAATTAACTAAGTAGATGAACAGTTAACTAGTTAATAAAGCAAAGATACCAAGAAGAATATGGTAATCCACTGTCGAGGAATGAATAGATCTTATTAAGAGAGGAAAGGAGGACCTAATCCAAAATTTGAGAAAGCGGCCACGTGCATCCAGCCATCTCCGTAGAAGGATTAGGAGCCCCATCACCAAACAGATAAGCCATTACCTCAATCAACCATAACAATGATTTATCTATCTATATATTTGTTTCATTTTCATTCGATTAGTAAATTTAAATGCATTTTTTAATTATAAATAGTTTAGTTAGTTAACTATAATAATCATGTCATAATAATGGATTGCACTTCATAGTCTTACTATGATTTAATATGATATTTAACGTATCGGTAATATTGTTTGAGTCACCATATTCATAATTTAATCTATATGTATGTATAATATGTATTTATTATTAAGCAAGGGTAAGGATATGCATATGCTTATCTAATAAAATCATCATTTATTGATGCATTTAATTTATTATTTCTACGGTTATAACATATAAACTCACAAGCCCTAGGGATTATCCTAGGGTTTGAGCCCCTTTTTTTAAATCTTGTAGTTGTGTATAAGGTTTTAGAACCTTGCTAATTGGTTTACCTTTTTGGTTTAATTCATTTATTAAAGCTGTTGTCAATCGAATTTGGTTTTATTCTTATTCTTACCCCGACCCACGCCAACTGACTAGCTAGGGTAGGCTGTTATTGGCAAACAAAATTGTTAAAAAACGAGGTTACAATATTAGTATTGTTATCAATTAATAGCAAATCAAATGTGGAATATTTGATGTAGGTAAATGTTCTTCTAAATTAGTTTTTTTAATTAATAATACGTGTAGTATGTTTACAATCAATAAAACCATCAACTGTTTCTTCATAATTGTAAAATAAAAATTAATATTATAATCTTGGTACAGATCAATAAATTTTAAAACGCATTTAGTCAATGTTTTCTCTGCAGAAATCTAAAACATAAATTTAATAATAATTTTATATAGTTTTATAAATATTAATCTTAATTACCTCATCAGGTTCTAGAATATTTGACCAGCATTGATGAAATATAAAACAAAGAAATATAATAATTTTGAACTTCATTATTGGTCTAATTTAGCGTTTATACTACATTAAAATAGAGTTGTTATTACACATTGTATGCTAAAGTAAGTATAAGCATACAGTTAATATTGATGAGTTCTGTGCATGTTTATATTAAATTTAATTAAACTATTATTTTTTTAATTAATTAGTGTACCAGAACGGTGGGAGGATGTGATCGAAAATTACCCAGAATAAGTAACACAGGTTATTTTGAATCAATAATTAAATAACATTAGTTAGAGAGCATGCTTTGGGCAAAAGCTTCAAATTAAAGCCATGCTGCTCTTATTTGACGGCATGGGTACCCGGGTACTCCGTAACAAAAACACGTTATGCACATGCCGTTTGTTGTTTATGATAAAAAGAATATGTTTTGAAACTAGATAATAGTGAATCGGAACAATCTGATGTAAAAAACAATCCAAATATTGAAAGATGAAACGCTTCCCCAAAGTGCAACTTTAGTTGGTAAAGATGGGTTAACTGGTATGATACTCCAATAATACCAATTCAAATAATAAGGTAAAATATTTTGCGTTTAGTAAAGAAGCAACATGCTCCCTAAGAAAAACAAATCCGTTGTTTTTTGTTATTGATGCATACAACAGCTCTGTAGAAATGGTTCTAGGACGTCAAATAATAGATCCCGCTGCTGCAATCATTAGAAATCTAGCTTGCAATCCTTCTAGGAGTATTCTGGTAGTTGCAAAATGTTATACTTGTTAACAAGTTAATACAAAAAGCATGTAATTCTTGTGCAGAACCTGTTTGCAATGAGCACTGTGTTGCAAAAATAAGGTAATAGTGGTGAACAATTAAATTAGCCATATTATATGTACTGTTAATTTTGTATTAATTTTAATATAGTTGTAAAAAGACATTTGTTCAATTAATTACAATAGTTTTTATCTTATTTTATTTTAAATTACCAAAAGTACCCAGGTGCCCAAACCGTCACGTCCGTATGTAAAAAGTTTAGACGTTAATTTCTCAGTAAGAAAGAAAAACTTAACAATAAAAATAATGTAATACGGTACATTAAGGATAGTTAAAAGATGTCACTAAATTTCAAAATTTTTAAATTTTAATTTTTAATGTAAGTCACATAAAGTTTAATCAAAGGATCTCGGAGACTGCTAGAAACTGCCGAATGAGCCAATACTTGCGTTTACTGGACAGACAAGCACCAAAACGACCATTTTAGTTGTTGAAAGAACAAAGTTAAATTAAAAAAAAACAGATAGCTCCGCAAGTATTACGAGCACACGTTGAGATACGAACGGGACTAGAGATGACGATGCATCGCCACATTCCGTTCCACTTTATCTTTCCTCTTTTCAGGAAGTCAGGAAGGCTGCACATGCCTAGGGATGAGCAAAACATAACTATTTAGGTCGCACAAATGGAAGGTACCTCTTTCATTTTCTGAGCTCGGGTGTATTATCTGATAGGTCTTAATGTGAATTCGTATTACGACCTCGAACGGACTTTCAAACACTGTGCTTTTTTGAGTGACACTATTTAATAATAATAATAATGAAAATCCATCATCACCTGCTTAAGATTTATTTTTGCTACAAAAAGAATAAATCTTCAAAAGACACTGGACAGCTCGTCCAATAGTGTCAGGTTTTTACTGACTAAAAAACTCATCTTTTTTCCTTCCTTACCTTGAGGTGAGAGGGTCCTTTCTTATTTCCATTTTATGCATGAGTTTGTTGAGTATACAGTGTCCGGTTATCAACACTGTGAGCCTAATGCGACTCATATGTGTTAGCACTGTTTTGATATCATGTGATTGTTCTCTTAAAATATTCTTGAATGTGTCAATCCTTTACAGCTTTTTCACAGGTTGCTGCGTTTTGCTTCAAGTTTGCTGCGGATTATTTCTTTTCCGGTCTTGTATGGAATCTCGAAAGCGGGTTCTGGTTCAGTGAATGTCCCCTTTGCTCCTTCTTTAGCAAACTGATTTACCATGAGGCTTTCTTTTGTCTCTTGGTCTTTTGGTATCTATACCAAGCAAACTTTGCAGGTAGTTGGAACTGCTTCCGCTTGACTGGTTGACATGATAGTTATCAGTCTAACAGGTTTTAGTCCTCGATTATGTCTTTGGCGCACTACTCGAAGGCTGTCACATCTGCCTGAAAAGTCGACGCATATTTACCCAGCGGTAGAAAAATTTGCGTTCGTTTTTGTTTGTTCTAGTAGATTTCAGCATTGCTGCCCTTTTGGCCTTTAGCCCCATTTGTCTATCAAATAGTTTCTTTGACTTTTTCCAGGTATCTATTCTTTATCCGTTCGTTTTGCTGTGGTATTATCACATCAAATTTTTTACTGATTTTGTGGCCCTTTATGAAGTCTGACTTCATCATTAGAGTTTCTTCTTGCATCACATTTGTAATGTTAGGTCTGTGGGTCGCAAGGTTTACATTGTGTTCATTTAGCTGCAGTCTGTATGCAGATTGTCTCGCTTCCGCTATTACCATCAAGAGAAGTGGCGGTAACGATAGCAGTACTTCCATAACTGCTGTGAGCGTCGTTCTCATTGCCCCCGTTATCAACAACCCGTGATTCTTTTTCCCATACAAGCCCTCCGTATGTGATATAGGTTTTACCACCATCGTGTATAATCATCTGGTCATATTCGGTGTTAAAGTACGTCCTCCTGCGGGCACCATCCGGTGACTTTGGCTTCAACAGTTTTTCTATATAATGTTTTGGTTACAGTCCGGTTCTTGCGCAAAAGTTGACCCATTATTGGAAGAAAGGATTTATTTTTCAGCTTTAAATTGCCTTTGCAATGTATTTAAAGTCAGTATTGTCAAATCCCCTTTAAATATCCAGAAAAGCACCTATTGCTATTTTGTTGCATTAGATAATATTGTCGCACTTGCTGACTAGCTGGTTTATAGTTACCTTACAGGATATACCTGTTTTGTAGGCATACTGATGTTGGTGCAGTGATTGGGCCTTTAACACCCCGTCTCGTATGTACCTGTCGACTTTTTTTTCCAATAGTTTTTGCATAAAAGGTGCCAAGCTGATTGGTCTGGGTGTTTGTGAAAGTGCTAAGTTTGCTCTGAGAATCTCGCATAGAGGTTCTTTGAGCACTGCGTACCTTTTCTGTAGCATGATAGGAGAAATTCTATAGGTTCCTGGCGACTTGAATAGTTTGAATGTGTAGATGTCATTTGTCCCATGTGTTATTCTATAAATAACCCTATCCAATGTATTTTATGATTCAATAAAAAAATTACAATCCAAAGACTAAAAACTGTGTTTCTATTTAGTTTCTACAACAGACATTAATAAGTTGCCAATAATAATTTAAGTAACAGTTACCAACAATAGTTTAGGTAACTATTCTAAATAGTTTTTTTAAATAATATTTACCACTAATAGTTGAGGTAATAATTAGCAGTAATTGTTTAAGTAGCATTTATCTGTAATTGTTTAATTAACAGTGTTTTTTTTTTTAATTTAAAATGTAATAGGAATGACTCAATATGTCACAACATCAAAATACTTTTGAATTTTAACCAGTGAAACCACACTCGTAGAAATTACTTTAAATATTTGCGGATTATATATATATCGGGAAATAATAAATTTAGCAACTAATTTATTTGGTTAAAAATATTTATTTAACTGTTAGTAGTAGTAGTTTACGTAACTTTTTTTTGTCAAAATACCTGCATCTTCTTTATGTTCTTCTAATGTTTTAGATTCAGTATTTGGTTTTGTTTGTAACGGAATTTCAATTTTTATTTGTTCGGGTTTTCGGATTAATTTCAATTGAGTTACAACTTTGTGACGCAGTCAGAAATGAAACAATTCTTAAGGTTCAATACGCCGTGTGTAAAAATTTAAGATGCCAAGTAATAACTCTTCACTTTATATTGTCACATTTGTGATTTTTTTGACAATTTTGCTCAGACTCGCCGCTTAATTGAACTAAAACTTTACGGTCCCGTTGTGGTCCAATTAGGCGGAATTAACGTTTTTCTTTTTTGAACCACAATTGTCAAGGTGATTTAACTTAACTGTGATTTTTTTTAATATAGAAATAAAAAAAAAGTATTTTTTTACTTTAATTTAAATAGATTAAATTAAAGTAAAAAAAATACTTTTTTTTTAATCTACTCTGAGGGGACTTCTCTTAGTATTTTGTCAAAAATCTTAGCTACGTTACTGATTTTAACAGACCCTCAAGTTTTTACAAATTGTAGTTCATTTTATTCTGCTAACGATAGTGTTATGAAAGAAACCTATGTTAAATTTTTCTGAAGAAAATCATGTTGTCAGTCAAAGTTGTGAAGTGAGTAAGCCATATTCTTTGTGATGACTTGCAAATTGTATTTTTTTTTTGCTTTATTGTAGCTCTTCTAGAAAATTGTTAGTAAATAAGACTATTTTTTGGTACTCTTAACCAAGGGTTCTTATAATTATGTTATGTTTGCTATTGTTCTTGTAGCATAAAAAGACGCTTTATCAAAATATTGCTTATGCTATTTTGGGCTTGCTCCGTTGTAGATAGAATTTATGTCTTCATAGAACGGCATTAATAGTATTTTTAAGCAAATATGTCAAAAATGTAAACTAACTAACATGGCTCCAATAGTGGTTAGGTTAGATTTGTAGTTGGTTTTTTACTTAATGTTAAGAGTCGTAGCCAAACATTGGGAGCGCATTTGGTTAAGGTTGGTTAGATAATGTAGACGCGGCTGTTTCCTAGAGTAGCTCAAAGGTGGTATGCAAATGAACACATTTTGATATCGTCGTTAACACTGTGACGTAGTAGTTTTTTAATGATTAGTTGCTTCATTGTTTAGGTTTATCGGGATTTTTGCTATTCATTTCAATTTTTGATAGACATCATATTTGCTACAAATTGGTTAGGTAGTCGTATTATAAAAAAATAGCATCTTTCAAACTAATTTATAGAGAATTGTTTTACAAAAATGCCATGAAAAACAAAGTGGACTTAGCTATAGTAGCTGAACCTAATAAGAGGATAGTGATGAGTTGTTTGTGGGTAGTGGACAAGTATCAGGACATTGTCATACGAGTATACAATAGAAACTTAAAAATCTATACAGTAGAAAACAAAAAAGTAAGATTTACATTTGTTCAATTAATCATTGGACAAGGATGCCATAAAAAAAGCATATACAAAGAGATGTTAAATAAATGGCAACTAAAATGACAAAAAGATACAGCTAAAGCAAAATGGACCAAAATACTAATTAAAGACTTACCGAGATGAACAAGTCAAAAATATGAGCAAATTGACTACTACCTAACAGTGTTTTTAAGCGGTCATCAATGCCTATTTACATAGGTTCAGGCTAAGAGAGGATAGCAGATGCACGTATTGTGGAATCAAAGACACGGCGGAACATGCAACTCTTAATTGCAACGGGTGGAGAAAAAAATTAAATTGTAAGTTGAAAACATCATAGATGCAATGCTGGAATTTGATAATATTGCATTCCTTTTCGATTCGTTATTGAATTGAAATGGCGCAGTTGGTAAGTAAAATATTTCGTCAACCTATGCTTAAAGGCACTTTACAAATAAAAGTCTACAACATTTTTGATAACGTTTATTGCTTTTGACGATTCAAACATTCTGCCAACAATCTATTTTTGTACAGCGGGACCATTTAGTAATATAAACTTAATAATGAGCTTCAAGTTTATTTTTAATCATCAAAATGAATTACTAATGATACATTTATGAATAATATATCACATTTACCCTCCAGTAGAAAAAATCTATGACGTAAGGCAATATCAAAATGTTCTGCGGAAGGGTTACTGGTTTGTTTAAGTTGATACTGCTTTTCAAAATGTTCTGTTGAAGTGACCAATCCTCGAAAACTAGATTTAGCATTGCAGCGGTGAGAATAGATAGGAAAAGGATATTTTAAAGTTCAAAGTTAGGGCATGCGGGTGCTTTTAACCAAAATCCCAAATTCGCATGCGCTTTAATATTTAATAAATGTAGTTTTGAGTGCAAAAGCTTTTATTGTGTTTGATACATATTGATTCTAATAAATAGTTGTGTTGATTTAAAATCACATTTAAAATAACATATATGTTAACAAGAAATGTTTAGTTTTCTACCTTTATAACATTCCCAAACAAAAACTAAAGTTGACAAAATCAATCCACAAAAATAAATATAAATGATTAATACAAAGTGATTGAGTGTTAACGGTGTAGGTTCATTTTCTTCAATCATTGGATTAGTATGCATTATATCTTTAATCCATTTGTGCATAAGACCAAGATCCGTAAATCTATGGATGCATTTATTCAGACCTTCTATTATAGGGTGTCTAGATGACTCAGTAGACATTCCCATCAGGCAGATACTTAAATATATCTTGTAAAACCCTCTAAAGCCATCTTTCTTTATTCTATCTTCTATTTTATCCAGTAGAGGTGCAACAGCACTCATAGTAATGTTACGGTACATAATCATTTTTTTGGCAAAATTTAATTGATCCTCATAATGTATGTTTATTGTTTTACTTTCATGCTCGTCTTTCAATGGAATTGAGGGAAACAAATATTCAAAAGTGTAATTAGTTTCATCTAATTCATCAACGCTTTATATTTGCTTTTCATATAAAGGTTGCACTAAATATGTAAAGAATAACCCATTATACGAATTCAACATAATAAATGAAAAAAAAATCCACAATATTAGTAAATATTTAATTATTTTATGTTTTGGTAATGCAACGCTTTGAGCAAAAAATGCTCCAAATGTAAGTAAGTAGATTGATCCCAAGTTAACGTAATTGTTTTCAATTTTTCCAAGTAATGTATAAATTATCAAAAATGTCACAAATGTTATAAAGTTTAAAATCCATAATTGTTTATTGAATACATAAATAAATCCCATCCAATTAGGAACGCGGTTGGGAAAAGGCGCAGCAACAGAGAAGTATGTTATATAATAAGGATATGTTGATTTGAAACTATCGATATAAATAGAACCACCCACATGAACCACAACTTCATATATTTTATTCATAGTAATTGTTGCATTTAATATTCGTGCAGATTCTTTCAATATAGTTACATCAAGTCCATAATCAAACGGCATTAAATTACTAACTAATCGTTTTATATAACTATATTTTTTTCCATTAAAATTTTCAATATCTTCAAATGATTTTTTAATTATAGACATATCAATATTATCACAACTTCCTAACAATATTTTTTTATAATCTATTTGTGCTATATTATTTAATTTGGTTCCTATTTTGTAAATATTTATTTCATCCATAAAAACATTTTTGTAAGATAAGGATTACCGTTATAAATTTTAGTTGCGTTAATTAAATCCCTTCCTCTATACACAATTAAATATTTTGAATCATAATCGTGTTTCATTGTAAATTTAGTACTATTACTCATTACTACTAAATCAAATTGTGGAATATTTGATGTATGTTGAAAATATACATTATTATTTTTCTTATAAAATCGTTTAATTATATACGAATGTTTATAATTAATAAAACCATCAACTTCACCTTCATAATTGTAATAAAAATTGATATTATAATCCGGGTAGAGATCAATAACTTTTGAAACGCATTCAGTCATCTTTTTCTCCACAGAAACCTAAAAAATAAATTTAATAATAATTGTCTTACATTAATATTGATATTAATTACCTCATTAGGTGTAAGAATATTAGACCAAACTTGGAATATAATACATAGAAATATAATAATTTTAAACTTCATTATTGGTCTAATGCATCCTTTAAACTGAATTAAAGTGGAATTGTTATTGAACAATTTACAAATTTTATGCTTGATTGAGTATAAGCAAACAAGTAATATCACTAATGTTGTGTATATGTTTATATTAAATTTTATTCAATTATTGTTTTTATAATACTGTATTGATTAAATTTGTCGTCGACTATTTATTTTATAAGTACAAGATTAATATCATTGGGACTGAATTTGTTGTGCCAACTTGGTCCGCTAAGTAAAGACCGTCTACTAGGTTAAATAATGTAGGTATCTAAAATATATAAAGAAGAGACGCAATGTCCTCAAGTGAGACAGTTGTAAAAGCAATAATTTCGAATAAAGCCTAGTTAAATAGGTAAATTTATACGAATGCCACAACGACATATGTAGCGCTCGTTACTATTTGTTCAATCGGACAACCCAATAATAACATTAAAAAATTAAATTTATGAAAAATATTCTAAACTAAAAAACATCCATAGACGCGTTTCGAGGTTTACCTCTCATCAGTATGGCTTAGTTTATGATTTAAAATTTGGTACACATTTATGAAAATGCACTTATTAATTTTTTTCTTTAGTTAATAAAATAACAGAAACTTTTGAATTTATAGAAAAGTTGTATAATTTTCTTAACTCTTACTAGACTTAAATAAAATTAAGTTGTCATTTTAAAATATGTTTGTTATTTGAAGATATAGGCACAAACACCTTGTTTATTCAGAACCTTCTAAAGACTAAGTCGGATTTACTATCTGAAGAAATCGATTTTGTATAAGAGTATACTTCCTTGTCTGACTCAGCAAGTCTGACCAAATTAGAATTGGAGTTAACCGCGAGATTCACAAAGTACTTTTTTCTGCCAAAGCTTTAATGTGTTGACCAAGCTGACTAGACATATTCTTTTTTAGTAGCATATACTCTTTTTGAATTTACAATACTCTTTACTCTTTTTAATTTAAAATAACAAAAAATATACTTATTTTTTCAGTTGAGTTCTAATAATTCTAATTGTTTATCAATTAAAGTTTTTTGTTATTAAATACCAACTTGTTAAATTTTACTGTATTTACGGTATTGGGCAGTATTTTTTGTTTGTCTTTGCAGGACAAGTTTGTTCCAGTTGACTAATTGGATGCATTTATAATATTAATTAGGATTACCGCAACCTATTTCATTATTAAGACGGCTATAGAAAAAAAGTACACAATTAGGTTATTTTTTTATCTTATTATTAAAGCACTTTTCAAATCCGCTCATAAAATATGAGATACTAAATAATCTGGACAAAAACGGTTGAAATGTGTAAAATTCTATTTATAAAATTTTTAAAAATTTGTCTTGAAACATTAAAATATTATTAGAAAGCACCGTAATCTGAACATAAACTGTTGAAGTGTAAAATTCTATTTGTTACATTTCAAAAATAGCAAAATCTGGCCTTTAAACATGAAAATATTGTTCAGGCTATAAACTGTTAAAAAAATGAAAATTATTTTTTTTAATAAAATATCAAAAATATCAAAATCCGGTTTAATAGATTCAAGATTCTATTAATAAAAAGTGAAAAAAAACAAAATATTCTTTAAAAAACGGCAATAAAATAAAAGAAAAAAATTATAAAAATTCAATTCATAAAATGTCAAAAACAGCAGAAGCTGTTAAAAGATGCAAAATTATATTCATGAAATTACAAAATCCGGCCATAAAGTTTCAAAATATTGTCAGAAAGTATTAAAATCCGGCCCTAAACCATTACAATATTCAAAAATCTATTTATGAAATGACAAAAATAGAAAAATGTCGTCATAAAATTTAGAAAACAACAATTTTCTTTTTATAACAAAAACACCAACATTCCGTCATAACCCGGCCATAAATTGTTAACAAGTTGTAAATTCTATTCACAAGACGTTAATAATAAGAAAACTCGACCATAACGTATCAAAATAATGCCAGAAAGAACTATAATCTATTGAAAAATGCAAATTTCTATTCATGAAATATCAAAACTATCAACATCCGGAATAATCTGTTAAAATGTGCAAAATTCTAATTAAATAAATATATTTCCGTACAGTGTAAATGTGCTCCGTGTTCTTTTGTAAAAATAAGTGGTTTATCTTATTCCAAATATTTTAATTTTTGGTAATAATTATTTTAAAGTGTGTATTTAATACTGTGTAAAATTTGTGTTTAAAATAATTGGCTGTGTTATGGTAAATTTGATATTTTAATTTATATTTTATTCAATATTGAGAAATGTTAAAACTTTTTACATGCAAAACAAAACATTTTAATCCTATATTTATTCAATTTTTTTTTATCATTTATCTTCTTGACTATTGCCGTTTTATTGTAAATAAATAATCTACAATTTATTTACGTGTAAAAATACTTTTATATTTTCCATTAACATTAACTGATTATTAACAAATCTTTAACCGTGGTCTTCCATTACATTTTTTTTCTTTGTCAGTCACCAATTAAAGACCCATTTGGTGTGAATAATATTCCTTATCCTTTATCTATTATTTAATCATATTTATTATTGTTTTATTCTTTATAATGTCTTGTACATATTGTAATGGTCGGATTCATCCGAGACAATTCACATCTTGCTTAAAATGTTGTACTTGCAACAGCTGGGCACATACTAATTGTATTGCACTGGATGATGATTTGTCTTTACATAATTATATTAATAAAACGGAGCAGTTTAATTGCCGTAGTTGTAAAAACAATATGGATATATCGTTAAATCAATCAATTCAACTTAATTCCAATGAAATAGGAGAGCAACCAACTGTTTTAATGATTAAGTCATTATTTGAAAGTCAATTTACTACGTTCTCCAATAACAATAATGTCTCGCCTTGATGGTATTTCGTCTCCAATGGCATCATTTGATAAAAGACTAACAGATATTGAATCTGAAAATAAAAAAATTAAAGGAGAAATTAAAACATTAAAATCATATAAAACCTCTAATGAAGAAAACAACTTCTCTTCCGAAGAGTTAATTGCTGAAATGGAAGATTGCCGCAAGCGTTCATTTAACGTTATGTTGTTTAATGTTGTTGAGCCAAACTCATCATCCTCAGAAGATAGAATTAACATTGATAAGACATCCATAATAGAAATACTTGAGCCTATCAAAGATTTGCCACAACCGAAAATGGTTATTCGCGTGGGCCGCAAATCCAAGAATCCTAATAAACCACGTCCAATTAAGGTTGTTTTTGAAGATTCATCTATTTTTTTAAAAATATTAAAAAATTGCCATTTGGTAAAAGACGCAAAAATAAACATAAAAGCTGATAAAACATTTACCCAACTTAAATACATTAAAAGCGTACATGAAGAATTTAATAATAGAAAATCAAATGGTGAATCAGATATTTTTATAAAATATATTAATGACCGACCAACAATTTTAAATAATAAAAATCCAAAAAACTGAAAGATTTAATGGTTTATTATCAAAATGTTGGGGGATTAAACACTAAGTTGTATAATTTTAATCTGAATGTGCATTGTAATAATTTTGATATTATCTTGATAACAGAAACCAAGCTTTCAGAACAGATACATAATTCAGAAATTATTGTAAACAACTATAATATATTTAGAACTGATCGGTCATTATTATCTAGCAAAAAAAAATGGGGGTGGTGGAGTATTGATAGCAATAAAGAACAGTTACCATTCATCACTTGTTAATATTACCATTAAGACAGTAGAACAAGTATATGTAAAACTACAATTTCGACAACAAACATATATTATTGGTACCATTTATATTCCTCCAAATTCAACAGTCGACAAATATATTGACCATTGCCTTACTGTAGAACAAATAATAAAAAATAATCCTGAATCTAAGCTGTTAATATGTGGTGATTACAATCTACCCGAGGTTACATGGTCAAACGATGATATGGGTGCTCAAATTGAGTACACTAATAACGTTTCAGCAAATGCTATTTCCGAATTATTTGCTCTATATAACTGTTTTCAATAAAATTCCGTAACAAATACACGAGGAATGATTTTAGATTTGGTTTTCTCATCGGATTTAATAACAGTTTGCGCATCAGATGACCTTCTAGATAAAAATAGTATTCATCATAAAGCGCTTTCTTTCAAAATTAAAGAGTGCATAGTTCCAAAATCTCTAGAATGCAAAGAATATATTCCAGACTTTAAAAATGCTGATTATAACGCAATCAATTCTTATTTGGCAAATGTGATATGGAGTGATTTATTTAAAACGTGTGATAAAGAAGACTGTGATATTAATGTATGGTTCAATTATTTTATAATGTTGTTTATGATGCTATTTCTTTGTTTGTGCCAGTAAAATGTGTTTATCGAAGCAGTTATCCTGTCTGGTTTAATCCAACCCTAATTAAATTAATTAAAGAAAAAAAAATTGCTTATTGTGTTTATAAAGAATCAGGTCATTATGATGATTATTACAAGTTTACTACTTTAAGAACTAAATGTAAATTATTAAGTACATCATTATATGATGCATACATTTTGAAGATGGACACAAATATATCTACAAACCCAAAAGCTTTCTGGCAATTTATTAACGAAAAAAAAAAAAAAACAAATGGATTTCCAACTCAAATGAAATATTATGATACTATTAGCAACAGCTACTTCTCTACGGTTTATGTTAATAGTGATAATTGTGAAGTGTTGGATTTTAATTTGTCTACTTGTGTTTCCTCTGATAGTTTTAGGATCAATACAACTGATATTTTTGATAGTATTATGGAACTAGGTGACTCATGTGGTTATGGTCCAGATGGTATTCCTGAGGTATTGTTGAAAAAACGTGTCTGCTTGCTAACTACTCCAATTACAATGCTGTTTCAATCATCATTACATAGCGAGTCATTTCCTAAATACTGGAATCAGTCTTATGTCACTCCAATATTTAAATCTGGTGCAAGATCTAAAATAACTAACCATAGAGGGATTTGTAAGCAATCAGTAATCCCCAAATTATTAGATAAGATTGTTTCAAAGCAGATCAAATGGATTTCAAAAAATGCTTGTATTGAAGAGCAGCATGGATTTAGAGAAGGACGTTTTACTTCAACTAATCTATTGCTGTACCAAGATTGTATTTTAAGCTCGTTTGAAATTAATCAACAAGTAGATGCAGTCTATACGGATTTTGAAAAGCAAAATTGTTTTGTCTAAACCTATACTGGTGACATCTGGGGTACCACAGGGGTCGCATTGTGGGCCAATACTATTTAACTAGTTTATAAATGACTTACCATCAATATTTAAGTACTGTAATTCTTTATTGTTTGCAGATGACTTAAAACTATTTAAAAGAATAAAAAGTCTGAATGATTGCCATCAGATCCAATATGACGTAGATCAACTTTCGCAGTGGTGCGTGCGATAATAACCAATTACACTTAAACATTAATAAATGCAAATCAATTACGTTTTCTAGATGTAGAAACACAATTGCCCATGCATACACCATTAGTAACAGTGATTTAGATAACGTAAAAGAAATATGCGATCTAGGAGTCATAATGGATCATAAACTTACTTTCAATAGTCATATTCAAAATGCTTAAACAAGTCCAGAAAAATGTTAGGTTTTGTAAAAAGGTCATAAAAAGAGCTACAAACAGCAACAACAGTTTGTCTGTTTAAAACATTGGTTAGATCCATACTTGAATATGGGTCTATCACATGGAGTCCTTATTATAAAGAACAAATAAGAAACATTGAAAAAATTTAATTACATTTTTTCAAATACCTTAGATATAAAACCAATTATAAAATGACAGTAGAACACTTATCATTAAACTTTAATTTGATTTCGTTAAAAGATAGAAGAATTGTTAGTGATTTGTGTTTTACTCATAAACTAATTAATGGCTATATTGTTTGTTCAGAGCTGTTGCCTAAATTTAATTTTAATTTTAGTCAAGTAAAAATAAGTCGTAGCATTTCTCTTTTTAAAGAAAAGTTACATAAAACAAATTATGGCTATCAGAATCCTACATCAAGACTTATGAGAGAATGTAATTTATTAAATGATAATAGTCTTTTTGATCTTTTTACATTATCTGCAAATTCATTTAAAAACAAATGTAGACAAATTAATTTTAATATGTATTTTAATGTGTAATTTAGTTATAGTATAGTTTTGTATCATTGTTTATACATTTATACTTTTATTTTGTAATCAATTATTGTAAACCAAAAAATGTATTCCGTTAATAAACCATTATTATTATTATAAAATGTCAAAATCCGGCCAAAAAATATTAAAATATTTTTCAAAACTTTGGCCATAAACTGTTAAATGAAGCCATGAAATATTTAAATATCATCGGAAGTACTAAAATCCGGCCCAAACTATTAAAATGTGTATCATTTTATATATGAAAAGTCCGGATGTGGTCCGTTGTGAGTGTGAAACGTGTACACACATTTAGAGGTTGTACCATAAGAGTGTGTATATGTATGTTAGAAATAAAATTAAAAAACTTGTTTGAGAAACTGTATGCACATCAGCGTAACATTGAAATTTTCCTTAGCTGCAGTTTTTAGTTTGTTTGTTTGCATAGAAATAATCGTTGTTGAGTAAGTGATTCTTCAATGGATACTAAGAATTTATTCTTTGTCAATTCTGCGATTGCGGACAGGAAAAGATTTTGCTGCGTTTATATAAAATGTTGTTAATCTCTATTTAATTCAAGCGTTACTTTACTCAAAAATTAAATACTGTTAAATATTATAACTATTTTTTAGTTATTCAGAGATAAATTTAGAAGTGGTAAGTTGTAAGTTTTGTTTTAAATTAATTACAAAATGCGGCTAAAGAAGATTTGAGAATTTTGGCCAAAAACATTGATAATCAAAAATTAATCAAATTTGGATTCTCAAAATAACATCCAAAATCCAGCCTACGAAAAGTTTTAGAATCTGTCTAAAAGCTTAAAACTTAACTTGGTCACGCTTTAAGCTATTAAATACAAAATTAGGCATAATAAAATTAATATTCAACCAAAAATACTAAAATTCGATCTAAAGTTGCAGTATTTAAAAAAAAAAAATTATTAAAAAACGGATAAAACGTCAAAAATGTACAAAATTCGAAAAATAAAAACTAGGGCAGATTTTAATAATTAAGAAAAGTAATTAAATCTGGCCAAAAACTTTAATAATGACATAATCTCAAAAATGTGATCAGTAAAAACAAAACCCGGCTTAAAAATTATAATTATTATTAAAACCTAACCTAAGTATTAACATCCAAAAAAAGATTATAATATTGTTTTATAAAAATTGAAAAAATAAATACAGACATAATTTAAAAAATCTGGCCAATTTTGACAACAATAAAATAACTGAACTATTTAAATCCGCTTATAAAGTAATTAAATGCGGCCAAAAACTCTAATAGTCTGCTTTATATTAGTAAAGATGGCCATAATTTTAAAAATCCGGCCATAAAATACAAATTTCTGTCTAAAAAAATTAAAACCCGGTCATAATGTATTAAAATCCGGAAAAAACATAAAAATCTTCTTAAAATTAAAAATACAAAATCAGGCGTAAAAAATTACAATCCGACCATAAAGTAACTAATTTTGACCAAAACAATAGTGTCAGCTTAAAACTGATAAAATACAAACAAATTTTAAAAATTCGGCCATAAAATATTAAAATATTTTCAGAAAAAACTTAAATCTCGCCATAAATTGATAAGAAGTGTAAAATTCTTTTCGTAATATGTTAAAAATATCAAAACTCAGTAAAACAAAAACCATTCAAACAATGTTGACTAAATTTGCAAGATTTAAAATTAACATGCAAATATAGAAAAATATTAAAAGTTTTATTCTAACACTAAAATAGATTTTATAAGCATTAAAGTGCAAAAATCGGTAAAATTTTAACTTAATCCGTTGTAAAACTGAAATCAAACAGACAAATTTCTTGAAATTTGCTGTTTAGTAAGTCAATGTATTAAGAAATACAAAAACATTTAAAAACCATAATATTTAAAAAAAACGGCAAAATTTTGACGTTATCCGCTGTAAAACAAAATTAATCAAACAAATTTGTTTAAATTTGCTGGTTAATTAGTAAAAACGCAATTCTGAGAAGTTACAAACAATCAAAAATGTAAAAACCGCAAAAAAAAAGATTTTTCTTCAAATTTTTATTATTGAAAAAATCTGAAAAAAATTACATGATCAGGATTTATGTAGAGGAAGACATTTTCACTAGTTTGAGCAAAACAAACTTATTCCAAACACTTGACTCATACATGGCCATAAATATATTCTTAAATTCATCAGTCATAGATAACTAGTTTTAATACCTTGGAAGTATTTATCAAAAAATAATTTATCACCCGTTGATGCTTTACAAAACCAAAACAATCACTTAATCTTATCAGTTTAACCTAAGTACCATATGCTGTCTTTTCCTACATACTGATGACCTCTTTGATTGTAAAACACTAAAAGTTTTATAAAAAAAAACTTGTTATATTTGCATAAAATTACCTAATGACCTGTTTTTTTTGCACTAGTAATACACGTTTTTTCTTTCCTCACATCTGTTACACAATAAGAAGCTTGTAACTGTTTACCGGATTGCCTAGACAGTATCACCTCTACAGCTCATAGCTAAAACACACAAGTCAAAAGTTCCCAATTGTAATCTAATTCAATCCAGCATCACCATAACATTTCACGTAGATTGTATTTTAGACCACACCTCCAATCATTTTACAGAACAAATAAAAAAAAAAACAATAAAAACAAGTCTTAAACACCGACACGGCTGCAATCTTCATTTATTGCAGAAACTACAAAAGTTGGAATTTTAGGTCGCTAATTGACTCAAGATCTTGAGGTAATCACCTTGGCTTAAATCATACGAGTTGTCCAAAAAATGCTCTGATTATCAATTTTAGAAACCTTCTACAAAATAATGTTGGTATTTCAAAATCTTTAAGTTGCGCTTCCGCAATGACGGTGTGCGATAATAGTTTTACACAAACATGCAAGACCTACAGTTTATCGTGGAATTTACACTTTTAAATACTTTGATGGTTTGCCATTATTTTGCAAAGGAAACAACTTAGATATTGTTGCTGCTGAGTCAAACCCAGGTTGCCTGCTTAACAATCCTTGCACTAGATCATTGCGCACTAAAAAACATATCAAAATTACCAATGCTTTGATTTTTGGCAAATTCATCCATCAACTCTTTGTTAGAAGTAGCTTGATCAACATCAGCAGCCTCAACATTATTTTGATTAGTATTTTTTTTATCTATTATAGACTGCATTTTATCATCTTTTTGTATCTTATCAACCCCATCTTGCATACACATCTTTTATATTCTTTGCTTCTTTATTCAACAAAGCGTCTATGTCCGGAAGTATATCGGCCATATATTGCAAATACTCAATTTTATATTGTGAAATAACATATGAATTAAAAATTGATTGTTGACCATTAAGTGATTTGGTAACTAATTTAAACTTTTTTTTTTGTTATAGATAATTGCAGGTTGAAAACCTTCTACAACTTCAAGTTAACTATTTGTCTTCATGTTATAAGGTAAGATAAAATATTACTATATACTATAACATAATTTTTATAATTCTTTGTCGGTAAAATAATTGCATTTATTAGTTGAGTATATTCTATTGCACACATTAACCAAAATAACAATCAATTTTATAATCTTGGCATATTTAAATTGATTTTTAAATTTATCAATTACGTAGTTCATATTAAAAATAAGTCTCAACTTTGCAATTATAAGCCAATGAGCAGTGCAAAATTCATACAAGTAGAAATTAGAAACTGCGTGCACACTTTATTTTCTTGCGACTAAAATACTTATAACGTATACAGGGACGAAACTACATGTAAGCAATGGTCTGCAATGCGGAAGGGCCTACAAGTTTTGCTCCCCCCCCCCCCACCGACATTTTTTTCAAAACCTGTGGCTCCTCAAAAATCAAAGCCGTTTCTGAATAAATACTAGCTTTGTCTCTAATCGCATACATTACAAAATAAATTATTTATTAAATGTTATAACATAATACGACTGTTAATTAATATTAAAACAGCATATTTTTCGGATACAAAATAGACAATTTAAGATAACGAACAGAATATAGTTTAATTATACAGTATAAATTGTCTATGACTTCAAATTTTAATACTTATAAAGCCCAAAGACATGACATATCAATTTTCTGTTATTTTTATAAATTCAATTTTCATAAATACAAAAATTATCAAGTAAAAAGATTAACGTGAGACATGGTATGCATAATAAAACGAGTGAAATAGCTACAGAAATGACTGAATGAATGAGGTAAACAAAGTGTATTAAGTTTTATAAAAATAAATACTAACAAACAAAATTTTTTATAAATAAAAGTTTTTATATTTTAGACAATAATGGAGTCGACAACTGCAAGTACATTGTTACATAAAATAGCAAAATGGTTGAATTGTACATTTAAACATAAATCAATAACAGTTGAACTGTTAAAGGAATTTTGTAAAGATTTAAATAATCCAATTTTAACATCTTGCAATATTCAAACGTTTGAAGACGTTGTTGATTTAATAAATCAACATAATCGTTGGGATTTATTGCCATTCATCTTGGAACAAGATTCGGAATTCATTCAGAAGTTAGATAGTCATCAGAAATTAGAATTAGTTAAGCAGTTGAAGAAGAAATCTTTGTATGGTTTTGATATATTTTGTACAGTCATACGTTGGGGTGATGTTGAACTACTAAATATACTAATACAAGATGAGACCTTAAATAATTATAAGAATAATTTGGATGTTGCTAATCAGTTGGATAGATTGCTTTTGGATAGTTTAAATAAATTGATATTGAGAGGTTTGGTTATTGGTGATGAGATTAAGTATAGATGCGAAGAAATATTATGCGATATACGGTTTTTTGATAAAAAACCTACCAATAAAAGTAAAAACAAAAATCAAATCTCTAATGTTATCTCTAAAGAAAATCGAATAGATTTTATAATTGAATTAATTGATCAATGCAATGACAACGATTCCGTGATTTTGCTTACGATTAGAACTATTGCTGAAAATTTGTTTCTGCTTATGAAGATTGATAAACAACAATGGGAATTTTGAATCAAATGCAGTTTCTACTTGCACTTTATGTTAATCAATCAGAGAAACAATACAACCTAAGTTTGACTTTTAATGTGAAAAAAATTGTTGATTATTTTAAATTATTTAAGACAATTTTAATGAATATTAAAAGCAAAGAAAATGTTGAAAATAATATGAGTGCAGACGAAAGTAAACTATTAGACAATTTTTTCAAAGATGTCCAACTGAATAGAAGTTTATTTGCGTTAAGCAGAATTGCTCATTACATAGAATTTATTTATACAGATGAAAAAAAAAATGAAGAAGATACAACGATATTGCGTTATGCTATTGAAAGATGTTTACAAGTTACAGGAGAATATTTAAAAAGCAGCAATGTATCTCCAAATATTTCAACAGAAATTGAAAATGTTTTTGAAAATTCTGCACCAAAATTTTTAGAAACAATAAGAAACATCCGTGATGCTTTATCTCATGTTGAATATTTACAAAACCGGTTAAATATAAGTGATGAAGATTATTTCAATTTAAGAACAGAACTGAAAAGTGTTTACCCAAAGATATTAAATATAATTTATATGCAAAGATTTACTCAATTTAAAGAACAATGTGTACAGAATCACAATTACAATACCAGACATATATGTCTATATAGTAAAAAGAATATATTCCTCTATTCATGTTAGTTAGTTGAAAAAGTTTGCCATGCGGCATTTCGACAATAACCTCAAAAAGAATAAAACATGGATTCTACAATAAAGAAATGAATAATACCTGATGTCTCCAATTTCAATATACTGGCCGTATATATATATATAATATAAAACAAAATGATATAATTTAAAAAGGAATTCAATACTAGATTTATTGGTAAGATTAGTTTTGTAATTGTCCTTAATTTATTATTTATATATTTCAAAAAATGTTTTTAACGTGTAATTAGTATATTAAGCTGTAATTGTTATTGTAAGTGTGTTTCCATTATAGTTTCGACTGAAGAAGGAAAAATGTTTAAATTTCCGAAACGTCTCGATAATAAAAATTAAATAAATTTTAAATAATTGTCCGTTTATGCCATCCAATCCTATTACTGCATATACAAGGACGTCTAACTACTCATCAAATTATTAATTAATTTTTGTAAAAACATCAAAACATCAAATCAAGAAGATTTATTCAAATTATTGATGAACATAATCGATAACATTTATGATATAAATAGTATCGAAGGAACCTTTATTTCAAATACAGCAGAAACTACAAACAAATTAACAGAATTATTTGAAGTTTTGATTGAAAATAACGAATTTAATTTCTCTGATATCGAAAAGAATTTGAGCAAAATTGTTAAAATTGATTTTAAAGATAAATTTCAAACTGAAGTAGAGAAAATTATTAGAATAATTTGTAAAGAAAGTAAACTTGATGAAAATTTATTTGATAAATGCTTGAATTTGCAGGATTCTATAAATATTTTAATTGAAAGTATTGAGAAACAATCAGATGATATTGAAACAATATTTAATAAAATTAAGAATGAAACAAATATTTAGTTATTTTTAGAAAATGTAAATGAAAATAAATGGATCGAATTTAATAAAAAATTAAAAATGATAAATTTTAAGCACTTTTGTTTGAATATAAAAGAAAAACAAAACGATGTAGATAACGTAAAAAAACTTTTTAATGCATTTCTTAGTAAAATCTATAAAAAAATACATTTTTCAAAAACTACTATTTCTAATTTGATACAACCAGTTATTGATCATTTAAGACATTTGGTAGAATCATCACAAAAAGAAAAAATGCACAAAGCAGCTTTAGAAATGTGTGTTATGGATATATTGGAACTCTACAAGGGTATGCAGACTCATAATAATAATGGACCATTTGATGAAGTTTATGCATTGTTATTGGGCAAAGAATTGCTTAACAATTTAGCTCACCATAACATTTTATTTGATGGACTCCCAAATTACCATTCCGTCAAATTTACAGCCAAAATGTTAATGAATCCAGTTGCACCTTCTTGGAAAATTGGTCTAATTAAGGCTATTACTATTGAAGATTTGAAAAGAAATTATTTAGAATCAAAAGAAATAATTTTGAAACAATATCACCTTTGCAAAATTGCAGAAAAAGGTTCGTTAAAAGAATTCAAACAACACTTACAATCAGGTAATATAACATCACATCAAATTAGCGTAGCCAAATCTGCTGTAATTGGTGACAATTTAGAATTATTTCAATATCTTTTCAACACAACAAAAATAGATTTAAATCTTAAATCATTGGCTATTAAAAATAACAGTGTTAACATTTTACAATTCTTCACTAAACTGAATGGAATTGAAGGAAACGAGTTGCATCTTGCTGTACTTTATAATCAACTTGAAATTGCAAATAAACATTTAAAATTAATTAATTCTAAATCATTTGAAAATGGTTTATCCCCTTTGCATATTGCATGCTTTTTAGGGAGATATGAAATAGCTAAAGAATCCGGTGCTGATATTGAAGCACGAGATTCTAAATACAATGCTCCTATACATTTGGTAGCAATAATTGGTAACTTGAAAATATTCAACTTATTAATAGCAAACAATGCTGAAATTAGTACTTTTGGTTTTAAAGATAAAACCATATTACATTTAGCGGCAGGTAATGGATATGAAGACATAGTTAACACATTACTTTCACAACCTAAATCAATTGACATTAATAGTCAAGATAAGAATGGCCAAACTCCTTTACATCTGGCTGCCCGTTGTGGTTACAATAATTTAATAAAATTGTTGTTACAAAATAATGCAAAACTTAGTATAAAAGATGTTGAAGGTAATACTCCGGCACATCTAGCGGTTATTTATGATCAAAATAAATTTACATTAGAGCTATTGATAGAACCAAATCTCAAACTTGAAGGCAACAACAATGGAGATACTCTTTTACATTTAATAAAAGATTGTGAAGCAGCATTATTATTTCCAATTGAAGAGTATATAAATTTTAAAAATAAACATGGTCAGACACCGCTGCATTCTGCAGTAGTTAACAACAATGAAGGAATGGTAAAATTATTAATAGAAAATAAAGCAAGCAAATATACTTTAGATAATTTTGAACTTATGCCAATAAGTTACTCCAATAAAGATTCAAACATAGAAAGTTATTTTAAAAGTTTTTATAATGAAATAAATACAAATGAGGATTCAATATATGAAAGATAATTGAATAAACATAAGGGATATTTAATGAAGAATAAAATAACTTTAGAAAGAATTATAAATTCTCTACATTGCGATCAATATTTTCAAGACATTGAGAAGAGCATGTAAAAAATTAATATTTCCGTTTCACCATTAACAATCAACGAAATGTTAATTCGTGCAGCTTGTAATGGCGATATTGAACAAATGAAGAAATTGATTGACGACGGTGCAGATTTGCATACTACATTTGATGATCAACTTAATTTATTAGACGTTGCTGCCTTTAATAAAAACTTACAGTTATTTGAGAAAGATTGGATTGATAAATTGCCAGGAAATCTAGCTTTCATTATTTCAGCTTCCATTAACTACTTGAAAGGAATTCAATTATTGGTGAATAATGGTATTAATGTAAATGCATCTTATGGTGATAACAATTTTAATGCTTTGTTGTCTGCATCATCAAAAGGACATATAGAAATAGTGCTGGTTAGTAAGCTTCATTGATCAAATATATTAATAAATAAAAAATAAATTTTCTAAAATAATTATACAATTATGTCTATAAAATCTTTTGTTTGAACATATTTTTTTATAATAAATTGTTTCTAAAACTTTAATATTTAAAAGAATATACTTAAACTTAGACATGGGCAATTCCACGTCAAGTGAGCAGTGATTTCACGCGACCCTCTCCGATTTAGCTCAAATTTGGTACACTTATTTGAGTACCCAAAATATGACTTCATGCCAAATTTCAGATCTCTAGGTCACATAGTTCGCCTCGTAGAGCCAATTGAATTTTACGGCAATTTTTAAGTTCAACTTTTAACTTTATGTATCTTAATTGCATTTCAGCCTGGAAAAAATAGTCATAATCGATAGGAAATTTCTCAAGGAATTGAATGCAGCGGTCAGATATTTGTTATCTTGTCCCGCACTCACAGAAAACTCAAAAAAACAGTTTTTTTTCAAAAATTCATTTCTCAAAAGTTGCCACCGATTAAGACTCCAAATTTTAGAAAAAGGCAGCTAAAAGTATGTACTTTAAGATGCTTAAATAAAATTTTCCCACACTAGTGGTAGTTTTTGCTCTAGAGCCTCTTGAACGCACAAATCCATTTTTTAATCAAAATTTTTGATATTAGACTGGTTTTTACATTTTTTTTGTGGAATTTCTTTGTATGCACCATCAAAAAGTGATTTTAATACAAAAAAATATGCCATGAGAAATTTCAGACTTTAAGATTCAAAAGAACACGTGTCGCACTACCATTGAATTTATAAAATTAATATACTTAATAAGTATCATTAGCTTCCAGATTTGAGTCAGATGCATACTTTGGGTCCCCAAAAAAGCAAATGAGTACTTGCTAATTAGGTTCCACATGAAACTTTACACCAATATACTCTGTATATATATTTTTTAAATTATTATATTTAGTCGAAAATAAAGATCTCAAGCATACAAGTATTTAAATTACATTATTACCTTCCCAACATATAATATTTTTATTATATTTTAAATTTTGAACATAAAATTAGACTCGTAAACTAAAATGATTAGAATTTAATAAGGTTTAGGCCTATAATTTTTTTTTAATTTAAAAAACTTTTAAATTGACCTATTGTACATATTTTTTTAATTTTGTCAAAATTGTAACATTCTACTAATGTATTTTTAAGTAAGATTAAAAAATGCTTAAAGTTTTTCTTTAATAGCACACAATCAGTAGGAGCTACATTAAAACATGTTATTAGGTAAAAAATGCGCAATTAAATAGCCTTTAATTTCAAATTTAATTCTTTTTTAAATTTTTGACTTTTAACATAATTTTTAACAAAAACAACAAAAAAAAATTTAAAAATCTTTCTTTAATTTATGACATAAGAACGTCTAGAGATAGATCCAGATTTGCTGTTCAAAAAAGATATTCTATTGTTTTTTTTTTATTTAGACTTTTAAAAGAGATATTTCGAATATTGTATAAAAAAAAAACAAAAAAATTTTGACGTGCAGCTTCTAGGGTGAACATGTTTGCCTATAAGTTTATAATTAAAAAGTGTCTCAAATAAACCCCCCTATCCACCCTAAAACTTTGTTATCCCTATTCATTAACACCCTGTATATTAATTAATATGTGCTAAAATTTTGATTAAAAAATGGTTTTGTGCGTTTAAGAGACTCTAGAGCAAAACCACCACTAGTGTGGAAAATTTTTATTTAAGCATCTTAAAGTACATACTTTTGGCCGTCTTTGCGCAAAGTTTGGAGTCTTAATCGGTGGCAACTTTTGAGAAATGAATTTTTGAAAAAAAACTGTTTTTTTGAGTTTCCTGTGAGTGCGGGACAAGATAACAAAAATCTGACCGCTGCATTCGATTCCTTGAAAAATTTCCCATCGGTTATGACTATTTCAAAATTTTTCCAGGTTGAAATGCAATTAAAATACATAAAGTTAAAAGTTGAACTTAAAAATTGCCGTAAAATTTAGTTGGCTCTACAAAGCGAACTATGTGACCTACAGGTCTAAAATTTGGCATGAAATCATATTTTGGGTACTCAAATAAGTGTACAAAATTTGAGCTAAATCGGAGAGGGTCGCGTGAAATCGACTGCTCACTTGACGTGGAATTGCCCACATATAATTTTAAAAAATTAATTGCTGAAATAGTTTAGAAATTATTTTTCAAAACATTTGTTTTTGTATTTTAATTAAGTTTTCGCAGAAGTCATATTTATACAGATGCATATACATGTACTGGATGCAAAAATTAAAACTTTAGGTACATATACAGTAGTATGTTCTCCAACATTTCTCCAATTGAATGCATTGAGTTGGTCTCAAATTTATTAGAAAATATAAATATTAACACTTCCCTTAGCGACAAAATAATGTCTTGTTAAAAATTCTGCATTAAAAATAGTTACTTTCAATTCAATAGTTAGTTCTTCACAAATTACAGGTCTAGTTATGGGTTCACCTCTAAGTCCTTTGTTAGCAGAAATATTTATGGCTTCCTTGAAGAAGTTTTTTTTAAATTTAGACTTTGATAAGAAACATATCTTAGCTTGCTTTAAAAGTACTTCACGCAAATTAGACATTTTTCTAACTTGCATCAATAGTATTTACCCTAATATTAAGTTTACAGTAGAATTCAAAATTCAGAATAAAATTAACTTTTTAGACTTACCGATATGTCACGATAACAATAATTTTTCATTTGATATTTTTTGTAAACCAATCTACAGACTCAACCATTCCGTTTGACTCTGTCAACAACAGAAACAAAATTGCAGTCTACCATTAACATCAAATTCTCTGCAAACTGAGCTTAATAAAATTTTCAGGAAAAACAACAAAAAATGTTATTACTATAAAAGAGTATAACCTCACTATGCAGTTAATTTATCTTAAAATAAAAGTCATGAACCTATGAAATATATTTCAATAACTTATTTTGGTAACATCTCCAAGAAAATAAGAAATATTTTCAGTAAATTAATTATAAACTAGGTTATAAAACATTTTATTCAACGCTAAAGATCGTACAGATACAATTTTAACATCAGAAGTGTATGAGTTAAGTTGTCCCACATGAAATGCACGATACATAGAGCAAACAGAAAGAAACTTTAAAACTAGATTTAAAGAACATTACGGCTCCTTTAGACTACAGCATTTAGATAGTAATTTTGCAAATCATATTTTGAAAAATAATCAATTATTCCCAGATATCAATAAACTTAAAAATATTTACAACTGTTCTAAAGGCAGAAAATTAAATTTATTAGAAGCCCTCGAAATTACTAAATCAAAAAATAATCCTTTCAACAATTTGCCTAATGACCAAAACGACTTATATAAATCTTCTTTGTTTAAAATAATTTAATCCTCTCTCTTTTTGCGAAATGTTCTGTGTCATAATTATCTCTAAGAAAGTCCTTGTTTGTATCAGCGTTTGATGATGGCCTTGTAAAGGTTGAAACTAGTTACTGTTTTTTGAATATAATTGTGATTTAGTACATAGTTAATGTGTTTTATTTGTTTTATAATAAACTATCACGTAGTAACGGCCACCACCATTCAATTTTTAGGTTCACTTTTTAAACAGAAGATCTACATAACTTTTTTGTCTATTAAACTTCGTTTCCGAACTAAGAAAAAAAAAACAAATTTATTAACAAGTGTGCGTTGGTGCAAGCTTTTGATACTTGTCAAAATTGTTTTCTTTGGTTTGGTTAGTAAAAGTTGATAAAAATGCTGTTGAACAACGGAGAATACGTAAATATCATTTTTGTTTACAGATTCTGCATGACAATAGTATCAATTAAAACTTCCCGTCAGAAAGCTGGTCGCGTATTTCCGGACGCTTTTTGAAAAAAAAAAATTATTTAGATTTTTTGTTTAAAATTAAAAAAATTAAGTAAAGTTTTTTGCCTAAAGTTAGGAAACACTCTGTATAGTTATTATGTAATTTAACTTATTATAGCATGGTAAGATTCTTTTAAACTGAATTAAAACTAACGCAAATATTCTTGAAAGAAAGTTATAAAAGACTTATTCAATTGCAAAAGTTAAGTAAACTTAAATTTTTATTTATTTAATTTTGTGAATCAAACCCTGGGCTGCTAAGATAGTGCTTTTGCTCTGAAATATGTCATTCATAATAATATCATTAAGAGCATAAACGTCGACAATATAACGTCGTAGTAGAAGCTCAAAACTGTTTGAAAAACTTTCTATTGTAATTAATGTTATAAAAATGATTATAAAATAAAACTGATTGCATGTAAATACTTTACTCGGCTAGAAATCTATAGTAAAAATAAAAACGACGCTTATCAATATAGAATTAAACTGATATTTTTTTCTAACAATTATGTTCTGTTTAAGGAATTAATTAAAATGGGGGCCAATAATAACAGTTCATCTCATGAAAGGACTGCTCTTCATCACGCTGCATTTCAAGGACGTTTAGATGTGGTAAAATTGTTATCAGTAATTGAAAGCAACATTCATGCTGTTGATAGTAAACAATGGACTGCTCTCCATCATGCTGCATCTGAAGGTCATTTAAATGTGGTAAAACTGTTATTAGAAAATGAAAGCAACATTTATGCTGTTGATATCAATCAATGGACTGCTCTCCATTTTGCAGCATTTTATGGTCAATTAGATGTGGTAAAACTGTTATTAGAAAATAAAAGCAACATTCATGCTGTTAATATCAATCAATGGACTGCTCTCCACCTTGCTGCATCTGAAGGTCATTTAAATGTGGTAAAATTGTTATTAGAAAATGAATGCAACATTCATGCTGTTGATATTAATCAAGGGACTGCTCTCCATGCTGCTGCATCTGAAGGTCATTTAGATGTAGTAAAATTATTATTAGAAAATGAAAGCAATATTCATGCTGTTGATAATGATCAATGGACTGCTCTTCATCACGCTGCATCTGAACGTCATTTAGATGTGGTTAAATTGTTATTAGAAAAAGGAAGCAACATTTATGCTGTTGATAATGATCAATCGACTGCTCTCCATCAGGCTGCATCTGAAGGTCATTTAGATGTGGTAAAATTGTTAATAGAAAAAAAAGCAACATTCATGCTGTTAATATCGATCAATTGACTTCTCTTCTTTTTGCTGCATCTGAAGGTCATTTAGATGTGGTTAAATTGTTATTAGAAAAAGGAAGCAACATTCATGCTGTTGATAATAATCAACGGACTGCTCTCCATTACGCTGCATCTAAAGGTCATTTAGATGTAGTAAAATTATTATTAGAAAATGAAAGCAATATTCATGCTGTTGATAATGATCAATGGACTGCTCTCCACCTTGCCGCATCTGAAGGTCATTTAGATGTGGTAAAATTGTTAATAGAAAAAAAATAGCAACATTCATGCTGTTAATATCGATCAATTGACTTCTCTTCTTTTTGCTGCATCTGAAGGTCATTTAGATGTGGTTAAATTGTTATTAGAAAAAAGATGCAACATTCATGCTGTTGATAATGAACAATGGACTGCTCTTCATTACGCTGCGTCTAAAGGCTACACAACAATTGCAAATTTGTTATTAGAAAATGGAAGTGAAATCAATGCATTTAATATAGATAGTTGAACTCCGCTTCATGAAGCAGCATCAAACGGCCACGCAAACACCGTTTTATTATTGTTAGAAAAAGGAAGCAACGTTAATATTAAAAACAATAAAGATTTAACTCTTCTTGATTTAGCACTTAGCAACAACCATAAAGACACTGTTTCATTATTATTAGAAAAAAACATCAATAAAGCTAACGATATTGGATCAAATTTCCTTCATTTAGCTGCAACTAAAGGGAATTGTGACATTTTATTATTGTTATTAGAATTAGGTTGCAACATCAATTCAGTTAACAACTATGGAATGACTCCTTTACATACAGCTGCATTTCAAGGCCATTCAAAAACTGTTGTATTGTTAATAGAAAACGGAGCTGACATTGATGCAACTGATAATGATTTTTCATTTGAATCTAATAAAGAATCTATAGTAAATATTCTGGAAGATAATGGCGCTGATGTTAATGCAAAAGATATTAATGGAAAAACAGTTTTTCACAAAGCCGCTGATTTTGGTTCTAATAACATTATTAAAAGACTTTTAAGTTTAGAAACAAACATCAACACTGCAGATAATAATGGCAAAACTGCGCTCCATTTAGCTGCATCTAATGGTAACTTAACAACTGTATCTTTGCTGTTAGAGATGGGAGCTGATGTAAATGCAATTGATGATGATGAAATGAAAGCTATACACATGGCAGCCAAATGTAACAATGAAGATTTATTAAACTTGTTACTGGAAAATGGTACTGATTTAAATGTGGATAAATATGGAAACACATTACTTCATTTAGCTTCTTATTGCAATTCAGACAATATAATACCGAAACTACTTGAACTAGGCATGGACGTTAATATCACTAATCTAAGTGGCTGCAGTCCTCTTCATTACGCTGTTTTTAATGAAAATAAAGCGTTTTCTCTGTTTTTAGCTGAAGGAATTGGAATTAATAATTTGTTTGTTTACAAATACATTAATAATATCAACTCCCAAATGAACAATCATTACACCATAACTTTTTAAGAACTTTTATAAAAAGTTTTGCAGATAAGAGTAGATATTTGCATAAACATATATTACAACATCATATTATGGACAACACCACTGATTTATTTGATTGTCTTATAAAATTGGTTGTGGCTAATAAATGGAATGTTAATTTTACAGAAGAATGTAACTTAAATGTTGAAACAATTAACATAAAAAGTAAGTCAAGCCAAATTACTAAATTATTGATTGATCATGGAGCTGATGTAAATTTCGTAAATATAAATCAATCAAGCACTTTGCATTATGCTGTGATGATTGGACATCCTGATTCTGTTGAAACGTTATTGCTTCATGGAGCTGATACTAGTTTAATTGATGCTAATGGCTACACTGCAGCAAATTTGGCCGATATTATGTACCAAAATATTCAGAAATTGATTCAAATCAAGAAAATAAATGACCTTAATCAGCTAGCGGAGAATTATGTTATTATTTCCAAAATGTTGGAGAAATGTAAAACTGTCAATTTATGTAATTATTTATGTATATTAGTTTGATTTAAAATTATAAATATTATGTATAACTCTTCTGCCATTTTATTATTATTGTTATTATTATCATTATCAATAATATTATTATTATTATTATTAATAAACAATTAGTTTTATACAAATTACTTTTATTTTTTATAACCTATAGGAAAACAGTTGTGTAAATGCACATATGTAATCAACAAAATTGTCATTAAAAGTTCAACATAAAATATAAATCCGGTCCTGCTCCAAGTAGAAAATTGTACAATTTAATGTAAAAAAAAAACAGAAATTGACTAAAAAACAAATAAATAACAAAACATTTCATAATAAAAAAAAACTAGATTTTTTTCTCTTTAAAAAATTACTAAAAATACAATTTGTTTTTGTTGATATAAATATTTCAATAACTTAAAAAGTAGATCAAATATTCAATTTTCTAAATGTGACCTTTGACAACACAATCAAAAAATGGTAAGTAGACTTTGAATATTTAATTATTTATGTAATTTAATTGGATTCCACTGCTGCTTGTAGATTTCAAGATGATTTAGATATTAACTATTAAAAAAACAATCTTTTTCACTGCCTACAAAAATTATAATTGTTTGCATAAACAACTTACCAGACACATATTATATTCATCTCAACTTCAGCCAAGTTGCACTGTTTTTAATAAAATTATTAACATTTTTAATTTTAATTTACAATAATAAATTTGTATGGGAATTAGTTAATTGATAGTGTAACAATTTAAAGTAGAATCACTTAGCATGCATTATAAAAGATGTCTATAAGATATATTAAAGTCATGGATTTGTTTAAGAATTCAAAGTTTCTTAATTAAGAACTAAAAATAAAATTTCAAACTGCCGGATACATATTTGACGGGAGAATACTTCAAGAACGCCTTTAAATTCCAATGCTGATACAACAGGGTGATTATAAATGTTTGGGATTATGTAACTATCTAATGTACGTTTGTGCCGCTCTATTGAAAATGCGTAAATAAAGTTGCCTATCTTAGGATTCAATAATAGAAATATTTTCATATGTTTACATGTTTATAATTATCAGTTGTAAACAAAATAATAACACAGCAGAACACAATCCAGAATAGAATAAAGCCATTCCCTATTATCAAAGCGCTCATTCCTAAAGTAGAATTCAATAATAAAAATATTCTCTTAATTTGTATACAGGGTGGGCGAGAATGACTTTTAAATATTCGTGGGAAATTTTTTAGTGATTTTAGTGTCAACATGTTGCCCTTGAACAAAATAATCCCAAAAGTCACCAGAATAAACGTCAATTTTCATAGACGTTCGTAACTTTTTAAATTTATTAAAAATAATGTAAAAGTTAATTTACTATAATAAAATGTGAATTGTGATTGAACAGAAGTGTTAATTGAATATTTAAATTATAAAATAGTCATTGTTTAAGGTTATTGTTTATTAAAAATATGTTTAAGTCAATTTAATAATAAATTATAAATTGTAAAGTGCAGTGAACATTTGAAATAATGTGAATTATGTGTTATGCATACTATGAATTGGATATTTAAGTTATATGTAAAATAATGTTTATACAAGAGTAGAGTGATTTTATAGTCGCAGTGGAACTATCAATAAAAATGGCAACTGGTCGTACTCTCTTCGGTCTCCAGAATTTCTTATAAAAAGGTTGTGAATTACAAATTAAAAATTATGCACCTGTTAGAAGAAACCACCTGACAGGCTGTTCATTGTAATTGAAGAGGATGTTTACAATATAAATAATGATGAAATATTGAATAAGATTTTTTTACCAATAAAGCTTTGTGGTTGTTTTCAATCCCTATTAGTTACACGAAACAACTTTACACTCAATTGGTATTTGGGTTTTTAATTTTAAAGTACTTGTGACATATTTATTGATTGTTCAAACATTTGCTATATTTCATAATGGTAATTTTGTTAAATAAAACATAAAAACATTTTATTATTTATTTGTATATTATATGTATAATCATCGAAATTGTTGTTTTTTTTTTAATAAATTATGTATTTATTTAAATTGTTAGCGTTGTCACAAATAAAATTTTTGTTCTTGCGTAACACCATTATACATATAATTTAATAATTTAATTCATAATCTAGTACAATTACCTGATGTTATTATTCTTATTATGTTTATACTTAGAATTAAATTTTCAATAATGATTAACCCTATAAAAATATAAATTTGTTATTTATCATAATGGTTAAGTTGCCAATTAAAAAATAGAAACGTTTTATTTTAAGTGTATTAAATTAATCAAATATTATAGTTTTAAAATAATTCATCATTTTTTATTATGTACTTTGTATATATTTTAATTGTTTATAATAACATTAATTACCACAAGAACAAAATTTGTGTTACGCCTATGGTAATGGTCAAGGGTAGTCTAGGGATACGTTTTTTAATATTTACAATAAGTGTATATTTGGTTGCCTATATCGCTCACCCTGTACATTCTTATAACCTTGCTTGCTTGACATCGGTTAAAGTTAAACTGTTAAAACAAATAGTATAGTAGACAATTTTAAAAAGGCGGCATAGTTAAAGTGATTACATAATCCTATTCATTTATAAACTCCCTGTACCTACAGGCTACGTACGCATGTTGAGATTTAGCTGGGCGATGTTTGAGTGAGAGAGCAAATTCACAGACCGCTTCTTAAACAAATACGTACCCGTAGCTAAGTTCAGCCACGTTATTTATTACTATTTATTTGTGGTTAATATATTTTTTTGTTTAATACCAAAGCTTTATAGCTATAGTTTCTATTTTAATGTTAGGTTAAGTTTATTTTTAAGGTATTATCACCAACGTCTTTTACAACTGTGGATTAATTAAGTGTTGATACCATACCATACCACAACTTATAAGTTTAATTTAGATATTATAGACGTTTGGTTTATTGTAGAAATGTCAAACATAATGTTGCAATCTTGAAGAAATATTAGATAGTAATTTAAAATTACAAACAAAATAATAAATAATGTTGCAACATTGATGAAATGTCAAAAACAATGTTCCAACATTAAAGAAATGTCAAAAACAATGTTGCAACATTAAAGAAATGTTAAAAATAATGTTGCAACATTAAAGAAATAATAGAAAGCAATTCACAATTGAAGAAAAATCAATAAATAATGTTACAGCACTAAAAACGTTGCAACATCAATAAAATGTCAAAAACAATGTTGCATCATTAAAGAAATATCAAGAATAATGTTACAATTTTGAAAAAATATTAGAAAGTAAATAATATTAGTCAAAAACAATGTTTCGACATTAAAGAAATATCAAAAATATGATAGTGAATAGAAAAAGCAAAAATTAGAGCAACAAATTTTACTTTTTTCCTTATTTATTTTCTCTTGGACTGCTTGCTTTCAGTATACAACTGCTCGGTTTTTCTGGCCAAACTAGATTAGCCTGCGAGTGTAGTAAGGTTGCCTAGATCAGCTACTGGTGCGTCAAAATGATTTCTTCACTTAGCATAGAAACATGCAGCAATGACATTTTTTGTTTGTATCTTCCGGCTGTTAAGCTGGTTTGGTGATTTGGAGTTTGTAGTTAACTTGCAGTACGACTTGTTTGGTGAGTGTAAATCTTTGAGGACAAAGCGGATAAAATTTCGATGTCAATCAGTGCTCGTTGAATAACCTCTAGAATAGCACGACTATATTTGAGAGTTAGTGATCTTCTCTGCCTTGCCTGATATGTGTTCAAATTGGTAGACGCGTAGTGCTTAGACGTTGTCATACGCGTTGCGTTTCACAGCTTATGTAATTTCCTTCTTCGGTTGGGCTTTGCGTTCGGTAGTTTGCTATTGGTGTAATTATGCCAACTTAGCTTTTAACTCAGTGACCCCATCCATTTGTTAAATCTGATGATTCACCAAATTCATCAATAAATTTGCCATAACTTGTTCTTAAGCCATTTGTCGGTAGAGCGCTAGCTTTCAACAAAAGAATGTTGCCACCGTTTTTCGGCCGTCATAATGTTCAGTCCACAACTATTTATTGACTGAGATCGATGATATGGTCTTTTTAGTGTCTTCATAAATTGTGTTGAAATCTCCATCAGTTTCTTTTTGCTAGTTATTTGCTTTGTCTCGCAATGCCTGGCTTAGACAACGGTGATGGAGAACTATTAGTACTTCAAAAATTTTAAATTGTTATTCTAGGTTTTAAAATAGCAATTATCTCCCCCGAATAGTGCCGTATTGCAATAAATTTGCTTGAAACAGTATTCTGGTTTGCGCTATGACATTTTCTTAACTTTTTAGTTAAATAGAAAAAATAAATCATTCTTATAGTGTTATATATAAATATTATTAAATTTGCAAAGTTATCTCTCAATTATGTATTTAGAAATAGATGTTTTCTACCTAGAAACATTCAATTTAATTGACAAAATTAATATAGGCTAATTCATAATTATAGAAACTATGACGTCATGAAAACATTATTTTATGACATGACTAAAACTTTTTATAGTATTATAATATATATCTATAAATATTTTATTTATAAATATGTCTACAGACAAGGTACATTTATTTTCCGCTGTTATGTCGGCGTGTAAAAAATAAACCAATAATTTGATAAAGAGAAGTGGTAGACGGTAATCGAAATCGGCCGCAAGCTTTTAGTATAAACGTTTAAATTTAATTTAATATAAAATTATTGATTGTTGTCTTCTTGGCGCTTATAAGCAAAAATAAAGAGTGCACTATGAACGATTTGATCGGACTCTATCAGGATCATGCCAGACACAGACAATCATTTACTTAGTTTTTAAGTAAGATTAAACAACCAAAACATAAAAGATTTTTGAACAAAAAACCACCCATGTTGCAGTTAAAGGTTCATTTAATAACAATTTAAAATGTAAGGGAATTCTTATTTGTCAAAATGTAATTTGTAAAGCTTAACAACGAGTAAGTAGTATCCGAAACACTATTACGGTATTAAATTTAAAAATAGAGCGTTTTAAATTTGGCTTACTCTAATTTACTCTTTATTCTTTCGTCTGCCAACATCCATTATTCATTTAGTAACAATTGAAATAGTAAAAATAATATTAATATTTATTTTTAGTTCAAACATACATCAGATCATTTTTAAACTGTATAATTTTAAATAAAAACACATTATATTGTATAAAAGAGTATATCTGTCAACTCTACCAACAACTTTTATTTGTTATATCTCAAAAGTAATAAAGAATTGATTTTTTTTAGCACACAAAAAATTTAATTAAACAACTGTTTAACTGAGAAAACTACCAAAAAGTAGTTATACAAAGAATTTAGAATTTCTATAGACTTTACATTAAAGTATAATTAGTTTATGGAAATTTTAGTAATCATATAAGCAGAGGATAGATTTAAAATATTATTCGCCTTATCTCACTATGAGTGATTTTTTTAGCAAAATTTTGCTCGTATTCTACTAATCATCAATAAAATAGTTCATAAAATGAATTGTTTTCAAGATATACAGTTGTTTTTTTAACATTTAAATCGTTTAATCTTTATTCATTTTAGTTGAGATAAGAATATGTTACCAAAGTTTTGTCGTAAATAAATTCAATCCGCCTCTACACATTTATTTGTTTATACACAAGCTCAAATTAAAGATTAAAATGTTTGCCATTGTAGAAAATTCTGTTAACAATCAATCGCAATTGCATTTTGTATCATACGTAAAAACAAATTTCAGCACAATATCGATTGCGAGCAAATCAGTCCACTTCCTGTACAATTGCTTTCCACTTCCGGATGCACGGTTTGATAAACCAACAAAAATTACCCACTATCCAGCTAAAAATATTTTATTTACAGCAAATTGATTTATGTACATTTGTGAGTTTTTAAAGTGTAACTAAACCATTTGTCAAAATCTCGATTTTTAAGTTATTATAGCCACGTTGGAATTTACATTTCAGGTTTTCTTTTTAAAAAATCGTATTATCGTATAACCATTTTTATGTATGCAGATGATGTCTCTGTAATTGTAACTACTTACAATATAGCTGAACTGAATAGTAATGTGTATTGACAGAAACTCAAATATTAAAAATGTAAACAAAACATTCTACCACGATGTTATATAATTAATTGCAACCAAAACTAATAAACCCAAAATAGTTTCATAAAGTTTAGATATATTGAAATAATCAAATAAATAATGATAAAATTATTGGTAAATAAAAAAAGGCATTATTATACTATTATTTATTTTAATCTTGATAATATAAAAACTTATCGAGCATTTGTAAATAATGATCATATATTTGTATAAACTGCTTCTATGTTTAAAACAAAGATAATCTATTATCTATTACGTAACAACAATGTATGTACATAATCACAATAGGAGAAAATGTAACAATCTAAGATTACAGAAACTAAATACATATAAATTTTAAAATCATCCAATTGTTCAAGTAATTTGAATGTTTAACTTGTTAGATGATGAAATGAAAGCATGTCATTAAATATTATTAAAAATAGTTATTTACGTAAGTTAGCAATGCATTTCTTTGCAGTTTGGATGAGCAAGCAAATTTCACGTCTGATGCAGTAGTTTTGCAAAGAACATTCCGGATGTTATAATTTTATAAATAAATTGTGATGATATTAATGTCTATATTAAGTTTTCTTCATAATTATTTTTTAGTAATTACGAGCATAAAATAAGGGTCACTTTCGTAATTTGATTTTTTTTAGAAAGTTTTAGTTCTTTTCGTATTTTTTCGGTTGTAACAGTATACTAACTGTTTGCTTGAAAAAAAAATGTTGTTTAAAGTTTATTGAAAGTAATGAAAATGAACAATTTCAATTTGATATGCTAAGTAATAAAAATGAACAAGTTTACTTTCATATGCTTTGTTGAAACAAAAATAAGTTTAAGGACTTCAGTAGCTAGTGTTCCCTCCTCTGGCAGTGATAACAGATTGCAAACGACGAGGCATGCTCTGGATCAGATTTTGGATCACATTCTGCGGAAGATTGTTCCATTCCTGCACCAGTATGTTGCGAAGCTCTCTAGAATTTCTGGGAGCCGGCACATATCTCCGTAAACGTTTTCCCATATCATCTCAAACATGCTCAATTGGATTTAAAACTGGACTGCAAGTAAGCCAAACAAATCGCGTGATTTGACACTCGTCAAGATACGCAACTATCCGAGCAGCGTGAGGCCGTGCGTTATCATGCATAAATGTTGTGTCGTCACCAAGAATAACCATGAACGGTAAAACATGGTCTTCTAGAACCTCCGTCAAATAAACAAGCGCAGTCAACAACGTCCATTCTCGATAAAGACTAAATCCGTGCGAGTGTCAAAAGATATGCCTTCCCATGCCATAACTAATATTCCAACAAATGGAAGTCGCTCGACAATACATGCTTGAGCATATCGCTCGCCTTGTTGTTGCTTCACTTTTACACGTCTATCTGAGCCCGTATAACCGAACCGCGGAAAACAATACGCCATTGTCCAAGCCAAGTGTTCTTGTGCAAAATTCAACCTTGCGATCCGGTGATCACGAAAAAGCGGCAGTCTAGTAGCTCTAGTTCGAGAAGATAATCCAGCTAATGTTTACATTTCTCACTTCTTGCAGATGATTTTGAAGGAAAAAAAATCTAGAAACAAGAAAGCGGTCATCTCTACCGGTTGTAGTCTCTTCTTAACGCCGCCATACTCGTTGCACAATCGAGAGACTTACATCAAATTTTCTCGCAGTTTCGCGCTGACCGCGGCGGTCTTTTAAAGCCGCCACAATTCGTGCCGCAACAACAGGATTTATGCTCATTGCAAAACACTAACAATGACAACAATACGCAAACAATTTTCAACAGACAGATATCATCACAGAAACAGAAACTATGCTTGTTTTTTTCAACAAAAGCATATACAAGTAAACTTGATCATTTTCATTACTTTCAATAAACTTTGAACAACAAAAACTTTTTTTTTTAATTTAAGCTATCAGTTAGTGAACTGTTACAACCAAAAAAAAAACACTTGAAAAACTAAAAATGTATGTATGTGTAGAACCAACCTTTTAAAAATAATTGAAATAAGCTTCCAAATTGCAAAGATTTATTACCATCAACTATTCAACGTCCATATACTGCTTAAATCTCGTCTTTATTGTTATAGTTTTAACGAATATGGTTTTACTCGTTGAAACTCAAAGGTATTTAATTTTAGTATTTCTATCTTAAAAAATTATATTTTAACTCACTAAACTTGGAAACAGCTTAGATATACTTGGGAACAGTTTAGATGCAATTAAGAACACTTTGTAATAATTTAAATTAAATTAAAACAATCAATATTAATTGGATATGACTACAAATATTCTTTTGAAACAGACTAATTTAAACTAAAATAGCTCAATACACCCAGGGTCAGTTTAAAACATTTTAAGTACAGTTGGAAAAGCTTCTGGTACATTTTGTAACACTTTAAAGCAGTTTCTAAGTGTTTAAAAATAGCTTACTATACTTGGAAACATCTTAGATACTTGGAAACAGTTCAAGTGCAACTGAGAACACTTTAGCAGAACTTAAATTCAGATGCACTTTAAACTGCAACTCATATCTTATCAGAATATTAACCTCGGTGCTTAGCTGGGAGCTCACATCACATTAAAATTACAATATTAACCAAAAATACATCATAAGAAGCTTGAAACAGTAGCGTAGATTATAGGTAAGCAAGAGTCTGCAACAAGGCTCTTAAGCTCCCCGACATTTATTTCAAAATCTAACAAAAATAGTTTACAAAATTAAAAAAAAAAAGAAAAAATCCTCAATATTTTGCGGCAGAGCATAAATATCCAAGCTACGCTTCTGGGCTACACTACAAGTATTTTAATATCGTTCTCATTCATAACTTATTTTGTTGATATTTTACAAATTATATGTAAACTAAATACAGTAATTATTACTTACCTATAAGTTCTACCAATTTAACCTAAAAAAGGTGAAACAATTTAATACAATACACCTGAACGATCCAGCCTAACACAGTTGTACGTATTTTGTGTAATAAATAATCTAAAACATTTCATTAAACAATTATTAATTAATCGGATGCGTTCAGAACGACTCATCACACAACGTTTGCTGGCAGCGCTTGTCATTTCCTCATTTCCTTTATCATATATTTGGTTTTGTTTTTTTTTTTAATGTGTAATGACCGGATTTAGCTATTTTTGACTTTTTATGATAAAATTTTGCACTGTTGAACAGTTATATAATTACTAAACGTGGATAATATTTTTATACTTTTTAACCAAATTTTATTATTTTTGACATTCCATGAACAGAATTTTACGTTTTTCAACAGTTTATGGCAATTGTTTTCGGACAATATTTTGATGTTTTAAGTTATTTTTAACATTTTATTTTTAGTTTTTTCTGAAAATATTTTATGACCGGGTCTCATTTTTTTGGACATTTTATAAATAAAATTTTGCACTTTTCAACAGTTGATGACAGGATAAAAAATGACAAAATTGTGTACGCTTTTTCTTAATTCTAATTATGGCACACCTTAACAATTCATATTAAAAATGTCTTCAACCAATTATTCAATTTACACAAAACGCTTTGCAAGGACAGGCAAAAAAATTATCCATTTGCAATCATAGACTCCCTCCGGACGCACTTTTTCTTTTTCTTATCTTAAAAATCAATGTTCAAAACCTGATTACCGTCTTAACTATTGATACTATAATCAACTGAATACGACAATTTAGAGATAGGATTAACAGCTTTGCAGTAAGTTAGACACGTTGGTAGCCTGATTTTAATTTTTAAAGATAAGGTCTCACACTTTTAAAAACCTAATTTACATGCTGGATTTATAGCTTAGAGATCAAATTATTAATTTCGGGGTTAAATTTAATACTTTGAAGACCAGATTAACAGTTTGGCAGTTAATTTAACATTTTAAAGACTACATTTAAACTTTTAAACGCCGTATTTATTATTTGAATTCCGTATTTACACTTTTAAAAACCGTATTAACAGATATAAAAAATGAATTTATAATTTAAATGCCGGATTATCATTTTGACAATAAAATTTAACACTTTAAGACCGGATTCACAGTTTAAAAGGGGATTTATAATTTAGAGGCCCTGATTAACAGTTTGGCAGTAGACTAAATACATTGGTGGCCAAATTTTAATTTTTGATAGCCGTAACTACATTTTTAAAAACCCGATTTACAATTAGTTTGGTAGTAAAGTTTAACACGTTGGTTACCAAGTTTTCAGTTTGAAAAACCTGATTTATATTTTTAAACGAGAGATTTGAAAGCCAGATTTATAGTTTGGCAATAGAATTTAACTTATGTTAAGAACATTTTTAGTTATAAAAGTTGAATTTACAGTTTTAAAAGTCGGATTATAATTTAAAAACCAAATTAACACTTTGACAATCAAATTTAATACTTACAATGCCAGATTTACACTTTTAAAAGTACAATTGCTTTTTATTTGGGTCTTAAATTAATGTATTTTTTTATTTTATTAAATCCAAATATTGTTAGCTAAATTGCCAGATTTGAAAGCCAAATTTTTATTTTTTTCAGGTATAAGAGTCTATATTTTAATTCTTATAATTGCGTTACCTTTTAATATGTACCTATAAATTAATTACATAATGTATACTACTGAACCCGTTAATTTTAATTAATGGAGGCGCTGTAGATGCTGACAAGGCCTAGTATCTGGTCCACTCACACTGTCATATTAAATGTAATTATGGTTACATAAACACTAAATATGTATTATGTCCTGAATTAATAAATGCCACAGTTTGTTGAAATGCTCTGCCGGTTTTATAAGCCGGATTAACAGTATTGCAGTAAGTAACACGTTGGTGACCAAATTTACACATTTAAAAAACAAGTTTACAATTTTATAGATTGAATTTATAATTTGAAGGCCGGATTAACAGTTTGGTAGTAACATTTAATACTATAAAAGCCGGATTTACATTTTTAAAATGCAGTTTTAATTTTAAATGCCAAATTTATAATTTTGAAGCGGAGTTAACAGTTTGATAGTAGGATTTAACACGTTGATGCCGAATAGATGAAAAATCGGATTTTTAATTTGAAACCCCAGTAAAATTTAACATAGTAGCTACCGGATTTATTAGAAACTGGATTAACGGTTTTTAAAAGACAGGTTTACAGATTTAACGACCGGATTTATAATTTAGAAACTGGATTAACGGTTTTTAAAAGACAGGTTTACAGTTTTAACGACCGGATTTATAATTTAAAAATCGGATTTATAAATTGACAGTAAATTTTAACACGTTGGTTACCGGATTTTTAGTTTTAAGGACCAGATTGATAATTTGGAAGCCGGATTAACAATTTCACACTTTGAAATGCGAATTTACAGTTTTAGAAGTAGCCCTCTCTCCTTAGCTTTACCGTAATGTCAGGTTTTTATTGAATAAATTAAAAAAAAACTAAATTAAATATAACAAAATATACATTTTTGAAATCAGAAAAAAATAAGCTTTTCAATGAACTTATAGCCAACTAAGGTTGCCATTTAAAAAAAAAAATATTTACAGAATACATTTTTTTTTGTTCTAGAGTAAATAGACAAAAAGTTATTTAAGTTTGAAAAAAACAACCATTTTTAGTTATTTTTGGAATATTTATAGAAAGAAGACAAATTTAAAAATTGCTTTACGATTTTCTGGAAATTCTGCCCAACTTTGCTTATTTAACCAACTCTGTAACATTTAAAATAACAAAGTTACCCATAGAACACACGTAGATTATTGACACTCTGTATATATACATAAAAACTACAAGATTCTTTTCTGTTAAGTCATAAAATAGATATGTTAAAAAGTATTGGTTAGTATTGTCATTTTTAATTGTAAACAAAACTGGTTACTTTTTGTTTTCTTGCAAGTAACTTCAGAAAACGACTTAAATTGACAAATGTAAAGATAGCTTAACATAATAAACTTACTTGTTATTCGGCTACATTTCACCTGGTCCTAGTTATGTATATTTGGATTAAATAATGAGTGTATTCGTATGTTATATTCGGATTACTATGCACTTAAAGCAGCTTTGATCTACATATATTTTATAAGTAATACATTTATTAAAATAACCTAAAAAAGTTTATTGACAGTCAAGAAGCAAAATGACAGTCAATGAAGCAAACACCGAAAGAACAATGAAATTAGCTTTTCTTAAATACAACCCGAAAGAATACAACCAAGCATATGCACAAAATAAAAATACAGCAACAGCATACATTTAATTAGTATCTGTAATTATGATAGAATTTTATAAATATCAATACTAAATTTAAAATCATAGCTGCAATTAAACCGCTATTTGCACCTTAACAAACTTACAAGTTTTGACATTAGTGATTCATGCTATTTTTAAGGGCACTTTAAAAATGCAAGTGTTGATTATAATATGAATAGGTGGTTTGTTGTTATTTAGGTTATTTAGTAAGTCAATTCACAATTACAAATTATTTTGAAACTAAAAATAAGCAAATAAACAATTTAAATTAGTAACAAATGTCTAATAAAAAATAATTTACAAGTCAATATTAATTTCAAATATAACAAAATATAATACATTTGAAAGATTGGACATCGACTAACAACAATCAGATGAAATTTCAGAAAAAACTAAACATAACTGTTATATATAGATATAGTTTCTTTTTATATATAATATATTTTTATATATAAAAATAAGACATTAAACATAGAAAGTACAATGGATAAATAAATTTCAATTCAAATTCAAATTTACTCAACCATCTCACTTATAACATTTTACACAAACTACATTTAATATAGATTTCTCATGAAAATTAAACAATTTATATATAGATTTAAAAATCAAAATTACTATTCTACGTATTTAACAAAAATTTTGATATGACAAACAGCTATTAAATTTTATAAATTATACACAGGATTTAATAGGTTAAAAATATGCACATATTGCATCGTTCGGTTTAATATAAACGTTGGAATATGTGCATTGGAATATTATAAATATATGTATATGTTAAGATAATTTTTCAATCTACCAACTACATTAAAATAGAAAATAGAGATACATCAAAATAATTTAATATTTTGTGCACTTCCATTTTAATATATCGTTATATATTTTTTAACAACTTTATTATTTTTTTTTTGGTTATAATATATATCTTATATTTTTTCATTTTAAAGTAAAAGTAAATTAAACAATAAAAAATATGACTTTAGATTAAAATTAAAATATACTAAATACTATGTTTTTGTTGCCAGAACAAATCATTTTTTTTTTCTCTAAACTCTTTATTGTCAAAACTACGAACTATCTGGCAACCTGTTACGATTGAAGAGCCGAATTGATGTACTATTCAGTTCATGTCTTATGTTACTTAAATGGTAATAGAGTAAGAAAAAATTTGATGTTACAATTCGCATAAGATATGAATTAATTAATTTACCTACTTAATTGTAACATTTTGGCGTTGTTTAACATATGTATGCTGTTACAAGTCCTTTTGTGTGTATTATTAATATTTTTTTTAATCACAGATATTTTTTTATATATTTTTTTATATATTTTTATGCATTAGATGGCAATCGAACCACAAACACAATTTTTACTCAAATTATTAAGATTTTTTAATTCGTCGTATGTGTTTGATATTAATTAATTCAATCTATATAATTTGAGCATAACAATTCTCATTCATACATACAAGATAATAACCATTTCTATAATACATAATGTTTGACTGCGCGTTTTATTTTTTATAAATAATATTTTTAGTTAGATAGTTTCAACGCTTTTGGACTAGGGTATAATGTAATATGCTTTTGTTTTTTAGTTACAATTGCAGGTTATATTTTGTTATATATTTAGATCATTTGCTTCAGGTACAAGATGTTATCAATCTATATACAGTTTTTCTATTCGTATTTGTTTTTTAACTAATCAATCATCTTTATTTTTCACCGCATATTCTCCTCATTACAGCCATTTATTTTCTACATACATATTGTCATATTACTTTTTGATATTTTTTAAATATTGCAACATTGTTTTTGACATTTCAATAATATTGCAACATTTGTGTTGTAACATTAATTATTTATCAACTTTTTTGTTAAATTGTAATATTACTCTTTGATATATCTTAATTAGGCGATCCTCCCTCCAATTATAGCATCGTACCCTCGCACATCAAACAGCGCTCCGACCCTGAAACACTTACATTTGTTGTAAGCTCGGACTATTGCTCACATTTTAGATGTACAAAAGAGCCTCAGTAACTTTTGCACAGTGAAGCGATGCGGTCAATGCGGTTTATTTCTGAATAGTGTTAAGTTAATTAATATTCAACGTTTAAGCACGGGGTGGTGGTTGGGAGGATTAGCGTGCGTTGCGTTAGTTATATAAAAAAAATAATTTATAAATGTTTTACACGAGTAACATTAAAAAATGCTCCGCATTAATATAAATGTCATAAATGTTATAAAGCTGTCTAGAATATTTCTCAAACTTGCTGTCAAAAACAACATTCTTAAAATGTGTTTGTTATTGAGAATGTTTTATAATTCTAAAAACAAACATATTCTACAAACAAATAAATATAATTAACAAATGTCAGAAAAGTTCTAAAGTTGTCAAAAATCTTTAATAATTATCAAAAATGTTCTTCAAGTCTGTAGTATTGTTTAAAAATTGTCAAAAATGTTTCCTCAAGTCTGTTGATATTTTAAAAATGTTACTAAATTGACAAAAACGGTTCAAAAATGTTTTTGACAGTCTGTTGATATGTTTTAAACATGTCGAAAGTGTTCTAAAGTTGTTAAAAACGTTATTGAATTATCAACAAAAAAAAATGAAAATATTTTAAACTGTCAAAAATGTTCTAAAATTGTCAAAAACTGTCAAAAAAGTTAAATATTGTCTAAAATGTTTTCAAAGTTTATAAAATGTTCCTTAAATCTCTTGATATATTATAAAAATGTCAAAAATTTACAGAAACGTTATTATATTGCCAATTTTTTTTCAAAAATTTCAAAAACTTTCTAAAATGTGTAGTTTTTGTTTTGTTTTTTTTTTTGGTAGGAAAACAAGGTAATGTAACATGCGAATTATTATTATTAATATTTATATGTTGAGGATAAATGGTATGCAACTCTTTACAAATGATAGGAAAGAGAATAGCATACATTTATCCTTCATTTTGTGGTATAAATTGTATATTTGCAAAAAGAAATATAATTCTGCGGTAATCCGCGGGGAGTAGCCAGTTCCATTTTGGAAGTGTATGAGACCGGTCGCGGAAACTGTATATATTTACTGTATTGTGTTAAACGTACGTGGAGCATAACTTTGCTACTAATAAGGAATATTAAACTTAACAATAACGGCTATTAAATAAATAGTGTTATATTCGATCGGATATTTTACTGGTGTCCTATGTAAGTACCTCGCAAAGAGCCACAATCTTATCAGTTTAACCTTTGGCTGTTTTGATCGTTGGAACAATATAAATTGCATTTATTTAGTTTTTTTATGCCTACGAGTATAAATGAAATAATTTCTATTTATTTGTTTTATTAACAGATACATATATTAATACAAATGTTAAGAATTAGATATATTTAATTATAAATTGTGTAAATTCAAACAATAAATAAAAATAGAAGCTAATATTTGCTTCAGATAAACAATAAAATATAAAAATTATACTAAAATTTATTTATTGACATAAAATATGAAATTGAATGGAATTTTTATTTAATTTAACTATTTTGTACATTCAACCTTTGTTTACGCAGACATGTATAATAAATTTTCAAATCTCAAAACTCGCACATCATGAATAAATATGCACAAATTTGTTAAAAAAATATTTTAGCAATGAAATTTTTATATAAATTATTCATATACAATGACCTTTTTTGTTTGTGCAGACATGTGAAATAAATGTTAAAATTTGAGAATGAATGAATCTTGTTTACATTCATCAATTTAATACTCTAATGATTAATAAATTAAGAAACATAAAAATAACATGTTTAAATTGTAAAAAGTACGTAAACATGAATCAATACACTTTATTTCTTACGTTTCTTTTAACTAGAATAACACATGATTTGCAAATTTTGTTACGATGTCATTAAACTTTTACTACATAATCAAATTTAAATATTTTATTAAGATCAATACCAAGATCATAATAAAATATTTAAATTAATCACATTTAAATTTAAACTTATTATACATATGTAGTATTTCTTGTTGATTGCTGTGGTTTTGTGTTATTTAATTAAAACACTTACTACTTTAATACTTTAATATTATTTATTAATAATTAATTCTTCACTTGAGCCTTGCGGCCCAAGCTCAGAGCTACCGCTCTTTTCAATACTTAAAATATAACTAACTGAAAACTATTCCTCTTGCATATTTATATTGGTAGATAGGGATGAAGATGAAACCGACCGTTGACCATAAACAGATGGTTTATAATCTTTATGGGTAAAAACCCAAACAGTCATAAAATCGGGTTGGGACACAACACATAATATTGTTGCTCTCTGGTATGAGAATAAGTCCACACTTATTGGGAAAATGTGTAGGATCTATATTAACAAAAGTCCCTAAAAACAGTCGTTAACCGTGTTTTCCATGAGTTTTCTGTAATTTTTTTTTGGTCTAAAAATCAGCATTTTTTGAAAATTTTAATCCAAAATTGCTTTTTTTTGTTTAAATGTTAGTCAAAAATAGTATCTTCTAATGTATTTTCTTTTTTTGCAAAAATTACATTTTTTTTATTACTTTTTGGTTTAAAAAGCATTTTCTATTAAATATTTTGTCAAAAACAGCATTTTTAACACTTTTTAGTCTAAAATTGTTCTTTGTTTAATTTTTAAACTGAAACAGTTTTTTTATGAGTTTTCTGTAACTCTGTTACACAAAATCACAATTATTATTACTTTTTGGTCGAATAAATTATCACTTTCTAGCCTAAGATGAAAGTTGTACTCAAAAACAGCATTGTATGAAAACATTTTAGTACAAAATTGCTTGCTTTGTTTAATTTTTAGTTCAAAACATTATTTCTGATAAGCTTTTTGTAACTTTCTAGCACAAAATCACATTATTTTATTAATTTTTGGTCTAGAAAGCATGTTTTGTTAAGTTTTTAGTCAAAAACCACGTTTTCTAAACACTCTAGTCTAAAATTGCTTCTTTTGTTTAATTTTGAGTATAAAACAATAGTTTCTAATGAATTTTTTGTACCTTTCTTGTATGAATCACATTTTTTTAATTATTTTTTGGTCTAGAAAGCATTTTTTATTAAATTTGTAGTCAAAAACAACGTTTTCTAAAAATTTTATCCAAAATTCTCCTTTTGTTAATTTTTTATTTTAAAACAGTATTTTTTGTTGAGTTTTCTTTAATTTTCATGCACAAAATCACATTAATATTTAACATGTTCTATGAGGTTTTTAGTCAAAAATATTATTTTCTGGAAGTTTTTTTTTTAAGAGTTACGTCTAACGTCTTTGCACTGCAATTTGATTGTTACTCTTTTGGTAGATTCATTACCATAGTTATCAAAACTAAACTTAACTTCTTTTTCTTCTTTTTGTTTACATTTAAGAACTAAGTCTTGTTATTTGCCTTTTAGCCTTCTATTGATGCTGACGACTAGCTCTCCATCCATCTTTTAGGAAGTCCTTAAAGGTTTTCAACTTTGGGATCTTTAGTCTTTAACTCATTTGGAAAATCTGTTGTAGTTTGTTTTATTCATTGCCATCTTTGTGATTTGACCAATCTAACTATTTTTTTAGTATCTGGCTTTTTGGATAGCGCTGCTTCTAATTTTATCACGTAGTTTAATGCTTTTACTGTTCTAAGATTTTTTTATTTTTGTGCTCCTCATTAGTTTTTTAATTTTAAATGTTTCTGCGTTGGTTTTAGGTTAGCATCGGCCACAATCAAGTTTAATAGATTTTAACTTTGCCTTGTTATCTTCTATACTCATACATCAATTGGAATACAGATTACCAAATGTGCTTCTAATGTTTGACTACGAAACATTAAACGAGAAACTAACAACAAAGTCTAACCCCTATTGAGCCAGAGAGCTATCTACGACAAAACAAGTCTAAAACAGCAGAAATAATATTTTGATAAAGCGACTATTTATGACACAGGAACAATAACTTGGTCATAGATACAAATTTAATTTTTTTTTGTAAAAAATCTTAACAATCAATAATCAATTCAAATACGTTTTGGCTGCTCTATTCATTTGGCCGCCGTGTGCACTGCACACACCCGCACAATATGCTGCTACATCCTTGTATGGACAGGAATATCAATGAATGTCTGCAGCGGTATATTGAGAAGATTTTGGAAAATTACGTAGTCCCATTTGCTTTACTTATCGGCGATCGCTTTATTCTGATGCAGGATAACGCAAAACCGCATTCTGCAAGGTGCGTCTCAGAATACTTGGTTGCAGTTGGAATAAGAAAATTTATCTGGTCTTCATGTACCCTAGATGGAAATTCTATAAAACATGCAGTTGCACCAATCGCAATAAACGAGCTTTGTGTGCTTCAGGAAGAATGGCAGAATATTCCACAAATTGATATTCGTGAGCTTATTAGTAGTAGTAGTAGTAGAATTTATTGATAAACATGACGTTGTACAATATAAATTTTAAAACTAACTTAAAATAATTATTTGCAATATAAAGAAATACAATAAAATAGAATACAATAAAATACAGCGCATTGCAAAACAATACAATACAACATACATCATACATATAAATATAAAATATAAAGCTAATATAAAAATTATTAATGATTTAAAAATTCATCTAAACTATAAAATAATTTATTTTGTAAATAATGTTTGGCACTTGTTCTAAATTTACGGTAAGTTTTTTCAGACTTTATATTTACAGGTAAAGCATTAAACATTTTTTTTCCGTTGTAAATAAGGGAATTCTTGCAAAGAGTAGTGTGAGGGATGGGAAGTTGAAAATTAAGGTCATTTGATCTAGTCACGAGAACATCTGAAGAACTACATTTAAAGTTTTTCTTTATGAGGCAAACAGTTTCTAAGATAATTAAAGAAGGCAACGTTAATATTTTATGCTCTTTAAAAAGTGGTCTACAAGATATTAAATTACTTTTTATAGAACACAAGATTCTTAATGATCTTTTTTGTAAAATAAAAATTTGATTAATCTGTTCTTTTGACGAGCAACCCCAGAATGCAGCACCATATCGTAAGTACGCTTCAATAAGAGAAAAATACACTTGTTTAGCCACATCGTAACCTAATTGTTTAATGGTTCTTTTAATAGCGTAACAACCAGCTGATAATTTTGCAGATACATAGTCTATCTGATCGCACCACCTTAGCTTATAATCTAATTTTAAACCAAGAAAGACAACCTGATTGGATTGAGGAATTTCATTATCTCCTATATTTAAAGGAGGCAAATCACTACTAAAAAATTAAATAAACTGTGATTTTTTGGCGTTGAAGCTTAGCAAGTTAGCTGTACACCAATTACTTACAGATAATAAATCTTGTTTAATAGTAGACGTTAAGCTAGCAATATTTTTACTAGACCATAAAATGTTAGTATCATCCGCAAAAACAGTAAATTTTCCAGATATTTTAATGTTTAATAAGTTGTTGATATACAGAAGAAACAAGATAGGAGCTAAAATAGTTCCTTGTGGAACGCCCCTAGAAATGTTTAAATTGCTGGATGAAGAAGATTTTAATTTGACAAACTGGCTTCTATTTGAAAGGTAGTCTCTAAACCATAAAAGACAAGAGCTTCTACAACCATAATGTTCAAGTTTTTGTAACAGTATTTTGTGATCCACGCAATCAAATGCTTTTGCCAAATCACAAAACACTGCCACAGCAACATTGCCATTGTTATGTTCCTCATAAACGTGATTAAGAAAATTAAGTATTGCGTCAGAGGTATTTTTATTTTTAATAAATCCAAATTAATTACCAGAAATAACGCAGTGTTTTTCAAAAAATGACGATAATCTGACTTTAATTATTTTTTCAATTATTTTACTAAAACAAGAAGTTAATGCAATTGGTCTGTAATGGCAACAAACATCTTTGTCACCTTTTTTATATATTGGAATAATACAAGCTATTTTTAATTTGGATGGAAAAAAACCTTCTTCAAAAGAAGTATTTATTAGATTAGCAAATAAGCTAAGAACATTTTCTGGTAGATCTTTTATCAAAAATATAGAAAAACCATCAAAATCTTTTGACTTTTTGTTTTTAAACGAGTTACAAATTGATCTGATTTCATATGAATCAGTAGGAGTTAAAAATAGCGAATCTACTATTGCCGTTGTACTTTGCTTTAATAATAAAATGGGATCCGTAGTTGGTTCCAGAGATAGAACAATTTCATCTGTGGCAGATGTAAAATATTTGTTAAATTCATCAGGAAATATAGTTGCTTCTATAATTGAATGTTTCCTATTATTTAATTCGTTAATTATTTGCCATGTCTCTTTGGCTTGATTATTAGAATTTTCTATACGAGTTCTATAAAAAATAGATTTAGCTAACTTAATTACATTTCTATAAATTCTGCGATACTTATAAAAATAAATTAGAAATGATGTTGAAGTAGTAAACTTCTTTGCTAAATTTAAAAATCAAATATTTTTAGCTGAAACTCTGATGCCAGTAGTTGTCCAAAATTTGGAAACATTTGCCTTTTGTTTGATTCTTTTTAAAGGAATAGTCTCATTAAAAATTTGCTGAATATTAACAAAAAATTGATTAAACCTCTCAGTACTTGATCTAACTTGATTATCATCCCAATTAAAGCAGTTGCAAGCAATATAAAATTTACTAATATTACTTTTTGAAAACATACGAGTACAATACATTTTAGAACTTTCATGAATTGGTTTAGATATAGTTAAAATACAAGAAATGGCTTCATGATCTGAAAGTCCGGCATGCATTACATTAGTTTTGATTAAGTGCTCTTCAATGTTTGAACATAAATAGTCTATTAAAGTAGCCGACATTGCAGTAATACGAGTGAAAGAGTCAACATGTAGTTTCAAATTGTAGCTATTTAATAAATCAATCATTCGTTTAGTATTTCTGCATTTAACATAGTAATCAACATTGAAATCCCCTCCTAATAAAATTTCAGAACCTAAAGGAAAGCGATCAAATAAACTTATAAAACTGTTAAAGAAAATATCAAGATTACCTTTTGTAGATCTATAAATACAAACTATATATAAATTAAGAGATTTAGAAAAAACAATTACAAATTCAAAGTGTACCTCTGTAATAAAGTTGTCAACATCATTAATTGGTACAAACAAGTTAGGTAGTTTAGACAATATTATAACTCCACCATGCAAAATTTTGGAACGGGAAAATTTAGATATATTTTCGTAGTTTTTGATTTTGATTTCTTCATATTGTTTTAACCAAATCTCAGTAAGAAGTAAGATATCAGGAAAATTCAAATGTTCTAATAATAAGTACAAATTGTCAACTTTATTGCGAAGTGACTGTATATTTAAAACGAGTGCCGTTAGTTTGTTACATCTAAAAAATTGTCAGAACTATCGCTATCATCACTATTACTATTGCTATGATTATCAGAATCGTTAGAACAATGCAAATTAATTGGAGTAATTGGAATTATGATTTTATCTGTCGGTGGATTCATACAGATATGACTCCCTTCCCCATAGTTGCTAGTTGATGTTGATTGACTAATTAAAATTTTAGATAAATTACCATCAAAAATTGGTGGTACAGTTGTTAAAGGTAAATTAAAATTTAAATTTTTAATCGAGTTGATAAAAAGAGACAACAGTTTCAATTTTCCTAATTTAGATAACCATAGACCACTTTGTGTAAAATGGCGAACACTATTTAAAATAACATTTGAGTTGATGTATGAGATATGATCAAATTTTTTTTGTAAATTAATTAAAATCTTATTATTATTAAAGATAACATTATTATACAAATCATAATTTTTAATATAAGTTCCCCCTATTAAGGTTATATTTGTGTGAGAAGTTTTAGCAAAATGATTAGGTAAAACAAATTTATCAAAAACATTATTATTAAGGGCTTCATGACAACCTCCAAAAATTATTATATTATCTGCTTTTGAGCACAATTTAGCGACATTATTAATATTCGAAATAATATTATCGTACGATGCAAAAGGCTTAAATAAACATTGGGTCGAATAGCTTGAAAACATTTTTTAATAAATAAGTGCAGTCTTTTCCGTTGTTATCGGCTAAAGTTATTAACTTTGATTTATCACAAGAATTGTTAAGAACAATTTTAGAGTCATTTATTGACTTTATATCAAAATTAATTATATTATTAACTTTTTCTATGCAAGTATTAGTTACGATTTGTGGAATAGAAAAATTATTCAATTTATTGTCTATGATTATTGTTTCATTATCATTTGCTGGTGTATTAGAATGTTTAATTGTTGAAATATTAGACATTTTATAGTTGTCAAAATCCGACTGTAAATTAATTATACCATATGCAGGCAATAGTTAGGGCTCGAGGACGCAATACAAAGTATTGAAATCTTATTCAACTGAAATTTTCATTATAAATCTCTAATTAATAAAATAATTTTGCAGAAATGCATTTTTTTGTGTATACGTACATTATTGTTTTCACTTATTAATGTTCATTAAATAAACTGATAAAAATGTTGTTTTTTTTTCTACATCTTTGATTGTAAAACACTAAAAGTTTTATAAAAAAAACTTCTTTGGTTTTTTGCAAGAAACTTGTTAATGTGTCTATTGTCTGTTGGTACCAAAGGCTATTTTTTTGGTTAGTTCAGATTTTGGTTGTGATATGTAAGAGAAATAAACTGTAAATATCAGTTTCTTTGAGTTCCAAATAAAACTCATAAAATGGCGCCCAATTTATAAAAAAAATTAAAAATTTAAAACACTTTAATTGTTTGCAGATTTGTGTATTTCCTGTAGATAAAAATTATCTTTTAAATCAGAGCCAAATTGCTCTTAATCTATTTATTATCTAATTGGAAACAGCTTCTGCAGCAAACTATTGCGCTCATTTTTATTACTTGAATAACATACATCACCTTATTGAACGCAGAAGTATATAGTATTAGATTTATTGGCCATTATAAAGTGTGTTTATCTTATAAAAATAAAAAAGTATCTACGCGATTGTAAATATAATTTTTGAACGCACTCTACAAATAGTAATTGTGAACACGCTCTAAATTTGTGTATTCAAGGGCGCGTTCAGAAATAAAATTAAATATGATTTAAGATTGTTTTTGGCTGTTACTTTTTGCGCATTGTGTGCACTCAAATAATGTATGAACTTTTAAGTTAAACCTATTGTTAAATGTTACAAATAAATAGAAATAATATTCATTAATTTAATTAAAAACAATTTATTGAGGTTAACACTCGAGACATTGAAATAAGATTTCTAAAGTGCGTTTAGAACTAAGATTCTTGGAGTGCGTTCAGAAATAAAAATTGTAAAGTGTGTTCAGAATTAAGATCTCAAAAGTTAATATAATTTTTTTTAAATTTTATAATAATTTATGCATAGTAGAATTATTTGTATCCAATTCTATTGATGTAATTTCAAAAGCTGTTTCTTGTCGACGATGTGCGTAACTAAAATATAGGTGGCATCAAAGTAAGTGTATAGAAATCATTTACATAATGCTTTAATTATATTCTATAGTTAAATTTACAATAAATCATAATAATGTTGTTATAAAACTAGTTAACAATATTTTTCTTTATTGCTATTATTATTTTTTTTTTATATATTATTAACATGCACACTCTGGCTAACCAAACTGTAGCGTAGACTTATAAATTATTGTAATTGGTGCTTACAGTACACAGTAACCACAGAGCAAACAGTCGAAAGGCGCAATTACAACAACAGTTTTTTGTTGCGCCGCCAGGACACTTTAGGTTAGTCTAGATACAGTCACTGGAATTATTTATACATTACGAACTAAACAACCATTAAACAAAAAAAAATTTGTTTTTTATAACATTAATCCATGTGTCATGTAATAGTTTTGAATAAAAATTTAATATTGATTTGGTACGTATAGAATTACACAACCAAATTTTGTATAATTTGCACGAAAAATGTCGTGTATAAGAAAATAGCTACACAAATAACACATTACGCAAAGAAGTAAACAAAGTATATTAAGTTACATTTATTAATAAAAGTTTTTATGTTTTAGACAATGATGGAGTCTACATCTGAAGCAGCAAGCACATTGTTACATGAATTAGCAAAATGGTTGAATCGTACATTTAAGCATAAATCAATAACAGTTGAACTGTTGGAGGAATTTTGTGAAGATTTAAATAATCCAATTTTAACATCTTGCTATATTGAAACGTTTAAAGATGTTGTTAATTTAATAAATCAACATAATCGTTGGGATTTATTGCCATTTATCTTGGAACAAAATTTGGAATTCATTCAGGATTTAGAAAGTCAGCAAAAATTGGAATTAGTTAAGCAGTTGAAGAAGAAATCTTTGTATGGTTTTGATATATTTTATACTGTCGTACGTTGGGGTAATGTTGAACTACTAAATATACTAATACAAGATGAGACATTAGATAATTATGAAAATGATTTGGATATTGCTAATCAGTTGGATAGATTGCTGTCGGATAGTTTAAATAAATTAATATTAAGAGGTTTGGTTATTGGTAATGATATTAAGCATAGATGCGAAGAAATATTATGCGATATACGGTTTTTTGATAAAAAACCTACCAATATAAATAAAAATCAAATCACCAATGTTATCATTAAAGAAAATCGAATTGATTTTATAATTGAATTAATTGATCAATGCGATGATAACAACGATTCCGTGTTTTTGCTTACAATTAGAACTATTGCTGAACATTTGTTTCTGCTTATGAAGATTGATAAACAACAATGGGACATTTTAAATAAAATGCAGTTTCTACTTGCACTTTATGTTAATAAATCAGAGAAACGATACAACTTAAGTTTGACTTTTAATGTGAAAAAGATTGTTGATTATTTAAAATTATTTAAGACAATTTTAATGAATATTAAAAGCAAAGAAAATGTTGAGATCAACATGAGTGTGGACAAAAGAAAACTATTAAAAACATTTTCTGATGAGGTTCAATTAAATAGAAGTTTATTTGCGTTAAGCAGAATTGCTCATTTCATGGAAATTATTTGTACTTCAGATGAAAAAGAAAATAAAGAAGATACAACGATATTGCGTTACTCTATTGAAAGATGTTTGCAAGTTACAGGAGAGTATTTAAAAAGCAGCAATGTATCTCCAAATATCTCAACAGAAATTGAAAACATTTTTGAAAATTCAGCACCGGAATTTCTAGATACAATAAGAAACATCCGTGATGCTTTATCTCATGTTGAATATTTACAAAACCGATTAAATATTAGTGATAAAGAGTATTCCAATTTAAGAACAGAACTGAAAAGTGTTTTCCCAAAGATATTAAACATAATGTATATGCAAAGATTTACTCAATTTAAAGAACAATGTGTACAGAATCACAATTACAATACCAGCGCAGCTAATGTTAACGAAAAAATGTTGAGTATTCAAGCTTCAAATACTGGCCAATACACAGATGATTATTTAAGCATTGAGTTATTACAAGCTTGTTTGGTTTCAAATCAATTGGAATCAAATGAAAAATTATTAAATCATTATTGTAGAAACATCAAAACATCAAATCAAGAAAATTTATTCAAATTATTGATGAACATAATCGATAACATTTATGATATAAATAGTATTGAAGGAGCCTTTATTTCAAATTCAGTAGAAACTACAAACAGATTAACAGAATTATTTGAAGTTTTGATTGAAAATAATAAATTTAGTTTCTCTGATGTCGAAAAGAATTTGAGCAAAATTGTTAAAATTGATTTTAAAGATAAATTTCAAACTGAAGTAGAGAAAATTATTAGAATAATTTGTAAAGAAAGTAAACTTGATGAATGCTTGAAACTGCAGGATTCTATAAATGTCTTAATTGAAAGTATTGAGAAACAATCAGATGATATTGAAACAATAATTAATAAAATTAAGAATGAAACAAATATTAAGTTATTTTTGGAAAACGTAACTGAAAATAAATGGATTGTATTTAATGAAAAATTAAAAATGTTAAATTTTAAACAATTTTGTTTAAATATAAGAGCAAAACAAAACGATGTAGATAACGTAAAAAAACTTTTTAATGCATTTTTAGGTCAAATCTATGAAAAAGTGCGTTTTTCAAAAACTACAATTTCTAATTGGTTAACTCCAAGAACAGACCATTTATTACAACCAGTTAGCGATAATTTAAGACATTTAGTAGAATCATCACAAAAAGGAAAAATGCACAAAGCAGCTTTAGAAATGTGTGTTATGGATATATTGGAACTCTACAAGGGTGTGCAGACTCATAATAACAATGGACCGTTTGATGAAGTTTATGCAATGTTATTGGGCAAAGAATTGCGTAACCATTTAGCTCACCATAACATTTTATTTGATGAACTTCCAAATCACCATTCCGTCGAATTTACAGCTAAAATGTTAATGAATCCTGTTGCATCTTCTTGGAAAATTGGTGTAATTAAGGCTATCACTATTGAAGATTTAAAAAAAAATATTTAGAATCAAAAGAAATAATTTTGAAACAATGTCAGCTTTGCAAAATTGCAGAAAAAGGTTCGTTAAAAGAATTCAAACAACACTTACAATCAGGTGAAATTACATCAAATCAAATTGACGTAGCCAAATCTGCTGTAATTGGTGACAATTTAGAATTATTTCAATATCTTTTCAACACAACAAAAATAGATTTGAATCTTAAATCATTGGCTATTAAAAATAACAGCGTTAACATTTTACAATTTTTCACAAAACTGAATGGATTGGAAAGAAACGAATTGCATCTTGCTGTAGTTTACAATCAACTTGAAATTGCAAAAAGACATCTAAATTTAATTAATTCTAAATCATTTAAAGATGGTTTATCTCCTTTGCATATTGCATGCTTGTTAGGGAGGTATGAAATGGCTAAATTGCTTATAGAATCGGGTGCTGATATTGAAGCGCGAGATTCAAAATACAATGCTCCTATACATTTGGTTGCAATAATGGGTAACTTGAATATATTAAACTTATTAATAGCAAAAAACAATGCGGAAATTAGTACTTTTGGTTTTAAAGATAAAACCATATTACATTTTGCGGCAGGTAATGGATATGAAGACATAGTTAACACATTACTTTCACAATCTAAATCAATTGACATTAATAGTCAAGATATGAATGGTCAAACTCCTTTACATCTGGCTGCCCGTTGTGGTTACAATAATGTAATAAAATTGTTGCTACAACGTAATGCAAAACTTAATATAAAGGATGTTGATGGTAATACTCCAGCACATCTAGCCGCTATTTATGATCAAGATAAATTAACATTAAAGCTATTGCTGGAATCAAATCTTAAACTTGAAGGCAACAACAATGGAGATACTTTGTTACATTTAATAAAAGATTGTGAAGCAGCATTATTATTTCTAATTAAAGAATATGTAAATTCTAAAAATAAATATAATCAGACACCGCTGCATTCAGCTGTAATTAACAACAATGAAGAAATGGTAAAACTACTGATAAAAGAGAAAGCAATCATATATACTATAGATAATTTAAGTCATTATCCAGGAGATTATTCCAAAAAAGATTCAAATATAGAAAGTTATTTTAAAAGTCTTGATATAGAAATAGACAATAAAGATTCAATATCTGAAAAATTATTAAATATACATAAGGGATATTTAATGAAGAATAAAATAACTTCAGAAAGAATTATAAATTCTCTACATTGCAATCAATATTTTCAAGACATTGAGAAGAGCATGTCAAAAATTAATATTTCCGTTTCACCATTAACAAAAAACGAAATGTTAATTCGTGCAGCTTGTAATGGCGATATTGAACAAATGAAGAAATTGATTGACGACGGTGCAGAATTGCATACTACGTTTGAAGATCGACTTAATTTATTAGACGTTGCTGCCATTAACAAAAAATTGCATTTGTTTCAGAAAGATTGGATTGATCAATTGCCAGGAAATCGTGCTTTGTATATTTCAGCTTCTATTAACTATTTGAAAGGAATTCAATTATTGGTGGATAATGGTATCAACGTAAATGCATCTTATGGTGACAACAAATGGCCTGCTTTGTATATTGCATCACAGCAAGGACATATCAAAGTTGTGCAGGTTAGTAAGCTTCATTTATCAAATATATTATTAAATAAAAAATATTTTTGACAACAAAACTTTCAAAAATAATTATGTTAAAATAATTTTTAAACACACTGGCGATTAAAAAATAGAGGTCACTTTAAAATTATGATTTATTTTTGGATTTTTTTGTTTTAATCTTGTTAGCAAATTGTAAACAATTTGCACACTAAATTAAAAACTAAATGTTAAAGCATTTTTATTGTTTCTATTGCGTGTTTTGAAAATATCACAAGTTTGCAGTTCAGACAAATTTCGAATTTTTATGAAAAAAAAATTATTACTAAAAACGAGTGAAGTCAACGAAGAACACTGAATTAATTTAAGGATTACATTTTGGTCGATATTATTTCATTCTTGCAATAGCAACTGTCTTAGCTCTTGAGATGTTTTTGGAGCAGGTGTATAGTTTCGGATACGTTGTCCCAACTCATCGCAGACATATTCTATGGGATTTATGTCTGTGCTGAGAGCTGGCCAATCAAACCGTAAAATTTTCACTTTATCCAGATAATTTCTAACAACTCTGGCTACGTGAGGTCTAGCATTATCTTGCATGAAAATGCCGCGCTTGCCCATAGTTGTCATAAAGGGCATAACATATAACCTCCATAATGTATCTGTGAGCTGTCTGGGAGCCGTTTTATATAAAGACCAACTCTGTGCGTGCTTTGGTAGAAATTCCTGCCTAAACCATAACTGACACACTGCCAAATGGAATTTGCTCAGCGTCTTTTCTACACTTTTTGACGTCCGTCTGATCCATTGAGGCAAAAGCGCAACTCATCTGAAAACAGTACCCTGCTCCAGTCCTCATTATCCCATGCCCGGTTATTTTGGGCAAAAGCCAATCTTACAACAACATGTCTGCGTTGTAAAGGTGGACCTGTAGCTATCTTTCTACAAAGCAACTCAGCAGCCTAACGCCTTCACCTAACGATCTATTCACTAACATTTACATCTCTAACTTCACGGAGTTGGTTTTGTAGATAAACTGCAGGCGCTGTTCTATTCTACAAACTTGTGGACACCAAAAAACGGTAATTTTTGTTTGTAGTGACGTTTTTTTACCCTGATATTCTGGTCATCAGGCCAGTATCCAAGTAACAAAGGAATTCATCAACAATTCTTGCAGTTTCCTGTTTTCTTCGCTTTTCTACGTTTATCAATACAGAATTAAGCACACTTTTTTTCTAATAATCATGTTTTGTTTAAGGAATTAATTAAAATGGGCGCCAATATTAACGATGTTAATATAGATGATGTGACACCTATCCATTTAGCTGCATTTAACGGTCACATAAATATTGTAAAAATTTTATTAAAAAAAGAAAGCAACATTAATGCTGTTGATAATAAACAAAGGACTACTCTCCATCTTGCTGCATCTGAAGGTCACTTAAATATTGTGCAATTATTATTGGAAAAAGGAAGTAACATTAATGCTGTTCATATTAATCAATGGACTGCTCTTCATTACGCTGCATCTAATGGTCACTTAAATATTTCTAAATTGTTATTAGAAAATGGAAGCAACATTGATGCTGTTGATAATGATCAATGGACTGCTCTTCATCTTGCTGCATCTGAATGTCACTTAGATATTGTGCAATTATTATTAGAAAAAGGAAGTAACATTAATGCTGTTGATAATGAACAATCGACTGCTCTCCATTTTGCTGCATCTGAAGGTTACTTAGATATTGTGCAATTATTATTAAAAAAAGGAAGTAACATTAATGCTGTTGATAATAAACAATGGACTGCTTTCCATCTTGCTACATTTAAAAGTCACTTAGATATTGTGCAGTTGTTATTAGAAAACGGAAGCAACATTCATGCTGTTGATAATGGACAATGTACAGCTCTCCATCTTGCTGCATTTAAAGGTCACCTAAATATTGCTGAATTATTATTAGAAAAAAAAAGCAACATTAATGCTGTTGATAGTGAACAATGGACTGCACTTCACCTTGCTGCATCTGAAAATCATTTAGATGTTGTAATATTATTATTAGAAAAAGGAAGCTTTATTAATGCTGTTCAGATTAATCAATGGACTGCTTTTCATTATGCTACATCTAGAGGTCACTTAAATATTGCTAAATTTTTATTAGAAAAAGAATGCAACATTCATGCTGTTGTTAATAAACAATGGACTGCTCTCCATCTAGCTACATCTAACGGTCATTCAGATGTTGTAAAACTGTTATTAGAAAAAGGAAGCAACATTGATGCTGTTAATAATAAACAATGGACTGCTCTTCATCTTGCTGCATCTATAGGTCACTTAAATATTGCTAAATTCTTATTAGAAAAAGAAAGCAACATTGATGCTGTTGCTAATAAACAATGGACTGCTCTCCATCTAGCTACATCTAACGATCATTCAGATGTTGTAAAACTGCTATTAGAAAAAGGAAGCAACATTGATGCTGTTGGTAATATACAATGGACTGCTCTCCATCTTGCTGCATTTAAAGGTCACCTAAATATTGCTAAATTATTATTAGAAAAAGGAAGCAACATTAATGCTGTTCAGATTAATCAATGGACTGCTCTTCATTATGCTTCATCTAAAGGTCACTTAAATATTGCTAAATTATTATTAGAAAAAGGAAGCAACATTGATGCTGTTAATAATAAACAATGGACTGCTCTTCATCTTGCTGCATCTAAAGGTCACTTAAATAATGCTAAATTATTATTAGAAAAAGAAAGCAACATTCATGCTGTTACTAATAAACAATGGACTGCTCTCCATCTAGCTACGTCTAACGGTCATTCAGATGTTGTAAAACTGTTATTAGAAATAGGAAGCAACATTGATGCTGTTAATAATAAACAATGGACTGCTCTCCATCTTGCTGCATCTAAAGGTCACTTAAATATTGTGCAATTGTTATTAGAAAAAGAAAGCAACATTCATGCTGTTAATAATGTACAATGGACTGCTCTCCATCAAGCTGCATGTAAAGGTCATTCAAATATTGTGAAATTGTTGTTAGAAAAAGGAAGCAACATTAATGCTGTTGATAAGAACAATAATACTCCTCTTAAAATTGCTGCATCTAAAGGTCATTCAGATGTTGTAAATTTGTTATTAAAAAAAGGAAGCAACATTGATGCTGTTGATAAAAACTAAACTTATCTTCATGTTGCTGTTAATAAAGATTATTCAAATGTTGCAGAATTGTTATTCGAAAAAGGAAACACTGTTTAAGCTGATAATAATGAACAATGAATTGCTCTTCATTGCGTTGCGTCTAAAGGTTACACAAATATTGCAAATTTGTTATTAGAAAATGGAAGTAAAATCAATGCACTTAATATTGATAGTTGGACTCCGCTTCATAAAGCAGCATCAACGGCCACGCAAACACCGTTTTATTATTGTTGGAAAAAGAAAGCAACGTTTATATTAAAAACAATAAAGATTTAACCCCTCTTGATTTAGCAGTTAGCAACAACCATAAAGACACTGTTTCATTATTATTAGAAAAAAACCTCAATAAATTTAACTATATTGGATCAAATTTCCTTCATTTAGCTGCATCTAAAGGGCATTGTGACATTTTATTATTGTTATTAGAATTAGGATCAACATCAATTCAGTTAACAACTATGGAATGACTACTTTACATACAGCTGCATTTCAAGGCCATTCAAAAACTGTTGTAATGTTAATAGAAAACGGAGCTGACATTGATGCAACTGATAACTATCAACGCAAACCTATACATTTTTCATTTGAATCTAATAAAGAATCCATAGTAAATATTCTGGATGATAATGGCGCTGATGTTAATGCAAAAGATATTAATGGAAAAACAGTTATTCACAAAGCAGCTGATTTCGGTTCTAATAACATTATTAAAAGACTTTTAAGTTTAGGAGCAAACATCAATACTGCAGATAATAATGGCAAAACTGCGCTCCATTTAGGTGCATCTAATGGTAACTTAACAACTGTATCTTTGCTGTTAGAGATGGGAGCTGATGTAAATGCAATTGATGATGATGAAATGAAAGCTATACACATGGCAGCCAAATGCAACAATGAAGATTTATTAAACTTGTTACTGGAAAATGGTGCCGATTTAAACGATGTGGATAAATATGGAAAAAAACATTACTTCATCTAGCTTCTTATTGCAATTCAGACAATATAATACCGAAACTACTTGAACTAGGCATGGACGTTAATATAATATAATAGTCCTCTTCATTTCGCTGTTTTTAATGAAAATAAAGCGTTTTCTTTGTTTTTATCTGAAGGAATTGGAATTAATAATTTGTTTGTATACAAATACATTAATAATATCAACTCCCAAAATAAACAATCATTACACCATAACTTTTTAAGAACTTTTATAAATAGTTTTGCAGATAGAAGTAGATATTTGCATAAACATATATTGCAACATTATATTATGGACAACACCACTGATTTATTTGATTGTCTTATAAAATTGGTTGTGGCTAATAAATGGAATGTTAATTTTACAGAAGAATGTAACTTAAATGTTGAAACAGTTAGAATAAAAAGTAAGTCAAGCCATATTTCTAATTTATTGATTGATCATGAAGCTGATGTAAATTCCGTAAATATAAATCAATCAAGCACTTTGCATTATGCTGTGATGATTGGACATCCTGATTCTGTTGAAATGTTATTGCTTCATGGAGCTGATACTAGTTTAATAGATGCAAATGGCTACACTGCAGCAAATTTGGCCGATATTATGTATCAAAATATTCAGAAATTAATTCAAATCAAGAAAATAAATGACCTTATTCAGCTAGCGGAGAATTATGTTGTTATTTCCAAAATGTTGCAATAATGTAAAACTGTCAATTTATGTAACTTTTTTGCCATTTTATTTTTATTGTTATTATAATCATTAATATTATTATTATTAATAAACAATTAGTTTTATACAAATTACTTTTATTTTTTATAACTTATAGGAAAACAGTTGTGTATAATCATAATCACAAAATTGTCATTAAAAATTCAACATAAAATATAAATCCGGCCTTAGTCCAAACAGAAAATTGTGCAATTTGATGTCAAAAGAAAACAGAGATTGACTAAAGAAGTCTTAAACAAATAAATTGCAAAATAATACACAAAAAAAAAACTAAACTTTTTCTCATTACAAAAATTACTAAAAATACAATTCGTTATTGTTGATAAAAATATTTCAAAGTAGATCAAATATTCAATTTTCTAAATGGGACCTTTGACAACAGAAACAAAAAATGGTAAGTAGACTTTGAATATTTAATTATTTATATGTAATTTAATTGGATTGCTTTGCTACTTGTACATTTCAAGATGATTTAGATATTAGCTACAAAGCGTTATTAATTAATTAAAAACATTCTATGTCACTGCCTACAAAAATTATAATTGTTTGCATAAACTACTTACCAGATACATATTATATTTATCTCAACTTCAGCCAGGTTGCACTTTTTCTAATAAAATTATTAACATTTTTAATTTTAATTTACAATAATGAATTTGTATGTTAATTAGTATTGATGTATTTTTTGTTAATTATAAACTAACATAAGCAATTTAAACTAGAATCACTTAGCAACTCATACATGCATTAAAAAAAATGTCTATAGGATATATTAAAGTCATGGATTCGTTTAAGAATTCACTTAATTAAGAACTAAAATTAAAATTTCAAATTTCGGATATTTGACGGGAGAATAGTTCAAAAACGTCGTTAAATTTTAATGCTGATACTACCTACAGGCTACGTACCCTTGTTGAGATTAAGCTGAGTAGCACGGTTTTACAGATCCGCTTCTTAAACAAATACGTAGCCGAAGCTAAGGTCAGCCACGTTATTTATTACTATTTATTTGTGGTTAATGTATTTCTTTGTTTAGTACCAAAGCTTTATAACTTTATTCTCTTCTGTGATGTTAGGTTAGGTTTATTCTTTATATAGAAAATTAATATAATTTCTTATTTCATTTACAATAAATTAAATTTTTATACTTTAAATTAAATAAAAGGTTTTTTTTAATTTTAACTTAAATTTATAGAGATTATACCAGAATTTTTTTTCAGTCCAGAATTATATTAAATTATTTTTTTTATAATTATTTTTTTATTACTTTATTATTAGCCTTATTTGTGTTGATTCTTATTTAACAAATCCTTTATAGTTTTTTTTTGTTTAGAGTTTAGTATAAATTATTTAATTATTACAAGATTTTTTTGATTACAAAAAAAAATCTTATTAAAAAAAATTAAATATAGGGAAAATAGTTTTTTATTAATAAAGGACATATATCACATATGTATGTATATCTTCAAGAGACGGCAAATGATGATTGCTAACAATATATATACATATTAGAAACAATACACGAACACTCAAATCTTATTATTATTGATAGAAAATATAACATAAACTGATTATACATTAACAAATAACACAATAGCGGGTGCTTTATTATTGTCTATTGCTCTGCGTTGTGGCACTCAAGGCGACTCAATCTGTTCTGCCTGGAGAGCTGGGTTCTCCTTCCCCGGCCATAGGTGCAGTCGTACCACCACCATACAATTGAGTATCCTCATCATCTTCATTTGCGCTAACATACATATATGTGAACATGTCACCAATAATATTAGCCATTATTCTATCCTGCTTGGATGTAGGCCTCCAACTCTGCACGTAATGCTGGCAACTTACAGTACGAGGGACCTACAGTTTTAAGTGGATTCCGAACCACTGGAGAGATTTCATCACTCCATCAGAGAGGGTTATTAGCCGTAAAACCCCACGCTGGCAAGGCGGGTTGGGGAGTGGGAGAGCGTATAGCATGTGAAAAGTATGTCACGGTGTGTGGGGATCGAACGCACGATCTTCGGTACAGCGATCGGATGCCTAGACCACTGCGCCACGCTCTCCTACTGCGCCACGCTCTCCAATAGCTCTCCAATAAACAACAAGCAAGACAGAAAAGAAGACGGCCAGACTTACATGAAAATATTTTATGTTTTTATTTATTAATATTATTGATGTTATTCGATGGTGACGGTTAGGGGTTTTGGTAATTCCTTTGAATACTGCAAAAATTAGCTGCAGATATTGAAGAATTGTCCACATAATGGCTCGTCGGAAATTAATCTGATAGTATATTCGGATTGTTCCAGTTTGTAGGTGTCGTTTCCACGCTGTTTGATGGGAAAGTACTAATCATTCTTTTTTCAATAGAGTAGTGAACACGAGCATAATTGAGCCGTTGAAAACCAGAGTGGTCCAAGTCACAAAATTACGTTTTTGAGTTAATAGCTTATTCAAATTCTTTATAAAAAAATCTGCTTTCTGACTAAGTTTGAAAAATATATTTATGTATTTGGCTCGGAGATGTCGCTTGCTAATTTAGTACAGTATCGAGTTACTAGTAGTGTTGAAAGACAGAGTGGTACAAGTCTAACTTAGACCCAGGATTTTTTAATTATTAATGTCGAAGGTGTTACCGCAACTCCCCTATTAGAAGAAACGACCAGTGAGATGCTAAATGTAAGTCTAGAAACCCATTTGTTGTTTGTAAAATGGAAAACAATGATTTTTATTCCACGAAGTTATTGTAAGAGTCTGCAACACGTCCAAAAATAAATGAAAAAAATTCTACTGTAACCTGGTTGCAAATTCAGTGGTTTCATTTTTAAAAAATTGAACCATATAAAATTTTTAAAGAAACTTGCGATCAAACCGAAAGGGCACGTCTCGACATTTTAAGAATGTTGATTTGCAACCACTGTACGAGTCTTCCCTACCAATCAATGACAAAAAGAAAAAGAACATGGAAAAACTTTTTTAGTATATTCCTCCAGTTTGCCAACAATATTTTAGAAACATTATTGGAGATAAAAATGTTGAAGACGTTGATCCTCTTGTCCACTCCGGTTTTCAACGGGTCAATTATTGATTGCATCTTATTTGCCGGTTATTTACTGCTCTCGGGCTCTGGATGATAAAGCTGCTTATATTGACCTCTTTCGTTCACAATAAATAAAAATAATTCATAATAACAAAATTGAAAAATTGTCATGGTTACGCTTACTTTCTCTAATCGCAGCTTCCCGATCAAAGGAGAGCTATTGATGAGAAAGTCGCAAACAAATAGGTATGAGTAGCTTAGTGTTGATAAAGAAGGGTTTTTAAAACGGGTTTTTGTTTTTGGCACTTTTAGATTCGGTTTTTTTCTATTATACATATAATATACATAAATTAGTTTTTATTTATAAAGGTTTAATTAAATTTTTTTGATATTACTGTGTGTTAAAATAGATTTATGTTTTTTTGTTTTTAATTTACCTTCATATTAAATTAAAGTTTACAAAAATATTTTAATATATAAAGTTATAACCTTGACCAGATCGAAGTACACTGTATTTATTATTTTACATATTTATGGTTTATAATAAGTTTAGTTGTTTTTTTTTAATCAAATTTATTATCCTTGAAAATTTAAACTAAAAATTTTAATATAAAAGGTTTTCCATTAAAAAGTTTTGTTTTGAATAGCAGGGTATTTGGGCTGCTGTCAATTTTGAAGCTATTATCTTTTGACATTTGACAAGTAAAAACTACGCCATTATTAAAAATGGAACGATACACGCATCAACAACGCATTGAAATTATTAAAATTCACTACAAAAATGGTAAGCGATATAAAAAAAATATTGTTTAAATTTTGGATTTCAAACTGAATATTTTCTTTTATTTATTTTTTTTCTCTTTTGTTTGACTAAATAATCTTTTTTAATTTATTTTGTAATCTATATTTCAAATGGAAGTTATTCGCTTAAGTAAAGACAAATGTGTTTACGAATTACGAGTTCGGGGGTTTTCAAAAATAAATTACTTTACATTAAACCAATTGCGAGCAAAATTAGCTCCAATACTGGCGGGAGAAAACTATGAAAGTATTATTATGATAGAAAATGAGTCTTTCAATTGGGACCAGGAAATTATAACTTGCAAACAAAATATTTCAATATTAAATGATATGATAAATGTGTTTTAAAGAAACAGAGAGACAAATGCATTTAAAACTATCGAAACAAAATTAATTCATATTACGGGAAGACTAATGAAGATGCACATAAAACAATTGTGGAACAATATAAGTCGCATCTAAATAATCTTGAAAAGTTGATAGAAGAAAAGTGTAAACAACTTGAGTTAGATGAGGATAGGGCTAGCAGTAGGTTATCAATACCAGTTCTAGACAATTCTTGCGCAAGTAATAGTTCAACTACTTGGGGAAGAATTAGGAAACATGTATCAGAATGGGATTTTCCGGGGTAGTAGAAAAGTTAAGCGTCGGAGCGTTTCTAGAAAGAATTGAAAAACTACACGCCATTAACAAAATTTCAGAAGCAGAATTATTTTGTAGTTTACCTAAATTAATATCCGGTAAAGCGCTGCCTGGTTTCAGTCATATAAATACTTGTTTGTAGATTGGAAAGAATTTAAAGAAGTTTTAAAGAATGAATACCGTCGGCCGGATTATATATGCGAATTGCGTCGCGAAATAGAGGGCAGGAAACAGCATCCAAATGAACCTGTGCGAGATTATTTTGCATGTATGTTAGCTATGTATCGACGATTAGATATTAAAGTCTCGGAAATAGAACAAATTTTTACAATCAAGCGGAATTTAACTTTTTATCTGTTAGATCGTATAAGCTATAATAATATCAAATCTCTCGATGAATTACGCAAAGAATGCAAAAATATTGAAGCACGTCGAGTTTTATTAAATAAAGCTTCCTCCACCTCTCATTCAAATACTCCTCCAATACTTGAACCAGATTTGACAGGTTTATCAATACAGAACGTCTCAAAACCATACCTAATAAGAAATAACTCAATTCAATGCTACAATTGCAAAGGATATGGTCATCCCTTTACAATATGCGTTAGATCAAAATCTAAATTTTATACCGGATGTGGGAAGAGAGATGTTCTAAGAGATTAATATACGTTTTGTAATAGGTTTCAGTGGGCCAAATAGACCATCGCAAGGCAGAAAATTGGGCTACCAATAAATTTTGTTTAAAATTTATACCATGCGCATCCGTATTTGGAAATTTCCGTATTATGTTCGGTTGTGACAGCTCTATTAGATAGTGGTTGTTCTAGATCTTGCTTAAGCAAACATTTGTTTAGAAAAATTGGCAAAAATATAGAAATTAGGAACGCTGATACATTGTCAATTCGAGTTGCAAATGGTCAGCATGTTAGTGTGGTAGGAACAGTAAACTTACCAATCGTTTTAAAAAATAATGTACTTATAGTTAGTTGTTTAGTAATCCCAAGTTTAGGAAGTGATCTTGTATTGGGTATAGATTTTTGGAGACAATCTGGTATTGTTGGAAATATTAATAGTTGTAATTTTGTATTGCCCAAAGAAGTTTACGTTACCGCAATAAATGATTCTAACCTAACTCCTGATTAAATTTCTCAACTTTATAGTTTAGTTGATTCTTATTTTGCAAAAATAGAAAATAGGCTGGGTTGTCCCAACGTTATCCAACATCATATCGATGTAGGAAAGGCTTTACCTATTAAACAGAGGTATTATCCAGTGTCCCCAGCAATGCAAAGAATAATAAACGCTGAAGTGAACAAGATGTTGGAGTTAGATGTGATTGAACCCAGTAGCTCTTCTTGGTCATCACCAGTAGTGATGATAAAGAAAAAAACTGGCAATTATCGCTTTTGTATTGATTTTAGACGAGTGAATTTAGTTTCAAAACGCGACGCGTATGCTCTTCCTTATATGACGGCAATTCTTGATAGACTTTGTTTGGCGAAATATATTTCATCTTTAGATATAGAAAATGCTTACTGGCAAATTTTATTGACAGATAATTCCAGGGAAATAACGGCCTTTTCGGTTCAAGCACGTGGGTTGTTCCATTTTAAAAAATTGCCGTTTGGTTTGCACAACAGTCCCGCGACGTTTCAAAGACTTATGAACATGATACTAGGCCCTGAATTGAAACCATATGTCTTTAAGTATTTGGACAATATTTTTGTGGTTACATCGGACTTTGAGACTCACGTTCGGGTACTAGCAGAAGTTCTTAAACGTCTTCATGCTGCTGGATTATCCTTGAATCGAGATAAATGTCATTTTTGTCGCTCAGAAGTAAAATATTTAGGTTATGTAGTAAATAAGAAGGGATTATTAGTTGATCCAGAAAAAGTGTCTTCAATTTTGCAAATTCCGCTTCCTCAATCGGTGAAAGATATTCGAAGATTCTTAGGAATTGCTAGTTGGTATCGCAGGTTTATTCCAAACTTTGCAACTCGAGCGGAACCTTTGACAAAACTGACAAAACTGACTCGTAAAAGTCAACCGTGGAACTGGTTTCTAGAACAACAAAAAGCTTTTACGGATATAAAAACCTGTTCAGTTTCCGCACCAATTTTAGCTGTCCCTGATTTGAACAAACCATTTTTCTTAGAATGCGATGCTAGCGCAGTGGGCTTAGGCTGTGTACTAAGTCAACGTACCAATGGGGGAGATTATGTGATAGCCTATGCTAGCCGATCGCTTACCCTCCAAGAAAATAAATATAGCGCGACAGAACTAGAGTGCCTAGCGGTTCTCTTTGCGGTTAAGAAGTTTCGGCGATATATTGAGGCTACGCATTTCACTGTAATCACAGATCATGCTGCTTTTAAATCATTATGGCATTTTAAGGATCCTCCAAGTAAAATTTCACGGTGGTTGATGAAGCTACAACAATATTCATTTGATATCATCCATAGAACTGGCACAAACCATCAGGTACCGGACGCTCTTTCGCGTATAATATTTCTTCCATACATCTGATAGATGCTATGCCAACGGATCGCAACTGATGGTAAAATAAACTGTTAAGATTGGTGGGAAGGGATCCTCAGAATTACACGACTTTTCGCATTGTTGGTGGTAGGCTTCAAAAGCTAACGAGAGAAAGTCGGAGTTTATTAGATCTTAATGATTTTTGGAAATGGGTAGTACCACGGTCTAAGAAAGCTGAGGTGTTACAAGAATGCCATGATGACGTTACTGCCGGTCACTTAAGTATAGTTAAAACATGTCAACGTGTGTTACAAAATTATTACTGGCCTCGCATGCATGTAGATGCTGTAAGATTTGTTTGGCTCATAAAGTCAGCCAACAAAAACCGGGTGGTTTCTTAGGTACACACGTTGTTGATAGACCATACCAAGTGTTGTCGATCGACTTAATGGGACCATTTTCATTATCAACACGTAGAAATAGGTTTATTCTAGTAATATGTGATTTGTTTACAAAAAATGTATTTTTAAGTGCATTAAAGTCAGGGAAGATAGTTGACATAGTTGAAGATATCCTTATGATGTACGGGGTGCCACAGATCAATGTTAGTGATAATGGCAAACAATTTATTTCAGGAAATTTTTGGCAATTGTGTAATAATTATCGCATTACTTTACGTTTAACTAATTACTATCACGCTCAAGCCAACCCGACCGAGAGATATAACTGTACTATTAAAACGATGATTTCTTCTTATTTGCGAGAAAATCATCGTCACTGAGATAAAAATTTAGCACAATTTGGTTTTGCATTGCGTACGAGTTGTTATGATGCTAAGGGTTTTACACCAGCGTTTCTTACTTTTGGAATGGAATTAACCATAACTGGTAACCAATGCGAACCTCTTCAAGGTAACAAACCGCTGGACATAGCAGACCGGAAAATGATTGCCGATAATCTAAACAAACTACCCAAATTCTATTCTAAGGTCAGTTAAAACCTTAAAAAAGCATTTGAAAGAAATGCTCACTATTATAATTTGCGTCGACGACCCTTAGAATTTGAAACCGGAGATTTTGTTTAAAAAAAGAATTATCATTTATCCGACGCTGGCAATTATTTTACGGCTAAACTGGCAGATAAATTTTTGTTGTGTAAAGTACGACGCAAAATAACAAAGAATACGTATCATCTCAAGTCGGAAGATGGAACAAAAGATTTGGGAATTTATCATATAAAAGACTTAAAAATTCACCCCCCTGATTAGTTGAATTGTTAGTGGGTATTAGTTGCATTATATTAAAATAAGTTTAGGTATAAATTAAAAGTTTTTTTTTTAATTTTAGAGTAGGTTACTTTAAGGTTAGATTAGGGCTACATTAGATTAGGTTAAGTATAGGTTTTTTATTTAGAGTAGTTTTCCTTAAGTATAGATTAAGACTACATTAGGTTAGGTTAAATAGGTTAAAAAAAAATGTTTACATCTTTTTTTGTTAGAGGAAGAGGGAAGATTTGTAACGTACCAAATGTAAACGCGCGATACATTCAAATATGCCGCGTTGTTCCTCCACTTAAAATATAGAGGTCTTCAAATTCTTGGTAAAAGACCGGGTCACTTTTGAGAGAAGATCTAAAAGGCAAGGGTGTGCAAAAGATCAAAAAGGCACGTGTGTGCAGTATAGTTTCGCAAAAGCGGATATAACATTGTTAGTGTGTAAGAACTGTATAAAGTAATAGTGTTAGTTAGTTAATCGTTAATAATAAAAAGTAAATTATAAAGTGCGGAGTTTCTCTTATCTCCCTTAAAAAATAAGAGTGGCGCCCTAAAAGGAGCAGCAGGAGTCCGGTGAACCAAACCCCGAAGATTGAGCTAGCCGGCCCGGCAGCTGTAGAAACCGCCGTAAGTACCACGAGTCGAGCCCAGGCTCGTGAGTTACAATTTTTCAGTCACAGTTCGCAAAGCTATAGCATTTTTTGGTCGTCGTCAAGCACCTTCTCGGCCGGAAGTAGTAAACCGGGTAGAAAAATTTGAGTTGTTAGGACAAGTTTATGATGTGAAGAATCGAAACCGTGTGCATTGCTCAAGAACACATGAGAATATTGTTGATGTAGCTCGTAGTGTTGAAGAAAACCCAGGTTTGTTGATTCCTTGTCGATCTTTGAAATTAGACATTCCACAAACGACATTACACCGTTTTTTGCATAAAAATTAAGTTTTAAGGCTTTTAAAGTTTAGTTAACACAAGAACTCAAACCGGTCGATCACCATAAACGTCGTATCTTTGCTGATTGGGTTATCTTCAGTGATGAGGCACATTTTCACCTCGGAGGCTACGATAATAAGCAGAATTGTTGCATTTGGGGCTCAGAAAATTCAAGAATTATTGTTGAAAAATCTTTGCGTCTTTAAAGTGTCACTGTTTGGTGCGGTTTTTGGGCTGGCGGTGTGATTGAACCCTACTTTTACGAAAATGAGGCTGGTGCAACTGTTACGGTGAATGGATGACGCTACCGAGCTATGATTAATGATTTTTTATGGCCGGAATTGAAAGATATTGATGTGGACAACGTTTACTTTCAGCAAGACGGCGCTACGTGCCACACAAGCAACAAAACAATGGCAATTTTGCAAGAAAAGTTTTCTGACCGTGTTATTTCTCGAAGAGGTGATCACAATTGGCCACCGAGATTTTGTGATTTAGTACCTTCACACTTTTTTATTTGGGGCCACGTGAAAGGTAAGGTCTATGGGAATGCTCCACAATCGATTCAAAACCATAAAGATAGAATTTGTAAAGTTATCGAGTACATACAGCCGCAAATGTGCAAATTGGTCATGGAAAATTTCATAAAAAGAATGTGGTACTGCAATTAAAATAAATAATAATTAATTAATGCTGTCAAAGTTGTAGCAAATTTTAAGTTGGAGATTAATATTTTGTAATTAGCATGTATGATTTTATCTAAAACAACTAACAACTGTATAGTGAAAGCTTTAATTTGATTAGAAATTAAGGTTTTATGTGTCTTGCATGAACATTTAATTTATTAAATAAAATTTGATAAAATTGGTAAAGAAATTTTATTAGTAATGTTTAATTATTTTTTAGATAACTAGATGAAATAAGACAACCAAAAACATATTTATAAGATATCCTGCCAGCAACGACTGCCATCTAAACCATGTGATACTCAGAAAAGCGAAATTTAGCAAAGAAATCTGTACTCCATCCATCTGAATATTATTATTTTACAAATTTGCTATTTAAAAAATTAGTTTGGGCTCCTGAATCCAAAATCATTCTTGCCTGTATACATCGCCCTTGTTCATCTTTGATTTTGATAACGGTCATGGACAACAATGTTTGGTCACCTAATGTCCCTGCGCGTGCGTGTTCTCAAGATGTATAAGTGTGTGGTGTTTTCTATTGCATTTGAAACATCTGCGAGTTTTACATTTTTCCACTATCTGCGTTTCAGAGAAACAGTTGTAACATAACTTCTTTTCTTGCACGGTATCGATTTGTGTTTAAAGTGGAAGTTACTTGAATTTAACACACGTATATAAACTGTGTTTTCCATCACTAAAATAATTCTCACTCTCTAGTTGTTTGTGAATCTAGCTTTCTCACAACTAGAGTAACTAGTAACTTGCTCCCCGATTCCTTAACCATTTCCCGGAAGTCCAAAATTCTATGCACATGTTTTTGTATTATGATTATTTTATTTTCATAACGACTTTGCAACATATTCCACAGGATTTGATAATTTGCTGACTTTAAATATTGCAGTTTATTCACATCTGCAATAATGTTGTTTGCGTGGATTAGCAATTTAAAAGAATCCTTAGATTTTTGGTTTCAAACCATTGTTCAACATTGCCATTAAATTTTGTAAGTTCTAACGGTTGTATCTTGCAGATTTGGGTCGTACTTACTATAAGAAGCGTACTTACTCTAAAACTATGTGATAAAGTTTTGACAAAAAGACGTAAGCGCCAAAATGTTCATTTTTATATTATTGGTGTTATTGAAAGATATTTTCAAACTGAATTGATTTGCGCTAAGCACGTAACTGCCAAAAATATAGTTTTTATTTTAATTGCAAATATAAATGTGTATGCGCCACATTCTAGCAAGCAAAATAGTTCAGTTTAGTCAATTCACTTGTCGTAACCTCCTAGTGTTAATTGAGAAGAAAAAAACAGGTAAATCAAAGAATAGACCAATACGCATGATCAACACACTAGCAAAAATTATAGAAAAAAATATTGTGAGGAGAATTGAACAGGAAATAGAAGAAAAAGGAGGATGGGAACAGGAGCAATATGAATGTACAAAGTAAAGGTCGACTCTAGAAGCCATTGAAAAGGTAAAAGACATAGCAAAAGAAGAAAACAGTGGACCACACAGAAAAATATAACACTGTGTCATAATAGCGCTAGATATACAAAATGCTTTCAATAGCATACTATGGGAAGCAATTATAGAAGTAGCAAAAAAATTATTAAGATAATATGAAGTTACCTTTAAGCAAGAAATCTACTGACAAAGAATGGCAAATTTAGGCTGACCAGCAAAATACCACAAAATTCTGCACTTGGACCTAAACTGTAGAATCTAATCTATAATGAGCTACTCAAGATGCGGCTGCCGGAAGGCGTGACAATAACGCATTTGCGGATGAAGTAGCTTTGGTAGGTAGAAATGTAGACATAGAAGTATTAAAAAAAAATTGGAGTTGGCAATAGATATAATAAAAGATGGATGAGAAATAATGAGTCATATCTGGCTCCAAAGAAAACTGAGGCAACATGGCTATCGACAAAGAGGACTAATAGAGGAAATGGGAAAATACTGGTAGGGGAACAAATAATAACCACAGGGAAGAATATTAAATACCTCGGAGTTACACTTAAACCAAAGGGATGGAACGAACATGTTAAGGAAGCGGTAAAAGGAACAAAGAAAATGGAAGGAATGCTTCGTAGGCTTATGCCAAACAAGGGAGGACAAAAAGAAGAGGCAAAAAGATTAATAACAACGTCGGCTAAAAGTAAACTATTGTACGCCGCAGAAACGTAGGGAGACGCCTTGAAAACAAAAACAAAAAAGAAATAATAGGAGCCACGAGAAGAATGGACAAGAGGACTAACAAGAGAAATAAAAAAAAATCAGTAGAAAATTAACCAGCGACGTGTTACTATACAACACTAATCATCGGACATGGAGCCTTTGGTAAGAATTCACAAAAAAAAAAAAATGTATAAAGAAGAAGGATGTATATTCTGTCAAGAAGACACGCATGACGACGCAGAACATACGCTAGTAGAGTGCGAAGCATGGGAGGAAAATAGGAAAAAGTTAGAAAAACAAATCCACAATCATTAATATATGCCTGAGTGACAAAAATAAACAAAAAGTACCAAAAAACTATGCAACTACAGTACTGAAGAAAAAGATAAAGGAGTTTGAATTTTTCAGATTTAAATAAACCAAAATAGAAACACACAGATCAAAAGCCACAGAAGACATAGAAAGAAGGAGCAAGAAGCTAAATGGAACAAAGAAAGCCAAGACAATTATGCATACCAAGGAATGAACGGTGAAAAGATAGACAAAAGAAGAACATTAGTACCAACCGAAGTTGCAGAGATAAAGAGAAGAAGAAAAGAACTGCTCAAGGAAAGCAAACTGACTAAGCAGTTTCCATACGGCAAACACGCCATCTCAATGTTGATAGACAATGTAACTTTCAAAATGGTCAGAGTATATCTGGCAACCAGGGGACACAAAGAACTAATTCCAAACGGAGATTCTAGAATCTCACTAGAAATAAAACTGGTAAATCTAGGACTACCACAGGAGATACATTTAATAGAACTACACAAAATATTTATGAAAATATATAAAAACTAAGAAGATACCTAAGGACAAAGCAAATATCTAGACTAAATAAAGCAAGAATGGGAGAAAAGAAAAATGGATGTCAGTGTAAAATGTAGGACAGAAAAAGAGGGTATAAGGAGAGATAGACCGAGGACAGTATGTGTTGCTGCAGCAAAAGGTGTAAATTCCGCAAGGCCAAAACTAGCCCACCTCAAACTAGTACCTCACTACGTAAGAAAAAAAACCTCGTTAGTTGTTTTGAGCAAAATTTAAAGATAAGATTATATTTGTCATAACTTTTTATATAGTTATAATCTTATAAAAGACATGATTTATTATTAAATCATGACATTTATTTAGTGTATACACAAAATAAACCTGTTTTAATGTAACGACGCTTTAGCATGAGAAACTTAAAATAACGTGCGGGTAACGACTACTATGCAATGTAATTGTAATAGAAAATGCATACTTTTATTTTGTAAAACTGATCATTTGTTTGACTTGTTTGATGCTATAAGTTAATTTTATGATCTAATATTAACATGTTTAAATATTTAATTTTTAAAAATATGAATCAATTAGTTTAATATTTGGTCCAAAAGTTACATTCAGACATGGCGCTTAAGAATGTTTGTTTTATTATTAAATTTGTTTTGGATTGACATGTCATTACGATCTAAGAAAATCTTTAATCTTGCCATGCAAAAAATAAACATACTTCATTTAAGACACTGAATAAAGATATAGTTTTTTTAGAAAATTATGATAAATAAAATTTTGAAAATAACCTGCAATTAATTACTAATGCTCAAAATGCTGCGGAAAGAGAAGAAATGCAATTTATCACATCTATTAACGACATAAATTATTATTCTCAATCTAATAACATTAACAAAATTGAAACCAAAAAAACTCTTAAATATAACAACAGTAGCAATAGTTTTGTTCAAACTAATGTTGTGGAAGATGAGGAAACGCAATATATTCCAATTGAGACTTCTATAAACAACATTAATTCTGACTGCATGTCATCAAAGAAAGTATTGCAATATTTTTCAATTCTTACTTCGACCAAAGAATCTTTTGACAATATTCACTTTCAATCTAATATTAATTGCAGTAGTAATAATACTAAATTAGATTATGATACACTATTCTTAAGCTCAAGTTTAAGTTCAAGATCACGTACAAGAAAAATACCAATATCAAGTACAAAATGAATTTCAAGATCAAGTTCCAGTTCGAGTTCAAATTCAGAAATACGTTTCTTCATTAAGAGTGATGGTAAACAATAAAAAGTTTGTGAGCAGTTTTTTGTGGCACTTGGAATTACGCAAAGAGTAATCAGAGACGCATTAAAAGGCAAAACTAATCTAATAAAAAATCAACAAGGTAGACGAGGCCCACCGCACAAGATCACAGATGACCAAAAAACTGATTTTAAAATTTCATTAAAAAACTACCAGCTTGGGACAAGCCATTACTGTTAATATAGGAATACGTGTACCAAAACAAAACAAATAATGTGCTAAATGTGAAAAATGCAAAAACAATCCAAATAATATGAAAAATGATTTAATAGAAGCTGAATATCAAAAACACATTGAAGACAATGAATATGCTATCTATTTCTTGGAAATGCAGAAAGCATTAAACCCGAAAGAAAAAATAGTAACATTTGGTTTACAAAAAGTTTTATAGTAGAACATATAGCCAATAGGGTATTAATAAAATATTCATACTATAACTTTACAATTTACGAAAGTGGCAGTGGAAAGGCAATTTGTTACTTATGGGGAGAGAAAGATGGCAAAAGAAGGGCAAATAAAATATGTTCATTGCTGTCCTACCTCATCAATGTAGATAATAAAGAAGACGCTAAAAAAATATTATTTTTCTGTGGTAATTAATAAAAATAGACAAATGTTAACAATGCTTAACGTATATTTTAAATCATTCCAAGACAATTTAAGAGATAAATGTTACGTATTTAGTCCCGGGACATACCTATAATGCCTGTAGACAGTATTTATGCTGTTATTGAAAACAAAATTAGAAACAGTTTTGTGCAAGCACCTTCTGAGTGGGCTACAATAATTAGGAATGCACGTAAAAAACCTGAACCATATCACGTAAGTGTCCAGCAGTATTCGGCATTTTTAAATTGGAAAAATTTTACAAACTCAAGAAAAGATACATTTGTTCAAAATGTGAAAATGTTAGACCTCAGGGAAGTAAAAGTGATAAAAGGACAAACTGTGATCGATATTCCGGTTTAATAAAAGCAGTTCTTCTAGTTAATGCTTATACTGCAAAATTGCAAATTAACAAAAAAAATACGAAAATTTAATTGAATTAAATCGATCATTTGTAAGAACTACAATATCACCAGGAGTACATTTTTCTAAATATGCTACCAATGTACCTGACACTTTACTAAAAACGAACATAGAGGATGAATAAAATAATGTTCCTAACACTAGTTTTTTGTGAATTTCATTAAAAGTTGTATTTTTTTGGGTTTTATATGTTTAAATGGGATATTTTTTGATATATTATTGTTTGTATTCTGTTTTGTAAAATATATGACCCTGCAAAATTGTAATCACCATTGTTTGATTGATAAAATGATTGTTACAAATGCGTGAGCGCCGCTTAAGCAACACATAAAAATAAAACAAATATAAGACTTAATCACTGGTATAAGTGGGCGTAAGCGCAAATAACAATATAAAATAAACGTAAGCAATCTTTATTGTTATTTTTCAGTGAGAATGCTATACTATTATATTATTTTTTACATAGCTTAATCATAAACAATACTACTTGATCAAATTTAATTCTACCCAGTTTTCAATTCTTGAATTAGTCATTGTATAACGTTTTTATAGCACAATATAAAATTGTCTATAAAGTTCTTACGCCTTTTTGTCAGAACTTCATCGAGTTGGTCTGCTTATCGTTTGAGTAATAGATTGTACTAATGACAAGTTGTGTGTGTGTGTGTTATTGCCAATATCACAATTATTATAATAAATCTCTTCCATAACATCTTCGTGCTCATCATATGTATCTTCTTTGTACTGCCGTAAATTTTTAATATTTCTCTTCCAGTTTTTTTAATCTTTGACAAATTTATGATTCTCAAGTATAGCTCTTGACGTCAACGGTTGTCAAGAATTTTGCAATGTTTTTTCATTTCGCCGAGAACGTGATGACCTATTGACGAAAACGTCAACAAAATGTTGCCAAACCATTCATCAACTTGAGGGAGAGTATCCAAAAGAAAAGGGCAGACCTTTGGCGCACAAGCAACTGGTTTTTTCATCATGACAACGCGCCAGCCCACACCACTCTCTCCGTAAAGTCACCGGATCTAGCCTCCTGTGATTTATTTTTGTTCCCCAGACTCAAAAAGGACATTGAGAGGAAAGCGGGCCTAAAGAACGTCCCAATAAGTCAATTTAAAAAATGTTTTAAACAATAGAAGAATCGTTTGCAGAGGTGCGTTGTGGTCAAGAGAGAATACTTTAAAGATGATCAAAGTTTGGTGTAAAAATATTAAGAAACAAAGAATTTATGACAAAATTCCCATTTTTTTTTGGGTCCCCTTCGTATGTTTTTTTATTCGAATCTTCTTAAAAACAGAGAATGAAATTTTTTATGGCGCTTTAAATACTATTTGTGAGATTTTCTGCTGTAATATATAAGCAATGAGCATTAAAATCAAAATGATTAAGAAATTGTTTTATTTTCATTATGTTCATCTTAGAATAATGATAGATGGGGCACGGTTTAGGTTTGGTAGAAATGGAAGTTTTAAAGTTATTTGCAAACTTAGGAATTCGAATTAATCAAAAATGCAAGGTGTTGTCAAATAAAGTAGCACCATTAGAGACAATAGTAGCTGCAAACGCAATATATGCTGATAAAAATAAACAATCTGTAGAAACAATATATTTGATATGGAGTGAAATAAAGTGCAAGTAAAATTGTAATGCAGACATTCACTGAAATATGCAGTGATGAGTGAGTAGTTTCGATTTCCACGAAGACATTGAGGCCAGCTACAAATTAAATCTGTTGAGTTCAATATTAATTTAAAAGTTAGTAGCAATAATGATGAGCAATGTATTATTTGTTTGAATTATTGTAATTATTTATTTCAATCTACGATTTGAAATTTTTATTAATATTTACCAAAACATAATAAAAATTAATTTTATAGATACTTAACGAATATATGTTTTATTGATTTTGCAATCTATTCTTTATAAATTAATATTCAGCATCGTTCATTTAAATATTGGGTCATTAATTCTAAATCTTTGCTTTTGCCGCACTTCCCAGATAAACAATTAATTTGCAATAATTATAAATTAGTAAGAAATGATCGATATACAAGAGATTAATAATAGTTATCTGTCATTAATACCTCTGAAAATATTGAACAATTATGGATATTATCGTAATTAAGAAAGTTAGATATACGACTTGAGGCTATCTATCAATTTATTGAAGAACTAGAAGATATGCTTTCAAATATAACTATTTATTGCGATAACATTATAGTTATGTAATTTCGTTTATTTCTTTCTAGGTCTTTTGATTGTAATTTAAAAAGTAGGAACTTTTTTTAAGTATTACGACTTATTATTCAATGTTTTAAAACATCGGACGTTTTGGACAAAACACTATGTCCTTCCTTAGCGCTATAAGATAACAACAGTTAAAATACACATATCTATTTTTTTATAATATTTCATTATACATTGAATTGATTTATTTTATATGATTAAATTTGTTTGAATGAGAAGAGAAATTATATTTTTTTAATTTAATCCTGTATTAAATAAAATATTTAAAAAACAAAATCACATCAGTAATTGGTTAAAATGTATTTAAATTTATTACATCGATCATTCTCAGTGATGACGTAAATTAATTGATTGATTATTAATAAATATAAAATGCCAAAAAGAATATTTGATTTATATAAACATAAATAATATATGTACATATACGAATTAAAATAGAAATAGAAAAAATTACATGTTTTAAATTTTTATTCAAATAAAATTAAAATATCATCTATTTATCATTAATTACATTATGATAAATTACACTCAAGTTTTCTATATCTTGTTGTGAGTTACAAGTTTTATTTTTTAATGGCTATTTATTTGGTCAAAATATAGTTAAAATGCGTATTTTAAATAAAAAATTATATAACTCCAGACAATTTTTGTATATTGGTACGAAAAAAAGTGCGAATTATTAGTATTGTTAAGTTTTGTTACCTGCATAGATATGTCAACAGCTAATAAAATACAAAAGATAAAAAATTGTTGCATGCGATTCATTTGTGGCATCATGAAGTTTAAAAAAATTACTCACAAATTAAAAGATTCTGGTTGTTGCATTAAAGACGGGGCACCATGAAAGAGGCTCATTGTTCACGCATGCATGTGCATGCAAGCGTCAGCGTCTGGATCTGCATCTGCATCCGGATGCTGAATCTTCATAATTACATTATATATTCACGTTAACTTATTATATTTAGTTAGTCTAAGTTTGTATCTGTTTCTGAACGCATTAACAAATAAATTGTTAATTTTTAAAAACATAATATAATATCAACGAAACGTAATTTGTAAGAATGGCTTTATTTTTGTGTTATAAATTTATTTATTTTTGTCTGTTTTTATTTTATATTAATAATCACTTTTATTTGAGATTATATTGAAAATAAGAGAACTGCTATATTATCGCAGTTTATTGTATCTGAATAAAATCTTGGGGTTTTCATATTCACATATTCTTATTTGTGTTAGGTATATGTATACGTAGTTGAAACTGTTATTTTAAAATAAATTTATTAATACTATGTATGTTACTGATTAGCAAAATAAATAAATCTCTTAACACCAGATCGTTGCTATATGTTAATCAATATTTTCATCACATGAGTAAAATTAATACGAATGAAATAACACTCCACATTATGAAATATAATATTAAAAAATTATATATTCGAAGCCACTCGAATGAAATGAATATACTACATTCTGGCTATGCTGTTGAAAGGGCGCAAGGCTAGAAATATTGATTAGACTGAGAGAAGCGAGAGAAGTGTGCAAGTTTTCAAGCCCAGCTTTCGATAAAACATTCTATTTTGAAGTTTTCCTCCGCTCGAGCCGCAACGCTTTGTACACCACAGAATCTTTCGAAATATTTATAACGATTAATAATTGAAATTGTGTAATAATAAATTATAGTTTCCATCATAAGCTGAACCAGATTTCTTGAAAGTCCGATGCCGACTAGGTTAGCTTGATAGAAATAACGGGTCAGCATCTTGAACCAATCAAAAATAAGGAATTCCATCCATAAATTATTTAAACAACAAAGTAAAATAAAGATTATCATAAAATAATAAATAATAAATTAATTAAAACCAAATTAATAAATCAATTGTTTCACTAAATTAATTTTAACTAATTGGATTATTCATTCGACAAAAATGTTCATCGAATGACAAGAAAAAATTAAAAAATGGATGCAATACAGCAACTGATATAATGGATGAATAGTTTTCTATATAAATAATTATAAATCAACCACAAAATTTAAAACGTCTCTAATGCATTCTAATCCTGTCGGATGAAAAATAGAAGATAACATATGAAAAAGCTGTAATCAACAATATATGATAAGATTCATCAAGTACAGCACTTATAAAATTCAAAAACAACATGAGCGTAACAAAATTATTTGTTAAATTAAATTGAAGTAATTTGAAATAAAATTCTAACTCGACAACAGGCATTATGAAAGATAACATTTCAAGAAGCTGCAACCAACTACACAAAACATGATAAAATTAACTGTGTGTAACAGCACTCCTAAAATTCAAAAACATTATTCTTTGATAAATTGAGTTGACGTAATTTGAAATAAAATTCCAACTCGACAACATCATCGATTTATTAATTAATTGACATATGTCCGAGGATTTTGTATGCCTCAATAAATTTACTACAATCGTTTGGTAGCCTAGCCTGGGCTTGTTTTTGTCTTGCTTGTAAAATATCCGACCGTCAGCTACTCCAGTAGCGGTAGGTGTGGTAGTTACAGACTGCTGAAGAAGTACAAAAATAATAATTTGATACCGCTACAAACTGTGTATTGTGATTCCTTATATAATAATTAATGAAGAAAAAATAGTCAGTCATATTGTGAACGGAGAATTATATGACAGTCACTGGTCTAAAGTCGTAAACAATTTTTAAAATTTAAAGTCATTTTATACCACATAAAATTTATTTATATGGTTTTTTATACATTATCTTGAATCTGACTAATTGACATATGTCCGAGGATTTTGTATTCCTCAATAAATTTACTATAATCTATGTACTATGTTTCCATATTTTCCATCTTTTCTATCTTTTCTATCTTTTCCATCTTTTCCATTGTGGCTTCAACTACTGCCAGGTTTGGTACCGATTGTTACCACCAAAAACTAAAAAATAGGGATGAATTGATACAACTAGAACAGTAATTATTAAGTTAAATCTTAACAAGCTTTTAATACATTCTGTCTTGCAATTCGGTTAGGCCAACCGATTAGTAGGGTAGAATGAACCTGAAGAACAGAATTTCTGGTCCATTAGCGCCAATGTGTCGATTGATACTGAATCCCATGATAGTAGAAACCTGAGTAGTGAGATACAATTAGGAGCTAGTTATTGGATTAATATTAAGGAAGTTTTATCAATCTATTAAATCATGTTTAGATTTTATAAAGATTTAAGGGGAGAATTAAATTAGTAATCATGCTTTTGACAATGAACTATTATATTTCTAATAAGTTATATTAAATTGGGATTTATATTATATTATTAATTGTAGGCTAGAGTTAAGTTAAATAATTAGTTATTGTAGAATGCTATTTACAATTAAAGAAATAATCCTGGTTATATGTCTGAGCATGTATGGCACGCCTCACTGCACTTCTCACTCGTACAATTAATTATTTTTTTAGTAAACACACGCTCGTGTTTACAAATAATGGCAACAGTGACATCTGTTGTTGGTATTTGTAATTGAACAATTCGAAATTCGATGTTCGATGTAGTACTAGTTGTAACACCTAGCGGCGCTGGGTTCAACCCAAACGTACAGAACACTGCAATAGGGTAAAAGATTTTGATTTTTAAAATCAGATAAAACACAGTTTTCAAAACGCAATTCCGTTTCCAACTGAGAGCGGTCGCGAAAACATCGCGGGTCATTTTTTAAGTTCTGCACAACCGCATGCTGAAAATACAATTAGATAATAATACATCAAACATATAAGGTAATAACTATTAATCATTTTATTTAAATTATCTAATACAGTAATATTTATAATCTAGATGATCTCAATCATTTATTAACATTAAATTGAACAGCCACGTGCTGCTAGAAATAAGCCTATTCCATCTAAGGTAATTAATAAATTGAATTAAATGATTATTACTAATGGCCAATCTCACCGACATAACTTAAAAATTAAGCCAGAGTTAAATTGCTAAGTAAGGCTTAGCGCGTTGCACCGACATTATTAACGCGTACTTAACGCTTAACTATTGGTTAAATATAAGCCGTCAATTTTGCCGGCTTAAAGTGCAACTTAACCTCAAATTTGTGTGTGACAAGTAAACTAAAGATGGAAAATATAATAATTATTTATCTTTTTGTTGATAAAACTATGCCTAATTGCATTCTCATTCTGCACAACAACATTTGTCAAATAAAAAGGATCATTTTAAGGTTAAGGAATTTATTAAAAAATAGTATATTTAATAGTAATTAAAAAGTGAAAGCATAGCTTCAAGAAAAGTATATTGTACTAAAAAAAGTTATATAATATATAACAATAATATTAAAAATTATACATTACATTAACAGAACAATCACAACCGGCACAACACCAAATCCAAATCACGTCTGTCAAATTTATTTTGTTTTGTTCTCATATAGTTATGCACACAATGCGATGAAAGCGCACCAAAAAGTTTAAGTCAATATAATGCATTTTGGCTGAAATCTGATGTGCCGCTCGCTAGTCAGAAATTCGACAACACTTAGCGTAAGCATCTGTTTCAAATGGTTGGTGAGACGCATATAAAATTTAAGGATGAGTTAACTATTAGGAAGATCTAACTAAGTATCGATTTAAGAAGTGTCGGTGAGATTGGCCATAAATGTGTTTTATGTAGGCTTTTTAGTTTGAGTATTATTATGGCAAATTAAATTGACAAATTTCAAATGGCACTTAATCTAAGAAAACAGATGGCCGTGCTGGTGAACTCACAAGTAAGTCAGACGGGCTATTTTTTTATGATTTTTTAATTTACCTTTTTTGTTTTTTTTTATACATAAAAATAAACAACTGGAGCCCATTTAAGAGATACACTAACTGGAATTTAACCGTACCACAACCCGCTCTTCGAATAATCGAGCTGCCGTAGGTAAGAGTCAGAGAGAATCTGACAAACAAACCGATCTAATTGAGTATAGTAGTGCGTTCACTACAATGTTGTTTAAAATAGGAGTCTGCATAGCTCTTGACTTCGAATTAGTAAAATCCAATTTGCAAGTGTCTCTGAAACTGCGATTAAATTCCTTATCGGACAGGTCAGTATTATTTACATAACATTGCTTTGCACTTTTATCTTTTAGTATGGCCTTCTTAATTGACTTAGGTGTGTCTTGCAAAATTACTTGCGAGTCACTCCGAAAACACGTAGGGTTAAATGCCTCCATACATGCTATTGGTAAATCATAATTAAGTTTGTATTGATAACCTGATTGTCTGCACGATATTTATGTATTATGTTTATTTAAATGAATGAAAGTATTTATTTTATGGTAACGTAAATCACTTTAATTTATATAAAATAATCAGCCTCTATGTCGAGCACCAAATGTTGTACCGGAACGGAGAGGAGGTTGTGAGTGAAAATGACGGCTTAATAAATTAAAGTATATTTAAGCACATTACAGTATAATAAAGAGGATGAGTTAATAACACATGTAATTAATTTTATACAATCATTTAAATAACATTACGTTTTGAGCATGTTTGAGGCAAAAGGCCCGATTAAAGCCATTCTAGGATATCAAAAGCAAGTTTACATATAACATATAATCTTATATCAAAATTTAATAACATTAATTGAAAAGCATGTTTCAGGCAAAAGGAAAATTAAAGCCATGCTACTATGCTATCAAAGGCAAATTTACATAACCCACAAATTATATATATATATATATATATATATATATATAAATATATATATATATATATATATATAAATATATATATATATATAGACGCATTAACCATCAATATGAAGCCCAAAACAGTATGTTGTGCGGATGATACCAAGCCCACTAAAGTTTTACGAATCGCAAATCGCAAATTATACACTTATAGTTCATTATATGCAACTATAGAGGGCTTACGTTTTAAACTGCATATACAGTACATATGTTTTACGGATGTTAGGAGCCAATCATGTTTTATGAATTATATGAAGCCCTTAAGTTTGGCATCAGTGCTTTTCTATAAAACAGTCTATTACAATAAAATGTGACCTCTACTACGTGATAATTCATGTTTATGAAATAATAAAACAAGTTACTATTTTTTCCATCACAAATTTATTCTTACAAATACAATAATAGCGTTGGCTCTATTAGAGCCTTCTACAGATGTAATAAATTATATAACTATAAGTAGAGCCAAAACTAGTAATGTATTCGTAAGAATAAATTTGGGATAAAAAACATAGTAACTTGTATTATTATTTCATGTTTGAAGAAGTAAATACACAATATATTATTAATATTTTTTAATTTGTTTTGTATGGTTATGTACTACGTTTAAGTAATTGTTTTTTTTAATTTTACTATGTTAAATTTAATGCTTGCATTACTTTTTAAATTTATCAATCCCCTTTGAACAAGTTGTAAGACTCTAGCTATAGCAGTTTTTTAATAATTTTGAATTTTTTTATGGCATGTGCTATCAAATTCAGTGCCGTAACTAGCTTCTCTAAACTACAAAATTATAAGGTTTAGGTGGTTTTCTGCGCCACAACCAAATTGTCAATTAATAACAACATAATACTGTCCAAAGATGTTGCAATAGTTAGACTTAATATAGTAAAGAACTTGTTGCCTATTTGAGCTTTGTTGTGTTGCAAGTAGACTTGTTTGTAGAGGAATATAATATTAAGCAGAAATTCTTTAACAAAAGGTTGTCTATAATGCTTATTTTAGAATTCCAAACATTTTTTGTACATTGTTACAAGTTTTTCCTTAAATGGTTTTTAAAAGTTAATGCTGATGAGCTACGGTTATAATTTGGAAAAGTGACGTTTTGACCTTACTTCGTTGTCTTGGCATTTAACTGATGTATGCAAGTACAACGCTTTGAAGGGTCTCCCCTTTACTGGCCATGTCAAGCCAACAACTTCCCAACATGGACTCTCTATTGTATGAGAAAGCCGGGCATCTACATAGCACCTGCGATCGTCTTGTCATTCATTTCACATTCTCTACATGTTGGATTATCTCCAATACTAATTGTTGTGTTTTCTTAGTTGGCAGTGTGACAGTCACAAATAGTAATCGGCTGTCTTAGCATTTGAGTTAGTCATTGTTTCCTTTTTCTGTCTACAGCCAGAAGTGTCATCCCAGCGTCTTTCCAGTGCGTTGTGTGTGTGTTAATTTTTAGGAGGTTATTTAAACTTTTGAGTGTTAAAGAGGTTCATGGTTCAGGTTCACACGTCATAAGGGTTGACCTTTTACGCGCTAGCCCGTCCGCCTCAATGTTACCTACTTTGTTGGAATGTCCTTATACCCAGAGCAGCTTGATGTTATTTTCACAGGCTGCAAAAAAAAGGACACGATGACATTCAAAAATTAGCTTCAATGTGATTTTAGGCTTGTTTATAGCAATTAAGGCCGCTCTACTGTCTGTTAGAGTTTAGACATTCTTGCCAGATATTTTGCGAGTTACTTTTTTCATAACCCCTTAAGTTGTACTACTTCTGATTAGAAAATAGATGTGTGCGTTACTAGTGGTACAGATATTTTGAGATCCAAATTTTGCGAAAAGATTCTCGCTTTAGAACTTTGGTTTTTGGACCATCCGTGTAGATTCTAATCGTATCATTGACCTCGTTCTGCTCATCTTGTTTATATGTGCGCACGTTGTAAGGTTTTTGAAACACAAAACAAGATGACATGTTATCTGTTTGCGCTTTTAACAAAGGTGTTTTTTTAACAGCCTTTTTCAGGAGAGTTTAGCCCTCCATGTAGTGTTAAAGTTTAACTGCATTTAGAAGTAAAGCGTATTGGTTGAGTGGTGGCAAGCAGATTGTTGGCAGCAGGTGGCAATGGTTGCAGCGGTTGCAATAGATGATCGGGTCGGCGTCTGAGTAGGTAAAGTGTTTATTTGTTGCAAGGTGTTTGTTTTTGTCTTCTCATTTTAAAATTAAGAAAACCTTTGAGTATATTTAACAAACTAGTATAAAAATAATTTTTAATTAAGTTTTCTAAATTTTTGCATAAAAATACAAAACTCCAATTTTTTTTGTTGCAGGATAGTTTCTGTGGGTTTATACAAAAGGAGTTTTATACAAAAAATTATTTAGATTTAACTCTAGTTAGTTGAAAGAAGCTCATATCTGAAACTATGTTGATGATTTGGCAATAGGTTTTAACTTCCGTGTGATTTCTGATTTTGTCCAAGGTAATTTTGTGAAAAATATCTCAAATTTTATTAGAATTTTTTATGAATACAAAAATGTGACGTTAGCATTGTACTTGTAATGTAAGTGGAGAACTTTACAACCTTGTAAGAAAATGCTTTCAAGCTTTGTTTTGAACCTGGTTCTAATTTTGGTTTGAAATGAGGAAACATATTTCTTACTTTAGTTGTCCAAACCAATTTAGAAAGTCAAGCAGAATTAGTACGTTTCCTACAATATTTTATTTTTTTGTGGATTCTTTTTAAGTGGTCCAAATCTAAGTCTTTGTTGTAAAACGGTGCGCATTAGAGTTGTCAGCAAATAATTTGACCATGTTTTCCAAAGTATATTTAAAGCTTCTTTGTCATAAATTAAAAAAAAACGGTCTACGCTTATTTTTACACATTAGATTATCTTTGTTGGAGAAATTTAGAACAAATTTTCAGCACTGATTTTTGTACTTTTTTATTGCCTTCTTTATCTCATCATTAAGTTAGTTTAGATTTTTGGCTTATCAGCCTAAGAAATAACTTTGTTAGTTTAGATTTTTGGCTTATCAGCCTAAGAAATAACTTCATCATTGAACTGATTTAGTTTGTTTTGGTCAATTAGGTCATGAAATTTTGTTATTTAAAGTTAGATGAGCTGTCTGGTTTTCTATTGAAACAGAATCTATTTTACTTTTGGCAAAAGCTGTAGACTTTTTCATTGCTAGCAAGATGAGTCTAGTAAAGTCAAAGATAACGCTGTCAACTCTTTTAATTGTTTGAATATTAAGAAGGGATGTGATGCTCTGTTCTAGAGTGTAAAAAAACGTCTAATCGGTCTTATAGACCGACTTTTTAATTTCTGTTTATTCCTCCCATAAAGATTAAAGACTATTGGGCTATGGTCTGAGCTAATGAAATAGTAGTGTAAACTAAGAGGTTTTTGAGTAAAGCAATGTCACAAACATCTCCAAGGACCCTTATTTTTTACTAAACAAATTATAAGTATTGACATTAATAACCAATCAAAAAGCTTTACATACATTAATATAATTTTTTTTTAAATATTAATATGTAATATTTAGAAACTACTTAGTTGTCACAACAACAATTAGGTATTGTATAGATTTATTTTTTTTACAATGATCTAGATATAGCATTAAAATACTAACATTATATTATTTATTTAAAACTATTATGTGATAAATTACTTACATTCAACAGCCACATTTCTTAAAATATTTGTCCGATTGATTTTCTAATATTTTATGCGGTTTAATAGCAAAAAAATTGGCAACACCGTTGGGCGTCAAATCAACCGTAGGCAATATAAAGATATGCACTTAGGCTTCGCAATATCCGTGTTGTCTCGTAGGGCTCGCATAACCTGACAAATCTATACAAAATAAATTTCTATATAAACTTACCCCTCGCATATCAGATATAATTATATTCATTATTAAAGAGTAAATTTGCAAAATATACAGCAAAACTGTTTTTTTAAGACCGGGCTTCTGGTGGCCTGTAGTGTATACTGGGCTTCGCATCATCCGCGAGGTACGTATATATATATATATATATATATATATATATATATATATATATATATAAATATACACTATAAACTACTTATGATATATTCTGCAAAAGCAGGGTGACTGGATTTTTGTCAGTAAAAAAGATTACCTAAATAATTTTCCAACCGAAAAAAATCAGAAAAATTCATTTTATTATGAAAATTTAGTAAACTTTTTTTCAATTACACCTTGCATATTTTGTAAATTCTTGATTCTAATATTTTTTGTAGATTTTTTTAGATTTAAATGCTACATTTTTGAGTTATAAGCAATTACTCCAACTAAACAACATTTTCCCACAAACATACAATTTATTATTTTAACCAAATAATAGTTGCATAGCTGAATTTAGAAACGGTTTCCTTAGATATCTGCCGCATTCATAAGCAAACGTGGCACAGTTTATATAAATAAATTTAATAAAAACCGGTAATTTTAGAACTAATTGAAAAGGAATATATTTTTGGATTTTTCAATTAAAAAGAGTAAAGAGCATACTGTCCTAAAAAAGGAGTATGTCCGGTCAGCCTGGTTAACATAAGTAACAAAGACATAAAAATAATAATATAAAACTAGTAACCAAACATACCTGCGCAACAGCCGAAAACCTTTTTAATTAAAAGACCAAGGTAACTTCTAGAAGCAGCCGTGCGTTCACGGAACAAAATGAGCACCAAGGCCATTTTAATCGTTGCAAGAACAAAAGTTAATTTGTTAACAAAAACACTAGTTTGAAAAAACGGCAGCAACGCAGGTCTAGAGGGGGCGACAGGCACCGCCACATTTCGTTTCACTAATACTTACATTGATTGCAATTAAGAAAACATTACTTTCATCGCCTACATTCGTGGCCTTGTCCTGTTTCTTTCCTCTCCCTCTCTGCATGGTGATCTGCGACATATACGGTTCTTTTTGATCTGTAAAAAACTTAATTTCTTCAAAATAAAGTTGACTCAGCTATGTCATTTGTACCAGCTCCACTCTTTTCAGAATTCCTAATCGTCTTCAATTCTTTAATTACTTTTAATTACTTTAATTTTGGTTGCATCGGGATATCTCTTTTTGTATTTAGTAAGAATTTTTTCATATTGACTTTTTTTTAATTCTGTTACCATAGATTTTGCATTTATTATTTTTCCACAGAGCTGGTAAAGAAAGATAAACTTCGATGCACTCTAAAATAAATTGTCTAACATTTTCTTTTGAATTATTAGTCATAGTGGACGATTGCACTGCAAAACATTCGAGATTGGACTGAATCAATATTTGCACAATGTTACTAGCACATGATACAATTTATTACATATCGCACAATAAAAATAGCACTACTTTAGATTCACTCAATACATTGCACAATATTTCAACATAATCCACACACGATCGATATTAATATGTTTATTATAAAATATTGTGCAATAATATTGACCGTCTAGGGCAGCTTAACACATGTTACAACGGAGCAGACCGGGTATAAGGATATGATTGTTTATTTATTGTGATTAGTACATGTTTATGTATCGTAAAATACAGCCGTGTTTAGGACGTTTTACACCCTACACACTTGAAGTCATTTTTGGTTATTGATTTTAATAGTTTGTGAAACTTTTATTTATTTTTGTTATTTATTTATTTTTATTTTTTAATATGCCATTTTACAGCATATTGTTTTACACTTTTTGTAGTTAGAGAAAATAATCGACATTAGTAGTTTTTATAGACTGAAATCCCAGAACTAACTGTTGTAATACTAGGATTAAATGTATAATAGTTTAACCGACACTTTACCCAACGAATATAAAGTGGCCTCAAATCATTTTTTTAAATTAATATTTCATTACAGCATAAAGCATATAATTGCGAAAAACCTACATAATAAAATGAATGTAAAGGTAAAACGGACCCATATCTTTTTTAACTTTACATTTGGTCCGTCTTTATTCTTATTATACCTGTGTCCCAACTGTTAGGTCTGAAATGTACCTAAATGCAGTTTAAAGTAAAATTTTCCCTACATTATTTTGTTAGTAGCATCATAATCAACAATTCTCAAAATTTCAAATGTACCTATTATTTTGTTCTATTTATTTTTATTATTATTTCTTGAATAAAAATTATTATTAATATACAATAAATTATCTCATTCAATATAGGATGCGTAAAATTTGTGATTGAATGAGTATTATTTATTTTGAAATACTTATTACTCGACTGTACTGTAAAAAAAAAGATGATTTGAATCTATTCGTACGCACTCGAATGCTGTTGGCAACACTGCAGCACATAAGCGGTTGCAGAACTGAATTGCTTTTATCTGCTGTTGCCTGTTAGTTACTTGCTGCCAAGTTGCCATCGTTGGCGCAAGAACTGTAACAGTGTTTTAATTAATAAAATTAATTATTCAAATAAGAAAAGAATATGCAGTTAATATATGACGAACCTTCAACATTGACAAGTAATAACACCGAACAAACGAATATGGATGCAAATATTCAACTCAAGTACAGAATGAAAAATAGTGTAGTTAAATGGAAACATAAACCGGCAATAATTTCAGCGGCTAAAATTTAAAGAAGAATGAATTTGAAATTAAACAAGAAACAATATGCTGTATAATAAATATAAGTGGAAATATTTTATTTGATACAATAAAATAGCAGCAAATATTATATTACCAATATCAACTCAGAAGAACTATTAAATACTGTATTACCAGAACAAAACCAAGATTGTGTAAATGAATCTATTTATTCAATTGAAATAAAATCATATCTACTAATAAAGAAAACAAGTACCAATTTTAAAATTGTACTGAAAATGGAACTTGAAAGAGCATAGAAAAAGCAATTTGTCAAGCTTCCGGTACATAGTTAACTAACACTAAACCACCAATATTGATAAATACTGTGAATCAAAATCTGCACAAAGGAGTGTTGTTATTGCATTGGATTGAAAAGTAGTTAAACTGCTTTATTATTATGTTGGGTTGACGTAATTTGAAATAAAATTCCAACCCAATATCTACAACTAATGGTGAAAATAATTTATGATGATTTATAATTCATCTATTAACAAATTACAAAAGTGTTTTTTTTTTCTTCATATGGGTTTGATGTTATTTCATATAAAATTATAATCCAAACATACAACTGGCACTTGGATTTTTCATTATTTATGAATCAATTGGGTTGAAGTAATTTGAAATAAAATTCCAATCCTAAATTTTCCACTTGTTGGAAATTTTATAATTCTTCATTGATTTAATTGGGTACTTTACATACACACAGATAACACGCTGTTATTAACTGATCCTTGGTGTAGATAATTTAAGATGACAGTGTTATTAGATGGTGGCTTTATATTTGGCAACATAATATTCTTCATTTTCATATCAGAATTTGAATTATGAGTGGTTACATTTTGGCTATACTCATCAGAAAACTCAGTGATGAACTGAAAACTATAATTAAAAGAAGTTTAATTTTTTTTAATACTTGGGTTAATTTATAATTCTGCATATCGTCAGTATAAATCGCAATATGCTTAACTCCTATTGGCCATATTTTACAAAAGAGCAAAAAAACTGAATATAGACGCCATTATATCAATTAAAAGAACAAAATATGTTAGTCTTTATAGAAGAAAGGTTTTAAAATAGGTTTTTAATGTTTGATTTTAAAATTTCGTTTTACTAATGATATAAAATGGAGTTACGTCAAATTTCTTATAGCTATAAAAAAAATTTCATCGCAAGTAATTTTTTTCTTTTAATTTTTATTCTTCCCCAGTACAGTGATGGTATATAGTTGAAGATCATAGTCTTTGCGTTTTGATTAAGCCGAATAGGTAAACGGTCCCATTCCAAATTGGAATGTCGTAATTTGAAGAAAATTCTTTTATTGCTGTATTTCAGTGCCTTTATATTTGTAGACACAGGATCACCAATTTTTTTACCTGGTCTAAATGAGCAATATTATGTGTTAAATATTCAACTGAATTTGGAGATTTTTGACGCCTTTGCAAATGGTTACATAATCAGCTGGAATATTAATGTTTCTCTTTCTAATAATTTGTTCAATATTAGAATGCATGCTATCAGCATCCATTTGAGTATGACCTTTCTGCAGATACTTCTGAATTATATTCATATTTTTTCAATTGCTAAATTATACAATGTATTAGATAACTTAGAATTTTGATTCTGATATGTACATCCATCGCAGTAAAAGATGTAGTCAATACTTTTTTGAGGGAGATAAACATCTATAAATTTCATAAGAAAATGAACTAATGAAAACTCATTTGCGGTTAGACCTCCTTTCTATTTGTTCCAAAGGAAACAGTACCCATTACGACGTTTTAAATCGTAGATAGTAAAATTGTGTATTACCAATTTTGTCTTGTAATATAAAAAAGACACATTAGATTTTGGGCATAAGAGCACAGACTGTAAATCCATGGTGAACACTTTGCTGCTAGAAAGTTTATCATTATTTTTCTCTGACCTTGTTTCCTCTTTCAAGGTGATGTGATAATGATACTTATTTTCTGACAAGTTGTGAGTTTCAAATGCAACACATACATCACATTTATCTTTCTTTGGTTGGTACAATAACAAATTACCATTATCGAATGCTTTAGATAAAGTTGCACGAGAAATGGCAATAACATTTTTGTCTTGCAAAATTCATTTTTGTAAGTTCTATATAGATTGGCGTTTGACTGCCATGTTGGTTCCAGATATATTTTCAATGATAAGGCCCGGCAGTAATTTTTTCTTTCTTTTAATTTCTTCTGATGTTTCAGGAGTTAACGTTTTTTCAATATTGTAGTAGGGCACCTAGCTCATTTTTTTATTGCTATCTCTCCCAACACATAAGGTATTTAGGAACATTTTTTTACAAACACGAATTAGTGTTTCATTGATAGATACTGCTTCAGTTCCTCGTTTTCTAGCTGTGTTTTTAACTTCCTTAAATTCTAAAAATACAGCTTTTCTGTCACTTTCTTTTACCAAATTACATTGTAGCTTGCAATATTCCTTCTCACTAAGTTTACAGTGATATGGTGGTTTTAATAGTTTTTCACTTTTCTGTACGCTGTTTCCGTTTACCATTGTTATTCAATTCATTTTCACCTTTTTGCATTCCCACATCCACCATCTCCATTATAATTACTCTCTTCTTCCATATCACTTCCATCTTCATCGACATCTTCATTTTCAGAGCTTTCATTTTCCTGCTCATGATCATTCTCTGGCAAATAATCGCGTTCACCTTCATTCTCGTCTTCAAGTACATTATAGTCTGTCTGTTCTGTACAAACTATCGTGTAATATTTTTGAGTTCCGTTTCAATAGGCCTTTTATTACCTATTATTATTTTGTTAGCAACATTGAGGTTTTGTTCAACAAATAACATTGATTCACTCTCATTAAACAAAATATTTTTTTTTTAATTAATGATACTAAGGTTTTGTTGCCAACTTTTAACGTCACTAGAAGTAGTTGTTAAAACTGCATTACTAATATCTTCTTTATATCTATTTATTACTACATTTATTAGATTTAAAATATTAGTTTGAATAGAAATTTATATTAAATGCGTTACAATTAAGGTATTGTAATTTTTTTCTATTTAGGAAAGAAAGTAATTTTATTGCTTTGTGAAAAATGCACAATTTTTGTATCATAAATAAAGAAGCAAAATTTTATTTTCTATTAAGTTAGAATAAAATTGTTATCTATTCTATTATTTACTCTAAGGCAAAGCAGTTAAAAATATGAAATAAAATGTAATATCAATGAAGCATTGTCGATTTGTGCTATATTAAAATATTATATAATAATATTATTTTTGTCAGTTTTATTTATAAATAAAAAATGAATGCACTTTTAAACATAATATAACAGTTAAAATAACTTTCTTTTATAATTTGTTGTTGTTCCATTTATAACTTAAATTGCAAACTTATCACATACAGTTAATAATATTTGGGTGTACTAATTATTTTGCCAACTTGCATAAAGTTATAAAAGAATAAAATTAACTTAAAATTTGTTTTTGTAATTTATAGGTTACTTTAGTTCACGATTAAATAGGTTGCGTCCTTGATAAAAGCTTGCAACATACTACATAATCCTTTTCTTAGACAGTTAATTCTATCTGATATTTTTTGTTTAAGAAATTTTTTACAGTGTTGTATGAAGTGAGACTCCTTGCTGTTTTGACAAGAATTGTTTATTGTGAATAGTGTTTGTGATGTTTGCTATACGAATCTTCTTTGAATTTAGATATTGATACGGCCTTTGAAGCTATAGTTTTGAGAGTGTCTTGTTTTTTACGTAAAAATGTCATGAATAGTTTAAATGTTGGTATGTCGTTTGGGTTGTCATCATTGTTTTATTTGGACTCCTATTCTTTCACCGTGTGATTATCTAATTTATTTGTCAATATTGGAATTATGATAACGTCCCAATCAACAGGTATGTCTACTGCCTTTAAACATTCCATATAATTCTGTGCCGCATCCATAAATCCGCGCAATGACGTGTGGTTTTCTCGATTTATCGTTTGTAGATTTCTCAATGATTGAACATGCTTATGAATTATTCGTCTTTTGATGTTATAACGTCTTTTTAACATGTTCCATGTAATTAAATAGTTATCATTTGAGGTTTTAAAGGACTGCACCATATCAGCCGGTTCACCACATGTGCAAGCACTTTCAAATAAACTTTCTCTAACATTTATATTATTAAAAAATTTGCACAAAATGTAAAAACGGCGGTTACACGAATGGCATATTTTGTTTTTTTTTTCAGTCTATTGTAGAGTACAGTATAAGAATTTTTTATCTTCAAAAGAGGGCTGTTGGCGTGATTGCTGGCTTGGGATTCAAGAACTCTTGTAGATCTCATTTTAAAAAACTGGGCATTCTAACTGTTCCTAGTCTCTAGGTTTTGTCGTGTCTAATAAATGTGAGAGAAGGTGTTGCACTTAATATTTACAAGTATCAGTCACAACATCATTCTTACCAGACTAAGAGCAATACAAACATTTGTCTACCTTATTGTAGGTTAAGTAAAACAATAAAATTATATAATTACTTATCAATTAAAATGTTTAATCACTTACTAATACATGTTAGAGAACTTGTGGCGTAATTTCTCACTACTTAGGAGAGGATGGGGGAGCTAGGGTGGTTTAGTCAACCGAGAGGGAGCCTGCCGGCTCAGTGAAGACGGACGGGTATAGTTGTGAGCGCCACGACCTTATTACTAATGTAGACTCTTGGAGATACCGGTCTGTGTGGGAAAAGCTCGAACCCACTTATTCTTATAAATCCCTTCCCCAATAAAACAAAAATATAAATAAAATGATAGTCGGTGGTTTGCTTGAAAAGTGTGGCACACACTATATTAACTGACATATAACATTAAACATATATATAAAAAAACAAGTTTGGGTTGGGTCATACGCCCAAGGTACAATGAGCAGCTAATAACCGAACATGCAAGTGACCTTTTGGTCCGCGATTCCTAAAATTTACTATTAATAGCAACAAAGCCTCTTGCACGAGGTTTACAATGTACATCGGTACCATCTTTACGTAGATAAATATTTTAAACATTATATATATATATATATAATGTTTAAAATATTTATATATATATATATATATATATATATATATATATATAAGTATGTAAACATGTCATGTGATGCATGGTAAGTTTGTGTGAAGCACAACATAAATATTAATAAAATGAAGGAAACATGTAATTATAGTTTTGTATTTCAAGCCTCGACTTCCTGCAATGATCCTCAGCTCCAGATCGTCCTCCTTGGCATTTAGTCTCAATGACCAAAGAACCCAAATAGACTTAAAGGAAAGAAATAAAACCTAAAACCACACGTGCAATTACCACAGAACAGTCACACTTAATTAATATCAATGAGGTAGATTTATTACCTGAGATTGGGTAGAAGTAAGTCAATAGCCTCCATACGGTTATGTATGTATACATATGTTTCAACTTGTGCTTTGTCGGATGCCCATATAATATTTGCCACGAGGTGTGGGCGGTGAAAAATCCGCACAGCGGTAGGATTAATTTTTCGCTCCAATAATTAGCGGGTGCGTTCCATATAGCACTTAACCCGTCATATATTCACTGGTACATACCATAAAATGGCGCAAGCCGTGAGGTTACACCCTCTTGTCGGTATTCAATTACCAGCAAACACACCACCACACTTCGAGCACCGGATGTGAAAGAACCTCCATGTTAAAGTTTCACATGGACACCCTAAACCAACAATCAGTGTTGCCATCCGTGAATTATTATATGTTCACAAAAGTGTCAAGCCCCCCTGCGGAAGGGGGTGGTGCAAAAAAATACTTCCGCTAGCCCCATTGCTGGTCGTAAAAGGCGACCAATAAAACAAAAAAAACAAACAAACTTCGATGCACTCTAAAATAAATAGTGCCATAGTGGACTATTGCACTGCATAACATTCTTGATAGAACTGAAAATTGCATAATGTTACACACACATGACACAATTTATTCCATATCGCACAATAAAAATAACTACTTTTGATTCACTCATTATATTGCTTAATATTTTAACATAATTCACACACGATCGATATTAATATTTTTAATGTAAACTATTGTTCAATTATATTGACTGTCTAGGGCAGTTTTAGTAACATATGTTGTTACTAAAGTGACCAATTTTATTACGCATATTACACCGATATTCGTAATACTTGCATTTTCCTTTATGCTGTTTGCCGCAACAGCTACATATGTCATATGTTGTGTTTTTGTTGTCGAATGTGTTTTATGTAAAATGTTGTGTTTTATAGCTATTTCTTTATTAAATATTGTGTTTTATATCGTTATTATATTGGTGTGTTTCCTTGACGAGACCTATTTGGGTCTGTCCAAAATTGATCTACCTTTTTCTTTTGAGTCCTATAGTGATGTGCCTAGTCGCTTCTTCCACTTCTATTCTGTTCATTGTGGCGTTAAATTCTCCCAAAACAGACTAAAGGTGGTAGCGGTAGAGTTGATGCTCAGAAGGGTCTGCGCCGTCTAGCTCAATGGTGATGGGCGGGTCAAAAATGGTGCGCCACGAGCTTAAATTTGTTCTGAAATTCCATTCTTCACAATCGCCTCCGCAGGGAAAAGCTCGAACCCTATCGTTCTTCGAAACACCTCTAAATCAAACCTAGGAAAAGAAACACACAACAAACAAAAGAGAGGAGAATCAAAGTTCTCAATTGGTTCGGAACGCATAAATTTTATTTACTGTATTGAAATAATAAGGTATTGTCACAAAATATCGCGAGCCCCAAAGGCCAAAGTGTGAAAGGGATGGTCTCGAGACCAAACTCTCAAAACTCGGCGACGCGTAGCGCTACTCGTTTCCGCGGATTGGATGCTCTAATCAAAAATAGTTAAACACGGTTGCCGCATGAATTTCAATTACAATGGCGATAATTTTCAATAATGTTTGGAGCAAAATGCTCCTACGAACAATTACAAACGAACAAGGAAGTGAGGCTCCCATACACAGTTTGCCCAATAAGTGGCAGTAACCACGGTTAACAATTGTAATTGAAGCTGACGGTTTCAATGTTACAACAAAATACTACACATAATAATAATATAAGGTAGCCGGAACCACAAGTAAACCCCAAAATTAGAGTGGCCGTAACCACAAAACACAAAAAATAGAATCAACAAACGAAGGACTGGGAAGTAAAAGTAATTTCGTCCACGTTGTCTACTAAAACCATAAATAACTAGCTAATCAGATTTAAAAGATCAAAAAATAAATCAAAAGGATAATCAAGCCTGTTTATTCCTGTTCTTTGAATGGCTCCGTTTAGTACTGGGATGGCTTCGCACTCGAAAAGGTTCGCACATAGAGATCTCCGTACAGTACTTGGAGGGCTTCGCACTTGGAATAATCTTGCAACGTACTTGGATGGGCTCCTTCTACAAATGATACACCTCGGGCAGAATATTCAATTTCGAAATTCCAACCAAAAAGCCATTATTCCACTACGCCATAGCAATAACATTAAACCAACGTAGCAATATGCTGTATCCACAGCAACAATATGCTAATCCATTAGCCGTAACAATAGCAGTAACACGCTATTCCAAAGACAACAAATAGCAGTAGCACGCTATTCCAAAAGCAGCAAATAGCAGTAGCACGCTATTCCAAAAGCAGCAAATAGCAGTAGCACGCTATTCCAAAAGCAGCCTAAAAAGAAAATATAAATCACAAAATGACACAAAAAATATATACAAAATCCTCGAAGTAGGAATAAATTAAACAAATATTACTAACCTGAGATGTAATGCGGCTGCTTTATGAGATTTCCAATGGAAAAAGAGTCGATGTGTGGGCACGAAGTTTGAGGTTATGAGAGCCGCAATTATGCGTTTATTAACGCCCAAAAATCCATCCGAAATCGGACTCACCAATTAACCCACTGCATTAATATAATATTGGCTTCACCTGATATCTAAATACGGCTTCGATGCCAAAGGATTAAGCTTTACACACTTATCCCATATGATATTCAGGCGTCGCCGTAACCATTACCTCGAAACCCAACAGAAGACTGACGATCTGCACTAAGACTACTTCGCTATAACGAAATTCGGTCTTCTCACCACATACATCTCACTTCAGGTCGGTAAATTGCCAGCTATGTGAACGTGACTAAGCCAAGTTCACAACCAATAGCGGTGATGGTGAATAAGTGACAACAACAGAAAGGATTAATTAAATAAGGTAAGTACCAGCAATTATAACACACAGAAATTACTGAATATTCCTGTTCCAACCAATAATTAATCCCCTGCTCTTACGAAAAACCACCTAACCTCCGAACAAAAAAAGAACAAACAAAATAATTATTAACGCACCTGAAAAACTTCAACAAATAATGTAGTTGCATACTGACTTTCTAAACATGTTTCATTTTAGGATAGATCTCCAGGATGTCTGTCGACGCTGGAATAAACCCGACAACTGGATCACAACCCGGACACATCTCAAAATCAAACTGTAAGTGCAACACAAATTATTCCCTAACAAAACTAACACAACCAACACTAACTCAATTTGTGTAGCGTAAAATATAAAAATTAATTATTAATTACTGCACTTATACTTTCCAAAATTGCCATGTGTACATTTGGTTGCCTACGTTAAATTAACGTATTTTAATTTTCAGGGACCGCGGCAGCAGCGTAAGCAGAAATTGGAATGCTACAACATGTTTAATGATAATGTTCTGTACATTGTCATGTCCCGCCGCTTTAAAAGATGGTAATTTTGCAATAATGTGTCTGACCTCTTTTGGAGTGGTCAGATGTTGTCCAATGCTAGCGTCATTACTGTGATTCAAAATGAAACTGTCCACGTCGGCTGTAATATTATTTTGTTCGTAAGTCTCGTTATCTTCTAAGTCGTGTATCTGTTCTAAACAGTCCCCAAACATGTCTACCTTTTCTTCATTTGTGGTGGCGGTTGTTATGCCGTCAGCACTCGTGAGGGTTGGTATAGTCACCGTCTTCTTTTTAAGTCTGTTTACAAACGTCCATATAGTATTGTCTTTGTGGGACAGGTTTGCAATTTTCCTGTTACACGTTGTGTCTCTATATTCTTTAATGTCTCGTTTTATTTGTCGCGTTAGTTCTGTCATATTATGTTTTTGTGCAATGTCGCCAGTTTGTTGCCACAGTTTTGTGACAAGTTAGGCCACCCCATGTACATTTTTATTTAAAATAATACACTCATATAATAAATTTATACTTACCTATCAGGTCAGGTCAAATTCTTTTGATAAGATCATAAAGAATTTATCCTTCCTGGTTCTTTTACTGCTGATCTTCATCCAGAACACATGTGCCTACAACAATAATTCTGCCGCTTTCTGGGCCTTTTCATAAATTAACACAATTTATGTCATTACCTGCGTAGGTGAGTTAAATATAAACGTTACATTATCTAATTAGATTTAATTTATTAATTGTTTAAATATTCATACAATCATTTTTACATTTACATGGTGGTAAGGTTAAAAATAACATGTGTTTGTTTTATTTGTTTAGTTTTTATATTGTATATGGACATGTGCGAGTCCCATGATGCATATTCCATTAATGATAATTAATAAAGGATTCCATTAACATGCTGTAATTTATTTCCCGGAGTTGGTAGAACCGCTGTCCAAAACCCTGAGATTATTGTTTCGCCACAACTTGGCGCCCAACGTGGGGCCATCTCTGGAATAATATTACAAGATATTAATTATTATAAAATAATGGAACGTACACCAAAACAACACCGATCACAGTATTTCACTCGAGCAAGGAGGAACCAGGAGTTAACCGTTTCAACATCAGATATTGGTGGAGCCTCATTCATTATGACTACATCAACATCCACAAATGGAATAGCAGATAAGATATATACTAATACTAATAATATAATTAAGTTACCTGTTAATATAAATAATTCCGATGTTGTCTCGGATCACTCGGTTACTTCATCGGGGGGCATATTTTTAAATAACCCTGCAGGTACCATACCTGCTAAATCATTTAATGTAATTAGTAATGTGCAAGCAGAGTATAATTTAGATAATTTACCTGTAGATTTAAATCCAAATTCTCAGATATATCATCACTCGGTTACTTCATCGGGGGGCATACTTTTAAATAACCCTGCAGGTACCATACCTGCTAAATCATTTAATGTAATTAGTAATGTGCAAGCAGAGTGTAATTTAAATAATTTACCTGTAGATTTAAATCCAAATGCTCAGATATATCAGCACTCGGTTAATACATCGGGGGGCATCTTAAATGACCCATTAGGTACCATGTCTACAATGCCAGTAAATGTAATTAATAATGCACAAATGGAATCTAACTTAAATAATTTACCTGTACTATTTAATAGGAATCCATCATCTGATATAGCAAGCCACTCGGGCTATACATCAGAGAGCATTAAATTAAATAAACCAACGGGTACCATTCCTAAAAAATCATTTAATGTAATTAATTCACAATGGGAATTAGGACAAAATAACTTACCTGGGCAAATTGAGGTGATTTCCAAACCATTTGTAAGGGGTCACTCTAGTGGCACATTGGGGGACATTGTTAATAATTCCACAGGTACAGTTCCTATTTCATTAAATGTAGTTAATAAGAATAATAATGCACAATTAAATAAAAATAAAATACCTGATCAATATCCAGCAAAAGCTTTGAAGAATGTTCAATATTCACTTGAACAAATGAATAATTCTTTCTCACTGTCAAACACAAGCACAAACTTGTTGTCAACAAATAATCATGAAGTTGGCAATGCATATGCAAGTTTAAACCCGATTTACACTGCACCAAAAGGGTTAAATCCTTATTACACCAGACAATATTCCAAATCAGGGGATATTGGAATTACAAATACTAATTCTTATTCTCCGTATTATGTACACAGTAACATGTTAACAAAAAATGTAACAGCAACAGCATCACACGGTATCCCAAGTCTGTTGACCACTACTCCCAAACCGCCTATGGGACAAGTAGTAAATGCGGTTTATCAACCTTTTTATATGGGAAATACCCACCCGCAAGCTGCTGTTTCTGTTGCAAACCATAATGTTAACCGATATGATTACGCTATATCATCAACAGATAAGGGCGTAAATGATAATTTAGGTGATCGCTATGTAGCGTCAACTTCTTATATTAATAATATTAGTTTTAACTAGATATGTAAAACCTTACCAACATTTAAAGAGATTAATTTACATCTAGTTCTATTTGTCAACCAATTAGAAAATGTAACAGAACTATATAATGTTTTATTTTTGCAATTGAAATTATGGGGTCATCAATTATTTAAAAATAACGCTTATGATTGGTTTGTAGCCATTTCATACCTGAGCCAAAATTTTGATGACATCAAGCACTTTTTTTATGAATAATATTGGGTGGACGGCATGTTTTCCAATTATATGTTACCATTGATTACCAATGCTCAATTTTTGATACACTCTTACGAAGATGAACATCTAATCCATCTTCAGTCAGTCGGAAAACCAAAAGATTTTTTTATCTTTTTAAGGGTCCTTATTTGATTGGAAAACGTATTGCCACCAAAACCTATGTGCTGCTACACCGTGATTCTAAGACGGGTGTAACGGCATAATTCCCGGGGAGTTGCAGTCGTTGGAATTCCTAAAATCAAAAATAGGGATTAGTGGTATGCAACCAAGTATACACTATGGTTGAATGAAAATTATGTTGGGGTGAATTAATATCTGTATTTTGATTTTTAAATTAGTATCTAACTACTTTATAATTAAGTTATTTTGCGGTTTTATAAATATTTAATACTCACATGTTTCCTGTGCTGGTCTGTGCTGTGGATTTAGTGTCTATCCTGGACTGGCCCCGATCCTCTCGGTTTTAATCTAAAAACAAGTTGCGATTAGTTTATTTTAATGTAATTGTTATTAATTGTTAATCGAGGAAGGTTGTATTATGCTGTAGATTGCATGGGAGAGTGCGAATAGGGATTTGATTAATTGTTTAGTTTGAGTATGATTGCGGTTACGATGATGGGTTTTATTCACCTCGGGTAGTGTTATTAGTAGGATTTTGGATATCGTTAGAGTTAATTATTGTGAATACTACTCAAGGGAGGAATTACCACTTTGTTAGAGACTGGGGGAGTTGTTATTTTGGGATATCAAGTAATTGTTGTTGTGTAGTGATTCGAGGTTAGGTGGTTCAATTCTGCAAGGATGATTTCTCAGGGGCAAGGAAGTTACAGTAAGTAGTTGGGACGATTTATAATGTTAATTTATTAATTTGAATTGCTGTACTTACTTGTGGTTATTATCCCACTTTGTTGTCACTTTCCACTTGACACCTGTCAGCCATCTTCTGATCACATTGTTCAGCGCATATGGGTTTGGCGCAAGATTTGAATTTCACCTAATTAGAATCATCTGCGCATCGGTCTGATTGGCAAGACGCTAAGCTTCACGGAGAATGAGATTCATTCCTTTTCCGGTCGTTGAGGTGTCGTGGTGTGGTGTTGTAGCAGTGGCGAGTATACTGAGAGGATATGTAAATCCTTAGGCATCGTGGCCTGATTTATATACTCGCCGTTTAAACTGCATTGAGTGGTGATATATTGTGTTTGGTGTTACCCGCATAGGGATATTTTTGGGATTTATTGTATATACCACAACCGCATGGCGGATTTGTCACCCACCCGCATCTCTTAGCTGGAAGTTATCTAAAAGGAAAATCTCAGGTTGGTTTAGTGTTTATTTTATCTTGTTTTTATGGCTTTCCGGAGTTTGCAGAATTATTTGTAATTCTGGTTTTGTATGGCATGTTTTAGGTTCTTACTACGGGCGTTCTGGTTTATTTTTTTTAACGTTCCCGTACGGTCACCTCTCTGCTGTATCTATCGCAGGACGCATAGGACGTGCTGGAAGAATACAGAAGTGTGTGTTCAAGCGTGAGGCCGCTGATGTTCCCAAGTCTCATATCCTGCTCCCAATTGAATTGATTGGATTGGTGAATTTGAAGAATACAGAAGTGTGTGTTCAAGCGTGAGGCCGTTGATGTTCCCAAGTCTCATATCCTGCTCCCAATTGAAGTGATTGGATTGGTTAATTTGAAGAATACAGAAGTGTGTGTTCAAGCGTGAGGCCGCTGATGTTCCCAAGTCTCATATCCTGCTCCCAATTGAAGTGATTGGTTTGGTTAATTTGAAGAATACAGAAGTGTGTGTTCAAGCGTGAGGCCGCTGGAGTTCCCAAGTCTCACATCCTGCCAATTGAAGTGTAGTGGCTTATTTCCCTGAGTCCAGAAGAATTTAACAGGAAGAAATCAACCACGTGATATCGACAGCCTTTATAATTATTGTTTTTTTTGTGTGCAATGCATATTTGTTTTGTGCCTTCTACCACTTGGTGTAAGGCAGAGCAAGATAACTGTGGGCTGTGAAATTTATTATTTTGTTTATTTTCGGGCGTACTAATATTTGCCTTACAGGATCTTTGGACGGGGATAGCGCTATGCCTGGACAGGGACCCAAACTGTGAGTACTCCTTTTTTTTATATATATAAATGTACCGATATTTTGAATTAAAATTTCACGGCTTATTTACCGCTCACGTATTGTGTTATGTTCATTGTTTTAAGATATTTAAGGCTTTGGTTGATACGTCGGTAGCACGGTTGTTCGATTTCTGTAGATCGATGTTTGGGAATAAGTTGGATACTGTTGAACTTTACATTTAATTTAACTTGTCAATGGCAGATTGGCCTAATCTGTTGTAAATACTTTTTTTGAACAATCCAATAAATTGGGTGTATTTGTACCTGTATTTTTGCATTTACCTTTTTTTTTTTTTGCATTTACCTTTTTGTGTTCATTTAATTTTGTACATTTATAGATGTTCCTCACTCGAACATTAATGTGCCGAATGTAATTAAATTATATTAGCTTCTTCTACATTTGATATCCGCATACGCCTTTGTGTCTAACTTTTTGGTATCGGGTTCTACCTTTAGGAGGTGTGGCCAAATACAGGGTGGACTTCATAGAAAGATCCCGTGGCGCTCACAACTTACCACCCCCGTCTCCACTGAGCTACGACGGTAAGTGAAACCCTGTCCACCTCTTACCCGCACAAAAGGGCGTTGATTATCAAATCGAAGGTTGCTGTTTTGGTAGCGTTACAACTGGCGCCCAACGTGGGGCCATTATGGCGAAATAAAGAGAAATTTGAATTTTACTAGAATGTATTTAAATGCAAACATATAAATTACAACTTAGCTGAATAAATGCAATATATTTAGGACTTGGGAAAAGTTTTGGGACTGTTTGACTTTTGGGAATTAATTGTTTCTTGTTAAGTGGTTTTTGTTTAGGATTAGCTTTTAGATTAAGAAAATCCGAAATTAGTCGGAATCTTTCTTACAAGTTTGATAAGTTTTGTTTGATTTTGAAAATAAAATCGATTTTAGATTTTGGTGTGATTGTTAGATTGTGTTTTTAAATTGTGTTGTGTCAAGATGGACTTTAAAATGAAGGTCAACCGGTTGGCGAAAGACGAGCTGACTTCTGAGTTAAAGGTGCGAGGTATAACTGGAGTTTCATTGGTGGAATCCATGCGACTTTTATTAAGATTGGAAGAAAAAGAACCTGAGATTAAATACGTGGTAGGACGTTTTCAGGGAGTGTTAGTGGCGATTTCGCCACTCTTGGAGATCACGAGCCGTGGGGCCGAGGTGACGTGTGTTGGTGGAATTGGGACGGTCAGGAGCTGTGGGTTGATCCATGGTAAGGATCGATTGGAAAGCCCAGGCCCTAGCCGGGGACGAGATAACACCACCTCGGAAGTACCGAAAGGGATCAGTAACCCTCACACTCGCTCCAGGGGAGACAATAGGCGGTCCAGTAAAAATGACAGGTGTTTTCGTTGTGGGAAACGAGGCCATTATGCCCGTAGCTGTGTCGTGTTTAGTACTAGATGTTTGATGTGGGGACAGGCGGGACATAGAAAGGACCAATTTCCGGAAGAAGTGTGGTTCCAGTGCCTGGACCCCAAATAAGAAATGTATTGTTTGCCAGTGATATGTATAAATTTTGTAGTGTCTGTTGTCTTGTCAGGTTGTATTAGGAGTATCTTGTATTGAGGAGAATTATTATAATGAGAGTCGGTTTAAATGGATGGAAAAAAAAAAACGACATTTCTGTGTGAGTTTTTTTTTTCCATGTATAGCTGTGTTGACCCCGGCAAAAGAATAGGGCAACTGTGATTCTGCGTGGGGTAAGAGTCCCCTGAATGACCCGACGGTTGCGCTTAACATCTTTGGTTTCTCCAATAGCAACATCTCTGTGTGTGTGTTTGTCTGTATGGTTTGTGTCGTTGGTTTGTGTTTTGGTGGGCGATAGTGCCCAGCTTTATTTTTCGGCACGGGGGTATGGGGAGACACCCACATACCCCAATTATGACGAATTTTGGCAGACGGACATGTTTTGGATTTGGTATGTTTTGGCGTGACGTCGAGTGGTGGACATTGGTAGCTTCCTAATTTCTTTTCCTTCTTCCTTTCGCCGACCAACATTCACCGAGCTTCAGCCCCGAGGGAAGGTGTCAAAGAAGTCTTTAGGCTAGGGGAGGAATGTTGGACTACGGTATTTTTTTGGTACGCTACTTTAGGTACTCTTTCTTCGACTGTCTGTGGTCAACTCTTCTCTTTTCTCTTTTGGGCTGCTTAATGTCTACACCACTCAGGTATAATTGGTTCTGTTTTACTTTTTTGTGGGTTATTTTCTTTTTTTTTGTGGGTTATTTTCTTTTTTTGGGGTTATTTTTTTTGTATGTGTGCGTTAAGGTAGAGGCATGTTGAGGCTCTGCTTAAATTTAGGTCTATTTGATTTTAGTGCCTTACAATTACGTTTTCTCGGAAAACTTTTGTGGAAAGTTTTCCTCGGGGAAGTAAGGGGGGGATTTGTAACGGCATAATTCCCGGGGAGTTGCAGTCGTTGGAATTCCTAAAATCAAAAATAGGGATTAGTGGTATGCAACCAAGTATACACTATGGTTGAATGAAAATTATGTTGGGGTGAATTAATATCTGTATTTTGATTTTTAAATTAGTATCTAACTACTTTATAATTAAGTTATTTTGCGGTTTTATAAATATTTAATACTCACATGTTTCCTGTGCTGGTCTGTGCTGTGGATTTAGTGTCTATCCTGGACTGGCCCCGATCCTCTCGGTTTTAATCTAAAAACAAGTTGCGATTAGTTTATTTTAATGTAATTGTTATTAATTGTTAATCGAGGAAGGTTGTATTATGCTGTAGATTGCATGGGAGAGTGCGAATAGGGATTTGATTAATTGTTTAGTTTGAGTATGATTGCGGTTACGATGATGGGTTTTATTCACCTCGGGTAGTGTTATTAGTAGGATTTTGGATATCGTTAGAGTTAATTATTGTGAATATTACTCAAGGGAGGAATTACCACTTTGTTAGAGACTGGGGGAGTTGTTATTTTGGGATATCAAGTAATTGTTGTTGTGTAGTGATTCGAGGTTAGGTGGTTCAATTCTGCAAGGATGATTTCTCAGGGGCAAGGAAGTTACAGTAAGTAGTTGGGACGATTTATAATGTTAATTTATTAATTTGAATTGCTGTACTTACTTGTGGTTATTATCCCACTTTGTTGTCACTTTCCACTTGACACCTGTCAGCCATCTTCTGATCACATTGTTCAGCGCATATGGGTTTGGCGCAAGATTTGAATTTCACCTAATTAGAATCATCTGCGCATCGGTCTGATTGGCAAGACGCTAAGCTTCACGGAGAATGAGATTCATTCCTTTTCCGGTCGTTGAGGTGTCGTGGTGTGGTGTTGTAGCAGTGGCGAGTATACTGAGAGGATATGTAAATCCTTAGGCATCGTGGCCTGATTTATATACTCGCCGTTTAAACTGCATTGAGTGGAGATATATTGTGTTTGGTGTTACCCGCATAGGGATATTTTTGGGATTTATTGTATATACCACAACCGCATGGCGGATTTGTCACCCACCCGCATCTCTTAGCTGGAAGTTATCTAAAAGGATTGTAGGACCGTATTAAAATCTCAGGTTGGTTTAGTGTTTATTTTATCTTGTTTTTATGGCTTTCCGGAGTTTGCAGAATTATTTGTAATTCTGGTTTTGTATGGCATGTTTTAGGTTCTTACTACGGGCGTTCTGGTTTATTTTTTTTAACGTTCCCGTACGGTCACCTCTCTGCTGTATCTATCGCAGGACGCATAGGACGTGCTGGAAGAATACAGAAGTGTGTGTTCAAGCGTGAGGCCGCTGATGTTCCCAAGTCTCATATCCTGCTCCCAATTGAATTGATTGGATTGGTGAATTTGAAGAATACAGAAGTGTGTGTTCAAGCGTGAGGCCGTTGATGTTCCCAAGTCTCATATCCTGCTCCCAATTGAAGTGATTGGATTGGTTAATTTGAAGAATACAGAAGTGTGTGTTCAAGCGTGAGGCCGCTGATGTTCCCAAGTCTCATATCCTGCTCCCAATTGAAGTGATTGGTTTGGTTAATTTGAAGAATACAGAAGTGTGTGTTCAAGCGTGAGGCCGCTGGAGTTCCCAAGTCTCACATCCTGCCAATTGAAGTGTAGTGGCTTATTTCCCTGAGTCCAGAAGAATTTAACAGGAAGAAATCAACCACGTGATATCGACAGCCTTTATAATTATTGTTTTTTTTGTGTGCAATGCATATTTGTTTTGTGCCTTCTACCACTTGGTGTAAGGCAGAGCAAGATAACTGTGGGCTGTGAAATTTATTATTTTGTTTATTTTCGGGCGTACTAATATTTGCCTTACAGGATCTTTGGACGGGGATAGCGCTATGCCTGGACAGGGACCCAAACTGTGAGTACTCCTTTTTTTTTATATATATAAATGTACCGATATTTTGAATTAAAATTTCACGGCTTATTTACCGCTCACGTATTGTGTTATGTTCATTGTTTTAAGATATTTAAGGCTTTGGTTGATACGTCGGTAGCACGGTTGTTCGATTTCTGTAGATCGATGTTTGGGAATAAGTTGGATACTGTTGAACTTTACATTTAATTTAACTTGTCAATGGCAGATTGGCCTAATCTGTTGTAAATACTTTTTTTGAACAATCCAATAAATTGGGTGTATTTGTACCTGTATTTTTGCATTTACCTTTTTTTTTTTTGCATTTACTTTTTTGTGTTCATTTAATTTTGTACATTTATAGATGTTCCTCACTCGAACATTAATGTGCCGAATGTAATTAAATTATATTAGCTTCTTCTACATTTGATATCCGCATACGCCTTTGTGTCTAACTTTTTGGTATCGGGTTCTACCTTTAGGAGGTGTGGCCAAATACAGGGTGGACTTCATAGAAAGATCCCGTGGCGCTCACAACTTACCACCCCCGTCTCCACTGAGCTACGACGGTAAGTGAAACCCTGTCCACCTCTTACCCGCACAAAAGGGCGTTGATTATCAAATCGAAGGTTGCTGTTTTGGTAGCGTTACACGGGACTTTCCACGGTTGTCATCTTAAGCGCTTCATTCCTTGTTCTGGGAAGTGCAGGTCGCCTCCACAGCTTCCTGGACTCCCCAGAATGGGGGCAGTTGTGACAAGTTAGGCCACCCCATGTACATTTTTATTTAAAATAATACTCTCATATAATAAATGTATACTTACCTATCAGGTCAGGTCAAATTCTTTTGATAAGATCATAAAGAATTTATCCTTCCTGGTTCTTTTACTGCTGATCTTCATCCAGAACACATGTGCCTACAACAATAATTCTGCCGCTTTCTGGGCCTTTTCATAAATTAACACAATTTATGTCATTACCTGCGTAGGTGAGTTAAATATAAACGTTACATTATCTAATTAGATTTAATTTATTAATTGTTTAAATATTCATACAATCATTTTTACATTTACATGGTGGTAAGGTTAAAAATAACATGTGTTTGTTTTATTTGTAGTTTATATATTGTATATGGACATGTGCGAGTCCCATGATGCATATTCCATTAATGATAATTAATAAAGGATTCCATTAACATGCTGTAATTTATTTCCCGGAGTTGGTAGAACCGCTGTCCAAAACCCTGAGATTATTGTTTTGCCACAGTTTTCGTGTTCCATTTCTGACACGTATTCTGTCCAGAATGTACTGTGGCAAGTCATCTTTTAACATGTCTGTCCTTTTTGATTTGATTGTCTTGCTGATGGCTCTTTGAATTGTTTTTGTGAGAGATTCAACTTCTCTGTCGATATCATCAGCACAATTTATCTGTCTATTAATTACAATATGTCTGTCTATAAACTGTCTAAAACGTGTCCAGTCGGCAGTTTTGTAATCCAGTCTGTATTTAATCTGTCTCGGTCTATTTACTGAATTATGTAGGTCAAATAATGTTATTACGTGATCTGAGCTAAGATCGTCAATAGTTTTAATGTCAGTTGTGCCAGGCACATTTTTATTTAAAGTAATGTCGATTGTTATGGGTGTCATGCCATTTGATGAGTAATGAGTATGATTAGGAGGGTAACGGATACTAAAATTATGAGCTAGGAAAAGGTTGGAAAGTCGGGTACCATTGGGGTTGTTGCGATGACAATTCCAGGTCTCGTGTCTGGCATTAAAGTCGCCAGTAATTAAAACTCTGTTACCTAAATCTAACATGTCAAGTACATCCACGTCCTGAAACATATATGTAGGGCTATTATACACACCTATCAGGATTATACCATCCTCCAAACTCAGCGCAACATGCTCAATTTGAGTGTTGCACTGTATGCGGGTGAAGTTAATTTCGTTTCTAACCAGAACGGCGACCCTCCCGGCTTAAATTGTTCGGTCCATTCGTTCGCATTTATAACCGCGAATATTGAATTTACAAGTTGCGTCAAATTTTTTTCACAAATTATAAGAATGTCGACCACCGTTCTGTTTAAAAATTCAATTAACTCACCCACTTTTCCTTTTACACTGTTGGCGTTCCATTCAAAAATACTGAGTTTATTATTTATTTCATAATTCATTTTATCTCACTGATGAACTGAATCATGGTTTGGAACCGTTCTGCGTCTGTTCTACAGTGAGATAATTTACTATTCATCAATTTTAATAAACTCAGCATTTTCGGAACGTCAACAAGTGTATTTAGTTTATTAATTTCGTCCATGACTTCGAAGAACGTTCCCTCTTGTTCCGCCACTGGAGCGTTGTGTGAGGTAGTCGAGCGCGTGGCAGCGGCAGCGGTAGTCTGGCGCGTGGCAGCATTCCTGTTTCTATTCCACGATTTCCACGCGTTCTCCGTCGGCGCGGGAGCCGGCTCGTAGTAGCGCGCCGGGGCCTGGGCCGCAAATTGGTTGGGTCCGCGCCTCGCTGCGCGTGGGTCTCGTTCGTTGTGTATTGTCCCGCGTCATTGTTCCATTGCTTTCAACTTCTTAAGGTGACGGTTTTGACGTACGACTGGTTGCGTCGTATATGGGAAATTATACAGTACATTTACATCGTTTTACAAGCAAATTACATAACTGATCATGTCATGCACTGTAGAGATTGAAATGTTGAACTTTTGCGCAAGTCATAAAAGAAGATTCAATTTTTTAAGTTGAGAATAGATTTTTATATTAATTATTATAAACCGGCACTTCCAAAATCTATGTAAATACGTTGTTTATTCATATCCTTGATGTTCTATGACAATCAGATTAAACTATATCCAACTTTAGTAACATATCTTTGAATTAAAACCATTTTTATAAAACTGTTTGACGTAATTTTTAAATAAACCCTTTAGAAAATTTTCAATATTTTCTAACGTTGAATTATTAATTTACTAGGCAACTTTTTGTGCAAAGTTAAGTCCTTTAGTTTTGCTATTATCTCGTATGTGGCGCTAATATTGCATTGGCTCACTGCTCGTGTTTTTTATGCATATCTTCGAATGTTATCGGCCAACTGCAAAAGAAATAGTCAAGGATGTAGAAAATGTATACAATTGCAATTTAAGTTAAATTTGATTGAACATTTTTAAATAACATCCCTAAGGGCCGGTATTATAAAGACAAAATAAATAACCGAATAACAAATATTTAATTATAATCGACGAATAAATGTATTCCGGTATTATAAACTAAGGGCCGGTATTATAAAACAAATTAATCTATGATTAAAATTTACTTGACAACTAAACTAATTTAACTGAAGATTTCGGTACTATAAAAGCTTATTAAATTAAATCATGCATTAAATCTGCCATTAAACTAACTGGCGAAAATCGTGCTCTTAAATTTTAACTGACGTTTCTAAACTAGTATTTTAGGTTAAGTACGTGTGTTTACACATTAAACCTGAATTAAATTTAAATATTGCACTATGTCGTCCGTTTCAAGTGTTTCAAGTGTTTCAAGTGTGTCAATTTCATCAATTGATGATATTTTAAGTGATTCTACGGATGATCAATTAGAAAATCATCAGACAAGGTTACCAAGAGTATTCCGTGATAGAACTCATCCCTTTGAAATATATGATGAAATCAGTTTTCAAATTCGATTTCGGTTGACAAAACAATGTGCCCTAAATGTATTAGAACAAATCGAAGGTAACATTGCACCACAAACTCAACGCAATCAATCAATATCTGCAATGAATCAGTTGCTAATTACACTGCGATTTTATGCCACAGGATCATTTCAAATTGTAATTGGTGATCATTTTAACATTACAAAAAACACAGTGTGTCGAATAATTCACCGTGTTACTCACTACATTGCATTATTAAAAGATGCGTATATAAAAATGCCAGAGACGCTTCCACAACGGAATAAAGTCTGTGATGAATTTTTTAACATATGTGGATTTCCAAATGTATGCGGTGCTATTGATGGTACGCATGTTAAAACTCAATCACCAGGAGGGGACAACGCCGAAATTTTTAGGAACAGAAAAGGATATTTTTCAATCAATGTACAGGCAGTTTGCGATGCAAAACTGCATATTAACGATATTGTAGCTCGTTGGCCAGGAAGCACACACGATTCCAGAATATTTGATAATTCAGTACTGCGAGCAAAATTTGAAAACAACGAATTTGGTAACGCATATCTACTAGGAGACAGTGGCTATCCTTGCAGACGGTATTTGTTAACGCCGCTGTTACATCCAGCAACTCCTGCGGAACATAGATATAATAGTTCGCACATAAGGACAAGAAATACTATTGAAAGGACGTTTGGTGTACTAAAGCGACGATTTCCATGTTTGTCTACTGGACTAAGAATTTCTAAGGATAAATCGGTTGCGGTTATTGTTGCAGTCTGCGTCTTACATAACATTTGCATTGATATGAATGCAGGTTTAAATAATCTTGACTTACCTGCCGAAGAAATACCTGAAGAACAATTGTTTCATAATTTGCAGGAAAATAATGCAGTAAGAACTGCAATAATAAATGAAATATTTGGGTAAATTTTTTATTATTTTATTTATCATATAAACCAAAATCAGCTATTTTAATATTTTCATTTTTCTCAACAATCATCAATTCCAATTTTTGTTTATTAATTTTAATTTGTTTTTCTTCCTTTTTTAGTATTAATAAATCTCTTTCTAATTTTTCTTTTTCCAGTCTTACTTTTAAAATTTCCAATTTTATTTCTTCTTTTTCACTTCTATCATTTTTATTTACTATTTTTTTATTATATCTTTTTTTAGATAGATGCGGTTGGATCGGTTGCATCACTTCCACTGACGGTATCTCTTCAACATCAACAATTGTTATGGCTGGCAGTGAATTTATTGCATCATTTTCATCTTGTATTTCTTCCTGAAAATTTAAAATTATAATTAAGTTCATAATTAAAAATAAATAAAAAAAAAATATTTTCCAAATCACCGATACTATTTACTTACATCTATATTATTTACAACTATTGGGTAATCTGAAATGGAATATAAAAAATTAACAACAATTACAAATTGCAAAAAGTAATAGTTTATACTTAGCAGTGCTGAAGAATCATATTGGTTGGTAATTTCAGTTAACACTGTTTGATTTAACTGCAAATATCGTTTGCTAACACCACCCATTTTTTTAATTGATATACCGCCACCAGTTTTGTACATTTCGACCTAAAGATTATTCATGCGTTTGTAAATACTTAAAACTAATATATAACTTACCTTTTCATCTGCTTTATCTTTCTTCGCCTTTTGTTTAATATTTTCGTATAATAATTTTAGGTGTGCACTACTTCTTATGCCAGTTTGCTGAATAGCATTATATTTATTAGCAATTGTTTGCCAGGTATTTTTTTTTACTTTTGAATTGCCATCATCTGTTTTTTTATTTTCTAAAATGTGTAAATATGGCTCTACTATATCAAGTAAATTATATTTTTCAATTTCAATGTAATTGCGACCTCTTTCTCTTTTTTTGTTTTCCATTTTTAACAAAATTCTAATTCATTAATTGAATGCCAACTGTCAACAACAATAATCCTGAAGCTAGGTGCAAAAGAAAAGCCCCATATACACAACTAAATTTAAAATCGCGCTAAATAAATCTCTAGTTAGTTAATTAACATACGATTTGGTTTTATAATACTGAAAATAATTTAACTGATGATTAAATTTATTCGTCAGTTAGTTAATTGAAGATTATATTTTTGTTTATAATACCGGGCCTAAATTAACTATTATATGTTATTTTAATATTGTAGTTATTGATGTGTTGTATTGTAGCCTTTGTTATATTACCATAATCCCCTACAACATTTTGAAAGTCAGTTGCATAACATCGTAGAGCAATCAAAAGTTGATTTTTTGAAAGCCACGATAACACATGAACGGTCGAATAGAACATATCAACAGCAAAAAAAAGTTTTTAGAACGATAACTAACAAGACAAAATAAATCAAATGCCAACATAATAGGATGTTTGAACGACAGCAAATTAATAATTAGAATAATTTAAACTATTATCCTAATTAATAATTAAAGCAATAGTCTACATTATTCTAATTATTAATTTGCAAAAACCAGTTATTTTTTATATTTCTGCTTTTCTTTTTGCATAATAATATTACAATGATATGTTTTACTTTTGTTTGTAGAGATTTGTCACTAGCAAAGCGTTTATAGCCAAGATGGTATCCTATATAGCAAGGTTGTAAATTCATCTACAAGCCGTGCCTCGTAATTTTTTGATTCTATGTTAAATATTTAATTATTTTGAAAGAGTTATTTATTTTGATATAATTTATTTAATATTAGAAGTGATGGTGAAGAAAGTTATTGATTGGATGCGGGATGCACATTTAGTTTATGTATTCGGTTAATATTGACGATACAGAATTATTTTTTTGTAGAATATATTTTTTGTCGGGTTATGCATTATTCTGAAGTGCAACGTATATTATTTGTTGTGTAATGTATTATTTTGTCGTCGTAAAATTTATTTGATTGGGAATTGCATTTTTTTCAGACCTCGGCCTAAATAATACAAAAAATAATATACGAATTATATACTTTTTAAAATTAGGAAAAAAATGATGCATTTTCTGACTATATACTTTAACATACTATTTTAGCATTCTAGATGTAAAAATAACAAAAAGGATTTTTTGCCATAGTGTTTACGAATATGTTCTACATATACAGGGTTAGTCAAAATTACCGGAACATAAATAATTCTCGAAACTTAAAAAAATCAAAAAAACAAACAAATGTTTATTTGGTTTTAAACAAACTGTTGTTTAAATATATTTTTAATATTTAGGATAGGATGTTCGTTTTATTGTGGAAATTTGGTAAACTTTTTTTTGAATGAAGACTTTGCATAATTTTACATTTTTTAATTTTAAAATTAATTTTGAGTATCTTCTAGTAAAAATATTTTTTTATAAACTGCACCATTTTTGAGTTATAACTAAGCAATTAATTCAAACTGCTAAACTTCAAATAAAGAACGTTCATACACATTTATTTTAACCAAATAGATAAAAAGAACAATAACATAAAAAACAAATAGCAAAATAATTATTAAAAAATGTAAAAATATATAAAAATTAAAAAGCTTCAAACGTCCATAACAAAATAAACATCCCGTATATTTTTACATTTTTGTTTTGATGTTATTATTTTTTTTAAACGTTTGGATAAAATCAATGTTTGTAGAAAATGTTCAAGAGTTTAAATTAATTGCTTATAACTTAAAAATGGTGCATTTTTACAAAAAAAAATCTAAATTAATCTTAGAATCAAAAAATATAAAAATATACAGGGTGTTCTATTTAAAATAAAAAAATTGGCTAAATATCAACATTAAAATCAACATCCTCTATATTAAAAATATTTGTAAACAAAAGTTTGTTTAAAACAAAACAAAAATATTTGTTTGAAACTTTTTTACGAATACAGAATTATTTAAGTGTTCCAGCAACTTTGACTAACCTTGTATAAGTCAAATTTTGATATACAGGAAATAATTTAAAAAAATTGACTTATAATATACTTATAATTCTTACCCATTTTTTACGTACGTACATTCTATAATACATAAAATTTAAAGAGTAGGAAGTTTACATCTCTCTTAGTAGCTCTGAAAAAAGTTGAGATAAAACTTTCTTCATTTGATAAACAAAAGAACGTAAACAAAATTTTTTTATACAAATTGACACGAGATATTGCAAAACAACACCAACACTAAATGACATAAACAAGTTCAAAGATAAGATTAGACATTTAGACAAAAATTGAAATCAACACCGCAACTTAAAATAATTCTTATTGTAAATGTTAAATAAGATTTTGGATTTTAACATGCAATTCATTTACCACAATTTACCATATATACCTAAATAAAATTGTGTTTACGTTGTTTTATTTACTTTTTGTCATTTTTCAACTTAATTGCATTTTTAACTAAAAAAAAACCTTTTTTAAATTTCTTTTATCCGCCAAAGTTTTGACGTATTTTGATGTAAATTGATTGAAAAATATAAATTTGTTTTATGTATTTGGGTTTTAAGGGTTTTAAACTTGAAAAATCTGCAAAGTAGGCCTATTCTTCAACATGAGCACTCAAAAGAACAATACACAAAAATTATTAAAAATTTGAATTCTGAGGACAATTTTATATGAAAAATAGTCAGTGTTGTACTCGTCGTCTATAAAAAAGTCCATCTTGAAACAAATGTTTACAAAATTTTCAATTAATTATTTTTTGATATTTACAAAAATATTATAAACACACTAGGGTGTGGTTTAAAACTTTTTTTTATTAAATTTTGATAAGCGCCAGGCGGATTTATGTTTAAATGCCAAAAATAATAATATTCTCAAATTTTGGCGCCGATAGATCGAGTCAAAATTTGTCCGCAAGCGCAAAAACTATCAAACAAAGAGTAAAATGGCCCAAAATTGGCTCAAGCTACAAAAGATGTCTTTGTTAAACTTTTGAAATAAGCTTAAAAAAATATAATATAAATAATCTTAAAAAAAAAAAATGAAAGTAAATGTTAAACAAATTTTTTTTTCCTAGATGGGTTTTTCTACTCCAGATATGCACGACACTAACTATTTTTCATGTAGAATTCTTTGCAAAACTCAATTTTTTAATAATATTTGATGTATAATTCCTCTACAAACTGCTAAATGTTTATTTGTAAGAGTTAATGTTGAAAAATAGGCTTATTTTTGCAGTTTTTTTTTTTAGTTTTAGACCTTTAAAACCCAAATACACAAAACAAATTTATATTTTCCAATTAATTTACATCAAAATACGTTAACTTTGGCGGTTAAAAAAAAATAAAAAATGCTCCTTTTTGCCCAGCCCACTGATAACAAAAACATGGTTTTATGGCTTTTGCGGCTTATAGACAGAGTATAGACTTGAAATGGCGCCAGATTCAGATTCTACAAAAAATGTCTAATTGATTTCATTAGTAAATTTATTTTATTTGTGTTGAATTTGCGATTCTTAAAACTAAAAAAGTAGTAGAATTTTTTTTCAAAGTTTCATACTTTCATGAACCGATCAAAAGACTACTAATAAGTTATAGAAACTGAAAAAAAATTCTAAAGCAAATTTTTCAATGCACCCCCTGCTCTGGTCCGTTTGAAATGGAATTGCCCATATACAAAAATATAAACATTTCAATACAATAATTAAAATAACATTCTATATATAAAATTGGTAAAACAATAACATACACTAACAAGAAAATAGATTAAACATCTTAATATTCCCAATATTATTTTTTATTTCATAAAATATTATATTATTATGTTACAATAAGCTTTAGTATAATTTTATCGTAGCTTAAAAACACAATAGATGCCCGCAAATATATAAAAAATGCAATTTCTAGAGTTTTTTGTTCAACACTTTTGTTAACTATTAACTGCACACATAAATTAATTTAATAAAATATTTTAAAAGAAATATATATACATAATATACATATTTAATTATAAAAACAATAATAAAGGTTCAATAATAGTAAATATTTTATGCGCGCCAGCAATGATGATGTCATATGTGTGTACAATCTTATTTCAGCTATTTACCATCAGGAGCCAGCACATGTCAAGCAAATATGAATTTGCTTGATTTTTGCGTCAATCGTGCCCTTAATATATACGGGGCAATTTATTGAATTGGCCGGATGGTCTCCGTCGCAGTTTATACATTTTGCGGGACTGGTTATAGGCTTCGTGCATTCGTTTGTGGCGTGATCGCCCGCACACTTAACGCATTTAAAATTCACTTGGCAGTTACTTGTTGCGTACCCCATTCTTGGCACCGGTGGCACTGCAATATATGTTTTTTATTTACATAACGTTCCCACGTTACTCGGGTATGATAGACAATTTTGATGTTTTTTGTAAGTCCTTCAGATATACTTTGTCCTTTGTTGTGATAATAAATATGGGATATTTCGTATTTTTTAGTTGCGAACACGATATCACATTTATTTTCAAGGCATTTAATTCTTGTTTTACTTCTTCTGCCGTTAATTTTATTTGGATTCCGTGCAAAACAAAAGTGTGCGTTTTTGCATTTTTTGCCGTGAATGTATGCCATTCGATAAGATTGCTGTTAAGAATTTCTTTTATTTTATTGAAATCTTTCTCGCTATTTGAAAATATATTTATTCTCTCAGCGAGGAATTTTAAATAAAATGGTTTTTTGCAGTTCTCTTTTATTGAATCTGCAAAGTTCTTGTAACTCTCGAGGTCGGAATGTACTATTATTGGTGGCATTTTTTGTTCTACTGATTATATTTGTTGAAGCAGTTTGTTCTGCTTGCACTCCCTCCACAGGCACATTTTCCACTTGCATAGTAGTATGTGGATCTTCAATTTGCAGCACTTGGTACCTGTTGCTGGTAGGCACCTGCACCTTGCTCGTTGTAGCTTCATACGGGGTCTAATTTTTGCGTTTTAGTGGTGGCATAGCTGATTCGGTGGACCAGTGCCAGGTGTTGTAACGTCACAAGGACACTCACGATTTACATATAACGATGAAAAATAATAACTGGTTTTAAAGAATTTACGAAATAAAAAATGATTCAAATAAAAGGAGGTTGAGAACGCTAGCCACTCGGCCACCGTGGATACCTTATCTTCGAGCGTTGAATATGTGTAATATACAGAATGCTAGTGTGACGTAGGTGTGTTGTATTCATGTTTAATAATATCTATTATATAAATAATTACATCAATTTTTTGCGCTCATTATTAGTGTAATTTTAGTATGGTGAAAGTATAAAAGAAATATAGCATTTATCTTTGATATTGAACACAAACTAATCATAAATAAATATAAAAATATAGAAGTCGTAATAATTGAATGTAGACGTTTTTCTATAATTATATCAGTTGAAACTCTGTAAAATCTATATAATTTAAGTTACATTATAAATTACAAACTTGCATTGTTAAAAACGCTAAATTTTATTAGCTATTACCGCCACATCTTAAACATCTGCACAAAGATGAAAGGAGATCTATATTCTAATATTAATAAAATACTCCCATCATCAGGATTGTCTGTTCAATACTATACATGCATGAGCAATTTTTTACTCAACAAAATTGTTGAAGATTTTGAATTAATAAAATAAATAATCATAATAAAAAAATTGTTTTACTTGATATACCTGTCTATAAGATAACATATAACCAATAAAAAAATAATATTTTTGTAAACTATACATATTATAAACTTGTGAGTAATCTAAATATGATGCACGCGGAATTGATATTAGCATTGGCCTTTAGCCAGTTTATGATATAAATAAATTATAATCTAGACGGGAAATATTGAGCAATGCGGAATTTGCATATTGCCTATTTAGACTGCAAAAACGCATAGAAATTTAGTATATAAGGAAGAGGTATTTGATGTATAAGCATCACTATCAACAGCACCACCCGAGAAAGATGGATTTTGCGGCAATCAATGCTTACTAGGAGGGAGATACATGGAAACAAAACATCGGTTTTTGAAATAGTTGGTGGTAAGTAAGTGCTCAGACTTTAAAACTATTAGCCTGATGAGCCATACTTTGAGAGTGTTGTTGTAGTAACTCTCAATGTTATGGTGATGGTAGATGTTATTATTAAAACTTTGTTCACCACTTTAATATTATTTATTATTAATTAATTCTTCACTTGAGCCTTGCGGCCCAAGCTCAGAGCTACCGCTCTTTTCATTTTAGAATCAGACTCACTTAAAAACTACAAGTCACGTATTTATACTAGCTAAATATCTCGGTCAACGCGACCTTTATTCTCAAACAGATAACACATGTTTAGGAATATAGATAATAAATATGACAGGGTACAGTCGGGACATAACAGTGTTCTTAAAAGTTATTCATAGTCGCATATACAAGAAGCTAGAAGCGGATATCAGCGAGACACAGTTTGGATTTCGTAAGAACTTAGGTACAAGAGAGGCGTTATTTAGCATGAATGTCATAATACTACGATGTCTCGATATGAACGTCGACCTATACATCGGATTTATCGACTACGAGAAAGCGTTCCATAAAGTTAAGCACGAGCACCTAATGAAAATAGCACAACAGAAAGGTCTTGACTACAATGACATCAGAATAATAAAAAACTTGTACTGGAATCAGAAAGCCGAAATACCTGTTGAAGGACATGACTCTGGGGAATTAGAAATCCGCCGAGGTGTTCGACAAGTCTGAATACTATCGCCAGTCCTATTTAATATGTACTTAGAGGTCATTATTAAGGAAGCCATTAACGAAGACTCCGGGGGAATAGTTATAAACGGGCAAACTATCAATAACATTCGATATGCAGACGATACCGCGATAATAGCAACAAACATCCAAGATTTTCAGAAAATGCTAGTAGACATAAATACTGTTAGCCAATCCTATGGACTAAGAACGAATTTAAATAAAACTAAAATTATGGTATTTAAAAAGAATGACTCTAATAATATCCCAGCCGTCGCAATAGATAATACCATAATAGAAAGAGTGAGAAGCTATCAGTACTTGGGAACACGAATAGGAGAAAACAACGACCAGACCAGCGAAATCAATAAACGTATAGAGATAGCAAGAGCAACGTTTGTTAAAATAAATAAATTTTTCGTAGATAGAAACCTCGATATAGCCCTGCGAATACGAATGGTGCGATGTTATATCTTCTCGACTTTATTGTATGGTATGGAAGCATGGACACTAAATAAAAACAACATAAAAAAGATCGAGTCATTCGAAATGTGGCTCTACCGTCGTATGCTAAAAACACCCTGGACGGACCTTGTAAGAAATGAAGAAGTATTACGAAGAACGCACAAGAAAAGAGAACTTTTACTTACAATCAAAAAAAGAAAGCTTGAGTATTTGGGGCACGTTTCCCGATGAGAAAGGTACTCAACTCTCCAACTAATTTTGCAGGGAAAGATACAGGGAAATAGATCCGTAGGATGTCGCAGAACATCTTGGCTGAAAAACCTCCAGGAATGGTATAGAAAATTTCGTTGGAACTATTTAGAGCTGCAGTTTCCAAAATAAATATTGCTATGATGATTGCTGACCTCCGTTAGGAAAATGCACCATAAGAAGAAGAAGTAATATAATGATTTGCTGTATTATAAATAATTTTTTTTTTATTACAGACAACAGCATCAACAGTCAGCTTTAAGAGATTTAATGGAAGATTCTAGATAAATATATATATAATATAAAATGTACGTTTTTCTGAAATCAAATAACTATAAATAAATCTATTTAAATCTTATATGTGTGTTATTTAAATAAATGAGAATAAAATATAGATATAGGAAGTAAACTACATTTGTGCAGACTGTAACTACAAGATTACAACTCGAGCGATAAGAGTTCAATCATATGATCGATTAATTGCAATAATAAAAAAGGATGTTTTGCCGTACGATCACATACAATCGTGGGAGAGTTTAGAGGAAAAATCTCTACCTACTCATAAACAGTTTTACTCCAAGTTGGCAGAATCCGACATCAACCACTACAACTACGCCCACGCACAAAAAGTATGGAATAAATTCCGAATACAAACCCTTGGGGGATATAGTAATTTGTATCTGAAAACAGACGTACTCTTGCTGGCCGACGTATTTGAGAGTTTCAGAGACGTTTGTTTGAAACATTATGGATTGGACCCGGCTCATTATTTCACCTCTCCCGGACTCAGTTGGGATGCCATGCTAAAATGTACAAAACAAGAGCTTGATTATATAGCGGACATTGATATTTTGTGTTTATCGAGAAGGGGATACCAGGCGGACTCACCTAATGCTCGAAGAGGCACTCGCAAGCAAATAATACATATGATAGTTTAATTAAAATATAACTTAAATAAAACAATTGTTTATTAAACTCAAACGATTGTATTCACTAAGTTTAATTAACATTAAATATATTAATAATAAACGTAGCTGCGGTCGCCAAGAAACGATCCTCACCCTAATGCCCGTACTAATAGTCGAGGATTGATCCGAGATTCAGAATTAATTCTCGGATTAACCGAAAATGCATCCAATAGTCGATATAATCCTAGATTCACGAATCCGAGATTGCAAATAATCCTCTCTCAAACAATCTTGCTCCTACCCAAGATTAATCCTGGATTGTTGATTCATTTGAAATTTATAACCTAAAAATTTACAAAATACAATCTTTAATTAATAACAATATACATAAAAAATGAATGAAATTGAACTCCGAGATGAATTTTTTGATTATTTAAATGATATTCAACTAAATAATGAAAGGTTGCCCAAAAGGTATGTATATATGCAAATATTTTTATACTTAAATAAATTAAAATTAAAATAGAATTCATGGAAACTGTACATAGTTATACTGATATATTATATTCAAAACAACAGGTATATTAGAGATGCTGAAAATCCTTTTGATTTTTATGATGTCGAAGAGTTTCGCAGAAGATATCGATTTTCAAAAGATATAACTTCATCATAACTAATCAGAAGACTTGAAAAAAATCAACAATCGAGGGCTACCATTTACAGCAGAATTTCAACTTTTAATTTGTTTACGTTATTATGCAACAAGTAGTTTTCAGGTATTGTACTCGATAAATAGTTTACTGCTCATAATAAATACAAAGTTTTTTAGGCGGTGAGTGGCGACTTAAAGGGAGTTAGCCAGCAGAGCATTAGTAATATAATAAAGAGATGTTCAACTATATTTGCCAGCAATTGTAAAAATTATGTAAAATTTCCAACAACCAATGCTGAGCAAAGAAGAAATGTGACAAAATTTTACAATTGTGCTGGATTTCCTACAGTTTCAGGCTGTATTGACTGTACTCATATTAAAATATGTAGTACAGGTGGTGACGCTGCAGAGGTTTTCCGGAACAGGAAGGGATATTTTTCGTTAAATGTGCAGGTAGGTATTCAGTTACAGCGTATAAACATAAGTATTTAATAAATATTTTAAGGTTGTTGCTGGTCCATCGATGGAAATCTTGGATATCGTGGTAAGACATCCTGGATCACATCACGATAGTTTCATTTTTAACCAAAGTGCTGTGCGAATACGATTTGAACAAAACCAAGTCATAGGCATTTAACTAGGCGATAGTGGTTACCCTTGCAGACCGTACCTTCTAACTCCAGTTTTGGTACCAGGTACTTTATATCCGATGTTGTAAAATAGTACTTACATTAACTATAAATTTTGTTTTAGGCAATCCGCAAGAAGAGAGATATAACAAAGCACAGATTCGTACAAGGAATATAGTCGAACGTGTTTTTGGAGTATGGAAAAGGATATGTCCATGCTTACAAAAAGGTTTAACCACAAAACTGGATACCTCAATAGAAATTATAGGTGCTTGTGCTGTGTTATACAACATCAAATTAAAATATAATGATCAAGACTTTAATGATGACCAATATGAAGATGAACATGAAAATATTCCAAACATGCAAAATGATAACATTGGATTAGCGTTTAGACGACAATTTATACAACAGCATTTTTAAATGCATATTTTTATTAAATAAATAATATCACATCTTATATCATCTATATATTCTTTCGAGTACAATAATCGTCTAATTTTTTTTTGCCAGCTCCTCTTCATATTTTTGCGTGTTTAGTGCTGAAGTTGCTCTTTCTATTTCCAAATTCGCTTTTTGCAATTCCAAATTGGCAATTTTAATGCGGATTTTGTAAAGCTCTTCATCAGCACTTGACATGGTTTTAATACGCTTCACTCTTAGATTTCCTTCATCTAAAGCGTTTCGTTTTCGGGATTTATCTGAAAAATATTCTAATTTGATAAATAGGTAAAGACAATTAAATGAACTTACATTTATTTGGTGTATTGCAGTTTTCAAATAAATCTTCATCAGGAATCAATACTGAAAATAAATAAAAATTAATTTACAATTTTAATTAATCCAACTGTATTTTGTAACTTACTTGAATTATCTGTTGGTGTATGTAAAGCATGAATAGATTCATATGGGTTCTGATAGATACCTTTAAATAACAAATAAATAAATTTAATTAATTTTGAATCAATGTTATACAAAATTTAATTGCATACTTACTTTTATCACTTTCCACCTGACTGGTAACTACTACATTTTGTGGGGTAAAACTTGCAGTGCTGTCAAAAGTGTTAGTTAACACTAAATCAATAAATGGCGAAGCATCTTCGACTAAAGCCATTACAGGGTCATCATCGACATTTTTAGGCAAACTGCCTCCTCCTGTCAATAGTGCCTGATACCTCTCCGAAGTTGATAATTTACGTTTCCTATTGTATTTAACACATTAACAAAACCCTTTCTTACGTTACGTTAGTTATGTGTGGATATTATAAATATACACACATTACTAATGTAACATAAAAGTTGTCTCAATTATCTATACATATATACTTATCCTCAAAAACAAGTATAAAGACATGCGACTTGTTAACAGAGACTAGTAATGTACACAATTTAAGGCCATTGGGATAATTAAAGTGTCAAACATTTGTAAAATCTAAAATCATGTTATTAATATAACAGTTCATTGTAAAAATTAAAAGTTCAACTGTAAATCATGATAAAGTAATAATTTTAAGTTTGTTATTAATCTATATTAATTTAATTCAATTTTTGCATATTGCTAGTTAAAATGTTTTCAGTTGAATGTTTGTAATAACCTGTCGCATCTTACTTTTGTTTTAAATTTTTCCATAATGTTTTTAATTGGGAACTAGTTCTGCTCGTTACAACATCGGGTTGACCATTGTACTCGGAGGTCAACACTTCCCATTCTTTAAATTTCTCCTGCACAGTAGCATTATCGGTTTTTTTATTTTCGATTATCGGATGTTCTTTTATTAACATAGCCAGCAGGATTTTTTCTCTTTCAGTATAATGAGCTGCTCCAGATTTCTTTTCCATTCTTAAAATAATATCAACAATTGCTAATCAAATATTTCTTTACTTAATTTGTTAGATTATAATTTATATTGAATAAAATAAATTATATATTAGCATAGCTATTAAAAGAACCATACAAGTTTTACTTACTTCTTTAATATAACAATTTTATATCACAATTCCACACAATTTCACGAATAAATCTGTAATCTGTCTCACTGACAGCTTTTACCGTTATAGACGTCACGACCGCATATGTCAATTCAAAGTTAGTAATATTTGGTATTTTACTAAAATATCACCAACAGTGGGAGGATTCAACGATACTACCCGAATCCGTGACTATTTGATACAACGATCCGGATCAATGAATCTTGGATTCATGAATCTAGAATTAATCCGAGATTGGATCTCCGACTATTAGTACGGGCATAAAACGTGTGAATCTTCTCTGCCGCATAGACCCGTGGGAAAGCTTATTCAAGCTAGCGGTAATTCCCCGCATTGTCCGGGTATTCCTCTGCTTTGTCCAATAGCAAACAGCACCGGCCGCTCTCTTATTTCAATTTCTCTAACAAATACATGCCTAATTACGATCCGAGCTCACCGCAGAAATATCTAAGGTATTATGATATTAATGCGATGTACGCCTGGGCGAGCGATGTCCCAATATCTCTTCCAACCCAATCTGAAGTGGGTTGAAAGAGACGTATCCAAGATAAAAAGCGCGAACAACAAAGACGTCACGGAAAATTATTCCCCGAATCAATGAGATGCTTAATTGTCGGTAAAAGTAATTGCGGCAAAACAAACGTATTACTTACGTTACTTTTAAAGGCACCTTACACGATCAATAATACTGACATTCCAAAATACTGACAGTATTACAAAATACTGAATCAGTATTTTGTCCACCTTACACGGTAATTCCACACCGCCAGTATTTTCCTCAGTATCATAAGATACACCGGCTAGTATAGAAGTATTTTAGTATGGATAAACAAAAAAAACGTGCCTTCAATAGTTCTCGCTTTTTGTACAAAACGCTGGGTAGTGCTCAAACAATGGATGAAAGATGGAAAGATGGTTGAAAAAGCTTGACACTCGCACACTAAAGTTGCAGAATATTATATTAAACGCTATGTAATGGCGTAATAGCCGCCCTTCCTTTCAGGGTTAGATATAATACAAAATAATGCATATTTATAAAATATATCTGATAAATAATAACCATTTATTATTTATCAGATTAAGCACCTTGCCGGTCAGCGCAATTCAATGTCAGATAAATAATATTGACATTGAGGTGGCTCGCCGAACGGGTATAAATAATGAAGCAGTGTTAATTAAGGAGAGTTAATTCACAGTCTCACTTGAGTGTTAACTAATAAAATAAATATAATGATTAACTACCAAGAGTTGATATTAGTGTGTACAACCTACCAGTCCACATATCCCAAGCAGTACTTTTAACCATTTCATGGCGATCCTGCCAGCTACGAACGAGGAAGAAGAATTATTGGAAAAAAGAACTAAATAGAAAAAATGGGAACCTCGCAAACAAAACAAACAGACAATACAGGTGAAATTGTCAATGACATCAATATCACCGAAGTCAGCGTAACCAACAAGGCACTCCTAGCATTGCTGTCACTACTGGTAATATTAAAAATCATCGAACTGACCCACCGATTCTACAACGGACACACCAGGAGTCTGAAGAAAAGATACGTGTTCACAGCCCAACTGCTGGATAGGCAAGCAGTGAGATTAATAGAAGTACCGGTGCCAGCCAGAAGACACATGGAGGAACAACTATAGAAACACCCCGAAAAGAAAAAAAATAACAGGAAGAAAACTGAAAGTGTCGCAGTAAGTTTAAAAAAAAAATGAAGACAATTATAAACGGACAAAATAAGTGATTTATTTAGTTTTTAATATGAATTAAAATATATAAGAATTTATTATTAATAATTACGTTCGCAATCCAGATTAATTAGTCATAAATATATATTCAAATGTAAACTTTAAATAATCAACTGGCATAAATTAGAATAATATAAACATAATTAGCAAATGTAAAAACCAAGCATTTTTAAAATCAACTCACGGACAAGTGACCGACAGAATGTAAACAATAGAAAAACACTAGCGTATGCAAAATAAATCATATATGTCTAGTGCAAGGTTAATTATATGTTTTCGCACTTAATTTAAAATCACAGCACACAAACACTCGAAACACAAACGCGAAACCGAAACACGCGACGCGGCCGAATTCACACTAAAACTAAATCGTTGAAAATATAATAGCAAGTTCAACACATAAATGCAACGTCTTATAATTTTTGCAAAAATTTATGCCGAATAAACAAATTCCTTTAAAGTCATAAACATGCAAACTCAGCAGTTTAGGTAACAATAACAATTCAAATAGTAAATATATAGTAATTAACGTAACAAATTACTATATAAAATTAGAAACGTAAGAAATTATTTACTACTAAATAAACAAACATAAAATCGTTTGTATAACAAAATATGTTTATTAAACATTCATTAAAAACAATTTAATGAAATGCCTACATGGTCGGAAATACAAGCCAGATTTAATAGCATTAAAGAGAGATTTGTAGGACAGGCTAAGAGAGCCATCAAAGCAAATCCTCCGAAAAAACAGGAAATTAGACAAGAAATTAAAACTAATCTTGTTTTAATATATAATGAGCACGTCAAATTGTGCGTTGACTATAAAACAAAACTTGCAGAAGACCAAATAAAATTTGTAAACACCAATTTTCATTATATAAGGGACAAATTCATTGCCGCCTTAACAAAGATTAATTTCGAATATCAGGTACCCGACTCAGCAACAACTGAAGTCGATATCAACGACATAAAAGAGTGTGCACCAGATTCAACAATGGCACTCACACATACCGAAATGATCTCCTTGTCAGACAAGATACTACCAAAATCATTCGACGGAAATCCCGCAGATTTAACCACATTTATAGACGCTGTAACATTACTGAAGGAAAGTTGCGGATCCCAGAAAAACCTGGCCGTATCCTTCATAAAAACAAGATTAACTAAAACGGCAAGATTAGCCATAACAGACACGACAACTAAAATCGACCAAGTTATTACAGCACTAAAAAGTAAATGCGTGGGAGATAAAGCACAGGTAATAGAAGCAAAACTGCTTAACCTGAGACAAAAGAACAAAGACGCTAATACGTTTGTGAAAGAAATCGAGGAATTAGCTACAAAACTATCTTTAACATATGCTGCGGAAGGCGTCAGAGCCGACACAGCAGAGATTTATGCAAAGAATAAAGCAATTTTTACGATGTTGACAAATGCTAAGTTAGATAAAACACGGCTAATAATGGAAGCCGGCACATTTAATAGCGTACAAGAAGCTACGGCGAAGTTTTTAACGTCGGATGGTGATACTAGTAACACCAATATATTGTTTACTAACACCAAATACAGAGGACATCAAGGATCTTTCCACAACAATCGCGGTAACAACAGCGATAGACGAGGAGCAACCAGAAATACAAACAATCCATGGCAACAGAATAATGCCAATAATTATCAACAAAATAATAACAATTATAACAATTCAAATTACAAACGAGGACGCGGAAACTTTAATAATTTTCGCCAAAATAATAACAACCGCGGTAATTACCATAATAATTATCAACAACATAGCTACCATAACAGTAACAACGCAAGCATTAGGACGATGGAAGCGGAAAACTCCACCGTCCCCCACACAGGGCTGATGGGGGACACAACTCAGAACCTCGAACAATATTAAATCTTACTTATTCAAACTTCATTGCTATTAACACCGATATGTCACCGCACAAACTAAGATTTCTAATAGACACGAGAGCTGACATATCACTTATAAAAATTAATAAACTATATCAACAATTTCCTAGATATTCTCATCAATGTATAATACACGGTGTGACTGATTCAGAAGTAGTAACATCGCACGCAACCAGCGCTAGATTATACGCAAGTCACCACGAAACACTCGAACATGATTTTCAGATAGTCTATTCAAACTTCCCTATCCCTGTAGACGGAATATTAGACCTAGATTTTTTGAAAAAATACGATTGTAAACTAGGCAACTATGGCAAGTGGAAATTAACAATACACACGCATATACGCAACGTAATTATTAATGTCACCAGCGGCCCTAAAACAGAGAGCCTTATATTCCCTGTCTGGTCAGAGGTTACAAGATAGGTAAACCTCAAAAATAATTTCACATAATCACTCGTAGATAGTCAGGAAATAGCCCCTGGCATATTCTCAAAAAGAAGTATAGTAAAAGGTGACAAAGCATTAATAACATTCATAAATACAACCAACGAGAATAAAACACTAGAGAAAATTAAATTAGATAATGAAGATTTGCGCAATTATAATATATATAACATAGAGAATGAAACTGAAAACAGAAAACAAGAACTATTAAAACAATTAAATACAGACTGCCCCAGTCAACTTAAAAATGAACTCACAAAGCTATGCGAAAAATACTCAGATGTATTTGCATTAAAAAAAGACAAAATATTATCATGTAACAATTTCTACGAGCAAAACATAAACATGACGGATAACAACCCTGTTTATATTAAAAACTACAGGATTCCTCACACACAAAAGGAGGAAATAAATAAACAAGTAAAAGATATGTGTGAAAAAGATATAATAGAACCATCTACAAGTTCATACAATTCACCGATACTGTTAGTACCGAAAAAGTAGGCTCATAACACAAAGAAATGGAGACTGGTAATTGACTACCGACAAGTTAATAAAAAACTTATCTCAGACAGATTTCCACTACCAAGAATCGATGACATTCTCGATCAACTCGGTAGAGCAAAATGGTTCTCTGTGCTAGATTTAATGTCGGGTTTTCACCAAATTCCATTACATCCGAATAGTAGAGACGCGACAAGTTTCACTACCGACGCCGGAACATTTCGATTTAAAAGATTACCTTTTGGTCTATCGATCAGTCCTAACAGTTTTCAGAGAATGATGAACATTGCTTTCGCCGCATTATCACCAGAAAAAGCATTTATGTATATGGACGATTTTGTCGTCATAGGCTGCTCTGAAAAACATCACTTCGAAAACCTAGAAAAAGTCCTTTTATCTTGTAGAAAATACTGCTTAAAATTAAATCCTGAAAAATGTAAATTCTTTAGGAAAGAAGTCACCTTTCTCGGACATAATATAACCGACAAAGGAATATTACCACACAAACATAAATTTGAAACAATAAGTAATTACCCTAGACCGACAGATGCAGAAGCTGTAAAACGCTTCGTGGCATTTTGTAATTACTATCGCAGATTTATAAAAAACTTTGCCGATATAACATTATGTTTAAATAAACTTACAAGAAAAGGAGCAAAATTTGAGTGGACAACGGAATGCAAAACATCATTCCAATCGTTAAAAGATACACTAATAAATCCACCTATACTACAATACCCTCAATTTGATAAAACGTTTATTTTAACAACCGATGCATCTAAACATGCATGCGGAGCAATTTTAAGTCAACAGGTAAACGACATCGACCTTCCAATTTCATACGCTTCTAAATCATTTACAAAGGGAGAACTTAACAAATCGACAATAGAAAAAGAATTAGCTGCCATTCACTGGGCAATTAAGTTCTACAGACCATATCTGTATGGACAAAAGTTTGTAGTAAAAACAGACCATCGGCCGCTACTCTATCTATTCTCGATGAAAGACCCTTCGTCGAAACTAACCCGTATGAGACTAGATCTGGAAGAATTCGACTTTACAATAGAATTTATAAAAGGCATAAACAACGTCGGAGCAGACGCTTTATCACGCATAAATATAAACGAACTAAAAGAATTACGAACTAATGTATTAGCCGTAAGAACTCGTTCAATGACAAAGAAAATACATGATAATATAAAAACGAATAAAGATGAAGTTAGTACAATAATAAAAGCCTACGAAGTATTAGACAACCACGAGGCACATAAAGCAACCAAGCTAATAATAAATATAAACGAAGAAGATAATCCACGTCCAAGAGTCGAGGGAAAAATTATTATTATAGACGGTCGCATCCCCAAAGACAAACCTAGCCTAGGAAAGGTCATGTCTGCGCTTGAAAGTATAGCCAAGGATCACGGGATAGAAAAGATAAAAATTGAACTTGATAACGAGATATTTAATTTAATACCTCCGTCACTTTTCAAAGAAATAGCGAATAGAACGCTAAAAAATATACAAATTCTTCTTACAAAACCAATAATTAAAATTTCAGACGCTACTGAACAACAAAAACTAATTAATACATTCCATAGCGACCCAATACACGGAGGTCACTGTGGACGAAAGAGATATAAAATAATTTTAGATAACAATTTTGAATACTCGAAAAAAAAGATTTATAATTTATTTCAAATGCTGGATAAATATAGTTAATATTAAAAATAAGAAATGCTCATATATTCTTACACGCATTGATGTAGCTTATTTTGTTGCTTTTTTTTCTAAATTTAAGATTATTTGAACAAACGTTACTAAAATTCAGCAGCATTTGCATCGGAATTGCAGCCCTGTACTGAAGTACTGATGTAAAATGACCTTACACTATCAGTATTACTGTCAGTATTCCTACCACTTTGTGGGCGTGGCCAGGCGTGGCCATGATATTGAAATACTGATGATTGGATTACGGATTATCCGGAAATACTTCAGTATTTTCATCATTCCATCAGTACTAGACTTTACACGATCAATAATACTGTCAATATTTTAGTCAATATTGACAGTATTATTGATCGTGTAAGGTGCCTTATACAACCCAACGGTATTAGTTTTGAAAACCTCTACCTCTACTCAAAATCTCTACACCAGCCAAAATATGTATTTTTGAAGAGGGTTTGCAAAAATATTGAAAATTTAGACTACAACAAATTCAGTGCGGGAGATGAAATTGTTTCGCCATTGCAAGCAAAACCGAATTCAATTATAATTTTTGATGACATTGCTTGATAATCCGCGAATATTTTTCAATACATAATGTGGTAGATTGTTTTTATCTGTGTCAGACGTACACTTGCATACATAAACAGTTAGTGAAAGATAATGCTAACTTTCTAATCATCTTTCCAATGGACGAATTAAATCAAAACCATATTTACCGCGATCACGTTAGCCAGGGCATGCCTTTATCGAAATTTAAAGAAGTATGTTTGCTTTGTTGTTTGTTGGAGAAATAAATATGATTTTTTTGTTATCGATAAGGATAGCGATACAAATAATGGCCGTTACAGAAACAAATATAAAACGAGTATATAAGGGTGTGAAGAGAAATGTTGTCAGGAGCGGGATTGTTAAATAAATCGATCGATAAGTTACCCGTAGAACTGCATCTGTCGGGGTATCAATACTGAGGGCCCGGCACAAAAGTTACGAAACGTCTGGCGAGAGGCGATATCGGTATAAATAAACTGGACGCAACAAAAAGTTTGTCTGACAGACATAAGGCGGATAAAATTTTAAAAAATACAGCTTCCGCAATTAAAAAATGTAAGGATACCGGCGTTGATAAATGGTTTTAGATCGCATCGATTACGTGCTGATTATTATGATAAGAGCCTGTAACTATATTGCATTCCAATTACTCAAATTATACCGTTTGCGCGCGATAATCCAACGCCATATTGAGATGTAAAAGTAACTTCGCGCTCTAACACTTTACGTTCCAAACGCAGCACGTCATGAAAAGAGTCGTCTGTAAAATCTAAAATAAATGCCGAAGATCTTACGTCGCACTTTCCGGACGATTTGTCGTATGTCAAAGTTAGACTGTCTTCCGGAAAAACGTTATCGTACAATAATTTTATCAGCATAATTTCTAACGCTTCAATCGTATACGAATCATCGGCTATCGGTTTCCATGTAGTATCTTTGTTTTTTGCTTAGTAGTATATTTCTTTACCCCCGACATTCACCGAATTGTTGATCGCCTGTATTTGTACCAACTCTATTCTTTTTCCAATTTCCAGTATGCAGAGATGTGCATATGGCGGTGGTGAATCCAGAACCGGTCTATTACTAATACTGTTGAGGTAGATTTGGAGGTGTTTGCATGCAATATCAAGAAAGTGATGGCAAACCCAAACTGCGGTGTCATCCGCATACTGCTGGTGCTTTGTCAAAGGGTTTTTGGGTTGGGGAATATCCTGTTAAATATAATATAAGTGTATTTTATTAATAAAATAAGTGTAGTCATTGTGAGTATATTTTAAAGTGTTTAACTTAACGAAAATTATCAATTATTAAAACCATGACAACTATAGCCGACATTTAAAGCCCTGAAGAAGATAACAAAGTTATCGAAACGTCGTCATTAAATTTTTAGCATAAGCTAGTTTTTTATTTCAAATTAATATCCTACATCCAAATTAACTTTAATATTATTACACTACGCTCCTTAGATATTGGATGGCTGATTTGATTTGTCATGGTAAATCAACTATGCATTAAATTATTTAAATCTTTTATAAATATCTTGTTTCACTTTATTAAAACCACGAGGCTTCTTTGCCCTCCTTTACGGCTACCTTATTTTTTTAACACGTACGTATTTGCACAAAACAGGCCTATTGCGAGTTATAGTTTGCAATTGAGGAATTTTGTTTTTTAAAAAACTTTTATTTAAATATTAGAAAATACAATTGTTAATTTACTATTGTCTTAATTATAATAATAAGCGGTGTGTCGAGTAAGTGGTTTATTTATATAGAGGAAATAAATGCTTACTAGCGACATGCTAATATTATCATTCGTACTTGCTAATCAGCTTGTTATGCATTATATAACTGCTCCGCACCGAGTTAGAGAACTATGTCAACATGGTTCGACGAATCTTCCCTCGCTAATGCATTTTTCTGAGAAATTCTATTTTTTAAACAATTAAACAAAACAAATACTATTACTACAATCACCAAAATATATAAAAATAAAGTAAAAATATTAATATAATGAAAATGTATTGGAGCATCGTAATTTGAATTCACATTTTCTTTTGGATGTACATTTTGCATATTTGTCCTTTCATTTAAATTTATTGATTCTAATTCTAATGGTTTAATAGTGTTAATAATATTGTTAGTGTTTAGTGTTCATAATATTGTTAGTGTTAGTCACATTAAATGTTATATCAGAGACTTCAAGTTTCTTGAAGTTTGATTTAATATTTTACAGAGTTTTTATTAAAATATCATTAATTAGCACTTTGCATTGTTTATCCAGTTCCAGCACATATGTTCCTTTAACCCCTTGAAGTAAAAAATAGTAATATTGTTTTTAACTTCCTGACGTTAGTAGAGGGTTTTAGCCGGTTCTGGATCCACCGCACCACCGCACGGGGTGGGGGTAGGAGTGGGGAGGGTGGCGGAGTGGGGGTAAAAGGGGCGGGGTAACCCAAGGGTGGGGGTAAAAGGGGCGGGGTAACCCAAGGGTGGGGGTAAAAGGGGGCGGAGCTCCGCCATCTTGGCCGCCATTTTGTTTTCCGCCATCTTGGCCGCCATTTTGTTTTCCGCCATTTTGTTTTCCGCCATCTTGGCCGCCATTTTGACCGCCATCTTGGACGCCATCTTGACCGCCATTTTGTTTTTGCCATCTTGGCCGTCATTTTGAATCACCCTGTATAATTTCCCCGCCATTTTTTTTGAATTTTTTTAATAGAACACCCTGTATATTTTGTTTTTATATGACATCTTTCTGATAATAAGTCAACTATTTACCATGCATACATCAATTTTGAATAACCAATAACACGAATACAAAGTTTCCACCACAATTGATAATGAGTCACAACTAATATAAAAAGTGAAAGTGTACTTTAACCTCATAGCGCTCTATCATTCTTCAACCGTGAACGAGCCACCACAATTTCAAGGCTAGCACATGTGAAAGTGCACTTTCTAATTGGTTAAACATTAGTATATATACCAATTTGAGGAGTCGCACATTAACATTCAATTAAGCTTACATTAAAGCAATACATGTTAATAGTTATTGAAGTGCTAGTGATTATAGAAAGTTTTTTATATATTTTTCCCTTTATTATCAATAACTCAGCATGGACATTAACATACCCACTAATCAATTGTTGAATGAATTTGTTGATCCAATAGAAGAGCAGCTAAAAAATTTTGATAATGATGTAAAATCTGAAAAGGTTCTTCTTGGACAATCTACATATTGTTTAAATAAATCAGGTTCAAAGAAAGTCTCTATTGGAATCAGCTTAATAGCAGGATTTATACCAATCGTAAAAATTTGGGGCGCAAATTCCTGTATCACATTCACCGAGGAAGAGTGGATGCAATTTTCCACAACATGCTTTCAAGGAGTAGCGATAGAACAACCAATAATGTTAAATCAGCATATAATAACTATGAGACTATATTGCAAGAAAACTACTGTTTGGATTCAGCAGAGAGGTTTAACCATTGTCATTGCTGAGAAGACGCTACAAACATTAATAGATCTGAAAAAACTAATCGATCGTAAAATGGAAATATTGATAGGATGTGGATTTAAATCATATTATGATAAAATTTTAAATGAGTGCTATAATAGCGATGATGATTTACAGTTGCATAGCAATATAACATCTTTAATATCACGGAAAACATACCCTGAAAATGCAACTTTTATAATGAAATCATATCTAATGATGGAATGTTTATATACTTGCTATAATAAAATTTGTTATGACTTTGAAAAACTGAAAAGTTATTAAATAAATAATTATAATAATAATTTTTGTTTTAATTTCCATAAACATCTACTAATTATTTATTTCACAGCACCTACAAATTTACAAATTTAAATCCTATTATAAGATTTTAAATTCACATTACATTTTTGAAAGTTAATATTACTACTAATCTCACATATTAATCAATATTATCGATTATTAATTAACATAATTTTATGAGTTTCAACCTGTATAATGTCTAAGATAGTTAAAAACCTTTTATTTTAATAGCTTCAAATATTCAAATTTAAGAGTTTGTTTTCACTTTTAATAGCTTTTGCTGTAACACCCCTTTTAAAACTTTCATTTTTACTACATATTCAATATATAAACAATGTAGGGTTAGATGATAATATTAACCTTTTGTACAACAACATTATTCAACATGCCTGCATTTACCATCCTACAAAATATCCTTATTAAAAGTGCAAATTCACCACCACCCCACTTACCAACCTACCCCCCATTTGCGGATTGTAATAACTTATATAATGATATAAATCAAATAACGGATTTATATCCTCTACCCCCGAGTATTATCATTGAAATTGATGATGATTCCCCAACAACCATTGAAGATGTCATGGAAATCATCGATTCACCGCCGCCGCCCACACCTACCATTGAAGACGTCATGGAAATCATCGATTCACCGCCGCCGCCCACAACTACCAACTCAACGCCATCTCTTGAAGATCTCTTGGAGGATAATTTTGATTTTAAAATTGAGAGTGAAGTAGAAGCGCTTGATGAAGAGCGATTATTGGAGCGGCAGAGGATTCAAGTGCAAACCTCCAAAGACATTTGGATTGAAGCAACTAAAAAGCTTAAACGTTTAGAGAAACGTATTCATTTGAAAAGGGTAAGTTTTTAAATTTTAAAATTTTATTTTTCAAAATTATTAATAACTGTTTTTTTAATTTCAGAAATGGAGGAAAGATGATTTATTCAGAGAAATAAGGAAAAAGGAGCGCTTAGAAAAATGCGCTAAATTGAAAATGGTAAGCATTTTAAATTTAATCTTTTATTTTTAAATTATTAATAATAATTATTTTCTGTTTCAGAGATTCAATATGGAGAGAGGTCAAAACCATCAATGATGATTTTTTTATATTATTTCTATTGTCATTAAATAAAATAAAAGATAATAAAATATATTCTAAGCATATTTATTATTATTATTAAAAATATACACATTACAATACATCCGTTTTTTCAATCCAACTATTATGGGAATCATCATGTCCTAACCATTTCACAAAGAATTTGCTTCCTTTTTTACGTAAAATTTTTTCAACTAGGTAAACGTCCGAATGTTTTGTTAGCTGTAGTTCCTCATTGTAAAATGCACCCAGGATAGGTCTGCCATTAATATCTTCGAGTAAGTATGATACTGGATTTGTGTTTTGTATGGTTTTAACTTTAAATAATTCAGCAGACCAGTTAGGAGTATACCCCTTTTCAAACAACACTTTTTGTTTACTGATTCGAACAATGCTACCGATATGGAAATTAGGTCTACTTGGAATTTTAGTATATGAATAAACTGTATTAAGCAAATATCGTTCATTTTTCTTCGTAACATCGCAAGGCTTCATTTTAGTAGTACTATGCTTTCTATTATTATATTCATTAGTGACATCAGCCAGAACATCTATCCACACATACTTGCCACGAAAACTAAACGTTCTATAAACCTTATCTTTCAGAGTTCTAATTACACGTTCAGCCATAGACGCTTTGATTGTAGTATAAGTTGAATAATGATTTATATTATGCTTAGTTAGTAGATTGTTCATGGTAGAGTTGTAAAATTCAGTCCCTTTATCAGTTTGTAAATTTTTTGGTATCCGATCATGCTCATTAAAAATCTCCCTAATCGCTATACTAACACTATCCGCCGTTTTATCCTTTAAAGCTTTAGTCCATAAGTATTTGGAAAAACAATCAATCACCACTAATATAAACCTATACCCTTTGTTTTCTCGTGCATAATATCCAAATTCAGCCAAGTCCGCTTGCCATAAATCATCAATCCCCTTAATTACAGTACGTCTACGATGGAATTTGATTTTTGCAGGTTTGTGTAATTCATTTACAACATCAGCTTTAATATTACTCATTATAATAGTTTTTGTTGCCTTTTTATTTCTATATATGGAATATCGACTTTACCACGTAAAAGGTTTTCGAAGTGTAAACTCATTTTTTTATGCTCCTCTTCAAGACTGTTAACTCGCACAGATAAAGCAGTTACAATATTTTCAACTCTTATAATATGCGCATTAAGCTCAATCATAATATTTTCAAGTCTTATAATATGAGTATTAAGTTTGACAGTCGATAAACTTTTTTCCACTTCTAAAACTGTTTCATTCACAAATTTCTTAGTGGCCACATCATCTAAATCCTCAGGATCCGAAACATGTTTTAATCGTTTATTCTGTAAATCATAATGTCCGTCTAACGTTAAAACAAATCCTAGACCTGGACGTCCTCGAGCACGAATTCCGCTTCCATCTCTGAATAAACGTCCGAACTTGTCAACGCTCATTATATTTTTGATATAAAACTGGATGTACTCGAATATTTATATAATAATAGAAGCTTCTCGAAGCTCCTCTTCAATTGCAAGAATCTCATTACTAACACTTGCATTTCCGGCATTTCTAGCAGCATGCAACAAACATAATCTATCCACCAACTCCTTAACATCATCCCAATATCGGTATTGTATGGGTACACTTAAGTTACATTTCATGTTAGAGTCAAACCCTTGACCATCAATAGTTTTTACAGTTTTCGATCGTATTCTTGCTTGTGGTAGTGATTGGTTGGATGAATCCAATAATGGTTTGATTATTTTAGTATATTTATATGATTGGTTTCCACGAAGTTGCTTTGTTGGATCAAAATCGCGATGTGCAATTTTAGTTTTATTAATTATATCACTATACATTTGAATGTCAGTATCATTATATGTTTTGGGTTTTTTAATAAATAATAATTCACACAATCCCGCAGTACCAGGATAGCGAGTATCATCAATAATAATACTATCTGCATCAACGGTAATTAAATTACGGCCCATCGTAAATTTATCATTATGTCTATCATAAACAATTCCAAATGTTATGTCTAGATTGTGATACTTATCATTAGCTAATTTTTCAAAATATGATTTAGATAGAGATGATAAATTATTCATAATTAAAGGTGTTTGAGGGGTATGTTGGTTCTGTTCATCAATAGCATTATTATTAACACTTGAAGTTTCATTCACACTCATATTAGAATCGTTTGAAAAGTTAAGCTTCTCTCGTATTTGTCCTAATTTTGTTATATATCCTTGAAGTTCATTTAACCGAATAGCACTTGAACTCTGAGAATGTATTCTAGATGCCATCGGTGTGGATATAGCAGGTTCCATAGTTAGAGGCGACCATGTTTGTTTTATATTTGAAGCAATTAATGGTTTAATATGTGAAGTTGTGATAGGGTTTACTATAGCATGCTGCTTGGTTAGATCTTTAAGTGGACCAATGATTGGTTTATACAGTCTCTCAAGCACCTCATCATTTTCATCACGATTTAATTTCATCGCATGCAATTTTCGCCTAATCGACTTTGTAATTGTAATAAGTTTTTTCTTTGTTATATCACTCATTATTATTGATAGATCTGCACTTGTTCACGTTAGTTCTCACAATGATCGATTAATATCATAGTATGATATATATTGCAGACAGACAGACAGCTGGACAGATGGACAAACAGACAGCTGAACAGACAGACAGCTGAACAGCTGAACAGCTGATCAGACAGCTGAACAGACAGCTGAACAGCTGATCAGACAGCTGAACAGACAGCTGATCAAACAGCTGAACAGACAGCTGAACAGCTGAACAGACAGCTGAACAGACAGCTGAACAGCTAAACAGCTGTTCAGCTGTCTGATCAGCTGTTCAGCTGTCGTTCAGCTGTCTGTTCAGCTGTCTGTTCATAGACAGCCAGCTGAACAGAATTGAACATGTATGAACATGTTTGAACATGTTTTTTGAATATATATGAGACTGCTCTAATCAATTATTATATATTGATCTAACCCTTTTCGATATCTACCACCATCAATATCACTATCCTTATCTATCACTATAAATGAATATCTATCCTTCCAACATAATCCACACATTACCTTAAATTTTTCAAAAGTCATATCACTGCTAACATGATCATTATACACATGTTTGAGATTGAGCTCATCTTGTTTAAATAGTATGATTAGGTTTGAGTTGTCACGAATGAGATGTTTCGGTATCCTCGTATAAGTTTGACATAAATAGAATGAATCAACCTGCTTATGTCGACCCATACTAAAAAAATCTCTGATTTTATCTTGCTTATCACAGGCAACATCATCGAAAATAAATATTGAATTTTCTTTAGCTTCACTGGGATCAATAATATCATCATTTTCTTTGTATTGGAAATAATTAATTTCGGGTATATCAGACAGCACCTTTTCCAAAAACTTATACTTTGGTTGGTATAGTGATTTAGAATATACATAAACATTTTTAAATCTCAAACCATTCTCTTCAAATAATAGTGAAAACATAACATTTGATTTTCCACAATTGGACGGTCCGCATATAAGAGCCCTAACACTGTCAGGTAATAATTTACCATGTCTGTTTGATTTAAAACCCTCACCTACCCAATGATCCAAATTAACCACTGGGAGTGATTGTTTCTGCTTAATGAACTTCATTGTACTAACATTTATATTCGGGTGGTACCTATATATATCGATACTGTTTTATTTTTTGTTTAAATGATGATGTATCGCGGTGAAGGTATCATCAATTCCATTATAAACACGCTCCCGTTTGAAGCGCATATACCCAGTTATCAGTATTGTGGACCTGGTACAAAGTTAGATAAACGGTTAAAGAGAGGTGATCCTGGTATAAATCCTCTTGACGCTGCTTGTAAACAACATGATATAATCTATTCTAAGAGTAACAATTTGAATGATCGACATATAGCTGACAAGGAACTTGAAGAGGCTGCTTGGGGGCGGGTAAAATCTCATGATTCAAAGATAGGTGAGAAAGGTGCTGCATTGATAGTAATGAATGTAATGAAGGCTAAGAGAAAGTTGGGTATGGGCCTTAAAAAGACAATAATAAAAACAAGTGTAGTTGCGAATGCTAAAAATGCAATTAAAAAATTTAAACAAAAAATTGGAAAATCTGAAGTATTGAAGGAGGGTTGCAGAGTTGCACTGGCCGCTGCAAAAATAGCTGTTAAAGATGCTGGTGGTAAGAAAAAAGTTAGACTACCTAGAATAATCCCCTTACCAATGCAGGGTGGTATACTACCTTTAATCCCAATATTTGCGGCAGCTAGTGCATTTGGTTCATTAGCTGGAGGTATCGCTGGTATTACTAAAGCAGTAAATTCTGTAAGTGATGCACGTAAAAAAATGTTTGAAGCTGAGCGTCATAATAAAGCGATGGAGGCTATTGCCCTTAGTAAACATGGTAATGGATTATTTTTAAGACCATATCGCAAAGGTTTGGGTCTTTTCATTAAACAATCAAACTTGAAAAAACTAAATAATCTACCCAAACGTGCTCTAACCGATGCTGATTTAAATAAACATAAGACAAATATAAAATATTTCCGTGGTGTATTTATGCGTGATACATTACCACAGAAGCCTCTTCGTAATGAATCAGCGATTGTGAATTTGGATAGTAGATGGGGGCGTGGAACACATTGGGTAGCTTATAAAAAGCGTGGTTCAATAATTAAATATTTTGATAGTTTTGGTGACATTCCACCACCACCTGAGCTTGTAAAATATTTCAAGAGTTGTGAGATCAATTATAACCATCAGCGATATCAGAAATTTAATACTTACAACTGTGGTCATCTATGTTTGGAATTTTTATATAAATAAGGTAGCATAGATTATACATATTTTAGTTATGTCTCAGACGTTCACCATACAAGGTATTAGCAGCACCCTTTCTGCAAACTATCATCCACCAATTGAACTTGAAGATAATTCATTATATTGTTTAGGATTAATAGGACTACACACATATAATACAATACCGAATATTGAATGCGGTACTAATAAATTTATATATGATGGAGATAAAGAAATTATACTTCCACATGGATCATATGAAATCACTGACATTGAAGCATATTTACAAAGTCAGCTGCTATTAAGGGAGCCATATAATATTGAGGGCAGTGACGTAATTTCTATCAAACCGAATAATAATACGTTAAAGTGTGAAATTAAATGTAAATATGATATTGATTTCACGTGTAATAAAAGTACAATTGGTAAACTGTTAGGATTTTCAGGTGATAGTATTCTAAATGCTGGAATTCTACACAGTTCTGACATACCTGTACAAATAGTAAAAGTCACTAGTATTAGGGTTGAATGTAATATTATTACTGGGGCATACTACGATAATAAATTATCGCATACATTATTTGAGTTTACCCCAACAGTGGACCCAGGATACTCTATAAATATTGAACCTAGAAATATTTTATATTTACCACTCATAAATACAAATATTATTGATAATATAACTCTTAGAATAGTTGATCAGAACGGTGAACCAGTTAATTTTAGAGGTGAAAAAATATTAATCCGTTTAGAGTTGAAAAAAGTTTATTGAAAATGGGTATTTGCTTTGGTGATATAAATGTCGGATTAAGTACACCATCTGTCAGTATTAAAAAGAAATCCGCTGATAGAACATCTAAGGTTAGACAGAAGTTACTAAATCTAGGATATAAGTTAAATAACGTAACAATTAAGGTAAAAAAAATATTTGAAAAATGAGTCAGCTGGATATATTTAATAATGTGTCTTTTAATGAGGCCATTATAAAAGAACAGTTCCATACATATCAACCTAGAACATCAAATTATGGAAATAGTGATGAAATTCGAATTATAATTCAACAACATGATATTTTAACATTACCATGCGATAGTTATATCCATATCAGTGGAAACATTGATTTACCGCTAACAGGTACACCTCCAGTTAGAACAGCAATCAATCTTATCCAAAACGCGTATAGTTTCCTATTTGAAGAGATACGATATGAATTAAATGGTATTGAAGTTGATAAAAATCGAAATGTTGGAATAACTAGCACAATAAAGGGTCTTATATCAATGAGGGGGAATAATAAAAACTCAGCTGAAATTGCTGGGTGGAGTGCCACTGGACAACCGAAAACATATTTTGATGCTACCAATAAATTTTATGCAATCATACCATTAAAATATTTACTGGGATATGCTGAAGATTATCGTAGAGTAATTGTTAATATTAAACAGGAGCTAATATTATTGAGAACAAGTAGTGATGTTAACTGTTATATTGGAGCTTCTGGAGCTAAATTTAATATTGATAAAATTGAATGGAGAGTTCCGCATATACTTCTGAATGATGAGAACAAATTACAAATGTTTGAAAATATTGCACTTGATGCACCGATTTGTATACCATTCCGCAGATGGGAGCTACATGAGCTTCCATCTCTAAGAGAGACAGATAGAGATATTTGGTCAGTTAAAACATCAAGCAATCTTGAGAAACCTCGATATGTAATCATAGCCTTCCAAATTAATAGAAGAAATCAAAATAATAAGGATTGTTCTGAATATGATCATTGTAAGATTAAAAACATTAGAATTCATTTAAACTCTGAATCTCACCCGTATGATGCTTTAAATCTTGATATTGAAAATGGTAATTATGCACTTGCATATTACATGTATTGCATGTTTCAACAAAGTTATTATAAGCATCTAATAAGTGAACCGCTTCTTGACTATGTTCAATTTAAGAAACAGATGCTTTATGTATTTGATGTATCAAAACAAAGTGAAAGTATCAAATCAGCTACGGTTGATTTAAGTATTGAGATGGAGGCGTCTGAAGCATTTAAGGCTAATACACGTGCTTACTGTCTTATCCTATGTGATAATATCATTGAATATAAACCTTTGTCGGGGGTAGTTAGAAGAGTAGTTTGAAATTACTCATGAAAATGCTGATTATTGAAGTTGTCATAAAATGGATTTAATATATATGTATAATATTAAAAATGTAGTGATATTGTATGATTATACCACTAATATTATTTTTAAAACCTGTATTACTTAGTTATGAAATAAAATAAAACTATTAAAATATATTTAAAAAATTATTTTTTTATTTTTATCATTAATATAAATAATATATATATGTATATATATAAAAAAAGAAAACATCTAAATATCTAATAAAAACATAAATATTTTTTTAATAAAAAGCAGGTATGTAAATATTATATAATAATAATAATAACAATAATAGTGCTTTATTTGTCTTAAACATGTAATAAATTTGATAAATTAATTAAGGTAAGGTGATTGAAACTAACTAATAAAATTAAAAAAAAATAAATATAAACATAATACTAGCAGTACGATAATTGTATATACATCCTTAAAGATATCATATGTAAGGAACCATGTTAGTTGAAATATTTAAATAAAAATGTAAAAATATGAAAAAAGATAAATGTTATATATTTGGAATATTATAATGACCCCAGGCGAGCGTATTCATACCATCCTCACAAATAAAACGCTTATCATCAGCTGATGATAATGCCAATTTGTTTTGTGTTATTGTGTGGATGGTATGTTTTATGCTTCTAAATAAATTTTGTTTTCTATAAATTAATTCCGAATTGAATAGACAATTTTTATAATCATCACCGGATATCTGATTAGCCACAACATATTTCTTAACTCCTTTAGCTTTTTTAGTCCAACTGTTATTTATACAGTTTGAACATATTTCATCATCATCATCAATGCAGTTTACACACCTTGCACCTATACAGTTTGCGTATAATTTAGCACGCAGCCCAACAAACTCAGTCATTATTTTACCGGCATTCTCATCTTTCATTAAACCTAACACAGCCTTATTCATTAATGGTATATCATACACATTATCTGATGAGAAGTTGGATGTGTCAAATTTATCGATGTGATGTTTAATGTCTTGATAAATATCACTGGTCCGTATTTTTAATGTTAGGCTGTCAGTGTCTATATAGCACAATGTCACATTATCACCATATAGAGGTTTTAAAAAGTTATAATAAAATTCATACATAAGCAGTTTTGATAAATCTAAAACTGCAAACCCAATATAAATTGGCTTATCATATATAACCTTTAGCCGCTCTAATTGAATAGCAGCTAAATTCTCATGGAAAATTGAGACAGATTTGAAATTTAGTTTCGCGATTAGACTTTGAGCGCCACGTCTCTTACCAATATCATCCCAATGTGTCACCAACTTAACATCAACTCGCTTATCTACATTCTCCATTGTTTTTCCGAAAACTGAATTATTCATCAGCTTATAAAAATCTTTTTCAAAATCATTTTTAGCTGATTGACGCATCGCGGTATTTAAGTCTATATATTTTTTAAGAAAATCAGACTGTTCAAAACAAATTACGCGGTGAATTTTAATTAATTTTAAGCCATGTTCTAAAGCTTGTTTTAAATTTCTATAATGGAGAATGTATTTGTTTTTGTTATTGAGTGATGGAATTAGTTTGGAATTTTTAAATTTTGAATTGGGGGGTACAATATTTTCAGCTAGGAAAGGCAAATCATTATGTTTATTATATAAGTTTTTGGGATATTCCAAATCTACTTCCAAAATGTATCCAGTTGATGAATCATCGGATATATTGGTAACATTTAAATTTAAAATTTCGGTTTCAGATAACCATCTAAAGCCTTTATATGGTAGAAATTGTGACATTGCCCACCCATATAAATTATTAGCATCCCAATAAGATAAATATATGCTAGGTTTAGTAGTATCATAACTACTCATATATTTATTATTAGCTTGGGCATAACGAAGAGAACATTGACAAATGCCACCGCGTATACCCTTACTAATAAAATGATGCATTTCAATATCAGTGAGCAATTCTAATTCAATTTTAGTATATTTCAGCATGGCGTCCCAACTGAGGCCGGGGGCTGTGAAATATTGTGCGGGATCTAAACTGTATGTTTTTAAACATAATGTTCGAAATGCTTCAAATATATCAGCGAGTAAAAGAACATCAGTTGTAAGATATACATCTGAATAATCGCCGATATTTTTACATTTGAACTGATCCCACACACTATGAGCATGCTTATAATCATCACGAGTAATATCGGTATTTGTGAGGGAGTTAAAAAAAGATTTTTTTGATGGTAATTGCGTTTCTTGGAGCCGCTCAATCGAATCAATATATTGATATGGGAAAACACCTTTTCGAGTTAATAATTTTAAATCATCGGCTGACTTGCAAAACCGCGAAATTTCGATTAATTGATCAGTGTTTAGATTTTTAGCTAATTTATCTATTGAACTAGCCATAAATCTAAAGCTGTCTAAAAATCGTAATTTTATGTTACGAGCTTGTTTCACACCTTTTTTATTCATATATTCATCTACTTTTATTGATTTTGTAAATGAGATATATTTCTCCTTGTTTAGAGGTATGACATCAATGTCTTGATTGTCACAAGCGAGATCTTTAATAAAAAGGTGTGAATCATACCCGCCTAAATTATGTAAAAATACCGGTATAAAATTTGGTAGCTTATAATTAATATTGCAATTCGAGTGAGCGGCATCGACAAACTTCCCTGTTAAGTGACAATGATCTGCAACTTTTTCAGCAGGGGATAACTCTCTATCACAAATATGACATATTATAGCACTATTGAGTGAGAATTGCTCTTGGGGTGTTAATTTATTCATGGGAATTATGGGCTTTAAATGCTGATTATAAATTCTATGTACATCATCAGTAAGTTTGTCAATGAATACTTTGGCACAGTCGTCACCGGTGTATTTTACAAACTTATCTAAAGATGTATCATATGAACATTTAATCTTATATGCAAAACTGTAAGGTTGGTGTACATGCGTTATATTGGTGAACTTAGTATCACTACTAGGTTCACATGTCTGAATGGGTTTTAAAACAGATTCAAAATCTCCATAAATAACAAATGGGACTTTCATTTGCTTATCATAATTCATAAATTTTGTGATGTTTCCAGGGCTCATCACCCCAGTTCTATCCATTTTCAAATCAGAAGTTGGCATGATTGTGTATACTTTACTACAATCATTCTGCGTATGAAGTACTAGAGCAGCTTCTGATTTAAAAAAAGTTAGGCAACCATCACATAAATATGTTTTATGATCATGTTTTGAAACTTGTGATGATACCAATCTAGATATATGTTTTATTAAAACGTAATGAGATTTGACCCCATTTTCAATTAATAATAAATTAATATGGGTTGCCCGTCTATTCTGAGTGAAATATACGGGGCCCACAATATTAAACGCGCTGGTGTCATTATTATATTCTAATTCGTAAACATTTATACTTATGTTGTTCAAATTTTCAATTTTAGCTAAATCTTTCAACTTACATGGAAAACTTATGCCCGTTAAATTCAACACGGTGCTGAAGTGCGGGTAGCTGGATGTGCGTGCATTGTTGTTGTTGGTCGGGTGGAGGGCAGCGGTGATGCACCAGGCCAGACACATCTCATCATTATTTTGAATGTTTATACACGCCTTCCTGGATTTAATTTGTGCTAAAAAAAAAAACATAGCAAAAATTAGTAACGTATAATAAAAAATATGATGAAAATAGTATTAAATATAATAATAATAATTATATATATATATATATATATATATATATATATATATATATAGAGATAAAAACGCTGGTTTAGGAGCGTTTAAGCGCACACTTTCTACGTCGTAAAAGCGTCTAAGGATTGGAAGCGTACGCTCCCAATCCGTGCATATAAACTACGTGTTAAGAGCGTCCAACGGTTAGTTTAAATTGAGTGTTAATAGATGGCATTAAAATCAAGATTGACAGAATTTGTTAGTACATTACTGTAGCCACACATTTGTCCTTTCGTAGCGGACATATCTACCGTAATAAAATTAAATCGAATAGGGTTATTGACATACATAATGTTTTTTTTTTACAAGTTTTTAATATACTTTCTTTTAAAATATTAATTAAAAATATTCTGCCTGTATTATAAATCAACTAAAATATTACTTGATATAAAAAAATATAAATCTTATAACTAGTTTACATGATAAGACAACAGATTGTATTTATTTTTAAGTTGAAGTTTAAGGTCAATCATTTTTCTAGGTCTCACAACAAGTTTAAGGTCAACGCTAACGTTTATACATGCTATAATGAATAGTAAAAACTAAACAAATTAAAAAATAATAAAAGTTAGTACACAAGGATAAGTACGCCAATTACAAAGATAATGTCAACAAAGGTGTCGCTTCTAAAAAATATTAGAGGCGGCAAAAGTATTATATTAATATTTATAGAATTTGATGATTTTAATGAATTTTAGTATACATCGGAATTTAAATATGCTAATTACAAAGATATAGTCAGTATAACAAAATTCTTGTTAGAGACGGTAAAGTTAAAACATTAATCTTTACAGCATTATATGATATTAACGAAGGCTGCACAATTATAACATTGATGCACAACATTCTCATCTTAATCAATTTTTGTAAATAGAGGTACTTACAAATCTAGTGATTTTGGTAGGCAGTGACATTGAAGTAAGCTAATTACAATGATAAAGTTAAAATAACAAAATTCTTATTGGAGGCGGCGCAATTATAACATTTATGCACAACATTTTATGATCTTGATGAATTTTGATAAATAGAATTACTTAAACATGACAATTACAATGATAAAGTCAAAACAATAAAATTCTCGTTGGAGGCGGCGCAATTATAACATTTATGCACAACATTTGATGATCTTAATGAATTTTAGAAGATAGAAGTACTTAAGTATGATGCTTACAATGATAAAATTAAAATAACAAAATTCTTATTGGAGGCGGCGCAATTATAACATTTATGCACAACATTTTATGATCTTGATGAATTTTGATAAATAGAATTACTTAAACATAACAATTACAATGATAAAGTCAAAACAACAAAATTCTCGTTGGAGGCGGCGCAACTATAACATTTATGCACAACATTTGATGATCTTGATGAGTTTTAGAAGATAGAAGTACTTAAGTATGATAATTACAATGATATAAATAAAATAACAAAATTCTTATTGGAGGCGGCGTAATTATAACATTTATGCACAACATTTGATGATCTTGATGAATTTTAGAAGATAGAAGGACTTAAGTATGATAATTACAATGATAAAGTTAAAATAACAAAATTCTCGTTGGAGGCGGCGCAATTATAACATTTATGCACAAAATATTATGATCTTGATGAATTTTGATAAATAGAATTACTTAAACATAACAATTACAATGATAAAGTCAAAACATCAAAATTCTCGTTGGAGGCGGCGCAATTATAACATTTATGCACAACATTTGATGATCTTGATAAATTTTAGAAGATAGAAGTACTTAAGTATGATAATTACAATGATATAGTTAAAATAACAAAATTCTCGTTGGAGGCGGCGCAATTATAACATTTATGCACAACATTTGATGATCTTGATGAATTTTAGAAGATAGAAGTACTTAATTATGATAATTACAATGATAAAGTTAAAATAACAAAATTCTCGTTGGAGGCGGCGCAATTATAACATTTATGCACAACATTTGATGATCTTGATGAATTTTAGAAGATAGAAGTATTTAAGTATGATAATTACAATGATTAAGTCAAAATAACAAAATTATTGTTAGAAGCGGCGCAATTATAACATTTATGTACAACATTTTATTATCTTGATTAATTCTGGTAGATAGAAGTACTTAAGTATGACCATTACAATTATAAAGTCAAAGTAACAAAATTCTTGTTGGAGGCGGCTCAATTATAACATTTATGCACAATATTCTATGATCTTAATGAATTTTGGTAGATAATAACATTTAAGTAAGCATATTACAACAATAATGTAAAAATAACAAAATTCTTGTTGAGTGGCACAATTATAACATTAATGCACCTATGATCCTAATGAATTTTGGTAGACAAAGGTATTTAAGTATGTCATATACAATAGTTAAGTTAATATAATAAAATTTTGTTGGAGGCGACACAATTATAATATTAATTCAAAACATTCTATGATTTTAATGAATTTTGGTAGACAGGGGTATGCTAATTACAATGATTAAGTTAAAATACAAAAAATTTTGTTAGAAGCGGCACAATCATAACATTTATGCATAACATTTTATGATCATGATGATTTTTAGTAGACAGGAATACTTAAGTATCTCAATTTTAATGATAAAATTATAATAACAAAATTCTCGTTGGACGCGGCACAATTATAACATTAATGCACAACATTCTATAATCTTAATAAATTTTGGTAGACAGGGGTACTTAAATATACAATTACAATCAAAACGTCAAAATAACAAAATTTCTGTTAGAACGCGGCACAATTTCTTAATTCGACACAATTATAACATTAATACACAAAATTGTATACTTTTAATAAAGTTTGTTAGACAAAAGTATTTAAGTATGTTCATTACAATAATTAAGTTAAAATAACATAATTCCTGTTAGATGCGGCACAATTATGACATTGATGTTCACAACATTTTATTATTTATGAATGCCACACACAATAAGAAAGTCAAATTATCAAAATCTATTGAAAAACAACATTTTATAAATAAACTGATTAGATTTTAAAATTATTATTATGGTGTGCACTTTTCAAGCTAGATGTTAAAAATAAATTAATTAATTTAATCATAATCGGCAGCTTTAACAAAAAATAACTGTAAATTAAAAAAAATACTATTAAAAAAAAAAAATTGTCTTGGCTGCCGTTTATGGTTGTTTAATTTTAATTTTTAACATCCCACTTGAAAAATAAATTCTATAATAATAATCTTCAATTAATACCGATTATAATTATTATAATATTTATAATCAATAATTTATTTAATTAAATTGTTAAAAAAATAATATTGCTAATTTTAAATCATCTTTTTTCACGTTTATGTAACCATTATACATAATTTGTTGAAATAAAATGTTTGGTTACCCTTGCATTGCAGTGGCAATGTCAACAAACTTTCTATTTTTTTTTAACCATAAAACACATTCAATACTAAGAATAGGTCTATTTTTAGAACTACTTATTTCAATGCCTAAAACTAAATTGCACTTTTTTTGCAATGATAAGTAATTGATTCAAACGCAGGCTTAACACGGGCCATAATTTTAACTAGTTAATGTATTCTAATTTGAAATAAATAATATTCCATATTTTTTATTAGTTTATCTATAGTTAGATTATTTAATGGTAAGTCAATTATACCATATCTATTGTTAATGTTTAATTATCAAACTAAACGTGTATGAAAAATGAGATAGTGAAAGCTTGCGTTCTAAAAACGTTAATATGCACAATATACGTTTTAGAAGCGTTTATTTGCACATAACACGCTCTAGAGGCGTTTACACATTAACGGCAAAGCCGTGAACTGTAGTATAGCCCTAGCGGTAAACATTTAAACTCAATAGGATAAGCATGCGGTTAGACGCCCCTAAACATGACCAATTTGTAGTTTTGGGGGCGATTAGCCATAACTGTAAATAATTTAGACAAGAACCAAATGTATTAAAATAAAAAGTAAATAAAATAGGTTTCTAATTTAACCTTGCGGCAAAATAACGAATTGCTTGATCATTTTTCAAATTTATTTTGCAAACTATTTATTAATCTTCTAACTTAATAATAAATTGTTGTTGTTTTCACGTATAAAGATAGTACAGAAACACTATGGCACGGTTAGATTATAAAGTAAATTAAACGCTCCCAATCCTCTCGAAAGCAAACGCTCCTAATACAGAGTTTGTGTCTATATATATATATATATATATATATATATATATATATATATATATATATATATATATTATATATATATATAACAGTACTAATTATTACCTGGTAAGTCGATGTAGCTAGATCCACGGATTGGTGCGTATTTGGCAACTTCTATTGATAGATGCGACACCGACTCCAATGCCCAGCCGCTACCTGTTGTCTATAATACAAAAAAACATATAAATTAGTAAATTATCACTTAATTATATAGAAAAAATATTATTACCTGAAATTCCTCGCTTTTTGTTTTAATGGTTGCGGATATCCCATCATAAGCGGCATTAATATCGGTAATTAAATCAACCGTTACATACTTGGAGTTAAATGATTTTAACTCTCTAGTATCATCATCGGTGTCCGTCTTCACATAGTGAGCAAATAATTCACAAGTAAATTTAATACTTGTGAACATTTCCAACTTATTACGGACAAGGCGGACAACTCGATTTTTACAGTTGTTTAAAAATGATGGGATATCCGCGCCGACATTGGATTCAGCATTTATCTTAAAGCTTCCGATTCGATTCTTGAAGCAGCTGGAGACTTCAAGAATGCCATCTCCAATAGGTCGCCCCAATTTCGCTTTATGGGCTTGTGATCTTATATGCCCAGCGAATTTCAACGATGTATCAAATGTGATATTGCATAGATCACATGACCGTATGAGGTTAGCATCTTCTTCTACCCCATCATCATTATCATCATTACGTGTCTTCTTAGATGTGCTTGGGGGTGAATCGATTGGATGTTGTCGCTTCCTTGTTCCGCCCCCCATAGGTAATGCGGCTGACACTTGCTCACCATTAAATCCATGCATGGATTTTAGATGCCGTGTAATGGTATCCCTTCGAGGTGTGTTATATTCACATTTGGGGCACTTAAAAATGTTAACTCCACCATTGCAACAATCATTATGTCGTTTGAGAGCATCCTTCCTCGTGAATGACATACTACAATTATTGCAGTTGAACATCTGCAATTAATAATAGTGATAATGATAGTTTCAATTTAAAAAATAGAAAAAAACATAAAAAAAAACTTCAATGTATTTATTAATTTTGAAATAATTTAATATTATGACTGATTCTAATATTATATTTTCATATTCATATTCTTATAGTTATTTTATTATTATATTTTAAATTATTTATGTAAATTAAACCATAATAAGTATATTATGGTTTAAACAATCAAAAAATTATTTAAATTGTGGAGTAAATGTTGAACGTTGAATGTGATAAATAATGTATAACTATAAATAATATTAGTATGATAAAGTGAATATTAAATTATGTATTGTTTAATAATAAAATAAAAATATTTTACTAAATGAAAAAAAAGAAATAAATAAATAATGGAAATATCAAAATTTACTAACCTTGATTATTGATGATACTTAAACAATTATTAACTTCACTTAAAACACTATCACACACGTATGCAATTAAAACACATAAAACACACGCAAAACTAAAATTCACTGTTTTTAAATGTAAGGGTAAGATAGGTGAAAATACTCGTGCTACTATTATAAGACTCTCACTGTTTCAGAGTTGAAGAATGAGTGAGCGTTATGGGGTAAAGCACACTTTCACTTTTTTTTCTTATATCAACTATGGTTTTAGTACTAATTGAGGTGGCAATTTGTGAGTGTATGATTGGATTACTATCAATTGTGGTGAAATCTTTTGTATTTGTATGACTGGTTGCAAACATTATTCAAAATTGTTGTGTGTGAGTAAATAGTTGACTCATTGTCTAAAAGATGTCATATAAAAACAAAATATACAGGGTGTTCTATTAATTTTTTTTGAAAAATGGCGGGAAAATTATACTGGGTGATTTAAAATGGTGGTCAAGATGGCGGAAAACAAAATGGCGTCCAAGATGGCGGAAAACAAAATGGCGGCCAAGATGGCGTCCAAGATGGCGGAAAACAAAATGGCGTCCAAGATGGCGGAAAACAAAATGGCGGCCAAGATGGCGTCCAAGATGGTGGCCAAGATGGCGGAAAACAAAATGGCGTCCAAAATGGCGGAAAACAAAATGGCGGCCAAGATGGCGGAGCTCCGCCCCTTTTACCCCCACCCTTGGGTTACCCCGCCCCCTTTTACCCCCACCCCTTGGATTACCCCCACTCCGCCACCCTCCCCACTCCTATCCCCACCCCGTGCGGTGGTGCGGTGGATCCAGAACCGGCTAAAACCCTCTACTGACGTTGTAATGATCCATTTATTCTTTTCCATTTTTTGCATTTTTTTGTTATTAATTTTTGTAGGCACTTGTTGGTAGTTTGTTAGATTTCTTGAATATGTTAACATTTGTATTTCACAAGGGGTCTCGTTGTTTGATTTCATGGTGTTGATATCTCCACAAATATAAACTCTTCGGACTTCACCTCGTAACATGGATAAATGTATGTATGTATGTTTGCTCATTGGATAAAAGGTATTTTGAACGAGGAATTATAATTTTAAAGGAATTCAAGAACGGTGTAGGTAGTGAATATAGGTGATAATAATTATAACTTTTGTTCTTTACAATTGAAATATTTAAAATAAATATAATTTGGTTCTTTTAATGGAAGCATTTTATTGCAATTATATTTTCATATAATATTATGTTCTCCAGACTTGGTTCAAAAGGTAATTTATTATTTATAGGTTTTTATTAATTGATATAATTTCTATTAATAAATCTTTTGGATCTACTATTGAATTATGAAATACATTTAGTTTAGTAACATGTCATAGATAATTTGAAAAGAAGTAATTAATTGTGATATTTGTAATAAGAAATAATAGTAATTCTCAGTATTTTTAATGTCAGTTGTTCTAATGATTTGTTCTATTTGCATTATTCTTGATAATATTAATAATTGATTATGAGCAGTTGTTTGTCTTACTTCTTTTATCTAATAATGTTGTTAAAGCTTTATCATATCTTTTTGCATAATTTTCATCGAGATTGCCCGTTATGGTTTTTATTACAACAGTTCCGAGACCGTCAATAAGGCCTCTTTTACTTTTTTGTAAATCTTTATCTTTATCTTTATTATCTAATGAATTCAGTTGGATTAGTTGGTTTGTATATTTTTGTTCTAGCGTGCTGATAAAATGGAGTTATAATGTTCTTTTCCATATGTGGAATTATAAGTAGAATTTACAAGAGTGGTTTTAATTCGTAAATATGAATTCTTAAGTGCAGTAAGTTTATTAATTATATTAGTAATATCGAATACCTGTATAAATGACCAATAGTCTACTTTATTTTAAAGGAAGGAGTTCAGGATTATCATTGAGGTTATAGAACTTTGGATATTTGGTATGGACTAACTAGATGTAGAGGGTAAATCTGCAACAATTCAGTTTTTTTAAGTTCTTTTATACGTATAGTTTCGATTCTATTACTTTGTAAATTTTGAATTTTAACTTTGATATGTTCTAGAAATTCTATTAATTTATAGGGTCATTTGAATTTGTTTTCTTATTTATTACGTTCGTTTTTTATTTTATACACGATATGTGTTGATTTGCAATACCCTGGTTTACAATAATGAGGATGTGCCGCAGTGTGAGTGAGGTGTAAATTTACGAGTTAAATTATACGCAGTGTAATAAGATAATAATATGTTTATTCGAAGAATGTTGTAATAATACTAATTTAAAATATAAAATCTATTCAATATATACAAAAATGTAACATATTTAGAATGAGAAAGGATTATAATGATGGGAAATTTTTATAAAACATGTTTTGAAAATATGTAATTAAGGGATGGTTTATGGTTTTAGGATTACTAGAAAAATAAATATCTGTTAATCTGGGGTATTCCCAGGTAATATAATTTTCAATAGGGTTTAGTTTTATACTAATTACGATAATAAAAATACAATAAAATGTTATAAATACAAATGTAAATATAAATTGGTTTTATGGCTGTAACAATATGATTCAATTTAAATTTGTGATCATGGCTTTGTGTATCGACTCTGGCAAAGAATAACATCGTATAGTATGTCCATAGATATAGTGTCTTTACGACATGGGCTTAATTTATTTCAACGGATTATTTCATAAACAACCAATTATGATTGTATTATATACCTGGAACCCAAGGTAATTTTTAAGGGTAAACATATTGTATATTTATATAATATTTTCACTCTTGAACAGTTTTGTAGAAAACGCGTTTAAAGTTTTCATACTTTTTTATTAATAACTAAACGATCTTTTAAAATTAAAATTTGAATTTTTTACACAAAACAATAATGGCGTATAGACATGTATTCGTATATATTAAATAGTAAAAAAAGTATTAATTTTTGTAACAAAATAACTTTAAAAATATACGATATAACTATTTACTATTTTTATGTTGAAATTAGGGAATTTTGGGTTGTCTCTGGGTTTTAATCCAGTTTCTGATAATAACATAATATCAATGTTTTGTTCTAAAATGAATAGTTTGAGCTGTTCTAGATATTTAGCACTGCAGTTAGTATACCAGTGTCCTATTGATATGATGTTATTGTGTACTGCCATTATTGGTGGTAGTCTTTAAGAAAAACGGCCATTTTAAGTAAATCTTGGTCGATGTTGCTGTTATTGATGGCATTGGTGAGATCTAGTTTGAGGTTGAATTTTGCTTCCATGAGCGGTGCTGGTTGTTGTTACGGCTGCACAGCTTTAGCATATGACGTAAGTTGTAGGCGTGGTTTAGGTGTGACATAATGACTTTATCAAAAGGTTGCCCTTTAGGTTTAGGTTTAGTTTTCATTTTTTGGTAGACCGGACATCCTTTGTAGAACGCGGGGTGATTACCGCTGCAGTTAGCACAGACAGTTTTCTCCCTGTCAGCAGAGGTAAGATGGCATTGAGCTGATGGGTGATTCTTTGCGCACCTTACGCACAGCCAATCGTTGGTGCACATAGATGCAGCGTGTCCATAGGCTTGACAGCGATGGCAATGAAAGTTTTTGATACGTTTAAGATTTCATCGCTTAATCCGTAAAATAGTGGCGTTCAATATTTGTCCAAAGTTTTCTTCTGAGCT